>JAHIAL010000096.1:705000-1305000 GCA_021605145.1 Aegilops bicornis
GGCCATAGCTTTGACCGAAGGCTGACACTACCTCTTTAGTACCGGTTCAGGTAGCACGAACGGTACTAAAGGTTCGCATACTGAACCGGTGCTATTGATCGCCGCCACGAACCGGCACTAGTGTACACATTAGTGCCGGCTGAAATTCCAACCGGCACTATTGTGCTTCACATTTGACCCTTTTTCTACTAGTGACCATCATCCAATGCCTTGCCAATTTCCTTCAGCTTTATTGATTTTGCATTGTGAGGTCATACGAGCAGAAAAGGAATATCATTCGCTCTTCAGAACTCATTCATGCATGATACTGACGAACACTACTATGATGAAAGGTAAAGTCATGATACGAGGATGGAATATGTACGAAAAAATGGATGGCTTGGCATATTCACACCTATGATGTGGTAACTAAGCAGAAGGCACTTCAACAAATTAGAAACACTGCAAGACACCATATGGAAGGTGCAATCAATATCACTCGCCAAGTTAAAACTGTCTCGTCATAGGTGGCGTTCATCAAACTAGAAGTAATACATGCTAGAAATCATATTCAAGGCGCAAACCAATATCACACTGCCAACTTAAAGGTGTCCCATCATAAGTGACTAATGCGGGATACACAAGAAGAGTAGTTTCATGTAAGAACATGGTGTGATAGATGATATAGTATGTACCAAAAACAGGAAGCGTGTCATATTCACATGTATCATGTGTAAGCTAAGCAGATGCGATTTACACTAATTAGGAGCAATACGAGCTAGACACCATATGCAACATGCAACCAGATATCACACCTTTGCCAAGTTAGAGCAAGCACCTTGGATGGTGGAGTAGGGAGCAGAGACTTGGACCTTGTAATGCACTATCAAGACAAGGAGAACCGTCACAGATGCTCCGTTCACGTTGTCTTTGCGGAAGGACCACCATCATCGCCTTCCTTACTCTTTTCCTTCCTCTTTCTTGATTTTGCCTTGTCAAGTCAAACCCACAAGAAAAAGGAATAAAATTTGCTCTTCAGAACTCATTGATGCATGATACTGACGAACACTACTTTCATGTAAGGCAGCCGCATGATAGGAGGATGGAATATGTATGAAAAACAGGACGGCGTGACATATTGACATGTATGATGTATAAAATGTAAACTAAGCACAAGGTGCTTGAACTTGTTAGAATCGATGCAAGCTAGAAACCATATGAAAGATGAAACCAACATCACTCTGCCAAATTAAAAGGGTGCCCTGACAAATGTATTTGACCAAATTAGAAGCAATACATGGCAACAGGCTAGAAATAATATGCAATATGCAACGAATAAAAGTGACTCATCGTAAGTGATTGATGCAGGATACAGAAGAGAGGTAGTTTCATGTAAGAACAAGGTTAACACATAGATGTATTGTGTACCAAAAATAGGAAGGCATGTCATATTCACAGGTATAGTGTGTAAACTAAGCATATGCAATTTACCCTAATTAGAAGCACTACAAGCTAGACACCGTATGCAACATGCAACCACATATCACACTGCGAAGTTAGAGCAAACACCTATGATGGTGGTGTAGGGGAAGTGCGGTCTTCGTGCATGAGCTACGTTCAATGTCTTCATTTAGGCTTGCTGTTTCTTGAGAATCATGTGGAGAGGATGAAATTGCATTCTTTTTAAGAGTATTGCTCTCATATTAACCCATCGGCGTGGTGTCTCATCATAAGCGATAGGACGCGGGATACACAAGAACAGTAGTTTGATGTAAGAACATGGTGTGATAGGCAGATGTAGTATGTACCAAAAACAGGAAAGGCGTGTCATATTCACATATATAATGTGTAAGCTAAGGAGATGCAATTTAACAAATTAGGAGCATTGATGAGGGATACACAAGAAAAGTAGTTTGATGTAAGAACATGGTTAATAGAAAGACGTAGTATGTACCAAAAATAGGAAGGCATGTCATATTCACAGATATAATGTGTTAACTAAGCAGATGCAATTTACCCTAATTAGAAGCACTAGTCGTCAACCCGTGCATTCGCACGGGCTAGTATATAATACTTTTTATATAAACTGACTTGTTTAAATTAATAATATCGATTAAAATCTTGTCCAAAACAAATGATAATGTTATAACACTATGCCTTAAAATAATACGGAAGTAGTACCAAGAATGGTCTAAATTGTGTCTACATTACATAAACACCCAACGGTAGTCATTTCACATACAATTTGAAGATATCAGCTACTATAAATAATTTTATTTCTGTTGTTTGCTCAGATTTTAAAAATCTTAGCTCTTACAAAGTTACTATTGCAGTACTAATTAACAAACAGTAAATCATATCAGAATCTTAATAATGTGGGAATCTACTGAGTGATGTCACTGCATATAAAGTATATTGCATGATCTAATCTTAATATTATTGACAGAACACTTCGCCTTTTGAATAGGCATCATGACAAAAATGTGGCGAGCATAAATCTAATGTACACTAACCATCGAGCTTTCTTGATTATTATAGAATAAATTATAGAACCACCAGGCTCTTTGATACGAACTGTTTGATCAGTTCATAAATCATCTGAACAAAAACACACTTAATAGTAGCGATGTACAGTTGTACACTGGTAATGGCAAACTTCTAACTTCTTATATCAGTGTATACTGAGACATATACTCCCTCGAATCAGTTCTCTTGCTAAACTTAAAATACTAACTTAAGTTTCATTACCTGTATTTAAGAATAGCATGAAAACTTTCTTATTTTATCTGTATCCTGTCTAACACAGTATTGTTGCGTTATCACTGTAATTCAACTTCCTATATATCAACACCGTTCTTCATGCCATACGTTATACTTACAAAGGATACATGGCCACTTTTGAAAGCACGTTAATTCCCACATGTCGCGCATCACAATTTTTATTATTTAAGCACTCGTAATCATCACTATACCTCAGCATGATGCAATTCTAACACAACGATGTTTTATACCAGTGATGTAATGCATGCACTTCTCTATTCTGAAGATGAAACATAAATATGTAAATTGTTAAATCCTAGAGTTCTTGTCTTCCGCGTATAAAATTCATGTAAGACGGATGAGAAATCTCAGTGAACAGAAATGTTTGAATAGGAAATTAGATGGGAAAATGAGTTTACTTACGACCCACATATATGAAAGTGAAACCTACTGATCACGGTAGACAACAACCCCCAACCCAAAAATACCTGATGCTCATCTTCCAGACATCATCTTCCTTTGATATTCCATCTTCTACATCTCTTTTATATTCCATCTTGCGGAGCAAAACCCACACATGCATACAAAGTGTGCAGTCAAACACCTATAACAGGGCAAACAGCTTATTATGGCAATCTGTTGTTCACTATTCGATTTGAATCTCTCGAATGCAGCCATATAGAGGAGGGCGATAGAAGCAACTTAACCTCATTAGATATCTGGATATCTTCGTCATTGTGCCAGTCCATGCCGTTGCCCATTGAATACAATCTTAGTCCCAATTAGTAGGTCTTTTTCTCTTAGATATTGTCTCGCCAATCAGCCTAGTTGATTGTTGTGTTCACAATTGCCCTCTTGTGGGCAGGGTGTTGGTTTTTACAACATGATCTTCTCCTTGGTCTACTGAACACATATGTATGCCCCCAGATTAGATTCGATCAGTATAGAACCCACCCCCAATCCTTACCTCGATTTGGATACTCCTTTTTAATGTGGATCTAAGATCTGCATGACAATATATATCAAATGAAAAAATAAATAATACAAAAGGAAAGGTAGAAGAATTTGTGAGGATCCTTTTATACGTGATGAACTACTTTTTAGTACTTATATAGAAGAACTACTTTTTACTGTTGGAGTTGTTTTTTTGTTGTTGACTTTCTGGTATTACTTTCGGAGAGTGAACCACCTTTGATCCCCATATCTCCAGCCACCAGCAAAAAATATTCAAGACAAACTGGGCTGTTAAAGAGAGAAATATATTGCAGGTACATAATATATAATTATCATCATCAATTAAGGAAAAGAAAAGAAATCACCAAAGACTTGTGTCAGCATTGCAGCTGCTCCAGATTGAACTTATAAGTCATTTGGAGAACCTAAAAGATGAGCACTGCTTTTATCCAATCTTCAGGCCTATCCTGTGGAACAGCAGATCGCCTAGCTAGCATGCAGCCACGCGACATGCAATCTGTGCCAGCAGGTTTCTTCTGGAAAAGCAAGGTGATGTTGATGCCCTTATGGATCCAAAATAGATATGCAACAAAATATCAGTTTGATTAAGCAGATTGAGTTTGTAGAGATTCCAAAAGATTCCTATATATATGATCAAATAGGGAACCAATTAAACCTGCCATCTTTAGAAAGATTGGAAGAACTGACGGAAAAATAACACAATACACAAGACAGAAAGATTACCGAGCCTCGTCATCTAATTACATTATTGATGTAATCAAATATGCAGCTGTGTTGAGCATATATGTAGCCTCACGTATGTTCCATTATTGTGACGCACATCCTCAGCAGATCGATAACAACAGAAAAAACATGTAAGACATGTAAAAATCAAAACCCTAGGTCATCGTACTTACAGCTTAAGTGCTGGTGGGTGCAGGTAGATATGATTCTCTTTGAACATGCATGTACTACGCTGATGTCATTAAGATTTACACCTAGACTTATTTATCAGGTGGCATATGCATATTCCCTTCCAGCCAAAGCAATTGACATTATTTGTTGAGAGAGAATGGAGGGAGGAAAGGGCAGGTTTATCTCGAGGGAAAGAGAGAACGGAGAGAGACGAAGAGTGGGGTTTCCATCGGGGGAGAGGAGATAATCGAGAGATTGGAAGGGACGATCGAATAGTAATGGAAACAGATGAGATATTTTTTACGGGAGGGAAGAGATGGGAGTTTTTTTTACCGCAAAGAGATGGGAGTTTTCCTTTGACGGGAGGAAAGAGATGAGATTTTATTTTTTTAGATGAGATTGGAGTGTATAAGTTTAGGCGTTTTTATTTGTAGAAGATATAATAGGTAGAGCTCTTGTGAAAAAAAACAAAGATCTAGGCAGCAAAAGGGGATGGATTGGATCGTACCGTGTCTTTCGGCTCGATTGGCGTTGGGTTTTTTTTTCCTGTCTCCCAAAACTATACTAATTACAGACTCCCAAGAAATTACAGATAAATCTACACCGTTATAACTCGGTCCCATCAGATGAACGGTTACTAACTATTGATTAACGTTGTAATTTATTGACAAAGATCTAGGCAGCAAAAGGGGATGGATTGGATCGTACCGTGTCTTTCTGCTCGATTGGCGTTGGGTTTTTTTTTCCAGTCTCCCAAAACTATACTAATTACAGACTCCCAAGGAATTACGGATAAATCTACACCGTTATAACTCGGTCCCACCAGATGAACGGTTACTAATTACTGATTAACATTGTAATTTATTGGGAGTCTGTGTCGGGTAAATCTACACCGTTATAACTCGGCCCACCAGATTAACGGTTCCTAATTACTGATTAACGTGGTAATTTCTTGGGAGTCTGTAATTAGTATAGGTATAGATTACAAGGTTGACACCATATGCAACATGCAACCACATATCACACTGCCAAGTAAGAGCAAGCACCTGCGATGGTGGTGTGGGGGAATTGCGGTGATCAACTAGAGAGCTACGTTGACTATCTTCATTTAGTCTTGCTGTTTCTTGAGAATCATGGTGGGAGGATGACACTGCACTTTTTAAACGAGTAGGGCGTCTCACAGTAACCCACCCGGGTGACTGTCTCATCATAAGTGATTGACCAGGGATACAAAAGAGCATTAGTTTGATGTACGGGCATGGTTAATAGACATATGTAGTATATATCAAAAACAGGAAGGCATGTCATTATCAAAGGTATAAGCTAGACACCAAATTGGAAGCAATACAAGCTAGACACCATATGCAACATGCAACCACATTTGACAGCGCGAAGTTAAAGCAAGCACCTGGGATGGTTGTGTGTGGCAATTGAGATCATCAACTGTAGAGCTACGTTTACTGTCTCCAACTGCTGACACTGCACCCATTAGAGTGCTGAAACGCTTAGTGCTTATCTTCGAATTACACTGGAGCGACTTCTGTCTTTTCTTTTCTGCATTCATCAACCTTTGCGTCAGTCCTGAAATACCCATGCATAAAAAACAATAGTGTGAGTATGGGTGAAATGTGTGCACAATTAGTACAGTGTAAAGGTAGCAGATAGCAGGTCGGTGAGAAATAAATGACGGGAGACATATGATAGCTCTACAACATGCATGGCACACTAAATTACTACAGGATTCTATGAAAATAACAGTCGACTAAAAGCAAATAGGTCAGTCCATTTTTCTGCACCGTCCGATGTACAATGAACGGAAGATCGCTTCATCTACCTCCAGCCGATCGGTGTTGACGATCTTCCTCGAAACTCAGGACCACCGGCCCAAGATTCCTCCCCCTGCCTGTGCCTCCCCTCGACCTCACCACCGCACCGCTGCTTGGCACCCCCGGCCATCCATTCAAGCCCGCCGACCTCCAGATCAGCGCAAGCAGCTCCTGCACCCCACACCCCTATGATAGACACCGATCGCCGCTTCCCGAGGAACAGGCGGACTAGGTGCTCACGCGCCCTAAGCGGGTGCTGCTTCTTTTTAATTGCGGTTCGACCGACCACGAATTGAAATCCGGGCGGGCTACCGACCTCTAGCGAAGGTGAAATAGTAAAGGGAGGAAACCTTGTGCATTTAGTATCACGAAGAAGATGCGATGAAGCGCTCAACTAGTTTCTTTCGTGGGATGAATACGATGTGGCGGAGACGTAAGATTTGCACCGAATAAGGGAAGAGGAGTACCTCTTTCATCTTTGGCGATGCTTTGTCCTCATACATTTTTCCATGATCTTCTTGTTGTTCGCCGGAAACCAGAATTTGTGGAGGACGGTGCAGCCTTGGACGAACCCATGGCCAAGTTGTTGAGTGTGGTGTGGTGGCCGTCTGTCGGCGGCGGGGCAGCAGATCCGAGGCGGCGAACGACGGCGTGAAGGGAACAGCTACAGTGCGGTGGGACGGTTGCGACGGTGGAGCCCGCAGCGATGGCGCAGGACAGCGTGGTCGGAGTGGTTACGATGCAGCGCCGTCGGCGTCGGTGTCGTGGAGGCAGCTACGCCTCGGCTCAGCTGCTAAGTCGCTTGAGGGCGTTGCGGTTCTTGATTGCAGATTGCGTTGGACGGCAACGTCGGGGTACCGGCTCCGGCGTGATGGAGGAGGTGGCGGTGGATTGGCTGCTATGGGGTGGAGGACGGACCGGCGGAGGAGGCTGGGGTTTCAATGGTGGTGGAGAGGGCGTTTTCGCGCCCACGGAGTATGAATGGGGAGACGGAGGGAGGCGGGGAACTAAGGGGGAACAATGTTCGGTTTGAGACGCGCTTGTTTGAAATTTGGGGAAAGTTACAAACTTTGCCCCCATCTAAAATTTCAGACATATTGGGGGTTGGGGGTACGACAGTCATGTCAGGTGTCCCAAATGTGGGCGGGATAGATTTTGGCCGAGCGCATGGGTGTTTAGGCGCCCACGGCGTATGAATGCTTCTCAGAGGCGGTTGAGACTGGCGCCTTGGTGAAGTTACAAACCTACCCCGGTTTAGACCTTTGGACATCGGGCCGATAGGCTACACAGGCCAGAGTCAGGACAGTAATTTCCTACCACCAAAACATTAGTCTCGCGCGGTTTCGGGTGACCATAGGCCTATTTGGCGCCCGTTCAATATTTGGGAGCAGAAGCATTAACGCTTTCGGTTCTCTTGAATTGAACTTTCAGGATTTGTCAAACTTCACAAATCTTTACTCTTGAAAATCCTAAAGCTACCATTATTTTGGAATGGAGGGTACATTTGAATATACATTTTACACGAGTATATATTAAAAATATGCAACTTACCTCAGTTCATGCATGGTTCCAGATATAATCTCCTTGGTTGCAAAAAAAAAGTTAGATATGCGTATGAATATATATAGCATGTTCAAACTCACAACAAAGATTGATGCCCCCTTTTACGTCTGATTTACAAATGCCATTATCTCGGGTTCAAATAGATGAATGCACTTCCTATGAATACGAATCTTCGAAACCCCCTTTATGTTGAATTCGACATGTATTCTATTTAAGTAGCTAGCAATTTGGAATGTATCCATGCAAGTGACAAATGTATAAAGTGCTTCACACTAACAACATGGAGTGCACTAATTAATGTTTATATATGAATTGCAAAAGCATCCATTGCCTGTATTTCAAACCGCTCTCACTCTATGGATCGATAATATGAAATAAACACATGCACATGCTAGAATTCAATAGAGTATGGCTGTCTGATAGACTGATTTTCGTCCATACGCAATTTGCAAAATTCATGATCTCATCCAAAAAAAATAATGCCATTTATATTTTAATTTAATGCGTAGAACCGCCTTTTACACGTAGACGCACTATGCCTCGCCCCGTTCTCACTGCAGGCGTGTTATATATCTCTCTATCTAACGCATAAGTGCACACACTTTATATGCATCGGCATTTCTCTTTCACACATGCTCACAATCTCTCTCGAGGGGTGTCGGGGTGTCTCACGCACATGCTCTCTCTGTTTCTCTCTCTTTCTGACTACTATGTACCACTCTTTTCACTAATCTCAGTTGGAAAACACTATTTCTCTCACATGCATATATACACATGCACGGTCTCTACTAGCCCTCTATACGCACATATATGTGCCTACGTGTCTCCCCAGACGCACATTATCTTTAGGCCTCTCTACTTTTGTTGCCCCACACACCCCTCTCTTAGTAGTTGGCGTGATATGATTTCATCATATCGTCATTCGGTAGGATATCCCTGGTTGTTAGGCTGGATGGTAATACGAGGCAAAGTTTTACCCTAGTTCGAATCGGACCCTTGCAGTTGAAGAAAGAGCCTACTCCTGGTATTGTATATTAGTGATAAGGGTGTGTACAAAGTACACGTGAATACCAGGCATTGTGCGTGTGTGTATACTATCGACGAACTAGCCCCCGAGCTTATATAACATACTAACGGCCTAGGGTTACAAATCATATATAGTCGGCTTATCACCAGTGGGGATAGAGTCCTCCGCGACTCTGGTAGCTTCGTGTTGTACGCCGAGTCCTCCACATGAGTCTTCGTATAACACGTCTCAGTCCAACCTATATGTGGCGTAGGATGGAACCGACCCATGAGTCTTGATGTTGACCCACCACAACTAGAAATGATGTGCCCACCACACCACACACGCAATGGGCCACTAAGAAAATAAGCATATACAATAGTACAACGATATCTAGCTCACGATACGTGTCCATATTTTTTTAATGACACTGACGGACTTTGCATTTGATGCATGCTCCGTATTTTGTTGACGTCAATTACGGTCATTGTATTTTAAGCGAAAGCACAATATGGTCACTGGACTTCAGAATAAGCTCATCACGGTCACCACATACATTTTGTCGTGCTAACCAACATGTGGTTGGATGGTTAGAAGGACAGTGGTTTCTCGAGCCCACCAAGGTTAATGTCCGGTGCTCGCATTTATCTTGTGTTAATTTCAGTATTTTCTCGCGATATACGTTCAGTGGGAGGAGACGTTCCACTCGACTACGAGGCACCTATGGTGACTTCGTAAAATCTCAAAGATCATATATGCTGGCCCACTCTCTCGAAGGTGCTCATAGGGTTCACGTGTGTGCGCTTATAGCGGTGAGTGCTTGCGCGTATATATGAGCCCTTGCGTGCATGCCGTGTTAAACAAATACATGTCATGATTATATGGTCACTTTGGCTCACCCGCATACAACTCCGTATTATGTTGATGACACAATCAATTGACCAATCAAACATTCCACGGCGCAACTAGTAGTGTTGCACCATCGGTAGCGCCAGCGAACGCAGGGGGCCCACCTGTCAGCCCGTATATGAAAGAAAGAAATGGTATTTTGAGTCTGTACTGTGTTAGTAAAATAGGAGTACATTTTAGGGTGATCATACGGTCACTGGCTCACATTAATTGACCAGTCAAACGGTCCACATTCAGCAGCGCACATTACCATAGGGCCCACCCGTCAGCGCGTATATGAAGGACAGAAATGGTAATAAATTAGTGGTCGGTGGGTATTCAAGTCGTGAGACCTCTGGTTGGCAGTCACCGGCAGTTGGGAGGCGTTCATTGGTAGGTGGGGTGGGGATCCCCGGAGAAAAAGCTCGGCGCGCGGGGGGGGGGGGGGGGAGGGCTAGAGGGATGGCCGGTGCAGCGGTGGATCGGCGGTGGGAAGTGGTTTCGGGGAGGGTGGGCCGGCCGCGAGCGGCGAGGGCTGGCAGTTCGGTCGGTGGTGGCTGGCGGCTCAGGGGGGTGGAGTTTGATGATAAACTGGAGGCCCTTGATTTCGTATCCAACGGCTGGAAAATCTAATGACCAGAGATGAAAAGGTCAGTCGACTGTCGTGTAGCCTCACCCCGCACGTACACATGCACTCACACAAAACACGCACGCATGTAGGCGTCCAACACTGACACGCATTACATAACGCATTACACGCGACGCATGCCGGGCGTGCAACATCGACATGTACACATGCACTCACGAACACACGCGACGTATGCACCCATGCATGCAACACTGAACGCACTTTGCACGCACGCCGCAACACTCGCCTGCATGCACACAAAGACACGACGTAAGACACACGCTCAACCAATATGTGCATGCACCCTTTGTTAAGGACATGGATTGTTACGGGTATTAGTCAATCTTATCTATGATAAGCAGAACATTGATGTTTGCAGCGGTCTTTATGAATCACAACGTATCGAACGGGCTATCAACATAGTAGGCTTATCTACATGAAAAAGATGACGTCACACTCAATGAACAATCATCGGTTTATGAAATGCCCGCTTCTGACCGCACTGGCCGCCAAAGGTTCCTCTGCTGTGCGCTGCCTGCGTTGGGTCACTGACATGCAGGACATGCACCCAGAGAGCCCACACGTCAGTGGAAGAACGGTGCGGTGTCCTAGGTCAGAGTCGAGGGCGCCACTCGCGGCACGGCCGGCTACGGTTGGATGGCGTAATTTGCGGTCGCCGGTCGGTCTGCGGGTGCTTTCGAGGCGGCGCTAGGACAAAAAACACAGCTTCGTCGCGAGCTCGTCTCAACGTCTTGACTGGAGGATGCATGACAGCATGAGCACCCGAGCCATTCCTCGTTCATCGGTGCCAAAGGCACCGGTGGACAAAAGGGTCGCCAATATTTTGGCTACCCCGGGCAAGATCCAAACAGCCCCTCCCAACAGGTTCAAATCCCTCGTTCACCGTGGAATTTTGCCATATGTTGTTTTCATGGACGAGCAAGATGCCCGTGCATTGCTCGGAACATCAAGATGCATTTTTTTACAAACTCCCGCATGCATGCAGGGGATAATTAATGTCCTCCTTTGCTAGTACCACGAGGCAAACACCATTAATATTGCATCGATTAGTGTTAGTGGCCTTGTATATCTGCAAATTGTAATTCTGATAGTGGCCCCTTGTATATAAAAATGGAGGGAGAAAGATGAGAGATAAGGTGAGGAGGAGTGGAGCGTGGTGGTGACTGGTCGCCGGACTGGGGCGGAGGCATGGGGATGGATTTCCATGATTATGTCTAGGTTTGTATCTCTCTCACACACACCCACGTTGGTGGGGACGTGCCTGAAGAGAAGAGGTGCATGCACGGCGCACGTACTCCGTCTCTTTTCCCAACCACACCCTGCTGGTACACGGTGGAGCTCATTTCATCTGAAAAAAGGCAGCCCACGTGATAATTTGGCACGTGTATTGGTTGTCCACTTGGTGGAGGGAGGATCGTCTACCACGGGTGAACAAACAAATTGCTACTTGACGCGCTATGTTAAATTAAAAAGAAGGCAAACCATGTGGGGCCTACCTTAGAGGCAAGGCTCTATACACTGGAGTACTTTTGATGTGTCCCGTCAACTCGCAGAACGAGGAGAAGCTTGCTTAGTATGCCATCTCCCCCGCCCACGGGCGCGGTGGCTCACAGGATGAGTTGAAGCTTGCTTATGAGTAGTAGTAGTACTACTACTACTGTACGCCTTTACGCACACTCCCTCGCCCACGCTCGCGGTGGCTCGTAGCACGAGGAGAAAATTTTACTACTCCGTCCGTCTGCTCCTCGTCCCTACTACGTATACTTTGGTTAGTACTCCCTCCATTTACTTATACAAGGCCACTATAAAAAAAATACATTTTGCATGTATACAAGGCCACAAATAGTAATCGAGACAAAAGTTACTACTCCCTCCTTTCCAGTTTATGGCTCAATTTCAAAATCTCTCCAACCAAGGTAGACGGTGAGTGGTCGAATTAATTTCTTAGTTTGCACAAGTAATTAGTAGGCTCATTTTTCTCAAGAAGTTATGTTTACCGAGGCATTAATTAGAACGAATGCATGAATGACCACTAAATTTCCATGAACTTGTACATGCATCGGTAAGTACAATAGTGCGCTTTAGAGCATGGTTAATAGTATAGCCACTGTCGGCTATAAGCCATTGCCATGTCATCTATAGCCTATCTTATAGCGAACATGTACAATAGTTGATTAGAAGAGTGTACTACTTATTTATTATATGGCCCACATTTCACTCTCACAAAGTGCCTAGGAGCACGTGCTAGAGCTGACTCTTCACCAAGAGCCCGCTTACCTTCTATCTCTTCTTCTCTTTCATCCAACTAAGCAAAAATATACTAGTTTGTATCTTATAGCCCGCTGAGTCAGCTCTATTGTACTTGCTCTTACATGGCATTTTTGCATATGTGGAGGAAAGAGAGGCAAGGAAAAAGTGGAGAAGTGGGCTCTCATGCAAGAGCCAGCCTCTACTACATGGTGGAGCATTGGGAGATGCACCTGTATGGAGGTGGTCAGGAATCGTGAGACTCACGCTGGTCGTAGCGCCGCAATTAAAATGATAATGGCAAGTCAAATCACGGGGCCTCACCTGTCCAGCAGTAACTCGTTGTCAAATCACACAACCCTACGTTTGCAGCAGCCTACCCCCTCGTCTTCTCGCGTCTCTGTCGAACCGACTAGGCGGAATTGCCCCGCCTACATGCAGAAAAGCCCCGCCCTCGACTTTTTAAATACAACTACATCCGCTTAAGAATCCAATGATATACTTTTCGTGACATAGTAACTCATATTTAGTTAGTCAAATGGATGACCTAGAACTACGTGCAGGCCCTATAAACCGAGACGCCTAAAAATAAAAAAACCGAGACGGAGAGGGTAGTTCAGCACGTATCTTTTTAGATCAATATAGTCAGGATTCACCAAGGAGCAAAACCAAGTGGTAGGCTGCTCCTGTCGTGTTGGCGTAGCAACTCAACACTACTAGGGAAAAGCTTATAGACAGGAGCTTACTAGCAGCGCGCTATATTTACCCGCGCTACTGCTACATACTAATAGTGCACTATATTGACCCGCGCTATTAATATATATTACTGGTAGCGCGTGGCCTCAAAAAGCACGCTACAAGTAAACATCCCCGACCACACCCCGCGGACAGAACATAGTAGTAGCGCCGGTTCTACTACCCACGCTACTGCTAAAAAAATAATTATAGCGTGTGAGGTACAACCCACGCTACTATTCTCGGAGGACAAAACCCCGCTGATGGAGCTCAACTAGTAGTAGCGCCGCTCACCGGCATGCGCTACAACTAAGCGCACCCATCCCTCCATCACCGCTCAGAAAAAATTCCCAATCTCTCTCTCGCGTGAGCCCCCTCTCTCCGCTGCGACTCCTTGCCGCCACAGCCACATACGCCGCCATCTCGGCCCGCTCCGGCGACTCCTGGCACCGCTGGACACGCTCCCGAACTTGCCTCCCTCCGCTACGTTCTCCCCTTCGACTGGATTCGGCGCCGTGCCCACTAGCAGCCCTCCCCGCTGCTAGGGTTTGGTGGCCAGGCGCCTCACTCCGGGCGAAGTTCAACCCATCCTCCTTCCTATTCCTACCTCTCTCCCTCCCCGTGTCTAATCTCTAGTGGGGTCTTCTCTTGTAGATGTGCCGAGAAGAGGGAGAGCAACCAAGTCCTAGATCCAGCACACCTCCATGCCATGGACCCTTGATGAACGAAGGTCGAGGAAGGCCACGCTACTTGTTGTGCTCGGCCACGAGAAGATGACATGGAGCCTGCCTTCCGCTCATCTGCTTGTCAAGGTCGCATCTATCTTCTCTGCTCCCCACTCTGAAAACTAAACCCCTTTCTTCTCTGTACATTTGATAGGTTGCAATTTTGTCATTCAACTGGATAGATGGATGTATTCGTTTTGTCTTGCACTATATTCTTGCTCAATTGTTGTTAGTGCTCAAGTTGTACTAGTAGCAGTGGCACAAGTACAAGAAGGGTTTCCGATTTCTCACATGTGTAAAGAATAAGTTCAGTCAATCTAATATGTGATTAGGCAACCAGGTTTACTGTACTCAAGTTCAGTTTTTGTCGTGCTGCTGCACCAAGATTTCCCCTTGACAAATTTCTGTTGTATCCTTGATTGATGCTGCACCAAGATTTCCCCTTGACAAATTTCTGTTGTATCCTTGATTGAAGCTGCACCGAGTTTTCTCACATCTGCCCGAAGGTGTCCACCAACTTACATAGGTGGAAACTGAACCTCTTTCTTTTGTACATGTATCTCCTGTTGGAAATAATCTTTCCTTAGTCTTATCTACATCCAGATGTATTAATAGTGGAGTCTATACGTGAGTGCTAGCTAGTTAGTTTCCTTTAGTAGTACTAGTTTTACGTGTACAGGCAATAGGCTTAGGATAGTTGCAATCACCCCTAGGCGACACGCGAGGCGACCATGCCCTCGTCCGCTCCCTCCCGCTGCTGCCAAAGGTCCCGCCAGGCAAAGCCCGGGCGGTGACGACGGCAGCGGGGCCTTCTCCCTCGCGCAGCGATGGCGTTCTCTCCTGGCGGTGGCGGCGCATGGCTCGGTGGTGTTAGGTTTAATCTTGTCAAAAGAAAATAGTGTACCAAGTGTGAGCATGGCCTGCATGCAAGGAGAGCTGGATAAGGACTCGTGCATGTGCGTAGTGGCTTGGTCACAGGTTGTTACCGTGGCATTTGGATAATGGAGACATATTAGTTAGTCAGTTAGTGCATGTAGCTGGGGTAATGGGTCAAGTAGTAGCCGAGTGTAGCGGCAGGCTGGTGTACGTGGTGTTAGTTGCCGTGCTAGGCTGGTGTGAGTCCCTTGTACTTGGCTATTTGAGGTGAACAAGTGAATGGAAAAGAAGGCCGAGAAGGCACAAGCAAAATGTAGCCACGGTGGGCATCAAGGAAGTTCTCTTGGCAAAGCCAGTGTGGTCTTCTTCCTTGGTGCAGTGTGTGTTCCCTAGTCATATGTGTTCTTTGTGTTGAGAGAGGAAGCGAGAGCAGAGAGTTGTGCGAGGCAACTCAAGGAAGAAGAAGCGGCACCGCGAAAGAGGCGGCGCCAACAATTGGTATTCAGAGCCTAGTCGATCCGAGGCGATGGCGACGGCGCGGCGGACTCCATGCGAGATGGAGGCTGGCTTCGCAAGGAGGAGGCCGGTGGCGGCGTGAGGCCACTGGCGGCTCTTACGGCGAGAGGCCGTTATGAGGAGGAGATGGTGCGGTGATCGGCGTCGCGAAGGCGTCGTCCGCGTCAAGTGAAGGCCACTTCATGCGGCATGACACCATGGTGACCGGCGCTGCGGTAGCGTCATCCACGGCGGGCGGTTGGCGCTATGACGGCGTCATCCACGACAAGAAGGCGACGGCGGTGCGATGCTGCCACAACGAGGGTGAGATGCCCTTACAAGGTGAGGCGGTGAGATGCCGCTAAGAAGAGGTACGGCAGCGTGATGCTTGCACTTGGGTCGGTGCGATGCCGACGACGGGTGGTGCGATGCCATCGTCATCATGAAGAGTTGGTGCGAAGCCAACAAATATTGCAGTATGATGCTGCAGCAAGGTGTGCGTGTTCGGCGTTGCGGCAGCGTCGTCCGGGACAAGATGAAATCAGAGATGGGGTGACAAGATTAGGGAGGTGATTGTTAGGTTTAATCTTGTCAAAAGAAAATAGTGTACCAAGTGTGAGCATGGCCTGCATGCAAGGAGAGCTGGATAAGGACTCTCGTGCATGTGCGTAGTGGCTTGGTCACAGGTTGTTACCGTGGCATTTGGATAATGGAGACATATTAGTTAGTCAGTTAGTGCATGTAGCTGGGGTAATGGGTCAAGTAGTAGCCCGAGTGTAGCGGCAGGCTGGTGTACGTGGTGTTAGTTGCCGTGCTAGGCTGGTGTGAGTCCCTTGTACTTGGCTATTTGAGGTGAACAAGTGAATGGAAAAGAAGGCCGAGAAGGCACAAGCAAAATGTAGCCACGGTGGGCATCAAGGAAGTTCTCTTGGCAAAGCCAGTTTGGTCTTCTTCCTTGGTGCAGTGTGTGTGTGTTCCCTAGTCATATGTGTTCTTTGTGTTGAGAGAGGAAGCGAGAGCAGAGAGTTGTGCGAGGCAACTCAAGGAAGAAGAAGCGGCACCGCGAAAGAGGCGGCGCCAACAATTGGTATTCAGAGCCTAGTCGATCCGAGGCGATGGCGACGGCCTGTGGCCGGACTCCATGCGAGATGGAGGCTGGCCGCCAAGGAGGAGGCCGGTGGCGGCGTGAGGCCACTGGCGGCTCTTACGGCGAGAGGCCGTTATGAGGAGGAGATGGTGCGGTGATCGGCGTCGCGAAGGCGTCGTCCGCGTCAAGTGAAGGCCACTTCATGCGGCATGACACCATGGTGACCGGCGCTGCGGTAGCGTCATCCACGGCGGGCGGTTGGCGCTATGACGGCGTCATCCACGACAAGAAGGCGACGGCGGTGCGATGCTGCCACAACGGTGAGATGCCCTTACAAGGTGAGGCGGTGAGATGCCGCTAAGAAGAGGTACGGCAGCGTGATGCTTGCACTTGGGTCGGTGCGATGCCGACGACGGGTGGTGCGATGCCATCGTCATCATGAAGAGTTGGTGCGAAGCCAACAAATATTGCAGTATGATGCTGCAGCAAGGTGTGCGTGTTCGGCGTTGCGACGACGTCGTCCGGGACAAGATGAAATCAGAGATGGGGTGACAAGATTAGGGAGGTGATTGTTAGGTTTAATCTTGTCAAAAGAAAATAGTGTACCAAGTGTGAGCATGGCCTGCATGCAAGGAGAGCTGGATAAGGACTCGTGCATGTGCGTAGTGGCTTGGTCACAGGTTGTTACCGTGGCATTTGGATAATGGAGACATATTAGTTAGTCGGTTAGTGCATGTAGCTGGGGTAATGGGTCAAGTAGTAGCCGAGTGTAGCGGCAGGCTGGTGTACGTGGTGTTAGTTGCCGTGCTAGGCTGGTGTGAGTCCCTTGTACTTGGCTATTTGAGGTGAACAAGTGAATGGAAAAGAAGGCCGAGAAGGCACAAGCAAAATGTAGCCACGGTGGGCATCAAGGAAGTTCTCTTGGCAAAGCCAGTTTGGTCTTCTTCCTTGGTGCAGTGCGGTGTGTGTGTTCCCTAGTCATATGTGTTCTTTGTGTTGAGAGAGGAAGCGAGAGCAGAGTTGTGCGAGGCAACTCAAGGAAGAAGAAGCGGCACCGAAAGAGGCGGGCGCCAACAATTGGTATTCAGAGCCTAGTCGATCCGAGGCGATGGCGACGGCGCCGGACTCCATGCGAGATGGAGGCTGGCCGCAAGGAGGAGGCGGTGGCGGCGTGAGGCCATCGGCGGCTCTTACGGCGAGAGGCCGTTATGAGGAGGAGATGGTGCGGTGATCGGCGTCGCGAAGGCGTCGTCAGCGTCAAGTGAAGGCCACTTCATGCGGCATGACACCATGGTGACGGCGCTGCGGTAGCGTCATCCACGGCGGGCGGTTGGCGCTATGACGGCGTCATCCACGACAAGAAGGCGACGGCGCGATGCTGCCACAACGACGGTGAGATGCCCTTACAAGGTGAGGCGGTGAGATGCCGCTAAGAAGAGGTACGGCAGCGTGATGCTTGCACTTGGGTCGGTGCGATGCCGACGGCGGGTGGTGCGATGCCATCGTCATCATGAAGAGTTGCGCGAAGCCAACAAATATTGCGATATGATGCTGCAGCAAGGTGTGCGTGTTCGGCGTTGCGGCGCCGTCGTCCGGGACAAGATGAAATCAGAGATGGGGTGACAAGATTAGGGAGGTGATTGTTAGGTTTAATCTTGTCAAAAGAAAATAGTGTACCAAGTGTGAGCATGGCCTGCATGCAAGGAGAGCTGGATAAGGACTCGTGCATGTGCGTAGTGGCTTGGTCACAGGTTGTTACCGTGGCATTTGGATAATGGAGACATATTAGTTAGTCGGCTTAGTGCATGTAGCTGGGGTAATGGGTCAAGTAGTAGCCGAGTGTAGCGGCAGGCTGGTGTACGTGGTGTTAGTTGCCGTGCTAGGCTGGTGTGAGTCCCTTGTACTTGGCTATTTGAGGTGAACAAGTGAATGGAAAAGAAGGCCGAGAAGGCACAAGCAAAATGTAGCCACGGTGGGCATCAAGGAAGTTCTCTTGGCAAAGCCAGTTTGGTCTTCTTCCTTGGTGCAGTGTGTGTGTTCCCTAGTCATATGTGTTCTTTGTGTTGAGAGAGGAAGCGAGAGCAGAGAGTTGTGCGAGGCAACTCAAGGAAGAAGAAGCGGCATCGCGAAAGAGGCGGCGCCAACAATTGGTATTCAGAGCCTAGTCGATCCGAGGCGATGGCGACGGCGCGGCGGACTCCATGCGAGATGGAGGCTGGCTTCGCAAGGAGGAGGCAGTGGCGGCGTGAGGCCATCAGGCGGCTCTTACGGGCGAGGCCGTTATGAGGAGGAGATGGTGCGGTGATCGGCGTCGCGAAGGCGTCGTCCGCGTCAAGTGAAGGCCACTTCATGCGGCATGACACCATGGTGACCGGCGCTGCGGTAGCGTCATCCACGGCGGGCGGTTGGCGCTATGACGGCGTCATCCACGACAAGAAGGCGACGGCGGTGCGATGCTGCCACAACGACGGTGAGATGCCCTTACAAGGTGAGGCGGTGAGATGCCGCTAAGAAGAGGTACGGCAGCGTGATGCTTGCACTTGGGTCGGTGCGATGCCGACGACGGGTGGTGCGATGCCATCGTCATCATGAAGAGTTGGTGCGAAGCCAACAAATATTGCAGTATGATGCTGCAGCAAGGTGTGCGTGTTGACGTTGCTATGGCGACGCCGTCCGGGACAAGATGAAATCAGAGATGGGGTGACAAGATTAGGGAGGTGATTGTTAGGTTTAATCTTGTCAAAAGAAAATAGTGTACCAAGTGTGAGCATGGCCTGCATCTGCATGCAAGGAGAGCTGGATAAGGACTCGTGCATGTATGTAGTGGCTTGGTCACAGGTTGTTGCCGTGGCATTTGGATAATGGAGATAGATTAGTTAGTCAGTTAGTGCATATGTAGCTGGGGCAATGGGTCAAGTAGTGGCCGAGTGTAGCGGCAGGCTGGTGTCAGTCCCTTGTACTTGGCTATTTAAGGTGAACAAGTGAATGGAAAAGAAGGCCGAGAAGGCACAAGCAAAATGTAGCCACGGTGGGCATCAAGGAAGTTCTCTTGGCAAAGCCAGTTTGGTCTTCTTCCTTGGTGCAGTGTGTGTGTTCCCTAGTCATATGTGTTCTTTGTGTTGAGAGAGGAAGCGAGAGCAGAGAGTTGTGCGAGGCAACTCAAGGAAGAAGAAGCGGCACCTTGAAAAGAGGCGGGCGCCAACAATTGGTATTCAGAGCCTAGTCGATCCGAGGCGATGGCGGCAGGCCTTGGCGGACTCCATGCGAGATGGAGGCTGGCTTCGCAAGGAGGAGGCCGGTGGCGGCGTGAGGCCACTGGCGGCTCTTACGGCGAGAGGCCGTTATGAGGAGGAGATGGTGCGGTGATCGGCGTCAGCCAAGGCGTCGTCCGCGTCAAGTGAAGGCCACTTCATGCGGCATGACACCATGGTGACCGGCGCTGCGGTAGCGTCATCCACGGGCGGGCGGTTGGCGCTATGACGGCGTCATCCACGACAAAGAAGGCAACGTACGGTGCGATGCTGCCACAACGACGGTGAGATGCCCTTACAAGGTGAGGCGGTGAGATGCCGCTAAGAAGAGGTACGGCAGCGTGATGCTTGCACTTGGGTCGGTGCGATGCCGACGACGGGTGGTGCGATGCCATCGTCATCATGAAGAGTTGGTGCGAAGCCAACAAATATTGCAGTATGATGCTGCAGCAAGGTGTGCGTGTTCGGCGTTGCGGCAGCGTCGTCCGGGACAAGATGAAATCAGAGATGGGGTGACAAGATTAGGGAGGTGATTGTTAGGTTTAATCTTGTCAAAAGAAAATAGTGTACCAAGTGTGAGCATGGCCTGCATGCAAGGAGAGCTGGATAAGGACTCGTGCATGTGCGTAGTGGCTTGGTCACAGTGTTGTTACCGTGGCATTTGGATAATGGAGACATATTAGTTAGTCGGTTAGTGCATGTAGCTGGGGTAATGGGTCAAGTAGTAGCCGAGTGTAGCGGCAGGCTGGTGTACGTGGTGTTAGTTGCCGTGCTAGGCTGGTGTGAGTCCCTTGTACTTGGCTATTTGAGGTGAACAAGTGAATGGAAAAGAAGGCCGAGAAGGCACAAGCAAAATGTAGCCACGGTGGGCATCAAGGAAGTTCTCTTGGCAAAGCCAGTTTGGTCTTCTTCCTTGGTGCAGTGTGTGTGTTCCCTAGTCATATGTGTTCTTTGTGTTGAGAGAGGAAGCGAGAGCAGAGAGTTGTGCGAGGCAACTCAAGGAAGAAGAAGCGGCACCGCGAAAGAGGCGGCGCCAACAGGTGGCGATTCGGCAGCGTGGAGCGGCGGGATCCTTCCCCCCACAATGCTTTAGTTTGCTTATTACATGGTTGCCTATTTCAGGGGCAGTTTTTGTGTGCATTGGTAGACTGTATGACACTGCGTCTTGTTTTTATCACTTCAGTCCAGTTTGTCTTCAACAAATACCACTCTTAGTGTTTAGTATGAGTACTCTTAGACCAATTAGAACTTATCATCATGGTTAGCGCTTGGCATTTAGCAGAATGTTCACCCGAATTACTTATCATTATGGCCGGTTAGAGAAGATTTTATGCCTGTTCACTTTGATTCTTACAGAAGGCTCAGTTTATACGTGTTCTTATATAGTTATATGTCACCCCATATTAGCTGATGCATGATGGGTTTGGTTGACGTTTCCTTTGTAGATGACATAGATGTTGCATATTGTTTCTTCAAAATACACACTAAATCTTCAGTTATCTGCATGGTATGTACTCTTAGTCTACCTTGCATTGGCCAAAGAGAGTGGTTTTTTGGCGCTAGGTATGATGCCGAGACATTGAATATTTTCTGCATGCGAAGATACTTTTAGTGGTTTTTTGGCGCTAGGTATGATGCAGGTTGTATGTGAATGAAGATCTCCAGAGATAAATTGGTTTTTTGATAGGTTCGGTGTGCTTGTGATTTCTTTTGGTTCCCTGTCAACTACTATGGCTGCCGCCACAAGCCATGATGGCCAAGTCCTGCCTATTTCTCAATTCTCATACTGCTGCCTCGCCTCTTCTCCTCTCCACCTTTATCCGGTGGAGAATCAGTTGGGCAGATCAAACCTCCTGCATCCTATTCCTGTTGGAGACAAGAACTATTAGTCCATCGCTCTGGCCAGCTTTCGGACGTGATGCTATCTGGCCGAAGTAGTAGCAGACTCTCAAGCCAATCCATCGCATGCATGCATCAATTGAATCCACCGTTGATCATCAGGGCACTGTCCCATGCATATATAAGTTGATTCGGCAAGAAACATACCAATCTTATATCTATAAACAATATTTCTAGGAGACCACAATTCAGAGTATAATATCTGCCGGCAAACTTCTGCATGGAACTTATATTTGTGTTTATTGCCTTTTTTAGTGTGTTGATATTTGAAAGGGGAACAGGGCAACGTGTTGCACTCTTGATTTTGTTAGAGCACTATATTTTATTGTTAACCATGCTATGGTCCAAACTCCTTTTTATTCTGCTCATATGATATTGCTCATCTTTTGTTTTTTGTCTGATGCCTCCTACCTCCTGTATTTAGAGTAGAAGCAATGGATAACATCTACTCTGGATAGTTAACAGAGGGAGTACATGCTAAGTTGACTTTTTTCCTGCGGATTTGCTTATCATGAAGGTGCTTGCAAGGATGCAGAGGGAGCGGATCATTTGGAGAGATAGGATACCACCGGGTTGGTGTTTTATGCATTTTGGTTTGCTTGTAACTGTGTTTGCACTAGCTGGGAGTAAGTGACTTCAAGAAGTGTAGGTGTTTTAATTGAAGGCATGAAAAGCCATGACAATATGTATGCTCTTACATGACGTGCTCTAATGCCGCTGGTTTATTATAAACCTTGGATTAGTAATGATGTGTAATGCTGTTGGTTTATTGCAAATATGTGTTTGTTTTAGTTGGAATTGTATGCATAGAATGGAATTGGTGGATTTTATTTTTTTTTAATTCCTAATTAGTTAGTAGTAGCGTGAAAACACTGCACGCCGCTACTACTACTTTGTTAGTAGTAGCGTGGGTTTGCATCCGTGCTACTACTAACTTTTTAGTAGTAGCGTGGGAAAAAACCGAGGCGCTACTACTATTTTCATTACTAGTAGTTGGTTGCACCAGCGCTACTACTAAAATGTTAGTAGTAGCGTGGGTTTCACCCCGCTACTACTAACTATTAGTCAGAAGCGATACTAGTAGCGCGGGTACCGCTGCTAGTAGCCTTTTTCCTAGTAGTGCAAGCAGGTCATTCCGCATTAACCTAAATGGCGGTTACACTTAACAGACCCCTTTGGCCGACATGTGGCTCATCCAACCGCCTTGTTCCACGTATGCGATGCACCAAATTACAGTTCGGAGCAGCGGTTGGAATTGGAGGCACCCCGTCGTGAGGGGTCATAAGATAGAATATGAGCGATGAGGGTCAAATCACAAAGCCCCACCTTTCCGAATTAAGCCGGAGTACTAGACGGACGAAGCAACCATCATTTCACTCTAGGGCAAGAGCATAAAGAAAAGAGAAAACAATGATGCGTCATGCGGCAGCTACCTAGGGCACCCTAGGTAGGGGTCTCGACTACATATCCTTTTTTGAAAGCGCCTCCACTACAAATCGGCTTCTCCCTCGCCCTCTTGAAGAAAACCGATGATGAGTGCGGCGGTAGGGTTTGTAGGAGTACTACGGCGTCGGGCCACGTCGTAGTAAACGGGTTCGATTCGACGCCTTTAAATATGTGTGGGCGGCTTGGTTTCTACGAGAACGAGGCAGCATTTTGGGTTCGGGGACCAAGTGGAAATATAGTACGCATACAAAAATTGTGGACGAGGTTCAATCGAAGGCAATGATGCATGGGCCCTGCATTTTGATATACCCGGCCGCGTGAAATTTGCTACTCTACTCAAAACTAGTAAGGTACACATGTATTGAACGCATGAGATTTCAAACCAAATTATGAATAAATACACACTATAGCATGTAAAGCTTTGAGTCATATATGCATGATGTAGATGTTCGTTTAGTTCTTATAGTTCATCTCATTCAAAATCAATTAGTTTTATAAAAATGTTAAGATTCATGGGGTTGTGCATTGTAAATCATAAAGTAAAAACAAATAATGGCAATTCATTTAGAAAAAATAATCAATTATGATACGTAAGATTCTAGAACAAAGGAGAAGTGCTTGTGTTTTGAGGTTTGTGCATTATGATTAAGTTCAACCATGGAGTCTTCTAAATTGTACATGTGGCAGATCTGGTGGAATGTTGATGATATCCAACGGCCAAGAGTGCTCGGATTTGCCTATCTCTGCACCGTCGGTTAGCTTCATCCAGCCACCATCTTTCAAAGTTATTGGCACACTATATAGTTCTTGTGCCATAGTTGCATGTTTTGGAAAAAAACTACTAGTGGGTTGTACTATCTATTTAGGAATAGAAGATGTATAAATGGAAGTTGTAGGGAAAGAGATGACATGGAGCATCTCAATTCCTATGAGTAGGAATTGAAAAAGAGATGTCATTTGGTTCACATCATAGGAACTTTTCTATTGAATCTAGAGATGACATGTATCTCAATTCCTATGAGGAGGGATTAGAAAAGAGATGTAATTTGGTTCATATCATAGGAACTTTTCTATTGAATATACGCTAATGTTTATTTTCCTTTGAAATTAAGGGAGTATAGGAATCCATTCATATGAACCAAGTGGCTCTAAAGCTATAGAAATGATATCATGTTTATTTCCTTTGAAATGTGGAGTATTTGAATCTATTCCTATGAACCAATTGGCTCTAAAGGAAAAAATCCTATAAAAACCATATCATATAGAGTTCCTATGATATTCCTCGACACTAAAGGATGCTTGAAATTGCTGCGGGTGATACGATGGTCTTTCTTTGTAGACTCCTCACCCATCTTTATAGTTACCTCTCAAGATGAATGAAATGATATCTCTGGTATTCTACATGTGCAATTTGGTACACGAAAACTCGGTAAAAGTTTGCGAGGTTCGAATTTCAATAAAGCTATATGCACTGCATTTCGGAACGGAGGGAGCATACGGCAGTTGCTAACACTCACGTGGAAGATTTGTATGTAGGAGGAGTGGCTGTTCTGTTAAATGACATGGCAAAACTGACACTGTCGGATGCCGATCTAACGGTTCTTACAGCGTTCGTCAGGAAAAGTCTTGTGGCGAACGTTTGTCGGATAATGATTTACGGACACATGCATTGCATTGATATGTGTCCCCCTCTCTCTCACGCACACGCACCCTCACGAGTCACGACTCTCCCGAGTCCTCTCGCAGACTCGCACGTCGCACCCACCGTCTATCTGCAGGTAGACGTCACGCACATATGTGCTCTTCACACCCTACCCTCGTAACTTCTAAAAACAAAAGACGCAGTGCGCACATTTTATTTTAGCTCACACGTCACACACTTATACTATTACTCTTATGCGCGAACGTTCTTTGGGCATAGTATATTGTACTCTCCACGAAGAGAAGCGGTGCACGCACGCACTAGTTCTCTCACACCCACTGCTGGTACACGAGGGAGCGCATTTTTTAAGCTGGTACGACAAAATCACTCCACTATATATAAAAGCAGGAGCCTTAGCGCTTGCTTTATTAGGGTTCCTCTCGTTCACTCTCTCATGCTCTCCAGATCTAAGCAAGACATAGGTGGCCACAGTCCCTCTCAGCTCACGGCTAGTCACAAATCCTGCCGCACAACCTCGACCGGGGCAGGTGTGTAGGAGCATCGTTCACGCTGTCGTCGGGCGGCTAGGAGGAGACCAACGGTTGCTCGAAAGGCCCCGATCGGGCGGCCGTGCCATTCTCTCCGAGAGATCGCCGACTGGAGGGCCTCCGACCCCTTCTTCATCCTCGCACATTGTGGCCAAGATGCGTCCTCCCGACGCCCATCTTTGCCACATGCCGACGACCTCGTGTATATATTCCTTCGAAACCTGCCTTGCTCTACAGCCCCAGCTCCCTTCATGTGGATCCTTTTCTACTTCCGTCCGCTGTTCCAAAGCCACCTAGACTTCTACTATTATTAGAAGTAAAGCTAGTTCATACAATGACTCAAAGCGTTGGTTCAAACAGGAAGAAAGTGGGAAAGCTGTAGCATGAATCTAGGACTTGGTTCTAAGAGGAAACGGGGAAAGTAGTAATATCTATCACTGTTTAAATAACCGTATTTCATATTTGGCGCAAACAGGGATGTTCTGCCTCGTATCGTTTCTATCCGCCAAGTAATCAAAAGCACACACCTCGGTTTAAGTACAACTGCGCCAAAATGAGATGGCTATCCCTCGTTGTT
Source organism: Aegilops bicornis (assembly GCA_021605145.1). NCBI lineage: Eukaryota > Viridiplantae > Streptophyta > Magnoliopsida > Poales > Poaceae > Aegilops > Aegilops bicornis. The sequence goes on from JAHIAL010000096.1 coordinate 731,069, forward strand.
GTCGCCTAACCTCCCGCCTTCAAGATATCCCTACATTGGTAGTAACTAAGGTAGAATGACCAACGCAATCTAAAAGAAGCTGATTCGTACGTTTTACTTCCTGATTGCAGTGCAGGGACGAGCGAAAACAACTGCATCCTAGTCCGAATGCACTTTCTACCAGTTCATCCATGGACCGAGGACTAGCTGGCACGGCTGCACGGCAGTTTTTTGGACAGGTGCGCGGACAAGAGGCATTGTGGTCTGCTTATTTCTGCAAATAGCGGTGCTTAAATTTAGTGGAATGCACAAGAATTTCAATTCGTCAAGATAATCGCATGGTTCGATTCAGCATTCCAAATTTGAGACCACAATTATAACTGGTTATTCTGGAATGAGAGAACCTAACCCTGGATGGTGGCAACAAGAAAAACCAGAGTGAACTCCAGGAAATTTAAGCCTGCCGGGAGGCCCTTTGCTCAGAGAAGCCTTTTGCTTGTTTTTTCCTGATTTGTAAACCTTCTCACAACTTTGTCTTTTGCTGTGAACTAGTATATGTTTGTTATGTTCTATGAATCTTTGAGATGTATAAAATTGCTTAACTTATGCTTTTCAAGTTTTTTATTAAGACGAAGTTTAATGTGAGTGTTCCACATGAGCTACCGGACTAGCGCAGAACGCTTGGAATTTATTACATTGTGGCATCAATTAACTGCATGAACCACTATAACAAGATACTTAGTTTCTTATATGTCAGACATCAGATTGTTGATTCTTAGTTGGTCGATAGCCTAGTGTTGAAGCGAGCTGAGCCAATGTGACGTGTTTTGCACAACTGCTTACAAGTGGGGTAGCACCAACAATGTTTACAAGTACTTATGTATACGTCGACGCATGGTTCTCGAACGAGTTCTCTATTTCATCAAAACACACACTGCTCGTATGATAAATCGTGACAACTTATGTCTTACCATGCCATATTCATGAAAAAACTAGTGAGGACGCATCTGTTTCGGCAACGATTACGATGGTTCCTCACATGATTCACGGGCACACGAAAGTAGCAGCAGTTCCCATAGACGGATTCAAACAGAGTACTAGCCCCAGAGGGGTCGATAACAGGCAAGGTTCGGATAATTAGACACAATCCAAACTACTATTAAACACTAGCTGGGGCAACTATTTCATGCCTCGATCTAATTTGGGCTAGACACAAGACGGACCTTGCCATGAACATCATCGAGGACATCCCACAGCAGCTCAATCCACAGTGAACCTTCATGAAGACAACCTTGTGGCCTTGCCATCGATAAACTTGTTTGTGGAGGCATGCCACGTCATCTTCCTGCGTAAGCTTGACAAGAACAAGATGCCTCACAAACGAAGGAGTAGCTTTGAACTTCTTGTGCTTCAAGACACCTCGGACAACGCTACCGACAATAGTGAGGCTGGAATACAACTCTTCATTGGTATAACCGCAAATGGCTTCCAGGATCCAACAGCCTAAGAACTCTATTTTCCCAGTGCGTATATTTAGGTCGTTCGCCTCATAGCGAGTGACATGTACAACCACACAATCCTTGTCTACATCAGGGCTCTAATTGAAACAGAAACAAATTCTGAATTACTTTTCAGTATAAGAAACACAAGTTATTTAAACCACTATGTATAGCATGGCATCGAAGCTAATAAAATTTTGAATTATTAATCACCACATACTTCCTTTTCTAAAAAAATAACCACATACTTAGATGAAAAACCACAATCGAGATCGGCAAAGAAGGAAATCACCTTGGGCAGCTCAGTGGGGGGAGGGGACACATCCTTGAAGGGGGAAAACTGTTCCTGCAGTAGTGCAACAGGCTGTAACCTCAAGCGGGCGTTGACCATCTCAAGAGTGGCCCCTGAGTGATCCTGGGGTTGGCTCGGTGGTTGCCTCCATCTTCTTGGAGCTATCTATCTCATGGGGATCAGCCTTCCGCGTCTGCTCCAATATCGGCAGATCTTTGCCTGGTTCTCCTTGGTCCATCATGAAACTGACGAATACTAGGAGACCACTGAAAGGAAAACACAATCACAATAACAATGAAACAAAAAAGAGAGTGAGGATCGGTTACTTCTTCGCAAAAGTTCTTTTTTTTCTAAACTAAAATATACCAACATCACATATCCTCTTACCTTCCCTTCGTTCGGAGAGAAGAACAGTGGCAGATGCGAGTGTTGCCTTTCTTGAAGACGGTGAGGGAGAAGGGGATTCAGCGAAGAGTGAAATGATGGTTTCTTCATCCGTCAAACTTAGACTGCGGGAGGTGGGGTTTTGTGATACGACGGCTCGTTACTGCCGCGCTACGACCGGGGTGACTCTCCGCCTGCATACTGCCTTCTAATTTGGTGGATGGCATTTGGGCCCGCGCGCTGCATGGCCCGCATGTCGGTGAACAAAAGTATAACGGCATTCAGTAGAGGGAGACGTTTCAATGACCTAGGAGGAGCCGGAAGCGGTAGAGTGTCTCCACTGTACTAGTAGTAATTGTTTTTCTGGGTAGCTGTAGAGTGTCTCCACTTTACTAGTAGTAATTGTTTCTCTGGGCCCAAGACAAAACAGCCCATCCACACTAGTAAATAGTAAAATCAATTCAAAAGCCCATATATTTACTGAATGAGAGGCGCTACCCACACCCAGCACACCCCCCCCCCAAAAAAAACCTGGGTGCTCTTCCTCCTTGCTCCCACCCACCTCACGTCAGCTCGCTCCAATAGTACCCCCAAATTCCTCACCTCACTCCTCTGAAAACCCCAGCTCCCCTTCTTCCTCACTCCCTCTGAAACCCCCAGCTCCCCTTCTTCTTCACTCGCACTACAACTAGGCTCGTCATTCGTTACTCTGCTCAAATCTGTGAGCGCGACGCGACGCCCTCGAGGAAAATGGAGTTGGCTGACCCCAGCGCCAAGAAGATGAGGCTCCCTTGGTGCGACGCGTGTTGTAGATCCCTTTTGACCGGCAGCGGCAGAAGCGGCAACCCTGCCCCCACCGGATCCTGTGAACCCGTAGAATCTCGGGTGGACCGCATCAGCGATCTCCGGACGCCCGTCCTTGGGGAGATCATCTCGCTTCTCCCACCAAGGATTGCTGCCGCACCCAAGTCCTCTCAATTCGGTGGCGCCCTCTATGGCTGCAGGTGCCCCTTAATCTCGACTGTCGTCAGCTATCTCTCTTCAATGATTTTGAAATCCCCAGAACCATCATCTCCTCCCACCAGGGCTACTTTCAAAGCCTCTGCATCCCATCATGCTACCTGAGCAAGCATACCATGCCCTGCACGGTGGACGCCTGGCTGAAATCCACGAATTCACGTAACTACAGCTGCTTGAGTTCTACTATTCCCTGAAATCACATACCACATACCGAACGCCATGAACTTGTGCTCTTAGCACCGATGTTCATCTCGCGGTTTTCCTCCTTTCTCCACACCACCACCTTTGCGCTGTGCTACCTACCAGACAATCTGGTACTAAACCTTCAACTCCCATTTCTCAAGAAACTTTCACTTGTGCGGGTTCGTATATCGGAGGCCTCATTGCACAGTATCATCCACTCCAATTGCCACTACTGGAGTGCTTGGTGCTTGCTTTCACAGTTAGAATCGGTTGTCTCCAAATAAAGTCGCCTAACCTTGTAAGAATTGGAATTTCTTTTGACGCAGCTCACACTACTAGGAAAAAGGCTATAGATGGGATCGACACTAATGGCGCAGTGTACATCTGGTGCGCCATTACTAAATACTAATGGCGCACCACATCCCACGGCGCACCATTAGTAAAAAAAAATATTTTAATTTTTTTCAAAACTACTAATGGCGCACCGTGGGAGTGGTGCGCCATTACTAGTTGAACTAGTAATGGCGCACCATCCCATGGTGCGCCATTAGTAATTTGGCCCAAACATTCCCCCGAATGCACCCCCCTGGACCGCCTTTTTCAGTTTCAAAAAATAAAAGAAAATGATAGAAATGTCAAAAAATAAAAGAAAAAAAGATTCCCATGTGATATGTGGTCTAGTTGTTAGCAAAATTTACAAACATGAGTTTTCGACTTTTTTGCAAAATCTCTCGAGAATTTGTAAAAATGGGCATAACTTTTGCATACGAACTCGGATGAAAAAGTTTTTTATATGAAAAATCATCTGCTCAAAAAGTTACATCCAAATTTAACCAGGGGAACCCCGTTAAACATTTTAAAAATCCTCAAAAACCTAAAAGAAAAAAAGATACGGGGCTTTTAAGATCTGGAGAGGCAAAAAAATTTAAAAAAATTCAAACTTACTAATGGCGCACCTCGTGCGCCATTAGTATCTTCCCGCCTTCAAAATTCAAAATAAATCAAAAAAATAAAAAAAAAAGTTACTAATGGCGCACCTGCCCATGGTGCGCCATTAGTATCTTCCCGCCTTCAAAATTCAAAATAAATAAAAAAAATAAAAAAAAGTTACTAATGGTGCACGTGCCCATGGTGCGCCATTACTATGCCGTATATATGGCTGGGCGTGCCCTCTCCTCCTTACCTCTTCATTCTTCTCCTCCACTCCACCTCTCCTCCACTCCACCTCTCCTCCACTCCTCCACTCCATCTTCCCTTCTCTCCTCCACCATACTACCCTCCTCCTCTCCGGCGACCTCCTCCTCCTCCTCCTCCGCGACCTCCTCCTCCCTCCTCCTCTCCTCCCCTCCCCACCCCACACGGTTTCTCCTCCCTCCTCTCAGTGAGCTCCTCCTCCCTAATCTCGGTGAGCTCCTCCTCCCTCCTCTCCGGTGAGCTCCTCCTCCCTCCTCTCCTCCCATCCCCTCATGGTTTCTCCTTCCTCCTCTCCGATGCTCCGGTGAACTCATCTCCGGTGACCTCCTCCTCCTCTCCGGCGATGCGGTCACCTCCTCCTCCTCCTCTCCGGCGAACTCCTCTCCGGCGAACACCTCTCCGGCGAAGTCCTCTCCGGCAAAAGAACACGGCAAAAGAACGTACAAGATCCAAAAACGGGAACAAAATTTGAAATAATATCGTGCAAAAAGCAGGCAAAAATGGGAAAAAAAAATCGCGATCCAGATCCAAATTCAAAATTCAAAAATAGCAATGGCGCGACGCTGAGGTTAGACGGTGCGCCACTACTATTTTCCGCCTTCAAAATTCAAAAATACTAATGGCGCATCGTGGCCTATACTAATGGTGCACCAGTGGCCTATACTAATGGCGCACCGTGGCCTATACTAATGGCGCACCGTGGCCTATACTAATGGCGCACCAGTGGTGCGCCATTAGTATACAGATACTAATGGCGCATCTGGTGCGCCATTAGTGAAAAATACTAGTGGCGTGATACTAATGGCGCACCAGTAGTGCGCCATTAGTAGGCAAAACTGGTGCACCATTAGTAGGCCTTTTCCTAGTAGTGTCATCATCCAAGATGCCCCTTCACTTCAAAGGTTGATCCTTGATTCCAGTTATTCACCGTTGCAACTAACCGTCCTCTCTGCGCCTAAATTGGAGACCTTGGGTGTAATACATGATCTCTGTGCTCATTTCAATATGGTGTTTGGCTCCACAGTTCTTCAGGTACTTTATATTATCATCTACACTTGTAACCATAAGCTGCATTTTAAATTTCTGCGCATAATTTATATATCATCTTGGAGTACACATTTTGTACTAATATTATGTTCTATGCTGAATGAAGAGCTTCTCCATGGATGGCCTATCAATGGTGCTAGATTCTGTGAAGATCTTATATATCCAAATGAATAGTTTTGATCTGAACAAGATTATTGGCTTGCTGCAATGCTTTCCATGTCTGGAGAAATTGTATATAAAGGTGATAATTTCCGCGCGGGCTTCCACTGCCGCGTCTTCCCCGGCTCCGCGTCGTCCCCTTCCTAGGCCTCGCCGTCGTCCACTGCCGTGGTGCTCTCCGCGCGGCGTGGTCAACGTGGTCAAGGAACGACTTCCATCGAAAGAGTACTGTACGTGGAGAGGCTGACAGCTGGGTCCACGGCCACAGCCCAGTTTTTTGTGATTTGCCAAGTAAATCGCTTTGCCAGGCCTGTTGGGCTGCAAATCTTTCAAGACGAGGAGAGCTTTCATTCGGCTGGCCAAGAAAATGGCCCATCAGTAATGAGAAATTGGCTGTACATTTTTAAAACACATCAAACCAGCAATTAGTTTCAAATATCTTTTTATCATTTAAAGATTTTAAAATACATTTATTTTTATGCGTGGAGAATAAGATGGATTTCATACTGATATACCATTATTTTTAAATTCAGTTTGAATGTGAGTCGAAATTTCTGGATTAAAACAGTTCGGACCGCTTTTGAAGTATGCAAAATTTCGTATAATTTTTTAACCGTGGCCACAATATGGGCTGTAATGCTAACAAAAAGAATATGGGCCAAAAAAACCTTAAGAATTAGCAAATGGGCTGTAAATTATTACAAATAATGGCAGATGGGTTGTATGTTGTTTTCCACAGATTTGAGGCTTTCCTAAAAAGGTTGGCCTTGACAAGCGGTGACTATTGGATGTCCATCCAACGGCCGTCGTGCTTCTTCAATCTCTGCTCTTCCTGCTCCGGCCGCTCAAACAAGCGCCGCGTGAGTTCTGCTCCCTCCTCCCCGTGGTCGTCTGTGCTGCCGCAGAGGCCTCACCGCCCCACCGTACTCCCATCGCTGGCCTAGCCATCCCTCTACTCACCCACACCTGCTGTTATTCTCCGGCGACGGTAGACGAACCAGTAAACCCTCGTACAGTCGTACTCCCCTCCGCGTGGGAAACAACTGCCGAGTCTTCCCTGCCTCCGTGTCGTCCCCTTCCTAGGCCTCGCCGTCGTCCACCGCCGTGGTGCTCTCGGTGCGGCGTGGTCAATGTGGTCAACGACCGACTTCCATCGGAAGAGTACTGTGCGTGGAGACGCTGACAGCTGGGTCCACGGCCGCAGCAAGGAAGTGCCTCCTTATTACACGCAAAATAATTATTCCTCCACCTGACAGCGGGGACCCACCGGACGGGCCACCGTATTTCGCGAAAAAAACGTTTCCCCCCTGACTGCTGGGACCCACCAGCTACACCTTCGCACGCAAGGAAGTGCGTCCGGGCAAAAAAAAAACAAAACGATTCGCCCCCCTGACTGCTGGGACCCACCAGCTACATCTTCGCACGCAAGGAAGTGCGTCCGGGCAAAAAACGATTCGCCCCCGACTCATCGGGACCCACCAGCTACATCTTCGCACGCAAGGAAGTGCCTGACAGTCGGGACCCACCTGGTCGAAGCGTATGTAGCGTTGTCATTCTGGTCGCGAACGTGTACGTACATACTGGTCGTTGTAGAGGCGCGCACGTGTCGTAGTAGAGGCGCGCACGTAGCATGTACACGTACGTACAGTGGCCAGGGTGCAAGAAAGAAAATACGGCCACGTATGTGTACATACGGGCGGGGTCTCGAACGCCTACTCGCGCATACGTACGGCCAGGGCTCGTGTACATGGCTGGGTCGAAACGGAGAAACAGCGTCGTCGTCGTGTTCATGGGGAGGCAATGGAGTGCGTCGTGCTCATGGGGAGGCAACGGAATGCGTCGTGTTCATCGGGAGGCAAGGGAACGCGTGGGAGCCAACCGGCTGGGTCGGAACGGAATGCGTGGTCGTGTTCATCGGGAGGGCTTGGACGGAACAGGCGATGGAAACGAGGCCTGGCGTACCGCTGGCGGAGGAAGCGGACCTCCCTACGTTTGGAGCAGGGTCCTGTTGATCGGGAGGGTGTGGCGTACGCAAAACGGAGTAAACGGACCTTCTACGGTCGAAACGGGGTCCTGTTGATCCGGAGGGTGTGGCGTACCGCCAAAGCAGATTTAAACGGACCTCCTACGGTCGAACCGGGGGTGGAGGGGTGTGGCGTACCGCAAAACGGACGAAACGGACTTGTGTTGGCGCGCTACGGTCGAAACGGGGGTCCTGTTCATCGGGTGGGGTGTGGCGTACGGCAAAACGGGGGTCCTGTTCATCGGGAACCCCGTTTAACATTTTCAAAATCCTCAAAAACCTAACAGAAAAAAAGATGTGGGGCTTTTAAGATCTGGAGAGGCAAAAAAATTCAAAAAAATTCAAACTTACTAATGGCGCACCTGCCCATGGTGCGCCATTACTATCTTCCCGCCTTCAAAATTCAAAATAAGTCAAAAAAAAGTTACTAATGGCGCACCTGCCCATGGTGCGCCATTAGTATCTTCCCGCCTTCAAAATTCAAAATAAATCAAAAAAAAAAGTTACTAATGGCGCACCTGCCCATGGTGCGCCATTACTATGCCGTATATATGGCTGGGCGTGCCCTCTCCTCCTTACCTCTTCATTCTTCTCCTCCACTCCACCTCTCCTCCACTCCACCTCTCCTCCACTCCACCTCTCCATCTTCCCTTCTCTCCTCCACCATACTACCCTCCTCCTCTCCGGCGACCTCCTCCTCCTCCTCCTCTCCGGCGACCTCCTCCTCCCTCCTCTCCTCTCCTCCCTCCCTCCCTCCCCTCACGGTTTCTCCTCCCTCCTCTCCGGTGAGCTCCTCCTCCCTAATCTCCGTGAGCTCCTCCTCCCTCCTCTCCGGTGATCTCCTCCTCCCTCCTCTCCCCCCACCCCCTCATGGTTTCTCCTTCCTCCTCTCAGATGTCCGGTGAACTCCTCTCCGGCGACCTCCTCCTCCTCTCCGGCGATGCTGTCACCTCCTCCTCCTCCTCTCGGGCGAAGTCCTCTCCGGCAAAAGAACACGGCAAAAGAACGTACAAGATCCAAAAACGGGAAGAAAATTTGAAATAATATCTTGCAAAAAAACAAGCAAAAAAGCAGGCAAAAATGGGAAAAAATCATGATCCAGATCCAAATTCAAAATTCAAAAATAGCAATGGCGCATGGTGGGGGTTAGACGGTGCGCCACTACTATTTTCCCGCCTTCAAAATTCAAAAATACTAATGGCGCACCGTGGCCTATACTAATGGCGCACCAGTGCCCTATACTAATGGCGCACCGTGGCCTATACTAATGTCGCACCAGTGGCCTATACTAATGGCGCACCATGGCCTATACTAATGGCGCACCAGTGGTGCGCCATTAGTATACCAGATACTAATGGCGCACCACCAGTGCGCCATTAATAAAAATACTAGTGGCGTGATACTAATGGCGCACCAGTAGTGCGCCATTAGTAGGCAAAACTGGTGTGCCATTAGTAGGCCTTTTCCTAGTAGTGTCATCATCCAAGATGCCCCTTCACTTCAAAGGTTGATCCTTGATTCCAGTTATTCACCGTTGCAAATAACCGTCCTCTCTGCGCCTAAACTGGAGACCTTGGGTGTAATACATGATCTCTGTGCTCATTTCAATATGGTGTTTGGCTCCACAGTTCTTCAGGTACTTTGTATTATCATCTACACTTGTAACCATAAGCTGCATTTTAAATTTCTGCGCATAATTTATATATCATCTTGGAGTACACATTTTGTACTAATATTATGTTCTATGCTCAATGAAGAGTTTCTCCATGGATGGCCTATCAATGGTGCTAGATTACATCAAGATCTTATATATCCAAATGAATAGTTTTGATCTGAACAAGATTGTTGGCTTGCTGCAATGCTTTCCATGTCTGGAGAAGTTGTATATAAAGGTGATAATTTCGCGCACATTGGAAGCCCGCATATAGTGTACTAGAATTAACCGTTCAGCTGTTGCTCTTTCGACACTCTTCTTTTAGACCTTAACTTTTTTCAATCTTTATGTATATTTAGGCAACAGGACGGGGTAAGAAAGTTATAACCAATCGGTGGATTCGTAAGCATCGGGATTTTCTCACTTCTCATGAGATTCGTTTGAAGAGAATAACGCTAGAACGATATGTAGCCAACCGTGCAAACACAAGATTTGTCACATTCTTCTTGCTGAATGCGAGGTTACTATTGTCCATCGGGCTTAAGTTTATCGGCGGCATGGTTTTGACGGATGGGTATGTCGAAGAGCAAAAAAGGAGTTTCGGTGGGCAAAAGAGCTTACGAGCGTGCGGGCTTCTATTTACAACATATTGTGGTCATAATTCAGTAAATTTTACGACCCAGGATCTTCATTCTGTGGACCTGACCGATCCATTTGACTGTGATTGCCGAAAACAGTGCTGGAGTTAGATGTTGTTGCCCATTTCAATCTGGGTTTTTTTGTAAACCTGATGAACAATTAACCCTCGTGCTTTTGTACAGTTTGTAAGCTGGAGTTAGATGTTCCTGCCCTTTTCAACTCGGCTGTGACTGTCATATTTTCTTTGAAACAAGGCAAATGGCTTGCCATCCATTTAATTAATAGTGAAATGTTGTAACAAATCCCAACCAAGGGAAATAACATCACTCTACTTGGCTGCTTGAGCTCCTTTGTGCATTACAGAAGCCAAGTGATTAGCCCCCACCAGCACCCACAAACTTATTGCGAACTAGCACATCAAATGGGCTGTAAATTTTCATAGGAAAGGCTGCATGACCGTGACAGACTTGGGTTCTGACAAATGGGACCCGCAAGGAAATAGCCTATCCAAGGTGGTGTCGACTTACTAGCCAGTGAACAAACGATTCTGCCTACCAGCCATTGGATTGGCATCCAACATCTGTCGTGTATCTTCTATCTCTTGTCTTCTTCTTCCTCCAGCCGACCAAACCAAACCACCTGCCGGGCTTCGCTTTCGCTCCCCGGCCTCCCATGGTCAGGCTGTGCCTCCGCCGCCCTACGTCGTACCCTCCAACGTTGGCCAGTCCCTCCTCTATTCCCCCACCGTCCTGTTATTCTCCGGCGACGCCAGCCCCAACACGCACTCCGCGCTCGAACCAGTCGACCCTCGTACTCCCCTACTTGCCGCTGATCGACGGCGCATGTTCAACGACTCCTGTTCGTTCCGTCCGAGGCCTCGCCGTCGTCCTCCGCCTTGCAGCCTTGGTTCGCTCGCCGTGCGCGGTGCGCCGCCCTCTTGCGTTGTCAACGTCGTCAACAACCGAGAGGAACAAGGAGATGACTGTATGTGGAGAGGATGACAGTAGGGACCCACCAGCGTCATGGCAGTACGCAAGCAAGTGCCTCTATAGTACAAGCCCAAAAATATGGTTCCTCCTAATGGTTGGACATCTGGGGCTCACGCCATTGTCAACGTAGTCAATAAACGAGAGAATTACACTACGAGTGGCTGACACCAGGGACCCAGCAAGTCGCGCAGTTTTTTTTTAGGAACAAGCAGTTGTTATTTATACTAGTTTTAGCGACGGATTAGCGTAACCACGGGGCTGTGCGGGGGCTATGGCCTGTCTAGCCAGGGTTTTATTTATGTTTACCACATCATGACCCCAGTTGTGTTTTTTTCTTGCCGAAAATGGCTAGCCCAGTTCTATTTTCTTTTAAAGAAATACCCAAACAAGGCCTACTTGCTTTATCGGCCCTGCTGGGCTGCAAATCTTGCAAGACGAGGAGAGTTTCATTCGGTTTGCCCAGAAATGGGTTGTACATTTATAAAACACATCAAACCGGGAATTAGTTTCAATTTTTTTCATTACAAGATCTTAAATTCCATTGATTTTATGCGTGGACAATTATTTGGATTTTATATTTATATAAAATATTTTTCGAAATAGTTTGAATGTGAATCGATATTTCTGGATTAAAAACAGCGTTTGACCGCATCGAAATATGCAAAATTTCAGTATATTTTTAACCGTGGCCACAATATGGGGTGTAATGCTAACAAAAAGAAGATGGGCTCCAAAAAATTCTTAAGAATTAGCAAATGGGCTGTACATTATTAGAAATAATGGCAGTATGGGTTGTATGTTGTTTTCCACAGATTTGAGGCTGACTTGTGCGCCTACTACACGTTGACACGTATGCTTTTCGTAAAAAGGCTGGCCTTTGCATAACGCCCTATCAACTTAGTGAACACACGAGAGTAGTGATCGTTGGATGTCCATCCAACGGTACCGCCGTTTTTCTTCAATCTCTTGCTCTTCATACTCCGGCCGCTCAAACAAGCGTGGCGGGACTGCTCGCCTCCTCCTCTGCGGTCGGCTATGCTGCCACAAGAGGCCTCACGGCCCCACCGTACTCCCATCGCTGGCCTAGCCATCCCTCTACTTACCCACATGCTATTATTCTCCGACGACGGCAGACGAACCAGTAAACCCTTGTACTCCTCCGCGTGAGAAACAACTGCCGAGTATTCCCTGGTTCCGTGTCGTTCCCTTCCTAGGCCTCGCCGTCGTCCACCGCCCTGGTGCTGTCGGCGCGGCCTGGTCAACGTGGTCAATGAACGACATCCATCGGAAGTGGACTGTACGTGGAGAGTCTGGCAGCTGGATCCACGGCCGCACGCAAGGAAATGCCTCCTTATTAGGCGCAAAATAATGATTCGTCCACCTGACAGCTAGGACCCACAGGAAGGGCCTCTCAGATTTCGCAACGTCCCCCCCGCTGACAGGTCGGACCCACCAGCTATATCTTCGCACGCAAGGAAGTGCCTCCTTATTACGCCCAAGAAAATGAATACCCGCCTGCTAGCTGGGACCCACCATATTGTTGCTGACTTGTGGGCCTACTAAGTTGACGGGGCCGGAGGGCTTGGTCAACTTAGTCAATATTCCAGTGACCGTATGATGTCCATCCAACGGCCATAGTGCTTCTTCAACCTCTGGTCTTCTTACTCCAGCCGCCCAAAGCAGCGTCGGTCGTGCCGCCTGCTCCTTCCTCCCGTGGCCGGTTGTGCTACCGCGGAGGCCTCACCGCTCCCATACTACTCCCACCACTGGCCATGCCATCCCTCCACTCACCCACACCCCTATTATTCTGCAACGACGGCAGCCTCACACCGCAGCCGAACCAGTGAACGCTCGTACTCCTCTCTGCATGGGCATCAACTGCCGCGTCTTCCCCAGGTCCGTGTCGTCCCCTTCCTAGGCCTCGCCGTCGTCCACCGCCGTGGTGCTCTTGGCGTGGCGTGGTCAATGTGGTCAACGACCGACTTCCATCGGAAGAGTACTGTACGTGGAGAGGCTGACAGCTGGGTCCACGACAGCCGCAAGGAAGTGCCTCCTTATTACGCGGAAAATATTATTCCTCCACTTGGAGCGGAGACCCACCGGACGGGCCACCGGTATTTTGCGGAAAAAATCATTTCCCCCTGACTCCTAGTACCCACCGGACGGGCCACCGTATTTAAATGAAAAAAGCGTTCCCCCATTCGGCTGGACCCACCGGAAGTGCCTCCTTATTACGCATAAAAAAAATGAATACTCCCCCGGCTAGCTGGGACCCACCTTGGTGGGAGGATGACTTGTGGGCCTACTAAGTTGACGGGGACGAAGGGCTTTGTCAACCTAGTCAATATGAACGATTCTAGCTCGAGTGACCGTAAGATGTCCATCCAATGGCCGTAGTGCTTCTTCAACCTCTGGTCTTCTTGCTCCAGCCGCCCAAAGCAGCGTCGGTCGTCCCACATGCTCCTGCCTCCCGTGGCCGGCTCTGCTGCCGCAGAGGCCTCACCGCCCCTTACTATTCCCACCGCTGGCCAGGCCCTGTGGCGACGGCAGCCTCACACCGCAGCCGAACCAGTGAACCCTCGTACTCCTCTCCGCGCGGGCTTCCACTGCCGTGTCTTCCCCGGCTCCGCGTCGTCCCCTTCCTAGGCCTCGCCATCGTCCACCGCCGTGGTGCTCTCCGCGCGGCATGGTCAACGTGGTCAAGGAACGACTTCCATCGGAAGAGTATTGTACGTGGAGAGGCTGACAGCTGGGTCCACGCCTGGCCCAGTTTTTTGTGATTTGCCAAGTAAATCGCTTTGCGAACCTGTTGGCCTGCAAATCTTCAAGACGAGGAGAGCTTTCATTGGTGGCCAAGAAAATGGCCCATCGATAATGAGAAATTGGTTGTACATTTTTAAAACACATCAAACCGCAATTAGTTTCAAATATCTTTTTTTTCATTTCAAGATTTTAAATTACATTAATTTTTATCGTGGAGAATTTGTTGGATTTTATATTGATATACATTTATTTTTAAAATCAGTTTATATGTGAGTCAAATTTCGGGATTAAAAACAGTTCGGACCGCTTTTGAAATATGCAAAATTTCAGATAATTTTTAACTGTGGCCACAATATGGGCTGTAATGCTAACAAAAAGAATATGGGCCCAAAAACCTTAAGAATTAGCAAATGGGCTATAAATTATTACAAATAATGGCAGATGGGCTGTATGTTGTTTTCCATGATTTGAGGCTTTCCTAAAAAAAGGTTGGCCTTTAAGCGGTGATGTTGGATGTCCATCCAATGGCCGTCGTGCTTCTTCAATCTCTGCTCTTCCTGCTCCAGCCGCTCAAACAAGCGCCGGCAGGACTACCTGCTCCCTCCTCCCCGTGGCCGTCTGTGCTGTCGCGCAGGCCTCACCGCCCCACCGTACTCCCATCGCTGGCCTAGCCATCCCTCTACTCACCCACACCAGCTGTTATTCTCCGGCGACGGCAGTGAACCAAGAAACCCTCGTACAATCGTACTCCCCTCCGTGGGGAAACAACTGCCGAGTCTTTCCTGCCTCCGTGTCGTCCCCTTCCTAGGCCTGCGCCGTCGTCCACCGCCCGTGGTGCTCTCGGCCTTGGCGAGGTCAATGTGGTCAACGACCGACTTCCATCGGAAGAGTACTTGTCACGTGGAGACGCTGACAGCTGGGTCCACGGCCGCAGCAAGGAAGTGCCTCCTTATTACGCGCAAAATAATTATTCCTCGACCTGACAGTGGAGACCCACCGGACGGGCCACCGTATTTCGCGAAAAAAACTTTTCCCCCCTGACTGCTGGGACCCACCAGCTACACCTTCGCACGCAAGGAAGTGCGTATGGGCAAAAAAACCAAAACGATTCGCCCCCTGACTGCTGGGACCCAGCAGCTACATCTTCGCACGCAAGGAAGTGCGTCCGGGCAAAAAAAACAATTCGCCCCCTAACTGCTGGGACCCACCAGCTACATCTTCGCACGCAAGGAAGTGCCTGACAGTCGGGACCCACCTGGTCGAAGCGTACATAGCGTTGTCATTCTGGTCGCGAACGTAATGCGTACATACTCGTTGTAGAGGCGGCGCGTGTCGTAGTAGGCGGCGTGCCGCGTAGCAGTACTGCGTGCGTCACGGTGGCAGGGTGCAAGAAAGAAAATACGGCCACGTATGTGTACATACGGGCGGGGTCTCGAACGCCTACTCGCGCATACGTACGGCCATGGCTCGTGTACATGGCTGGGTTGGCACGAGGAAACAGCGTCGTCGTCGTGTTCATGGGGAGGCAACGGAGTGCGTCGTGCTCATGGGGAGGCAACGGAATGCGTCGTGTTCATCGGGAGGCAAGGGAACGCGTGGGAGCCAACCGGCTGGGTCGGAACGGAATGCGTGGTCGTGTTCATCGGGAGGGCTTGGACGGAACAGTCGATGGAAGCGAGGCCTGGCGTATCGCCAACGGAGGAAACAGACCTCCTACGTTGAACGGGCCCTGTTGATTGGGAGGGTGTGGCGTCTGCCAAAAGCGGAGGAAAGCGGACCTCCTACGGTCGAAACGGGGTCCTGTTGATCGGGAGGGTGTGGCGATCGCAAAAGCGGATTTAAACGGACCTCCCTCTACGGTCGAAACGGTGGTGGAGGGTGTGGCGTGCCGCAAAAGCAGGCCAAGCGGACTTGTGTTGGAGGCGCCACGGTCGAAAGCAGGGGTCCTGTTCATCGCCGGGAGGGTGTGGCGTCTGACAAGCAGGGACTCCACGGGATCTGTTCATCTCCACCGTCGACCTCCTCCAGCCTCCACGGGCTACCGTGGACCTCCTCCAACCTCCACGGGCTCCCCCTGCTCATCCAGCCTCCACCGCGCGCTACTCCACAGCCTCTTGTTCAACCACCCCTCCACCGTCTCACTGTTCATCCAGCCCTCCGCACCACGGGTCATGTTCAACCACCCCTCCATCTCTTTATCGCTCATCCAGCCCTCCACCACACCACGGGTCCTGTTCATCCAGAGGCAACGCCACCGCTCCTTTATTCATCCAAGCCCCCCGCAACGCTCACTTTGTTCATCCCAGAGGCAGCATCGATCGGCTTCGGTTAGCAGCGATAGCGAAGAATCGCTCAATCGGGTTCGCTTATTAACGGCCGTCGAGCGATCGCTTCGGTTCGCAGAACGCGTAGCCTGCATTGCAATCACTCGGGTTCGATTAGAGCCCAACGCCTTTGCTCGGGTTCGATTAGAGCCAACGCCTACGCACACACGCGCATACGTGTCTACGAGAAAGCAGCGCATCGCTCGGCCGGACCTCCCACCGTAACCGGAACTCCCGAAAGTTTCCTCCCCTCGCTTCTACCACGGTTTTTCCGTCATGGACGGCCCAAAGAATGTCATGCAGCTGCGTCTCCGGCCCGCCCAGATGAAAAAGCCCATTTTCATCATGATTTTTGTCATGGAAGTAGGAGCCCACCACATCTATGATGATACCGGGTTTTGTCACAATTATCGTCATAGAAGTGTCATATGTATGACAGAAAAAAATTGTTCGGCCCAAAATGTCACGGATGTGTCTTTTTTTTGTAGTGATATGGCTACCTTGATCAAACCATGAAAGAACCTCCTAAAACCATTATCACAAAAATCTCAGATGGCAAGGACCAAGTCGTTGCAAACCCTGCCTATGCCCCCTGGTTGATTCAGGATCAGCAAATAGTCGCATACCTTCTCCGAAACCTTTCCAAGGAAGTCCTAGTTCAGGTGGCTTCACTGGAGAAATCACATACAATATGGAGCGCGTTAAGGAACATGTTCTCCGCCGTGTTTCTGTCGCGCGCGAACAACATCAGGGCTGCCCTAATCAATGCGCAGAAGGGGTCCCAATCGTCCTCAGCCCACTTTGGCCACATGAGGTCGCTCTCCGATGAGCTCGCGGCTGCGGGCAAACCGATCGAGGGGCCAGAGTTGATCTCCTCCATCATAGCCGGACTCGACATGGAGTACCAGCCCATCATATCCGCGTTGGACGTCCACACCGATCCAATCACCGTCGACCTCCTCTTTTCTCTAGTGGCTAATTTCGACCAGCGAGTCGACATGTTCCACGGTGATATGTCTCCATCGTATCTACTTTTCCAAACTCTTTTGCCCTTGTTTTGGACTCTAACTTGCATGATTTGAATGGAACTAACCCGGATCGACGTCATTTTTCAGCAGAATTGCCTTGGTGTTATTTTTGTGCAGAAATAAAAGTCCTCGGAATGATTTGAAAATTTACGGGGAATATTTTTGGAATATATAAAAAAATACAGGCAAAAGAATCAACCAGAGGGGACCCACCAGCTGACCACAAGGGTGGGGGCCGTGCCCTACCTCCTGGGTGCGCCCCTGCCTTGTGTGTCCCCTGGACGTCCTCTGACCCTAACTCCAACTCTATATATTCACGTTTGGGGGAAAATCAGAGAGAAGGACTCATCGCGTTTTACGATACGGAGCCGCCGCCACCTCCTGTTCTTCATTGGGAGGGCAGATCTGGAGTCCATTCGGGGCTCCGGAGAGGGGGATTCGTCGCCATCATCATCACCAACCTTCCTCCATCACCAATTTCATGATGCTTACCGCCGTGCGTGAGTAATTCCATCGTAGGCTTGCTGGACGGTGATGGGTTGGATGAAATTTATCATGTAATCGAGTTGGTTTTGTTAGGGTTTGATCCCTAGTATCCACTGTGTTCTGAGATTGATGTTGCTATGACTTTGCTATGCTTAATGCTTGTCACTAGGGCCCGAGTGCCACGATTGAAGATCTGAACCTACTATATTTTCATGAATATATTTGTGTTCTTAATTCTATCTTTGAAGTTGTAGACACCTATTACGAATTATGATCCGCATACCCCAAGGTGACAATAATTGGGATTCTTTCCGGTGATTACCGTAGTTTGAGGAGTTCATGTATTCATTAAGTGCTAATGCTTTGGTCCGGTTCTCTATTCAAAGGAGGCTTAATATCCCTTGGTTTCAATTAGGACCCCGCTGCCACCGGAGGGTAGGATAAAAGATATCATGCAAGTTCTTTTCCATAAGCATGTATGGCTATATTCGGAATACATGCCTACATTATATTGATGAATTGGACCTAGTTTTGTGTCACCATAGGTTATAACAATTGCATGATGAATGCCATCCGACATAATTATCCATCACTGATCTGTTGCCTACGAGCTTTTCACATATTGAGCTTTGCTTAATTATTTTCTCGTTGCCACTGTTACAATCACTACAAAACTGCTACTGTTACTTTTGCCACCGTTACCGTTACTTCTATACTTCTACTACAGATATTAAGTCTTTCAGGTGCGGTTGAATTGACAACTCAGCTGCTAATACTTGAGAATATTCTTTGGCTCCCCTTGTGCCAAATTAATAAATTTGTTTTGAATACTCTACCCTCGAAAACTGTTGTGATCCTCTATACTTGTGAGTTATCACATGGCAACAGCAATGGCAGCTTTAAGTCGTCTGCAAACATTGCTGCCAGAGGCCGACAGGGAGGGAAGGGTGCCTATCGCAACCAAAAGAATGGTGGCGGTGGTGGATCTCGCGGAGGGGGTGGTGGTGGCGGCTACAACGGCGCTGGTGGCCAGTGGCTACCAAGGGCCGGTGGCGGCAACTTCTAGCAGTCTTTGAGTGGCGGCTGACTATACAAAGTCTTTGGTGGTGCCGGCTCTGGCGGTCCTCAGCAGCAAAACGGTGGCGGCGGCTACCAAGGGGGTGGTGGCGGCGGCCACTACTACCCTAACAACAGCAATAACTATAGGCGCCCCCCAACAACAACAAGGAGGCGCAATTTTCAAGGTTATGAGGGGTATGAAGGAAAGTGCCAAATTTGTAAGAAAGCAAATCACATTGCAAAAGATTGCGATTAGCTTTACGCCGATGATAATTCCCAAAAAAGGAAGTTGCAGCTACAGCCGACATGTCCTATGGTGTCGATACCAACTTCTACATGGGCACGAGCGCCACTAACCACATCACTTGAGAGCTGGACAGGCTAACTATGCATGAAAAATATCGTGGCCATGACCAAGTCTACACCGTAGCAAATGGTGCAAGTATGGAGACTAGTCATGTTGGTCAATCACTTATCAAAACCCCACACAAATATCTTGCACTCAATGATATATTATATGTTCCTAGTGACTCCAAAAACTTGTTGTCTGTCCATCCTATTGCTCTTGACAATAATGCGTTTCTAGAGTTTCACCCATTTTTCTTTTTGATCAAGGATTAGGTCATGAAGAAAATTCTTCATAGAGGTGTCTGTGTGCAAGGGCTCTATTCGTTGCTTCCCAAGTATTGCCAATACAATAAACAAGTGTATGGTGCCATCAAGCTCTCCGCTGAACGATGGCACAATCTCTTAGGTCATCCTTCATGTGCTAATGTTCATCAAATTCTTAGTAGAAATAAACTCCCAATTGTTGGGGAGAGAAACTTAGAAACTATTTGTGGTTCATGTCAACGAACAAAAAGTCATCAATTGCCATATCATGTGCCTACTAGTGTGTCTACAAAACCTTTGCATCTTATTTTTTCAGATGTCTGGGGTCCAGCACCCACTTCTATTGGTAGACATTCTTACTATGTAAGCTTTGTTGATGCCTACAACAAGTACACTTCGATTTACCCTCTTAAAAAATGCTCAGAAGTATTCCATGTTTTTCATAACTTTCAAGCACTTGTTGAACGAAAGTTCGATAGTAAAATAATTGTCCTCCAATATGATTGGAGTGGTGAATACGAGAAACTAAACTCCTTTTTCCAACAGATAGGTATTTCTCATCATGTCTCATGCCCACATGCACACCAGCAAAATAGGCCTGCCGAGCGTAAACATAGGCATATAGTTGTGGTTGGCTTAGCAATTCTTGCTTATGTATCCATTCCACTTAAATTTGGGGATGAAGCATTTCTTACAGCCGTTCATCTTATCAATATGTGGCCTAGTCATGTTATTTCTAATGAAACACCCACTGAACGTCTCTTGCATGTCACACCAGATTACACCACCCTCAGAGTCTTTGGTTGTGCCTGTTGGCCCAATCTTCATCCCTATAACAGTCGAAAAACTCAAGTTCCATTCAAAGCAATGTGTCTTTCTTGGATATAGTGCTCAACACAAAGATGTTAAGTGTCTTGATGTTTCTTCTGGTCGTGTCTACATATCATGTGATGTTGTTTTCGATGAAACACAATTCCCTTTTGCAAAGCTTCATCCCAACGCCGACGCCCTCCTTCGAAAAGAGATCCTTCTTTTTTCCTTCCCATCTATCCGGAGTTGATCGCGTGGGTGATGATAATGCTGATGCTAACATCTTGACTAGTATATCTCCTGGTATTGTACCTGAGTTTGATAATACAGGAAGCAATCGCACAGAAAATGGCCCGTCAACTAGTGAAAATGTAGCACAAAATTCAGTTCAGGAGGTTTCTGTCGCAGAGACAGCATGTCCCTTGGGATCGGCGCGTCTGACCGCCTCACACTCGACCGAATCCTCCTTGGGATCCGCGGCCCGTCAGCTGGACAACGACCGACCGCCCTCCCCCGCTCCGGGGACATCCTATACGCCGTTCTTTGCGGCAAGTTTTCGCCCAATCGCATAGGGGGCAGTCTCCTTGGGCCAGCCCATTGCGATGCAAAGGTAAAAAAACGAAAAATGTTTCGTGTTTCGTGGGGTTCGAACCTGCGATTGCGAGCTGAAATGTCCTCGATCAAAGCCACTACGACAAGACTACATTTGCGCCAAATAAGCATCGCGAAACTAGAAGAAGTATCGAAGCATCAAAGTTAACTCGTGGAAAAATTATCACGAATTTTTTTTTTTCAAATTTTCTGAAATCGTGAAATCATCTTGAAGTTCCTGCACTTTTCCCAGAAAACATGAACATTTTTTTAAATTTTGAACAAAATCTGGAAACACAAACAATTTTTTGACGAAAACAATTTTTTAGAGCACCAACAATTTAAAATAAACTTAATAAACATGAATTTTCAAGTTTATTTCTGATGACATTTTTTTGAAAACTTAATTTTTTTGGAATTGGTGAACAAAATTTTAAAATGGGGACAACTTTTTAAATTCAGAACTAGTTTTTTTAACTGAGAACAATTTTGAAAAGGAGAACATTTTTTATATACATGACCAAACAGTTGAAACGGAAACTTTTTTCTAATGCTTCGAACATTTTCTGAAAGTGCGAACATTTTTATATAGGTGAACATTTTTCAGCTAAATAAACTGAACATGATTTAAAAAACTAAGAACATTTTTGAAAAAATTGAAAAACAAGAACATTTTTCATACATGAACAAAAATTTGAAAATAAGATCATTTTTTGAAATTTATGAACAATTTTTTTGGAATTGGTGAACAAAATTTTAAAATGTGGACAACTTTTTAAATTCAGAACAAATTTTTTTTAACTGAGAAAAATTTTGGAAAGGAGAACATTTTTTATATACATGACCAAACAGTTGAAACGGAAACTTTTTTCTAATGCTTCGAACATTTTTTGAAAGTGCGAACATTTTTTATATAGGTGAACATTTTTCAGCTGCGTAAACTGAACATGATTTAAAAAACTAAGAACATTTTTTGAAAAAATTGAAAAACAAGAACATTTTTTCATACATGAACAAAAATTTGAAAATAAGATCATTTTTTGAAATTTATGAACAATTTTTTTGGAATTGGTGAACAAAATTTGAAAATGGGGACAACATTTTAAATTCAGAACAAATTTTTTTTAACTGAGAAAATTTTGAAAAGAAGAACATTTTTTATATACATGACCAAACAGTTGAAACCGAAACTTTTTTCTAGTGCTTCGAACATTTTTTGAAAGTGCGAACATTTTTTATATAGGTGAACATTTTTCAGCTGCGTAAACTGAACAAGATTTAAAAAATAAGAACATTTTTGAAAATTTTGAAAAACAAGAACATTTTTAATACATGAACAAAAATTTGAAAAATAAGAACATTTTTTGAAATTTGTGAACAATTTTTTAAAACAGGAATTTTTTTAGATCCATGCCATTAATTTTCAAATTTCTCAAAAAATGAACAAAAATAATTTGAAATTTTTTCGAAAAGACAGGAACATTTTCTAAAAATTCGGAACAAAAATTTGAAAGCAGGAACATTTTTTGAATTTATGAACAAATTTTGTGAAATGGGAACATTTTTTGAATTTTTGAACAAAATCTTAAAAACAGGAAAAAAAATTGAAATTCGGATTTTTTTTTTGAAAATAAACTTGAAAATAAAAAAAGGAAAAGAAAAAAGAAACAGAAAAAAGGAAACAGAAAAAAAGAAAAAAAGTAAAAGAAGAGAAATAGAAAAACTAAAAACGAAAAAGAAACTGAAAAAGAAAAAGCCGGTTCAGGAACCTTCTAGAAGGTTCCCAAAACTGAGGAAAAAACCGGCTGGAGACATCATAGAAGGTCCCAAAACCGGGGTCTGCTGTAACGCTAGACGGGCCGGCCCACTCGGTTGCTCCCTCGCACCTGCCGTGTGCGAAGCGTCGACTACTTGCCGCAATGAGCAGCAAGTAGGATTTTCCCCCGCTTCGTGCCTCTCCCAGCCCGCCACGCGGCTGCTTGCGACTGGGCCTGCTGACCCGGGTGAGGCGGCCCAATACACGCCTCTCGACCTGGCGATCGCGCGCTATGTGCCGGCCCCGCTTGTCTACGCCAGGCGGGCGCTGCGGCCCGTGCCTGCTGCGGATCTTCTGCGGCGCTCTCTTTGGGAATATCCTAGCTGACGCTCATTGCGGCAGATTGTCGAGCGAACGCACAGACCCGAGCGACCTAGCGATCCAGATGGGCCGGCCCAACTAGGCGCGCTACAGTATCCGGTTTTGTGTACTTTCTGGAAGGTTCCTGACCGGTTTAGGGAGCCTTCCAGAAGGATCTTGAACCGGTTTTTCACTGGTTTTTTTCTTTTTCTGTTTCTTTTTTCTTTCTCTTTTTTTCTTCTTTCTTTGTTTTTCTGTTTCTTTATTTCATTGTTTCAATTCCGTTTCTTCTCTTTCTATTTCCTTTTTGTTCTTCAGATTTTCAAATTCCTTTCTTTTTCCTTTTTTTCCTTCTTTTTCGTTTTTTCTGTTTATTTTCTTTCTTCGGTTTATTATTTATTTTTCTATTTCTTTTCTCTTTTTTTTCAAAATATTCAAATTTTGTTTGCCTTTCCATAAAATGTTTGGTTTTGTAAAAATTGTTCTCAAAATTCGAAAATTGCTCTTGTTACACAAAAAAATGGAACTTTAGAAATTAATATAATGTACCGGACTTCAACTTTTTTGTTTAGGTTTTGAAAAAAATGTTTGCACTTCCAAATATATTCGGGATTTTTCAAATTTGTTCTCTGTTTCAAAATTTGTTATCAATATTCAAAAAATGTTCGTGCTTTAAGAAATTGTTCGCGCTTCCTAATTTATTCTATGTTTCAAAATTTGTTCTCCAGATTCAAAAAAAATGTTCATGCTTTAAAAAAATCCGCGCTTCCAAATTTGTTCTCTATTTCAAATTTTGTTCTCAAGATTAAAAAAATGTTCGTGCTTGAAAAAATGTTCATGTTCAAATTTTGTTCTCAAATTTCCGTGCTTACAAATTTGTTCTCCGTTTCAAAATTTTTTCTCAAGATTAAAAAAATGTTCGTGCTTTAAAAATGTTGATGTTCAAATTTTGTTCTCGATTTCAAAATTTTGTTCACTAAGTCCAAAAAAGTTCGGGATTTTAAAAAGTGTTCAGTTTATCAAAAATTTCTTCATGCCTTTTAGTTTTTCTTCTAAAATTTGGAAAGTGTTCGCTTTTTAAGAAACACCTTTTCAAAATAATTTTAGCGTTAGAAATTTGAGAAAATGTTCGGGTCTCCATTACATTTAGCTCCGCACGCCATAGCAAACCAAGAAAGCTTGTCTATCGTGATGGTTATGCTCGTGCGTACAAAGATGTAGGTCCCTGGTTTGATCCCTCTCTCCAGCAGAGTTTTTTGGGATTTTTTCACTGCGTTGCGCGAATGGGCCGGCCCAGTTGGAGACGCGCCTGTGCGTCCGCTTGACAATTCGCCGCAGCGAGCGGCGGAGCTCTCATATACGCCGCTCGCTGCGGCAAAGTGCCGACGCTTCGCACAGGGCACCGCTAACCTGGGCCAGCCCATTTCCAGTGGCACCATCCGAGATGAAAAAACGCAAAAACATAGGAGCGCGTTTGAGCCGTGAATCGATCCTGCGATCGCGTGGTCGATGGCGTGAATGCTTGTCAGGAAAATCCTACTTGCCGCTCGTTGCGGCTACTTGTTGACGCTTCGCACAGGGGAGGTGCAAGCGAGCGACCGAGTGGGCCGACCCGTTTTAGCGTTACAGGATTTTTTCAGTGCGTTGGACGAATGGGCCAGCCCAGCTGGAGACGCGCCTGTGCGTCCGCTCGACAATTCGCCGCAGCGAGCGGCGGAGCTCTCATATACGCCGCTCGCTGCGGCAAAGTGCAAACGCTTCGCACAGGGCACCGGTAACCTGGGCCGGCCATTTCCGGTGGCACCATCCGAGATGAAAAAACGCAAAAACATAGGAGCGCTTTCGAGCCGTGAATCGATCCTGCGATCGCGTGGTCGATGGCGTGAATGCTTGTCGGGAAAATCCTACTTGCCGCTCGCTGCGGCAAGTTGTTGACGCTTCGCTCAGGGGAGGTGTGAGCGAGCGACCGAGTGGGCCGGCCCGTTTTAGCGTTACAGCATACACCGGTTTTGGGAACCTTCTATGATGTTTCCAGCCGGTTTTTTTTCCGGTTTGGGAAACCTTCTAGAAGGTTCCTGAACCGGCTTTTTCTTTTTCAGTTTCTTTTTCGTTTTTCTTTTTTCTATTTCTCTTCTTTTTCTTTTTTTTCTGTTTCCTTTTTTCTTTTCAGGTTTATTTTCAAAATAAATCCGAATTTCATTTTTTTCCTGTTTTAAGATTTTGTTCACAATTTCAAAAAATGTTCCCATTTTACAAAACTTGTTCACAAATTCAAAAATGTTCCCATTCTACAAAATTTGTTCACAAATTCAAAAAAGGTTTCTGCTTTCAAATTTTTGTTGCAAATTTTTAGAAAATGTTCCTGTTTTTAAAAATTGTTCGAATTATTTTTTTTCATTTTTCGAGAAATTTGAAAGTAATGGCATGGATTTCAAAAAATGCCTGTTTTAAAAAATTGTTCACAAATTTCAAAAAATGTTCTTATTTTTCAAATTTTTGTTCATGTACTAAAAAATGTTCACATTTCAAATTAGTTTGGGATTTTCAAAGTTGTTCTCTATTTTACAATTTGTTCTAAAAATTCAAAATTTGTTTGTTATTCTAAAAATTGTTCCCATTTCAAAATTTTGTTCGAAAACTCTAAACATGTTCATCTATACCTACTAATAAAGCAAGGTGCGTTTCTCCGATTTTTTCATCCGTTCACCATTGAAAAAACTTTTTTTTCTAGCCGAGGTGGTACTAAACTTGTGTACGTCTATCTATTAGCTAATGAAAAACGATTTCTGCAGAATTTCATATATGGGCCTCGGACACTATGGCCCAGTAAAGTCAGCCCATTTTTTTCCTGCCCACGCAGCAATAAAAATCATATTTCCTGCACAGTGCGGCAAATAGTTCGAATTACACACATGGCGCATAAGACTGGGCCGCCCATTTTTTCTGTGTCGTGTTTCCTGTTCTTTTTTATGTTCTCATTCCAAGACTAATTTTTTCTGCAAATCAAAATTTTCAAAAGAAAAATCTGAATTTACTTTTTATCCAAAATTTCGTAAAAAGTTATGAATTACAAAAAAGTGTTCCTATTTCTAAAAATGTTTGGAACTTTATTTTTTTGTCGTTCCAAAATTAGTTTTAAACTAAAAAAATAATAACTATTTTTTAAGAAAATCTTCGTATTTTTCACAATTGATCCGGATTTCAAAAAATGCGTTTGAAAAATGTTAGA
The DNA here is from genome assembly GCA_021605145.1 of Aegilops bicornis. NCBI lineage: Eukaryota > Viridiplantae > Streptophyta > Magnoliopsida > Poales > Poaceae > Aegilops > Aegilops bicornis. The sequence continues at coordinate 757,149 of JAHIAL010000096.1, forward strand.
ATTTAAAAAATATTCTTGTTTTAGCGATATGTTCAAAAATTGAAATAATATTTCATTAAATAAACACATTTTCTAAAATTCTTCTAAATGTTCAAAACATGTTCCCATTTTAAAAATTTGTTCACAACCTAAAAATGTTCATATTTTTAAAAAAGGTTCATGTTTCCAAGAAATGTATGTGAAATTCAAGAAATGTTCCGTTCACATTCTTTGTTCTTTGTTTTTTCCAAAAAAGCATGGGATTTAAAAAAAACTGTCCGTAATTTAGAAAATTGTTCATGTTGCCAAGTATATTCGGTAGTTCATGTTATGAATTCAAAAACTTTGTTCCTATTTCGAAAATGCTTGCACTTTTCAATTATGTTCCATTCCAATTTTTTCAAAATTTAGAAAACATTCCCATTTTTTGAAGTTAGGATTTTTCCAAAAATTTTCAAGATTTAAAAAATGTTACAAATTTTAAAAATATTGTTGTTTGATACGTTCAGAAAATTAAAATATTTTTTGCATTAAGGAACATATTTTCTAAATTTCTATGTTCAAAACATGTTTCCATTCCCAAAAGTTGTTCACAAATTAAAAAAATGTTTGCATATTTATAAAAGGTTCATGCTTTTAAGAAATGTTTTTGAATTACGAGAAATGTTCCGTTCAAATTTTTGTCCGTCTTTTTTTAAATGTATGGATTTTTCAAAAATTCTTCATCATTTTGAAAATTGTTCACGTTGCCAAGTATATTTGGCATTTAATACATTTCTTTAAAGTTCAAAAAAATATTCGAATCTCATGTTGCATTAGATACTTAAATATTCACGCTGACCATTCGTTAGCACGACGCATTTGTTTGAGTGGCTAGCAAGATGTGGTTGGGTCTTTGAGGTCATGAGTTCGATCCCGTAGTCGGCCTGTTGCGCATCCGGTATATCAAGCTAGGTCCGCTTCTTCAGAATAAGGGATGCCACAAATTATTAACATTGGTAGCTTCCATGTGCCAATAAAAGGAAATATGTTGGTTAATTATAATTGAGAGAAATTGTACGCACACGCCAATAAAAGAGAATATGGTGGTTTGACTCTAATTAAAGGGCGCCATGTGGAACTTGAGAATAGGAGACATGTGGGGGTCTTGATCCATTCTTCTATTGAGCTAGAGGCATGTAAATTCTAAACATGTTCATGTTTACAAAAAAATTTGTTCTCCTTTAAAAAATATTCATGATTAGACATTTTATAAGAACAAAGTTTTGTTCGTAATTTTCATAGAGAGAGAAAATTTTGTTCGTAATTTTGAAAAATGTTCGCGCTTTCAGTTTTTTGTTCATGTTTTTCAGAAAATATTTCATTTTCGAGAAATTCTTCTTGATTTCTGGGAAAAAATGTCTTTTTCATGTTGTTCCATTATTTTGAATTTATATTTTAGATTCCAAAAAATGCTTCAATTTTAATTTTTTTCTCTCTCTATGAAATATTAAAATGTTTGCACCTAATGTTCATATAAGGCGGACTGCCATTTTATGTACGAAATCCAAGGAATTATGGTGGCTATTAGCATTGTTCACTTGTAGTAGGTTATTGTTCGTCCCTGCCGCTGTTGTATGTTTCTTTAAGTCTGGCGCTTTGATCTTAACATGAGAAGTTGATTGTCGCAGTGGTTAGCATGGCGCGCCATGGACCACGAGGTCCCAGGATCGATCCGCAGCTCAAGCGCCCTCTTTTTTTGGTTTTTCATATCGCGGTCGTGCCAATGGAAATGGGCCGGCCCAGGTTAGCGGCGCCTTGTGCGAAACGTCAGCACTTTGCCGCAACTAGCGGCAAATAGGAAGTCCCCTCTCTTTGTCTCCACCCACCTCACCATCCACAGAAGATCCGCGTGGTTTGAGTGGGCTCGATCTCTCAGGGTCGGCTGAATCCTCTGCACTAGCCGGTGCGCCAGCGCCAGGATCCTCTGGGCCTGCGTCTTCATCACCAACTCCACCGTGTATACGTCTCCAATCAGGCATAATTCAACCAGTGAATTATAAAGTTAAATACAATTTAGCTGTTGCTGTTGCTTCCATGGGCGAACCTCGTACTATTCATGAGGCCCTTGCTAATCCCAAGTGGAAACAGGCCATGGATGATGAGTTTCATGCTCTTCAGAAAAATAAAACATGGCACCTCATCCCTTCAAACCTAGGTAAAAATGTTATTGATTGCAAATGGGTGTTTCGCGTGAAACGAAGGTCAGATGGCACTATCGGTCATTACAAAGCACGTCCTGTTGCAAAAGGTTTGAAGCAAAGGTATGGTCTGGATTATGAGGATACATTCAGTCCTGTTGTTAAAGCTGCCACCATTCGTCTTGTTCTGTCCATTGTCGTGTCCAAAGGCTAGAGTCTTCGACAACTAGATGTGCAGAATGCATTTCTTCATGGTGTTCTGGAAGAGGAAGTGTATATGAAGCAACCTCCTGGGTTTGAGGACAAAAATAATCCCTTTCATATATGCAGGCTTGATAAATCTCTCTATGCACCGAAGCAAGCTCCTCGAGCGTGGTACTCTTGTTTGAACATGAAGTTGCAAGCCCTTTGTTTTGTTCCCTCCAAGTCTGATACATCTTTGTTCATTTAAAATAAGTCCAACACAATAATTTTTGTGCTTATTTATGTTGATGATATCATTGTTACAAGTTCCTCTCCTGAAGCGGTCAAGGCTCTTTTGCAAGAATTGAACTCAAATTTTGCTCTTAAGGATCTAGGGCACTTGCACTTCTTCCTTGGGATTGAGGTAAAATGAAACAATGTAGGTGATCTTCATCTTTCTCAAGAGAAATGCGCAACTGATCTTTTGAGCAAGGCAGGGTTGCAAGGCTGTAAGCCCTCTCCAACACCACTCTCCAGCTCTGAAAAATTGTCTCTTGTAGAGGGTGACCCCTTGAGTCAAGAGGATGGCACCAGATACAGAAGTTTGGTAGGAGCACTCCAGTACTTGACACTTACCAGGCCTGATATTTCCTTTGCAGTCAATAAAGTATGCTAGTTTCTTCATGCACCTACTACAGCTCATTTGACTGCTGCCAAACGCATACTGAGATATATTAAGAATAATTTGAGTGTTGGCCTGACTTTCAGCAAGTCATCATCTACCCTTGTTTGTGCCTTCTCTGACTCTGACTTGGCAGGGTGCTTGGATGATAGAAGGTCAACAGGTGGCTTCGCAATGTTCTTTGGGCCCAATTTGATCTCATGGTGTGCAAAGAAACAACCAACAGTATCACGGTCAAGTACTGAGACAGAATACAAAGCATTGGCAAATGCAACAACAGAAATTATTTGGGTAAAGTCAATGCTCAAGGAACTTGGAATATGTTACACACCAACTCCTTGTCTTTGGTGTGACAATCTAGGTGCCACATATCTCTCTGCCAATCCTGTGTTTCATGCAAGAACTAAACACATTGAAATTGATTATCACTTTGTCAGAGAAAGAGTTGCTAGCAAAGAGTTGGAGATTAGGTTTGTTTCCTCAAAAGAACAAGTTGCAGATGGCCTTACAAAAGCTTTGTCCACAAGACCATTTGAAGAGTTTAAACATAATCTAAACTTGAGGAGTTCAGATTAAGGGAGGATGTTAAAGTATATGTTGGTTCGGTCATGTGGTGGACCGACCAGACTCTCCTTGATGTTCACGATAGGAATAGAGTTACTAGGGAGATCTTGATTAATTCTTTCCCAACCTCTTATCCTTTCTCCCTATTAACCTCCGGTGTAATCTTCTCTGGTTGTTGGGCTGTGGACCACATCCTGTAAACCCTACGAGGGACTCCTCCTCGATAGATCAATATAAACCATGCGGGCTCCTTGTCTAGGGGTTGAGACGCTTTACCCATTGCTTAACACGGTCTGCAGATATACAGATGGAAGCGGCGACATTATGCATCCCAACGAGGAGGTCCTCCACTCGAATGCGTGGATGGCACAGTGGTCCTGCACTATGAGGCGGTTATCGCTCCAGGCCAGAGTGTCTTGGACCTTCATATCCAATAGCAACAGCGAGTATGTTTTGCCGACCAATTTTGTTCGACAGAAGAGGAAGGCGGATCATGAGGATGGTGTAGCACTATCATAACTGATACACCTCCAACGTATCTATAATTTTTTTATTATTCCATGTTGTTATATTATCATTCTTGGATGTGTTACAATCATTTTATATCATTTTTTGGTACTAACCTATTGACATAGTGCCCAGTGCTAGTTGCTGTTTTCTGCATGTTTTTTTACATCGCAGGAAATCAATACCAAACGGAGTCCAAATTGAGCGAAACTTCTGGAAGATTTTTTTTTGGGCCAGAAGACATCCAGTGGGCTAATAAAGTGCATGGGGGGTGGCTCGAGGGGATCAACACCCACCAGGGCACGCCAAGAGGCCCAGGCGCACCCTGGTGGGTTGGCCCACCTCGGGTGCCCCCTGAACAACCTCTTTGCTCTATAAATACCTTAATATTCCAGAAACCCTAGGGGAGTCGACGAAAATCAATTCCGGCCGCCGCAGAGTCCAGAACCACCAGATCCAATCTAGACACCGCCATGGAGGGGTTCACCACTTCCATTGGTGCCTCTCCGATGATGTGTGAGTAGTTCTTTCTAGACATACGGGTCCGTAGTTAGTAGCTAGATGGCTTCCTCCCTCTCTCTCTCTTGATTATCAATACAATGGTCTCCTGGAGATCCATATGATGTAAGTCTTTTTGCGGTGTGTTTGTTGGGATCCGATGAACTTTGAGTTTATGATCAGATCTATGTTTTTATCCATGAAAGGTATTTGGGTCTTTTTTGATCTATTATATGCATGATTTCTTATTGCCTCGTATTTCTTCTCCGATATTTGGGTTTTGTTTGGCCAACTTGATCTATTTATCTTGCAATGGGAAGAGGTTCTTTGTAGTGGGTTCGATCGTCTGGTGCTTGATCCCAGAGACAGAAGGGGAACCGACACGTATGTATCGTTGCTACTAAGAATAACAAGATGGGATCTATATCTTTGAAATAGATAAACGAATCTTTTCCACATCATGTCATCGTTCTTATTGCATTACTCCGTTTTTCCATGAACTTAATAGACTAGATGCATGATGGATAGCGGTCGATGTGTGGAGTAATAGTAGTAGATGCATGTAGTTGTCGGTCTACTAATCCGGGACGTGATGCCTATATAATTATCATTTCCTCGATATCGTCATGATTATTCGAAGTTCCACCGTTTGCTATTTTTCTCGAGAGAAGCCACTAGTGTAACCTACGGCCCCCGGGTCTCTTTTCATCATATTTGCCTTTGCGATCTATTTTCCTTTGCATTTATTTTCAGATCTATTAAACAAAAAATACAAAAATACCTTGCTGCAATTTATTTGTTCCGCGATCTATATATCCTATCTACCACTTTTACCTCACGTTATTTGCCTATCTTGAGGCAATTGCATCGAAAGGGATTGACAACCCCTTTAACACGTCGGGTTGCGAGTGTTTGTTATTTGTGTGCAGGTGCTATTTACCTGGTGTGAGGAGGTTCTCCTACTGGTTCAATAACCTTGCTCTCATCACTGAGGGAAATACCTACCGTCGCTATACTGCGTCATCCCTTCCTCTTTGGGGAAATACCGACGTAGTTCCAGCAGACATCAAAAGGAATTTCTGGCACCATTGCCGGGGAGGATCTTCAACATCAACCAGGTTCCTAATCACAAATCTCATCTCCTCGCAACTTACATTATCTGCCATTTGCCTTTCATTTTCCTCTCCCCCACTTCACAAAATTTGCCATTTTATTCGCCCTCTTTTTCGTCCGTTGTTTTCTCGTCAGATCTCTTATTTGCTTGAACTTGTCACCATGAGTGACTTTGGTATGGCAGAAACAGATGATTGCCTAACTCCTAAAATGGAGAGTACGAGTAATCTGGATGCCAAAACTTTTGTCTTGGGGCAAGGAAATTTTATGGGAAAAGAACATACCCAAGAATTTTTCAATTGTGTCGGAAAATTAAGTCTTGATGATATCCCTATACTTAAAAGGACTAAATCTTATGCGAAAGCTATTTCGGCACTTGTTTTGAAAGCTTGAAACTAGATTTATTCGTACCCATCCTACCTTGCGAAGATTGTTCTATGAGTTACCCATTATAAAGGATCCTAAAGCTAAAAAGTTAGACACTCTTGTTTTGATGAATGAATTTGACTACATAATACGGGAAGCTAGGGAAATCTTTGATTTTTATGGCATAAATTGTGAAAAACCCGTGATTGATGAAATTATTTATAATAGTGATTATGATTTGATACATTTTCTTGGAGATAACCAAATCTTTGATGAGAATCTTAAAAAAGCAAGTCCCCGTTTTAGATATGATCCAACAAGTTTTTAACGATGTTAATCAACACTATTCTTGGATCACTGGCAGAAATCAAAGGGGTTATGATAAAAAGCAACTTGATAGTGCTATGGTTTCCATGGATAATGTGTTTTATGTATTATCTATGAAGCCTCCCGACACAAATACCTCCAAGGGAAACAAGGATAAGAGTGACAAAACTTAGATCCTACGCGTTATGCCTAGCTAGGGCGTAAAACGATAGCGCTTGTTGGGAGGCAACCCAATGAATAAAATTTATTTTTGCATTTTGCTTTCTGTTCTTGTGTGTTAGCACAATTATGCTACTTTTATGACTGTGTTTTTTGTGTTTTAATTAGTGTTTGTGCCAAGCAAGGCCTTTGGGAAGATTTGGGTGAAAGTTGATTTGATCTTGCTGAAAACCAGAAACTTTTGCACTCACGAGATTATTTTTCATTTTTAACAGAAGAGCGATTTTGAGTTAATTCTTTCTGCAGAAGATTAATAGACAAATTGCTCACGTCCACCAATTTATTTGAGAATTTTCGGAGTTACAGAAGTATTCGAAATATTCAGATTGCTACAGGCTGTTCTATTTTTGACAGATTCTGTTTTCTTTGTGTTGTGTGCTTGTTTTGATGATTCTCTGGTTTTCTTTGATGAGTTTTTGCCATAGAAAAGTTGGAATACAGTAGAAATAATGCAAAAACAAAATAAGAATATGTTTTCTACAGTACTTATAGTAGTGGTTTGTTTTCTTATACTAACGGATCTCACGAAGGTTTTGTTTGAGTTTTGTGTGATTGAAGTTTTCAAGTTTTGGGTTATCTTACGATAGATGAAGGAATAAGGATTAGAAAAAGGCTAATCTTGGGGATGCCCGAGGCACCCCAAGATAATAATCAAAGAATTAGCAAGCAACTATGCTTGGGAATGCCCCCGAGTGGCATCCCCGCTTTCTTCTAACAACCATCGGTATATTTCTTGAAGCTATATTTTTATTCGTCACATAATATGAGTTTTGCTTGGAGCGTCTTGTATGACATGAGTCTTTGCTTGTTTTGTTTTGTGTCTTAAGTGTTGAATACTTGCTGGGCACACCCTTTTGAGAGAGCCAAAAATTATGCTATGCTTGCTCCTATGCTTCACTTAAATTTTTAGAGCCATGGATTGCTCTAGTGCTTCACTTATATCTTTTTGAGCACGGTGTGCTTTGTTATTTCTGAAGAAATGCTCTCATGCTTCACTTAGATTTATTTGGGAGTTAGTAAAATTTTAATAAATTCTCTCTTGCTTCACTTATATTATTTTAATAGAAAGAAAAAATTATGCTCATGATCTTCACTTATATTTTTTTGAGCTTATCAAAAGCAACATATGAAATTAGTTCCAAAGTGATAGATATCCGGGGAGGATATAATAAAAACTTTCATGAAGATCATTGGAAAAAATAAACTTGATTCTTAGTAATGGTTTTGAGATATGACGATATGATATGTGAGTCATGTTGATGAGTAATTGTGCTTTAGTAAGAATACTGATGTTAAGGTTTGTGATTCCCTATGCAAGCATGAAAGTCAATAGTTATGCAATGAAATTTATATCCTACTTAGTGTGCATTATTCGGTGTTACTTATGCTTAATGCTTGGGTACGAGATTTTTTGCTTTTTGGTTGGTCGCTTCTCAATCTTTTTGCTAGAATTCATTTTGCACTAAGTATGATCACTAATTGTGCATCCAAAACCCTTTTTTGCCATATGAGTCCACTATACCTACCTATATGCCATATTTCCATGCCGTTCTAAGAAAATTTGCATGTGCCATATCTAATTTTCAAAATAAATTTCTCTTTCGTGTGCTCTACCGCTCGCGAGGTGGTAAAGGGTAGCCAATATTTTCCATGCTAGATGTGTTATTCTCACGATGAGTGTTTATTCACTTGTCATTGCACGAGAGTACGGCAAAGGTATTAGGGACGCCTAGTCCCGAAATGAAAAATGAATTTACTTTATGTTGTCAAATAATAAATTCCTTGGAAAGTGTTGGTATGGAGGGCAACCGTGGATTCGGCTAGCCATGGAAAGTGAAAGTAATGGTGGAAAAAGGAATAAACTTTATTTTCTATTAGGGAACCTCCTATTATGTATCTAGCATGGAAAGTGTTGGGATTCTTCAAGTCGTTTTCGTTGGTGGGAAAAGTATGCCTCTCAAAAATATTTTTATCTCTCAATTTAAGCTTTGAGCTCTGGCACCTCTACAAATCCATACTTCCCTCTGCGAAGGGCCTTTCTTTTACTTACACAATTTTGATTTTGAATTTGAGTCTCCATCTTCTCTTATAAAGAACCAACTAAGGGGCACTATGATCGTATTTGAGCATTGGGCGTAGCTAATATTTGAGTGTGTTTCATGAATGGATCAATGATTGAGCATGATAGGCTAGGGATAACTTGCTTTAGTGTTGATATTTTGAAAGACATGGTTGCTTGTTGGTATGCTTGAGTATTAAAGTCTTGATGTCAAAACTAGACTATTGCTTTGAATCATATAAAAATCCATATGTCCATGCTATAAAGAAAAGAAATGTGATGAACATGTTAGGCAGCATTCCACATCAGAAATTCTGTTTTTATCATTTACCTACTCGAGGACGAGCAGGAATTAAGCTTGGGGATGCTGATACGCCTCCAATGTATCTATAAATTTTTTATTGTTCCATGTTGTTATATTATCATTCTTGGATGTTTTACAATCATTTTATAGTCATTTTATATCATTTTTGGTACTAACCTATTGACATAGTGCCCAGTGCCAGTTGTTGTTTTCTGCATGTTTTTTACATCGCAGGAAATCAATATCAAACGGAGTCCAAACGCATCGAAACTCCTGGAGGATTTTTTTGGCCAGAAGACATCCAGTGGGCCAAGAAAGCACCTGGGGGGTGGCTCGAGGGGAGCAGCACCGACCAGGGTGCGCTAGGAGGCCCAGGTGCGCCCTGGTGGGTTGTACCCACCTCGGGTGCCCCCTGAACCACCTCTTTGCTCTATAAATACCCCAATATTCTAGAAACCCTAAGGGAGTCGAAGAAAATCAATTCCAGCCGCCGCAGAGTCCAGAACCACCAAATCCAATCTAGACACCGTCGTGGAGGGGTTCACCACTTCCATTGGTGCCTCTCGGATGATGTGTGAGTAGTTCTTTGTAGACCTACGGGTCCGTAGTTAGTAGCTAGATGGCTTCCTCTTTTCTCGCTTGATTATCAATACAATGGTCTCTTGGGGATCCATATGTTGTAAGTCTTTTGCGGTGTGTTTGTTGGGATTCGATGTACTTTGAGTTTATGATCAGATCTATGTTTTTATCCATGAAAGTTATTTCAGTCTTCTTTGATCTCTTATATGCATGATTGCTTATAGCCTCGTATTTCTTCTCCGATATTTGGGTTTTTGTTTGTCCAACTTGATCTATATATCTTGCAATGGGAAGAGGTGCTTTGTAGTGGGTTCGATCTTATGGTGCTTGATCCCAGTGACAGAAGGGGAACAACACGTATGTATCGTTGCTACTAAGGATAACAAGATGGGATCTATATCTTCGCAATAGATAAACGGATGTTGTCTACATCATGTCATCGTTCTTATTGCATTACTCCGTTTTTCCATGAACTTAATACACTAGATGCATGCTGGATAGAGGTCGATGTGTGGAGTAATAGTAGTAGATGCAGGCAGGAGTCGGTCTACTAATATTGGACGTGATGCCTATATAATGATCATTGCATGGATATCGTCATGATTATTCGAAGTTCTATCAATTGTCCAACAGTATTTTTTTCCCCATTGTTTGCTGTTTTTCTCGAGAGAAGCCACTTGTGAAACCTACAGCCCCCGGGTCTCTTTTCATCATATTTGCCTTTGCGATCTATTTTCCTTTGCATTTATTTTCAGATCTATTAAACCAAAAATATAAAAATACCTGCTGCAATTTATTTGTTCTACGATCTATTTATCCTATCTACCACTTTTACCTCACGTTATTTTCCTATCTTGAGGCGATGTACCCGAAAGGGATCGAAAACCCCTTTAACACGTCGTGTTGCGAGTATTTGTTATTTGTATGCATGTGTTGTTTACGTGGTGTGAGGAGGTTCTCCTACTAGTTCGATAACCTTGGTCTCATCACCGAGGGAAATACCTACCATCGCTATACTGCATCATCCCTTCCTCTTTGGGGAAATACCGACGTAGTTCTAGCAGACATCAATAACCCACAAGTATAGGGGATCATTTGTAGCCTTCTTTGATAAATAAGAGTGTCGAACCCAACGGTAAGCTAAAGGTAGAACAAATATTACCTCAAGTTCTATGGACCATCGATACAACTCTACGCACACTTGACGTTTGCTTTACCTAGAACAAGTATGAAACTATTTTGCAAGAATAAACTACGAGTACTTTGCGAGAATAAAACTACAAATAAATTGCATGGTAATAAAAGTGGATAGCTTTTGTCAACAAGAAAGTCATTTGTCCCTAGGCAATTGATAACAAGTACCGGTAATCATTCTTGTAATTTTATATGAGGGAGAGGCATGAGCTAACATACTTTATCTACTTGGATCATATGCACTTATGATTGGACCCCTAGCAAGCATCCATAACTACTAAAGATACTTAAGCTCGTGAAACCCAACCATAGCATTAAGTATCAAGTCCTCTTTATCCCATACGCAACAACCCACCTACTCGGGTTTAAGCTTCTATCACTCTCGCAACCCACCATAAGTGAATCATGAACGTATTGCAACACCCTACAGCGGGGATCCCTCATGTTTGCGCGAGACGAAGGGCGCTATAGGACAGCACCATAAATAAAATATACAATCATACCAACCAAGATCACGATTAACCCATAGGACAAAACAGATCTACTCAAACATCATAGGATAACCATAGATCATTGGGAAATAATATATGGAGTTGAGCACCATGTTTAAGTAGATATTACAGCGGGGAGAAGGGGTGTTACACCACTGCATAGAGGGGGAGAGAGTTGATGGCAAGATTGTTGATGTAGATCACCGTCACGATCCTAGCCCCGGCGGCACTCCGGCGCCACCGGGAGAGAGGGGGAAGAGCCCCCCCTCCTTCTTCTTCTTCCTTGGCCTCCCCCCTAGATGGGAGGAGGGTTCCCCCTCTGGTCCATGGCCTCCATGGTGGCGGAGGGGCGGGATCCCTTCGAGATTGGATCTCCCTCTCTGTTCTCTTCTCTTCGATTTGACGGTTTCTTAAATTCCCGGAGATCTGTAACTCCGATTGCGCTGAGATTTTTACACGATTTTTTTCTAGATATAAGCTTCCTTGCACCCAAAGTATAGATCCAAGCAACGTTCGAGGAGGGCATGGTACACCGGAGTGCGCCTGGGCCCTGGTGGTGCGCCCTGGTGGGTTGTGGAGACCTCGAGCCTCCGTTTACGTTGATTCCACCTCCTAAAATTCACAAATATTCCAAAATAATTCCCGGTAGATTTTTATTCCATTTGGACTTAGTTTTATATGGATTTTCTGCAAAACAAAAACATGCAACAAACTGAACTGGCACTGGGCACTAGATAAGTAAGTTAGTTCAAATAAATCATATAAAAGGTTGCCAAAAGTATGTAAAAGTTGAATAATATTGGCATGAAACAATAAAAAATTATAGATACGACGGGGACGTATCACACTATGTAAGGGTCCCGATCTAGATCTGAGTAGGGGTTGGGGAGAGAGAGGGGACGAAGGAGGCCGGAGGAGAAGATCAACTTCTCTTAATCAGTTTTGACATAATAATTCTCGATGCCCACACTCTCTCAGCCTCACCTAGAAATACCCACGGCACGCAGGCCACACACGCAACGCGTCCTGACTACGCGGGCCCACTGATTGCCTCCTCTCCACTTGTCTTGACTCCGTCAGCCCCGTCCGGTCGTGGCTCGGTTGCCTCGCTGGCCAGTGGGGCCGTCGCGGCTGGTGGGGTAGCCATGACAGCCGTGACATTCCCCCCTTCTTGTGTGCCGACTTGTCCCCAAGGCGGCGTGAAGAAACCGCTGTTGCAGCGCCGGCCAATGATCTTCCTGTGTCGACAATGACGGGGAAGGTTGCTCCATTGCACCCGGATGCGAGGGCGTGTCGCCGCCACGCCGCACCATCTTCTTGATCGAGCACCAGCTCCGGAACATGTTCTACCGCAAAATCGAAAGTTATCTGGAGGAGATCAGCACTTCATCGCACGGTGGCTCCAAAGGCCTTCTTCGCTATGAGACATGCACCACCGGGTGAATAGGCCGAGGCAGTAATTGAAGTTTGTACGCCATCGCCCGATATGAGCCAACACTGCAGATGCGGGCGTAGTAGCGGAAGGCGAGCTTCTGGTGCGGCCGCTGCGCCACCGACGATTGGATGAAAGGCTGCAACTTGAGCAGCACTGCATCCCCCACAGCAAATTCTCTGTCTATACGGTGTCGATCAGCCTGAACTTTCATCCGATCTCGCTACAAGGCGCTTGAGCTGTTGTCGTAAGTGCTCAAGCATCACTTCTCTTTCCTGGAGCCATGCTGCAAGATCTGGGACTGCACATTTGTCAATATGTGCGACGCCAAACTCTCGGGGAAGGTGGCCATAGATGACTTCAAATGGGGTCTTGCCCAGAGCCGAATGAAAAGATGTATTGTACCAAGATTACATGAGGGACAGCCATTTGGACCAGCTTGCCGGGCAGGAGTGGATCACACCTTAGGTACCCTTCCAGACATTTGGTTGACGCTGCTCGGTTGCCGTCTGTCTGGGAGTGGTAGGATGAGCTGAGACGTAGGTCTGTCCGACAGAGCTTGAACAGTTCTTGCCACACATGCCCTGTAAAAATCTGGTCCCGGTCTGATATGATGGCTAGTGGCAAGCCGTGGAGCCTGAAGATTTCCTTCATAAAGACTTTGGCCACTTGGAGAGCTGTGAACGGGTGAATCAAGGGCACGAAGTGCGCGTATTTGGAGAACTTGTCAGCTACTACCAGTACTTCATCGTACCCTCCCGAGCGAGGCAACCCTTCAATGAAATCGAGCGAGATCACTGACCATGGTTTTTGAGGTATTGGCAGTGGTTGAAGGAGCCCAGCTGGCGATATATGCTCTGTTTTCGCTTGCTGACACACCATACAGTTGCGCACCAGGGTCTTGACCTAAAGTTTCATGCCTTTCCACGCGAACAACCGTTTGACTCTGTTGTAGGTGGCATGGAACCCTGAATGCCCCCCCCGAAGCACTTTCATGGAGCGCTCGGATCAGATGTTGTTGGGTGTCATCATCCTCACCAATCGACACTCTCCCTCGGAAGCGCAGGATGCCATCCTGCAAGGTATACCCGGGCTCGCTGTCCGGCGCGAGAGCCAGCTTTGTCATCCGTTGCTGCACCGCTGGATCTGCTTGATAGCTGCGTTTGATAGCTTCTAACCATGTGGGTTTGCATACGGAGATCGCTGCCATCTCTGAATCTGACTTGTGCTCACGTCGCGACAGCGCGTCTGCCGCGCGATTTGTGACTCCTGTCTTGTCTTTGAAATGTGTATTGCAGACCGATCAGCCGTAAACGCCGTTGTTGGATCGGTGTATTGAGTCGTTGATCTGTCAAGCTCAATAGGCTTTTTTTGATCTGTGCGAACCACAAACTCTGAATGTTGCAGGTAGGGCCGCCAGTGGTCGATGGCCAGGAGCAAGGCCAGGCACTCTTTTTCGTACGCCGAGAGGCCTAGATTGCGCGGAGCCAATGCTTTGCTGAGATACGCCACTGGATGTCCTCCTTGCATCAGGACCGCGCCAATTCCCGTGGCACTCGCGTCCGTTTCAACGACGAACTGGTTCCGAAAATCAGGTAACGCGAGCACTGGAGCTTGCACCAGGGCTTGTTTCAGCGTGCAGAATGCGGCTTCGGCCGTTGGTGTCCAGACGAAGATCGCTCCTTTCTTCAGCATTTCTGTGAGGGGTTTGCTGAGTACTCCAAAGAATCGCACAAATTTGCGATAATAACCCGCCAAGCCCAAAAATCCACGTAGCTCTTTGGCGTTCATGGCTGTGGCCATTCCTGCACTGCTTGGACCTTACTCTTGTCTGTGGCCACCCCTTTGTCGCTGATGACATGCCCCAAGTAACTGATTTCCTGTTGGGCAAACGTGCATTTGGACATCTTGGCTTTGAGGTCTTTCTCAGCCAGCAATTGCAAGACGCGTTTCAGCAGCCGTCGATGCTCTTCTAGCTCTTCAGAGTGGATTAAGATGTCATCCATGAATGCCAACACCCCGTGGCGAAGAACTGGCTTGAGCACTGTGTCGACCATGCCTTGAAATGTTGCAGGGGCGTATGCGAGGACGTACGGCATAACCTTGAACTGAAAGTGCCCCAGGTAGGTTCGGAATGCTGTCTTGTGCTCATCCTCCGGGACCAAGCGGATCTGGTGGTATCCAGCTCGCAAGTCCAACTTCGAGAACCATTTAGAACCTGCTAACTCATCGAGCAACTCATCGATCACCGGCATTGGGTATGTCTTTTTGATAGTTATGGCATTGAGGTGACGGTAATCGACACAGAAGCGCCATGTTTGGTCCTTCTTCTTGACCAGCAGCACGGGCGAAGAAAAGGCACTTGTACTGGGTGTGATGAGCCCTTTTTCCAAAATCTCCTTGACCTGAGCTTCTATCTCGTCTTTCTGTTCAGGAGTGTAGCGATACGGTCTGATATTGATTGGTTGAACCCCTTCAAGCAGCGGAATAGTATGATCCCATGGTTGGCTATCAGGCAACTTGGACGGCTCTGCAAACACCGAGTGGAAACTGTCGACTATGTGTTGAATGGCTGGAGGTACGTCTGAGGCTTTATCTGAGCGATCCATTGCACACAACCATATCACGTGAGCAATAGAATAACTTTGCTCCATCCAGAGTAACTGATCCATTGTCACTTGTTCGACCTGTTGAAGCTTGGGCTATAACCCCACCAGGGTGATAGAAGATCCCCGGTGCTGGAACTGCAGCGTTTTTGCTGTCCAATCGACCACCATAGGTCCGCATTCTTCCAACCAGTCCATTCCCACCACCATATCATACGAACCAAGAGTAAGAACTCGTACAGCCGTCTCGAACTGCTGCCCTTGAGTTTTCAACTCGCAAGTAGGTATGTACCCAAAACAAGTCGAAAAGTACCCCGTCGCAATCTTCTTGACCACACGGGCTGCATTGGCTGTACTACGTGCTTTTCGGTTTGGGCTGTTTCCTCACCGATGAAGCTGTGCGAGCTACCTGAGTCCACCAGAATCAGTACCTCATGGCTGTCAATCCATCCCAGCAGTCGAACAGTTCGCGGAGTTGTTGCTCCCGTGGTTGCAACTTTGGAGATGGACATAAGTTGCTCCTCATCAGAATCTGATTCAGCCCCTTGCCTGTCTTGCGCTTCGGCCTGGAACAGTTCCAACAATTCCTCGACCACATGGAGTTGGACGGTGGCCGCGCACTGGTGGCCTTGACCCCATCGTTCCCCGCACTTAAAGCAGAGGCCGCTGGCGGCTACGACGATAATTGCGCCAAGATCGACACGGTCCTTGCCCAAGCTGGTTCGGCGCGTCGATCGGCTGCCGGAGCCGCGTCCAAGGCCCGGCGATCTTCCTGCTGCTGCCGGGCTGGCGGCTGCACCTGACGGGATGTAATCCACCCGCCGCTGGCAGAGGCCGAGCAGGGTGTCTCGCCTGGCCTGGGTCCTTCCGGGGCATCAGCCCCGTCAGCTCCTCATCTAACAGAGAAAGAGAAAAGGCGGAGTCCAATTCTTGCGGGCGATGTAAAGCAACACCAATCTTAATATCATTTTTGAGACCATCAAGGAATTGCGTAGTGAAGAACAGCGGATCAAAGGCAGGGTTATGAGCTAACAACTGATGCATGAGTTCCTCAAATTGTTCCATGTACTCTGTAACTGATCCTATTTGGCGGAGAGTATTAAACTGCCTAAGCTGAACTTGGTACTGCTCTCGGCCAAATTTGGCACACACGGCAGAACAGAGCGCCTCCCAGGTGAAGGAGGTGCCGTGCTCTTCCTGCACCTGCAGCCAACGCGCGGCATTGCCCTCGAAATGAAGAGTCGAAACTCGCACCCACATCTCTCTCTGAACCCCATAGACACTAAAGTATTTCTCACACTTATTTTTCCAGGTGGGGATTTTCGCCATCGAAGGGCGGAAAATCGAGCCGCGGAAGGGCCCAATTGCTGTGCCCCCCGAACGAACCGTGGGGCGACGGAGGGGGTAGATCAACAGGATGTGCCAGATCCCCGCCCGATTCGCCAGATTTCGAAGGAAAAGGGGATCAGAGAGGCTTATCCGTGACCGGAGGCGGCGCCAGGGTAGTGACTACCCCGTGTGCCAAGCCCCCGGAGTCGATGTTCCCGCCGTGGCCACTTGGCCCGTGGTGCCCAGGGTCGTCGATTGGAGAAGACGACGCCGGCTGCACCACCGCGCCGCCGAAGATGTCAAGACGCCCGTCGGCCTGAGGTGGAGGCGATCCGGCCGACCTGGGTACGCAGCCTTCGTCGAGTTGCTGCCATAGTTGGTCACCGCCCGCCGCCGAGCTCAAGCGATTGTTGGATCGCGTCGGCGAGGCGTCGTTAATGGCGGCGCTCATCGTGGACCGCCGCGCCAGGCTGCGATCTGCTCTTCCATAGCTGCCGTCTGCTGCCTTTGCTTTGGTGTGGTAGCGAGGCTTACGGTAGAGTGGATCCAGGATGATTGGCCTCTGATACCAAGTTGTAAGGGTCCCGATCTAGATTTGAGTAGGGGTTGGGGAGAGAGAGGGGACGAAGGAGGCCGAAGGAGAAGATCAACTTCTCTTAATCAGTTTTGACATAATAATTCTCGATGCCCACTCTCTCAGCCTCACCTAGAAATACCCACGCACGCAGGCCACACGCATAGCGATGTCCACGACTATGCTTGGCCCACTGACTGCCTCCTCTCCACTTGTCTTGACTCCGTCAGCCCCGTCCGGTCATGGCTCGGTTGCCTCGCTGGCCAGTGGGGCCGTCGCGGCTGGTGGGGTAGCCGTGACAGCCGTGACACACTACTATAGTATCCCCAATTGGGATTTTGGCTGTACCAGTGACCTTAGTCCCTCGGCAATTTTCCTCGTATGTGCGCGTCGGTGAGACCTCCGTCCTTCTGAGCCTTCGGTGGTCAACGATACTTGTTGCGATTTGACTGTATGCTTGTGTGGGTATGGTCTTCACTTGCATGACATGTCATGTCAAGACTGTGCTATACATGTAACCGCTCAGATCATGGAAAATGATGGCGACAACACATGATGACTTTGATCTGGTGGTGCTTCTCGAGTACTCGCCTCGAGCTCCGGGTGAAAACCCAAGGTTTGAACTGTTGGGAAACGTAGTAATTTCAAAAAAAAAAAAATCCTACGCACACGCAAGATCATGGTGATGCATAGCAACGAGAGGGGATAGTGTTGTCTACGTACCCTCGTAGACCGAAAGCGGAAGCGTTAGCACAACACGGTTGATGTAGTCGTATGTCTTCACGATCCGACCGATCAAGTACCGAACGCACGACACCTCCGAGTTCAGCACACGTTCAGCTTGATGATGTCCCTCGAACTCCGATCCAGCCGAGTGTTGAGGGAGAGTTTCGTCAGCCGACGGCGTGCAGGACGATGATGATGTTCTACCGGCAGGCTTCGCCAAGCACCGCTTCTGATGTGCTCGAGGTGGACTATGGTGGAGGGGTACCACTTTGGCTAAAAGATCAAGCGATCAATTCTTTGAGTCTATGGGGTGCCCCCTGCCCTGTATATAAAGGAGCAAGGAGGAGGAGGCCGGCCCTAGGAGGGGCGCGACAAGGGAGTAGGATTCCTACTCCTAGTTGGAGTAGGTTTCCTCCTTTCCTAGTCCAACTAGGAGAAGGGGGAAAGGGGGGAAGAGGAGAAGGAAGGGAGAGGGGGGCCGCGCCCCAAACCCCTTGTCCAATTCGGACTGGGCTTGGGAGGGGCGCGCGCCACCTTGTGGCTGCTGCCTCTCCTTCCCACTAAGGCCCATTAAGTCCCAATACTTATTTCCCTTATTCCCGTAACTCCCCGGTACTCCAAAAAATACCCGAATCACTCGGAACCTTTCCGATGTCCGAATATAGTCGTACAATATATAGATCTTTACGTCTCGACCATTTCGAGACTCCTCGTCATGTCCCCGATCTCATCCGGGACTCCAAACTACCATCGGTACATCAAAACACATAAACTCATAATATAACCGTCATCGAACTTTAAGCGTGCGGACCCTACGGGTTCGAGAACAATGTAGACATGACTGAGACACGTCTCCGGTCAATAACCAATAGCGGAACCTGAATGCTCATATTGGCTCCCACATATTCTACGAAGATCTTTATCGGTCAAACTGCATAACAACATACGTTGTTCCCTTTGTCATCGGTATGTTACTTGCCCGAGATTCGATCGTCGGTATCTCAATACCTAGGTCAATCTCGTTACCAGCAAGTCTCTTTACTCGTTCCATAATACATCAACCCGCAACTAACTCATTAGTTGCAATGATTGCAAGGCTTAAGTAATGTACATTACCGAGTGGGCCCAGAGATACCTCTCCGACAATCGGAGTGACAAATCCTAATCTCGAAATACGCCAATCCAACAAGTACCTTTGGAGACACCTTAGAGCACCTTTATAATCCCCGATTACGTTGTGACGTTTGGTAGCACACAAAGTGTTCCTCCGATGAAACGGAGTTGCATAATATCATAGTCATAGGAACATGTATAAGTCATGAAGAAAGCAATAGCGAGAATACTAAACGATCGTGTGCTAAGCTAACGGAATGGGTCAAGTCAATCACATCATTCTCCTAACGATGTGATCCCGTTAATCAAATGACAACTCATGTCTATGGTTAGGAAACACAACCATCTTTAATTAACGAGCTTGTCAAGTAGAGCCATACTAGTGACACTCTGTTTGTCTATGTATTCACACATGTATTATGTTTCCGATTAATACAATTCTAGCATGAATAATAAACATTTATCATGATATAAGGAAATAAATAATAACTTTGTGATTGCCTCTAGGGCATATTTCCTTCATGAACCTAATTAGTTATACCTAACAATGGCGGAAATTTTGCGTTGTTACATTGTTGAAAGCACTGCTCCGATTTGCTCGATCTTATCTTTGGGGTGAAAACCTAGGTTTCGAGCTTTCGTGCTCAAATCCGGTGACATCGGCGCTTGATTGCCATTTCCTTCACGGAGGCGTTCTGTTGGAGAACCTTTCTTGATGTTTTTGTGATCTCCAGAAATGGTTGGTGTGGATGGTCGATGTTGTAGTTCGTCGTGTGGGAAACATCGTACCCTCGCTCTGGGCGACACCTGCATGTTATATCGTCAGGGGCGCGACTCCCTGAGGTAGCGTACAGATGGTTGAGATTACAGACTTGGGTAGAAGAGATGGATATCTAGTTACAAGAGATAACAGAGAATATAAACTACCTATCTCTATCCCTGTCTATCTCTCTTCGATTACAAGGAAGGTCGGCTGGGCTGTGAGGATCGGCAAGGCTGTCATGATACAATATCCCTCCCTTAATCATAACTTAGTCAAGTTAAGATTACGCTTGAATTCCTCAAGATTCCTTGTAGGCAATGCCTTTGTGAAACCATCTGCAACCTGATCTCGTGAATGCACGAAATGAATCTCTAATTGCTTGTTAGCCACCATTTCTCTGAGAAAGTGAAAATCTATTTCAATGTGTTTTGTCTTGGCATGAAACACTGGGTTAGCAGATAAATAGGTAGCACCAAGGCTATCACACCATAGACATGGGACTTGCGTGTGCGTTACACCAAGCTCTCTCAACATGGACTGAACACAGATAATCTCTACTGTAGCATTTGCTAGTGCTTTATACTCAGCTTCTGTACTTAACATTGACACAGTGGCTTGTTTCTTTGCACACAAGGATATCAGGTTTGGCCCAAAGAATATTCCAAAACCACCAGTAGAGCGTCTGTCATGTAGACATCCTGCCCATTCAAAGTCAGAAAATGCACTAACAAGAGTGGAAGAGGACTTGCCGAAAGTAAGACCAAGATTCATATTATTTTTCACATATCTCACTATGTGTTTTGCAGCAGTCCAATGAGTTTTGGTAGGAACATGAAGGAACTGGCACACTTTGTTAAGAGCAAAAGAAATGCCAGGCCTTGCTAAAGTTAAGTACTGAAGTGCTCCCACTATGCTTCTGTATCTGGTATTGTCTTCCTGACTCAAAGGTTCTCCTTCGGCAAGTGACAATTTTTCTGTACTAGATAGCGGTGTTGGTGAAGGCTTACATCCTTGCAACCCAACTCTTCTTACCAGATCAGTAGCATATTTTTCCTGAGAGAGATGAAGAATGTCTCCATGTTTCTTGACTTTGATCCCTAAGAAGAAGTGTAGGTCTCCCAGATCCTTAAGGCAAACTCAACACTCAAGTCCTTTAACAGTCCTGACACAACTCCATCAGATGAACTCGTGACAATTATATCATCAACATAAATAAGAACAAATATGGAGGTATTTGACTTATTGTAAACGAACAAGGATGTGTCAGACTTTGAAGGAAGAAAACCAAGTGCTTACAGTTTCTGAATGAGTCGTGAGTACCATGTCCTGGGAGCCTGCTTCAGTCCATATAGAGCTTTGTCAAGCTTGCACACGTAGGATGGTTTGGTTTTACTTTCAAACCCAGGAGGTTGCTTCAGGTATACTTCCTCCTCTAGAACACTATGAAGAAACGCGTTCTGCACATCTAGCTGTCTAAGGCTCCATCCCCTGGAAATAGCAATAGATAATACAAGGTGAATAGTGGCAACTTTAACAACGGGACTAAACGTGTCATCATAATCAATGCCATATCGCTGTTTAAAACCCTTTGCAACAAGTCTAGCCTTGTAGCGGTCTATGGTTCCATCAGATTTCCTTTTTATTCTAAAAACCCACTTGCAATCAGTTAAGTTTTACCTCGCTGGGGGAACCAAATGCCATGTTTTATTTTTGCGGAGTGCCATGTACTCCTCTTCCATGGCCTTCTTCCATCGCGTATCACTATGTGCCTCCTGAGGGGTAGTAGGTTCACCTGTAGAACATGCCAGACCAAACTTCACAACTTGTTTGTAACTGACAGGCTTAGTTACCCCTTTTTGGAGACGTGTATGCGGAGGAACAATAGTTGTAGAAGATCCTGCTGGCGCATGTGTAGAAGGCAATCCCAAGGCAGATCCTGCCGGCGCGCCTGTATCACCAGTGGGCGCACTGGTGGGATTTTCTGCGGCTCCCGAAAGCGCTCCAAAAGGCGGCAGCGTCGTTGCATGCGGAACAGAAGATCTTGCGCCGTGTTGCTGGTCCATCAACGACCCATCTTGACGCGATGATGGTCTGGGCCCAGGTGAATGCGCACCGAACTATGCGCCAGGTGACATGACATCATCGGCATTGGGATCCGTGTTTGATCCCCGCCCACTCGGAGGAGGACTTGGCCGCTGTCGCCGCACGTAGTGCCAGGACCCGCTTGCAGCTCAGCGAGTCCCAGTGGGCCGCGTGTCAGCACCCGATTGGTGCGGACTAGAGACCACTTCGGGGCCGATGGAGAGACGCCGCGTGCCGCGCGTGGATTCGCTGGTGCCACGCCTTGTGGGTGAGCAGGTTCCGGCGCACTGTCGACCTACCGTTCCACCGATCCCGAGGAAGATCGGCTGCTACGCTGCTGTAGTGCCGATCCCGAGGCGGATTTGTCTCCCAACGCTGGACACATAAAATGTGACGCGTTTGGGATGATTTCTTTGTTTTCTTCACAATTTTCAGCTGCATCATCACAAAGCTCATGCACACAGTTATGAGAATTAGTCAACAGTTGATCATCGGAATTATTTCCCCCTGTTTAAAACCAGTGAGATTGGGTGGTAAAAGAAGAATTTCTTTGCGAAGAAGTGCACCGGTGTTGGGATGAAGCTTAGAGAATGGAAATTGTGTTTCATCAAAGACAACATCGCGAGAGATATACACACG
The DNA here is from genome assembly GCA_021605145.1 of Aegilops bicornis. Taxonomy (NCBI): domain Eukaryota; kingdom Viridiplantae; phylum Streptophyta; class Magnoliopsida; order Poales; family Poaceae; genus Aegilops; species Aegilops bicornis. The sequence continues at coordinate 779,658 of JAHIAL010000096.1, forward strand.
ACCAGTAGGAATCACTACAAAAAAATACACTTCCATGATGATACATGTTTGTCACAGTAGGTCGCGTTTTTTGTCATGCATGTACATCCATGACAATTTTATGACAGAATCAAGATAGTCATACATGTCTTTGTCGTAGAAGTGTTCCATGACATTACCAAAATTATCATCACAGAAGTGTCCACTTCCATGATGATAAATCGCGCGTCACAGAAGTGCTTTCATCAAGGGTGACCGACACGTGGCATCCACCGTAACGGAACGCTGTTAAGCTATCGAGTCGGGTTTTGGATCCGATAACCCGTTAACAGCCCCGACCAATGGGGATTTTCCACATGTAAAATCAGCATTGGCTGGAGGAAACACGTGTCTGCTCATCGTTGGGACAGATGTCATCCACTCATTGGACGTAAGGCGCCTATGATACGTCGACACGTGGCACGGCCCAACAGAGGCCCATTCTTGTGAAAAGGCCAACCCGTTTGACTTGGTCAAAAGATGGCGGGTCGGCACATGGAAAGTCTGATAACGGCCTGTTCGCATATAGCCCATTTACAGCCCGCTAACCCAAGGCCCGTTACGCCCTATCCGAATTAGGCCCAGTAGCGTCACACTACTAGGGAAAAACCTATACACAGAATCTTAGCAGCAGCGCGGCTCAAAAAGGAGCGCTGCTGGTAATTAGTAGTAGCGCGTGTGCGGGAAACTCGCTGCTGATAAGTTTTTAGCAGTAGCGCGCTCCGTGTAAACCGCTCTGCTACAAATATCGACCGGCGGTGTTCACCGAGCTCCATTTAGCAAGAAGCGCTGGAAGTGAACCGCTCGCCATCACATTCGTGAGCAAGAGCGCTTTTCTTGAGATCGCTGCTCGGTACATTTCAAATTGGCAAATTTTTTGTCATCGTTAGCGAGCGCCAGGCCCAAAGCGCTGCTGCTAATTCTTTATCGCCAGCTGCATTTCTGCTCCTCTGCCATCGCTAACCCGCACCAACCCACCACCTTTCCCCACACCGTGCCTCCCTCCCTCCTCTCTTCCCTTCCCCGCACTCTCCCCACATGCTCCCACTCTCACTCTTCTTCTTCCTCAATACTTCTCCCCATTACTCTTTCTCTTCTATCCACCTTTCTCTCTCTTCATTACTCCTACCTAACTACACCACCTCCATTAATGCATCTCCTTTCTCTTTTCCTTTCCCTCCACTAGTTGAAGTTGTCTCCTCCCAAATTAGGTAGCTAGGTAGAAGTAGGATTTAGTTAAGTGACCTATTTGCCCCCTAACTAGATCTATCTTTGTCAAGAAGAGCTTTGTGCACTTTTGATCTCCCTACAACATCATCTCCACCGTGTGCTCGATCTTGATCGAGATAGAGGTGATGAAAATTTCATGCTTTTGCAAAATGGAAATATGTTTATGTGTGTGTGATATGTTTGTGGAAATTGTGTGTGTGGCACGCCAAATTGTGCTTTTGAGTTGCCTATGTTTTGCGAAATGTCGATTTATTTCCGTTTGGCGAATTCTCGCAAACTCTAGATCCATATATGTCCTATTTTTAGGGAAGGTCATGCCAAATTTTTGTATGACTTTGATGCATGCATGCATTTTTATAATCAATTTGTTTATTATTACCGTGCGAGTTGACGATGGTCGATTGGAACGATGGTGGACAGGTGGTTGCGGTCGGCGGTGCAGGACATGAAAGAAAATAACCGGACAGAGGTTTTATGTCCATGTCGAAAATGCAAAGGAATAGTTTGGCTCGACCCCCATGACGATGGTCGTGTCGAAGAGCACCTGCTCATGACTGGTTTCATAGATGGCTATACTCGGTGGATAATTGAAGATGAGGATGACGATGTTGAGGATGCCGACGGGGCAGGCAATGATGACACGGGGCAAGACGAACAGATGATCGATAATGGCGGCGGGGAAGAGGCCGGACATGGCGGCGGAGAAGGGCCGGACATGGCGGAGGAGAAGGGGCCGGACATAGCGCGGAGAGAACGACATGGACTCCACGCAGCAGAGTTCGTCGGTACTAAGTTCAATCGTATGGGACCCTCATGTTCAAGCATTGCTTCGCAAGGAGACGAAAGTACCGAGAGAGCTGCTTCTAGAGAGGAGGCTAAGCCGGAGCAACTGGTCATAGACTCGAACACTCCATTGTATGATGGTTGCAACTCGAGGTGACCCGCTTGAGTTTCACGCCCAACTCCACGAAGACGAAGGCTAAAAACAAATGGACCGACACTAGCCTCGATGAGCATCTCAAGTACCTAAAGGATGTTCTTCCCGCGGGTAATCTATGTCCTACTAGTGTTGATGAGGCCAAGAAGATCGTGTGCCCTCTTGATCTGCCACACGTTAGATACCATGCATGCATCAACGATTGCATAATTTATCGGAAGGAGCACGCGGAAAAAACAAGCTGTCCGGTGTGCAATGCTTCTCGATACAAGAATGCCGGGAAGAAATGTCCCCAGAAAGTTGTATGATACTTACCGATCACTCCCCGTCTCCAGAGGTATTTTTTAGATCCCAAGGAAGCAAAGCTAATGCGCTGGCACGCGGAGAGGAAGAAGCCCGACGATGGAGATGATCCGAAGCTGAGACACGTCAAGGATGGAAGCCAGTGGATTGCGTTGAACAACTTCTATCGGTATTTTGAATGTGATGCAAGGAACATCGTGCTCGGTGCGTGTACCGATGGCATGAATCCGTTTGGCAACCAGAACACCAACCATAGCACATGGCCCGTGTTTGTATGGATGTACAACCTCCCCCCCTGGTTGTGCATGAAATCAAAGTACATTCACATGAGCATGCTTATTCAAGGGCCGAAACAACCAGGAAATAATATTAATTTGTATCTGGGGCTTCTTCAAGAGGAGTTAGACACGTTATGGAAAACACCGGCCAAGACATGGGACGCCAGCAAAGGTGAGTATTTCAACATGAGAGCCGCGCTGATCACGACAGTGCAGGACTATCTCGGTTACGGATATGTGGCAGGCCAAGTGTGCCATGGATATTGCGGATGCACGCCAGTTGTGCATGGATGATACGACGCCTCGCAGCTAACGCCAAGGAAAGATGGCAGGTCCGTAAAATCGTGTACATGGGGCATCAAGATGGCTTGAACAGACGACCCGTGGAGATCTATTCAATGGTCACGCTGAGCATCGAGGACCTCCACGTAAGCGGAGCGGTGCCGAAATCGATGAGCTGTTGAAAACTGGAAGGAGTGCCCGCGCCGAAAGACGATGAGAAAGGCGCCGGAGCCATCGCTGAAGGTATGGAAGACGAAGTTCTGTGTTCTGGGACTTGGAGTACTGGCACAAACTCGATACACCTCATTCCCTTGATCAAATACATATCTGTAAGAATGTCCTTGAGAGCTTGCTCGCAACACTGATGAACATGCCGAATAAGACCAAGGATGGGCCAAAGGCAAGAAAAGACTTGCAAGATTTGAAAATTAGGGAAGATCTGCACATGCCGCCCCGTAAAATGTCAGACGAGACAGAGACGGAGACAGAGGCACGGGAGAAGAAGGGCAAGAAAATAAAGAAAGAGGATTATTGCCCCCCTCTTGCTTCACCTTGAGTCGCTGAGATCAATGCCTTCTTTAAGTGCCTTACCGGAGTCAAAGTTAGTTCCCGTTACTGTGGCAAGATAAGCAGATATCTAGACACGGACAAGAAAAGGTTCAGCGGGATGAAGTCTCATGACTGTCATGTGATGATGACGCAGATACTACCTGTTGCCCTTAGAGGGATAATGGACAAGCACGTCCATGACACGCTTATTGGTCTCTGCAACTTTTTCGACGTCATCTCTCGAAAGTCGATCGTTGTGAAGCAGCTCCAAAGGCTACAGGAAGAGATCGTTGTGATACTGAATGAGCTTGAGATGTACTTCCAAAGACGCTGCTTCTTTTGACGTGATGGTGCATCTGTGTGTCCATATTGTGGATGACATAATAGACCTGGGGCCGCTATTCCTGCACAACATGATGCCATTTGAGAGGATGAATGGGATCATCAAAGGATTCGTTTCAGAACATGTCCCGTCCGGATGGAAGCATCGTCTGTGGCTATTTGGCACAAGAGTGCATCTCTTTCTCGTGAGAATTTTCTATATGGCGCAGACCAGCCGCCTGGTGTTAGTGTTGGTTTGCCCGTTAACAAGCACGATGGGAGGCTCAAGGAGATGGTCATCGCAACGGTCGCAGGGAACTGCACGTGGCATACTCAGATCGACGCAGTTGACTTTGGACAGAGCAAACTTGGTAGTGCTACAACACCTAGATGAGGTAGATCCTTTCGTGGCACCGCACAAAGAAATTATCGCAAAGAAGTATCATGATCGGGGGTATGCAGGACGGACGCCGAAGGTACTAGAGAGCACAACTCCACTTTCCTGCATTGGTTCAAAGAGCATATTATTGCTAATCCTCCGGAGGATGGCTCTAAGGACGGATTGCTCATATACGCCTTAGCACATGGCCCCTCGCCCAACCTCGTGAACCTATCGTGCATATGATATCAACGGATACACGTTCTACACGGAGGCCAAAGATATGGATGATGATGATCGTAACTCAGGGTGACGATGGAATGCATGACCGGCAGTATAACGGCGCAAGAATCGAACGATTTTATGGAAGGCTCGAGGAGATCTCGGGAGCTTGACTACTCTGGACTGCACAACACGACGATGTTCCGTGTCAGATGGGCTAAGAATATCGAAAGAGAAAGCCGGATTTCACTACCATGACTATACCCGACGCCAAGAGCGCTACCGTGAACGCTATCGCAAAAAACGAGCCATGGGTACACGCTAAGCACGTGACACAATGCTTCTTCATAACTGACCAGCAGCAATCCCAGCCGTGTTGTCGTGAGGACAGCAAAAGGAACATCATTGGAATGGATGGAGTCGCCAACGAGGAAGACTATGATCAGTACGGCAACCCAATGAGGGAAGATGATGATGATGATGAAGTATACGTCAAAAGAAGAATCAATACTACATTACCTAAGAAAAATCGTACTCCATGGAAAGTCACAATGAGGGGCTTAATTATTCTTGACGAACAAGAAGGAAAGAAGCTGACTCAAAAACGAAAACGCCAAGACTGAGGAAACTTATGTTACCGGTCAAATGATGTAATATATATATATATATATATATATATATATATATATATATATATATATATATATATATATATATGCTCCTATTTTGTATACACACTTAGCCATTATTATGCATGGGTCCAATGATGTGTAATATATATGTTCCTATTTTGCATACATATTTAACCGTCAAATGATGCAATATATATCGCCTCTCCTTCGTTCACTGCCCTCGGGAAATAAAAGTGGGATAAAATAAAGGAAAAGAAAAAGGAAAACTGGCAGTAGCGAAGGTAGTGGCAGCGCGTTTTGTATAAAGCGCTACAGCTACTGAAGGTAGTAGCAGCGCGTTTTGTCCAAATGCGCTACTGCTACGTCCACTTAACCCAAAATTCTCACCCGCCCTGCTTCATCCCGCCTTCCCCCCCCCCCAAATCCCCACTCTCCCCCGTCGCACCGCCGCGCCCGACCCGGCCCCGGCGCTCGCCTCGACCTCGACCTCGCGCCGCCGACCCTGCCTCGCCTCGACCCAGCCTGGCGCTTCGCCCCGCTGGGCTCGCCCTTCCCGTCGGCCTCGCCTCCTCCTCTCCTCCCGGCTGCCGGGCCTGCCTCCTCGCCCCTGCACCCTCTGTAACGCCCCTCTCTCTCTGCTAGGGTTCTTCGGTTAATTTACTTAGGTTTTAGTTAGGGCAGTATGTTAATTAGGTTATCTATTTAGTTATGAATTTAGCTAGGTTTCAAAATTTGAACTGGACATGTGATATGTGCAAATTTGAACTGGACATGTGATATGTGCATATGTCATGTTTTGGACATGTCATGTTTGGAAAATGATCCGAGTAGCCTATGTTACGCCGAGTGTTGATTCATTTCCGTTCCGGTGAATTTCAGGCGTTCGATATGTCCATTTTTTAGCAAAGGTCATGCCGAAATTTCCCGTGAATAAAGGCATGATTTTGTGCTACATAGTTGGCATATCGAGTGCTGGCACATAGATTTCTTTTTATGTCATTTCTCATTTATTCATACTTTTAGAAATAAATGAGGACACTTAATCATAGGAAACATGTCGAACAACGAAGAAACTGGGCATTCTGACCAAGATGCGTATTTAGATGGATTATGAGGGTGAACAAGAGTACCTCGACTATTTGACTGCTAAGCAAGGTTTGCAGGTCGGCCTCGATGATGGTAATCGACGCCGACATCGACACCGACAGCGCCAAGACCGATGGCGGCACCGAGACCGTGGGGAAGGTATCAAGGGGAAGGTACCGCCCGATGCCGCTACCGAAAAGAGGAAGCATAAGAAGCAGAGGATACGAAACCTAACAAACTAGGGATTGGACGACTTGTGATCACAAAGATGGCACTGGCAAGTTTGAGCCGTTAGAGCCGGAAGAACCTCGCAAGTGCTATGGGAACCAAGTAGGATGCATCCTACGGAATGCGCGAGCATCAACGACGATGACTTAAGGAGTAAAGAACATTTGACGCAGTTGCTCCTAACAAAGTTGCACAAGAGATTCAAGTTCCCCAACCGGGATGATAACATAGAACAACCGTGGGATGATCCGAAGATGAAAAAGATTAACAATCACGCCATGGGCATGTTCAGCAATGATTTGGTCTCCTGGAAAACGAGGGTGAAACGAGCTATTGAGGCTGATGAACCCCTGTCCAAGATTCTCGGAGGAAAATCCGACACTTACGGAAGAGGAGTTTGAAAAGTTCAAGGACACTTATGCTACCGAGGCAGCCAAGGCTAAGGCTGCGAAATTCAAGAGCCTTCAGCAAAGGAACACGGGAAGCATCACCTCGAAGCCGTGGCTACCTCGGTAAAAGGCCCATATGGGATAAGGAGGACGCTGAACGTGAAGCCGCGGGTCTCCTGCACCTTCGCTGAAAGTTCACCAACCCCTTGGAGCATGACTTCATCAGGCCCGCCACAAGTGGGACAAGGAGAAAAAGGTTTTTACACGGACAAGATCACGAGGAAATTGATTAGACTACTGGAGAAGCAACACCAGCTTGCGCATTTAAAGCCCTACTTCTCGATGAGGCCCAAGTGGGACACCCCTCTCAACCGGGCCTTGAACGAACTTAAGGGACTCCCTTTGGATCAGCGGCCGCAATATGGTCGTGGTGCACGCTACCGGAGATGGCGCCACGTGGAAGGTGTTTTACAACGAGGGCCCGAGGCCAAGAAGCTGAAACGAAGTTTAGTCAGCGGACAACGACGCCAAGGTGAAGCTTGCGGTCGAGAAAAAGCAGCCGAGGACGCTAAAAAGCAGCCGAGGACAATATCGGTTACTGCTACAAAGAAAATAATGCAGCTATAATCGCCTACGTAAATGATTTCGCTACTAACTTGGTTCGATTATCATCAATCGGGCGAAGGAAAATCCAGACAAGACGGTACATGATTTCCGATGCCCGGTTTCGCTGGAGCAACTCCATGAACAACAACACCATCGCACCATCACTTGCTCACGCAACCGGCCTCCTCTCGCAGCAGCTCCCGCTCATAGCAGCCCGCCCTCGGCCTCAGCGCTTAGGTGGGCCTTCGCCTTTTGGCTGAGCTCGATGCCGTCACGGTAATTACATGTCGCACCAACATATAATATTCCATTTTTGTTGCCTTTCGGTTGTTTTACGCCATAGACATATGTGTTTGCAGCGAAAAGAAACCCCTGCACCATACTCTACTTGATCAAAGGCCAGAAGGTGGACGTGGGAAAGGGATGATAATGGACCCCTCTCAACGCACGTTCCACAACCAGCCGATCCCCGCTGGGCACTTCAGGGTTAGCTTGACCAGTGTGAAATCGAGGCACGAGGATTTGCCTCCTCCAGTACAGCATGTGGGAGCGGATGACGAGACCCCGCCACGGATTGGAGGCTGCAAGGATTGGGTGCTGCTATGGCCGAAGAATCTTATTCGTCTGGAGCCGGCCGAGAGCACACCAATAACTACCACACATCAACAAGCATGTGCGAAGACCACCACCCCGCCACGCAATTACCAGCTCCTCAGCAGTGCCGAGTGAGAGCCATGGACGACATGATGAAGGGGTGCAATAGTTATGGCTGATGTAATTTCTCCTGTAGAATGTAGAATGGATGATGAGACGGAGGTCGACCCTATGGATTACCTCAATACAAACGCCAGTATGACTGTGACATAGATATGATGAGTCAACCATATGACGAATCGGGCTATCAGCCTTGCTAATGAGGATATGGATGATATGCCCGGCAGGGTCGTACCATGGATTGCAAAAGTCTCTCTTCATGAAATCCTCACAGACACGCCTGAAGATGCCGCCTGTCGGTGTCAAACCGGCGGATCTCGGGTAGGGGGTCCCGAACTGCGTCTAGGCGGATGGTAACAGGAGACAAGGGACACGATGTTTTTACCTGTGTTCGGGCCCTCTCGATGGAGGTAATACCCTACTCCTGCTTGATTAATATTGATGATATGGGTAGTACAAGAGTAGATCTACCACGAGATCAAGGAGGCTAAACCCTAGAAGCTAGCCTATGGTATGATTGTTGTTCGTCCTACGGACTAAAACCCTCCCGTTTATATAGACACGAATAGGCTAGGGTTACACAGAGTCGGTTACAATGGTAGGAGATCTACATATCCGTATCGCCAAGCTTGCCTTCCACGCCAAGGAAAGTCCCATCCGGACATGGGACGAAGTCTTCTATCTTGTATCTTCATAGTCTTGGAGTCCGGCTGTGACGATAGTCCGGCTATCCGGACACCCCCTAGTCCGGGACTCCCTCAGTAGCCCCTGAACCAGGCTTCAATGACGCATTTAATCCGGGCGCGCATATTGTCTTCGGCATTGCAAGGCGGGTTCCTCCTCCGAATAATTCATAGAACGTTTTGAACACAAGGATAGTGTCCGGCTCTGCAAAACAAGTTCCACATAACGCCGTAGAGAGAATAATTTTCTGCACAGATCTGCTGACGTATTCTGCGGCATGACATCACACCACGGCCAGGCCTTTATACGAATCGTTTTTACTGTTCCACCTCAGCGTGTTTAGCGAGGTGGTTTCCTTGGCACGTCTTATCAAAGCATAGATCATGCCCCCTTATTCCGGGATTCTCATCAATACGGACGTGGGTAACCCAACCGTGCCCGTTGGCCTGCCTCCTCTATCAAAGGCGAGTCCTAATCGACCACGGGTGGGATCTTGGTATTCAACCTCTTTATAATGAGACCAAGGCCCTCTTCTTTTACACCCTCCATCGAAGTTCGCCTCGGCTTCGAAGTTCCAACACCCAAAGCTTCAGATTCAGCGCGCCGGACTTTTGACGATGTCCGGATCCGACCAAAGACGGCCGATGGATGTCTTCCTCCGTCACAGAAGAAGATGTGCTAAAGCTGTGCGACGCCAGGTATCTAACCGGCGAGATATCGCATAGGCTGCCTGCTCCAGGGCAGGTCATTCCCACTCCTGAGCCCGGCGAGAACGTGGTGTTCATGTCCTACTTACTTCGGGGTTTAGGCTTCCCGACGGATCCCTTTGTGCGGGGCTCATGTTTTATTATGGGCTTGATTTCCATGACTTGAATCCGGAGTCCATCCTCCATATCTCGTCATTCATTGTCGTATGTGAGGCCTTCCTCCATATTACCCCCCATTTTGGATTGCGGCTCAAGACCTTCAAGGTGGAGCCAAACATGATCGAGGGGCAACAAGCAGAGTGCGGAGGGGCGGTCATAAGCAAATGTGCTGATGCTCCGTGGCCCGAGGGCTCTTTTCAAGAGGAGCTTGGTTTGTGGCAACGGGAGTGGTTTTATATCACCGCCTCGGGGCACCAAATGGGCGGCGCTCTCTGCCTTCCGCCAGGTCCACCACATGACCGGCATCATGGGTTAACAAGGGCTCGACTGGGGCCGCCCAAGGACGTTCCTTACTGCAGGGCCGTATTCGAGACCTCCAGGAAAGAGGAATCAATCTGGCTGCAGTGGCGCAGATTATAGTTATCCGGTGCCTTCAGCCCTGCAAACGTCGCCCCCTCCGCCTGTGGGAATTCAATCCGGAGAGACCACGAGCTCTCCAAAATTTTATGGGCACGACGCCCGTGGAGATGTATAAACTGTTCTTCGGATCACAAGAGAAGTGTCTGGACTTACTGAGGACGCAGGACTAAGCTGCAATCGCCTAGATACTCAAGTAAGTAGTCCTGTAACCGGACAAGCTGTTCATTCATTTATTTTATATATATGCCCTTTAAAGGAGCCGTTTCTTGAACAGGATTGGATAGCCAAGGCAAAGTTAATAAGGTGTCCGGCTCCCCTCCCTGAGACCACGCCGGATCCCACGTTGACCAAGATGTTGAAGGTCGCGCCTTTTGAAGAAGGCGAAGGGGGGAGCGGGGAAGCACCTGCCTCTACGAAGGAGGCTATCAAGGAAGGAGGGATTAAGAGTCCCACCTTCCGAGGAGAGAAGAGGACCGCTTCGGAAGATCCGGAGGTCAAGGCCTCAAAGAGGGGAAGGGAATCTTCGGCAGAGAGTCCGGCGCTGGGAAGTAACCTAGCCGCATTATTTCCCCGAGGGGATCAGCCCTCCAGCGAGCCGTAAGTAAAAGAAGGGGTCTTGTAAATAAGGAGCATCCCTATATTTATTCATGAGGATAACCGAAATGGTACCTTGTAGTTCGGACTTCAGCCCTTCTCAGCAGAGCTCGTCTTCGGGGGATCTTCTTCCGGAGATGATGGAGAGCGAAACGCCTCCACCTGTCGCACCCTCATGTGAAGCGGACGACCTGGAGGTGTCGTCGCAGAGGGTTCCCCCAAGTCCGGCGGGGCCGGAAGGTCCGGCACCAAGTGGTGTGCGGTCGGAGGAGCTGAAGGATCTGCTCGGGCGAGCGGCTATTTCAGAAGATCACCGTGCTCTAATGGGTACGGTGATTGAAAGAATTGCATCCGCGGAGAGCGGATTGCATGAAGCTGTCAGAAGCTTACTGACGGGGTTTGAGGTACGCAAAAATGATGTACCTTCTGACAGTTATGCATATAAAATGCGCCCTGTATAGATAGTAGCCCCTGAGACTCGGTATGTTGTCAAAATTGACAACGTGCCGAGGATCAAATTATCAGTTATAACATATCGCCGCTCCTAAACAGGTGGCGGGGCGTCCGGAGGCCAGCCGGACTGATGAATATGCCGAACTAAAGCGGCAACTTGACGAGGCGGATGCGGACATCGCGCTGGTCAGTAAACGGTTTGACGAGTCACAAGGTATGCGACTTCTATGCGACACCTTGTAAGGGGGCTTGACGCCCATGTCTTACTATTCGTATGCTTAATGCAGATGGTGGCGCTGCCGTGGAGGAGCTGCGGGCGGAACTCGCCCGAGCAAAAGAGCAAGCTGTGGTCAAGAATGCGTCAGCTTTAAAGGCGGCCAAGAGCTAGAAGCCGAACGGGCTGCTCATCGCCGGTTAAAGAGGAAATGGCCGATATGGCCAAAAAGTTAAGGAATACTACCAATCGCTGTGAGGTTCTTGAAAAAAGAGCGTCAAAGCGGAACAAGAGGGTTTCTAAGAAAGGCCGCCGCCAATCCAAGAATGCCCAATCGGCTTTGAGAGCTGCCAAGGCGGAGCTGAGTCGCCGGGCAATTGCGGCTGGAAAACCGCTTCTGCTGGAGGAAATATACAGATCCAAAGTATGCTCGCTGGATAAGTTGTGGAGTTCGGAGGATGCTTATCTGGACTTGGCGGCGAAGCGCCACGGACGCTGATTGAGCACTTCCGGGGCCGTAAGGGGCATGTATGGAAGAGCTATATTGGTCGCAATTCCATAGTCCGGAGCGTCCTCTGCCACTGACCGATCGGTTGGCCGAATGGGCCGAGCTGAATCGGTTGTCCGGATTTGCCATGAAGCATGTCCTGACTCACTTATGGCCGGGCGGACCCCAGTCGAAGAGCTATTTTGGTTTAGTGCAGCAGTTCCTTGGTGCGGTACCGCGTATCGACGCAATGAAGCGATCGGCGTGTATTGAGGGGGCGCGGATGGCTCTTGCCCGTGTCAAGACATACTGGGCAGAGATGAAGGCCACTGACGTTGCATCCCAGGATTCGGACATAAGCCGAGTACCTGCCGAGCACTACTTTGAAGAAGTCCTGCCGGGCGCTCGTTTGATAGAGACGCAGTTGCTCAAGGATATTATGTTTTAAATGACATGTATGATTTGTGAAAACAATGTTTCAATATAATATAAGATCTTTTATACTTGTGCGTTCAAGTAGTAAACTACTCCCCGTATGGCCGCTTATGTATATGTGTATATAACCCGAAAGATGGCAGTCCTTGGCTTTCAGCCCCCACGCACATAGTGCGGGTGTTTGCAAAGAAAGCGCTTTCACACTTAATCCAACGCCTTGGTCCTGCTAAGGAGGTGATAGCGTAGCAAACCAGGCAACCGGACTATAATGCTTTATCACTTTCACTTAGCCATAGGAGTTCGAGGGTGGGGCTACTATATAGCCCCTGGGGCACCGCACTCGTCCGAATTCGGGGTGCGTATGTGCCTGACCGAAAACCGTCCTTCGTTAATGCGGAGGAATCCTAAACATTCCTGTTAGTCATCGAGTGGTTGACCAGTCTCTCGCTATATCATGACAATGGCATTTCGGCTTTCATCGAGGTGCTCGCCCGGCGAACCAGGCACAATCGCAGAAGTTCTCCTGGTGCCGTTAGCCGTGAAAACGGAACGTAAGGCAGCAAAACACAGGAGCCGAGCAACCCAACATTTGACCAAAGACATGATTCGGAGCTGATGCATATAAGGCCTAACTCGAGACGCCGAATACTCCCTAAGGTATTCGGTCTTTATGAAAATGGGCAGAATAATGCCCTATGCCCCTGATGTCCAGGTACGCGCAAAAATTCTGGTGCGGCCAATGCCAAAACGCCAGCGTCCTCCTCGGTTATAGTAAGGAACCGGGGGATGTATATCAACAAGAGACAGTAAAAATGGTTTACGCAGGGTCTTAATCTGAAAAGAATCCTTGCAACGGGTCCCTCTGCACGTCTGCGCTACCAGTTCTCCGCAGCCGTATCCTCGACGGGTGTAGCACGTTGTTCATCTCAGTAAAAGAGAGGAACTTAGTTTAAAAGAGAAAAGATCATGCGAAAGATGTACTTAATATTAAATAAACAGAGTATGGTTCGAAGAAAAGTTGAGCTTTATTGTCTCTTGTTATACATACATGCAGCCCCTCGTATGGGGGGTGTGCCGCTAGTAGGCGCCGGACTTGTCTAGCCGTGTCCGGGGTTTGAATGACCAATTCAGGTTCTTTGCCTCAGCGAGCCGGATAGCTGTGGGGCTGTCAAGGCAGTCTTCCGTTTTTCCGTGCTCGAGTAACACTTAATACTTCCTTTTAACGAGATGATGCCGCGTGGACCGGGCATTTTAAGTGTTAGAGATGCATAATGCGGTATTGCGTTAAAGCGGGCGAAAGCTTCGCGCCCCAATAGTGCTTGATGGCTACTTTTAAACGGGGCGATATGGAAGAGTAACCATTCTCGATGGAAGTTGTCGGATGAACCGAACACAACTTCTAGCAAGATAGAGCCCGCATAATGGGCATATGGGCTCGCATTACTCCTTTAAAGGAGGTGTTGCTACGGGCGAATTTTGGTTGGGTTTATCCCATCCTGCGGATTGTGTCATGATATATCAGGTTTATGTCACTGCCGCCATCCATGAGGACTTCGTGTAAATTGGAATCCGTCGATTATAGGATCCAATATCAGGGCAGTCCATCCTACGTTCCGGATATTTTTGGAATAGTCCTGATGGTCGAAGGTGATTGGTTTTGACAACCAGTGTGCGGTGCGCCTTTTAGTGGGTGCCGCTCTGTTTTTCCTTTTTATCACGTGAAGTAAGTTTACTATTTTCACCTCTTGCGGGAAAGTCTTTTGTTTTCCGGGGCTCTGCTTGTGGTGCTCGCCGTCATCTTCACTTGGTGTGTCGAGCCCCTTGTGTTCGGCGTTTAGTCTGCCGGACTGTTTGAAGACCCAACAATTTCATTGGAATGCAGTTAGCGTGCCTCCTGTGAGTACTATGGATTTGACATATCTTGTCCAGGATTTTGTTGAAGTTGGATAGCTCATCGCTATTGTCCGTAAGGGGCAGTTTTTGTTGTTCGACGTGAGCTTTTGAATCCGCGCCGATCGCCGTGCTCTTTGAACTGTTCCTTTTAATCCGGGCGCTGGTCCTTGTTGCGCTGTGGTTTCTCATTTCCATCCCTTATTTCGGATGTACTTGGGTCAGCCGGTGCTGCATCTTGCTAGCCAGCTATCCTCTCCGCAAAGCGGGTCATGAGGCTTGTTAATGGGGCCATTGTTCTTGGCTTTTCTTGGCCGAGGTGTCTGGCGAGCCATTCGTCTCGGACGTTGTGTTTGAAAGCTGCTAAGGCTTCGGCGTCCGGACAGTCGACTAGTTGGTTCTTTTAGTAAGGAACCTGTTCCAGAATTTCCGGGCTGACTCTCCGGGCTGTTGAGTTATGTGACTTAGATCGTCTGCATCCGGAGGACGGACATAAGTCCCCTGAAAATTTGCCCGAAATGCATCCTTGAGTTCTTCCCAGCTTCCAATGGTATTTTCGGGGAGGCTCTTCAGCCAATGCCGAGCTGGCCCTTTGAGTTTAAGGGGTAAGTATTTTATGGCGTGGAGATCATCTCCTCTAGCCATGTGTATGTGGAGGATGTAATCCTCAATCCAGACTCCAGGGTCTGTTGTTCCGTCATATGCCTCTATGTTTACGGGTTTGAATCCCGCTGGAAATTCATGATCCAGCACCTCATCGGTGAAACATAGGGGGTGTGCGGCGCCCCTATATTTGGGTGTGCCGTGATCTTCGGAATTTTGGCGTATTGCATTGCTTTCTTTGACGAGCATGCTTTCTTGGTCCATAGATGGACCTAATCGGGCCATCCTTTTGATGTGAATCCTTATGCGGATCGCATATTGGCTTGTGTGCGGCACCATTCGCCGCTCTCTTTTTTTGCCGTGAGGTCGTCCATCCGACCGGGTGGCCTTCTTGCTTTTTAATTGTGGGGGCTCTAAGGCCTCCTCGTCAATTCGGGAAGTAGCTTTCTTTTCGGGTAGCTCTTTGTTCGGCGACTGTCGCCGTACTTGTCTGCGGTGCTGAATACTTTGCTCCATCTGATCCTGAGTGCATCTTCCGCTGTTTTGAGCTTCCGCTTCTGCTTTTTCAGGCTACGCGCAGTGGCGATGAGCCTTTTCTGGAGGTCATTTTGCTCCAATAGTTTGTCCGGCGTCAGATCGTCCGGACTGTTGTCTTCGCCGGGGACAGATTGTTTATCCAAGTTGTCTTGTTCGGACGATTGCTCGATAGCTTGTTCGTTGTCCACCGGTTCGCCCTGCTCTATGGCTGGGTCTTTGTTGAGGCAGGACTTTGTTCGGCGTTTACATTGCCGTTTGACTGCTTTTGAGGGATTTATCCTTCAGAGCGCCCCGTTGTTCCTCGTCTTCATTTCCTTTAGGTGTATCCACCATGTATACATCATGAGATGAGGTGGTTGTCCGGCATCCTAGAGGTGCTGGCTCGTTGTTGTCTCCTACATCGCCGTCCATACCGTCGATGTCTTGAGTCGAAATCGAGCACGCCGCGGTAAGCTTTCGACAGTGGCTACGAAGTGGGTGGTGGGTGGGCGTTGAATTTCTTCGTCGTCCGCATCCCCACCTTCCTAACCGTAGTCCGGCCAGGGCTCTCTGGATAAAGAGAGAGACTTTATTGAATTCAGGGTGTCGTCAAAGGGCGAGTGCTGAAAGATGTCCGCTGCCGTGAACTCCATGACCGGCGCCCAATCGGATTCGATTGGCAAGGGCGCGGAGGGTTCGGAGTCCGGAGAGGAGTCCGCACCACTGAGTCAAGGTCTTCGCAGCGACAGGGATGGAGTTCGCCCGATCGCCAGAGAGATTGTAGCCCCGAGGCGGTGTCCAACCACTCATCCTCGATCGGGAATCCGGCCCGGATTAAGGGTCGGGCGGATACTGAGTGCGGCCTCCGTGGCATCGCTCGGCCGCAGAGCTAGATCATGCCCATCGAGACAAGGCGGCACGCTTGGGTGCGGCTTCGAATCCGTCAAGATCAAGTCTCCGCCTATCGTCCAGATAGTTCAAACTTCCAAATCTGACCGACGGCTAGGGGCGTAGCTTTCGATCTGCTCCGGGATGGCTGCTTAATTGGCCCGTGAGTGCAAAGCCGCCAAACACGAAGATCTGTCCGGGAGAAAAGTCTCACCTGGACCGCGTCGTTGTTGATGATCAAAGGAGCCATCGGGCCTATTGGTGACGACACGTAAGAACTCTCAATGAAAGCACCAATGTCGGTGTCAAAACCGCGGATCTCGGGTAGGGGTCCCGAACTGTGCGTCTAGGCGGATGGTAATAGGAGACAAGGGACACGATGTTTTTACCCAGGTTCGGGCCCTCTCGATGGAGGTAATACCCTACTCCTGCTTGATTAATATTGATGATATGGGTAGTACAAGAGTAGATCTACCACGAGATCAAGGAGGCTAAACCCTAGAAGCTAGCCTATGGTAAGATTGTTGTTCTGTCCCCACGGACTAAAACCCTCCGGTTTATATAGACACCGGATAGGCTAGGGTTACAGTAGTCGGTTACAATGGTAGGAGATCTACATATCCATATCGCCAAGCTTGCCTTCCACGCCAAGGAAAGTCCCATCCGGACACGGGATCTAAGTCTTCAATCTTGTATCTTCATAGTCTTGGAGTCCGCCGTGACGATAGTCTGCTATCCGGACACCCCTAGTCCGACTCCTCACCGCCTCAACACAGGCTCAACTAGCCGGGCGCGAGGTCGTCTGATGACTTAGCCCGGGAACACTGGGGCAGGGGTTAAGGAAGGGTCTGGAAGGTGCCCAAGAAAAAGGAGAGGAAGAGATCGAGGAAGGTAATCGCCTCCAAACAAGCTGCCAGAGCACATAGCAGCCAGACCATGCATTACTCAAGAGCGTGTACCCATGAAAAGTGCGGTCATGTTCCATCTCACGGGCGAGCCGATGCTACTGGCCGAAAACTGCTGGAGGCACTATCGGGGATCTCGTGGAGATCGCACGACCATGTGCCGCCGACCGAGAAAAGCCTACTAGCCTCAAAGGATCCAGGATATCCGACATACGCTGCTCGTGTGCTCGAGGGGAAGTGCTACATCGGCTATTAACGGCCCGTGGAGGTGTTCTTCCTGCGGTTTGACCATATCTTTGAGAAGTTTCTAACAAGGCGGCTTTATTTTACTATCGTCCGCATTTTTGTGCTACATATGAGCTCCGTCATGAAGAGTGAAGAAGTCTCAGAAATATGTGTGGCGGATCCGCATTTACATGCACGAGTCTTTCTTGAGTCTCGGCGACTTTGAGCATGAAACTGCTAGGGAGTACCTCCAAAACTTCATGGTACAGAATAATGACCGGGAAATTGCCCTCGTGCCTTATCATCCAAAGTAAGTCAGTTCCGGACAAACCTTTCGTACATTTCAATCATTCCTTCTCTCTCATATGGGAAATAATTTGAGGTGTCTTTTCCCCGCAGCAGCAACGGCGCCCGTCCTTATCGTTCTTTACCCGCAAGTCTCCCACATCGTGTATTTTGACCCTTCCAGAGACTACGAAAAAAGACTACACCCACATAATGAATATTCTAGATGATGCTCTCAAGGCTTCAGCTTTAGAGGTGGCCACGCAGATCAAGAAACAAAGGAACAAGAAGATGGGTTTCACAAGATAAAACTAACTTCTCCTGCATCCATGTCCCAAAACCAAGCAAGAAGGATGGATTCTACATCGTCCATCTCATGATTCAGTTCAACACGGATCACCAAAAGCTTCGCGATTAACAGTGCGAAATGATGATCGTATCCACAAGTGGCTAGAATCTCATGGAGAAGCGGATTATAAACTTAGAGATGACTTCTTCAGCATCCAAAGTGACATTGTGACGATCATCATGAAAGAAGTCCTCGATGAGAAGGGGATGTTCCACCACGGCCCTATATCGCGAGCCGACGTCTCAACTCGTGATAGGCATGCAACGCCTAGACCTCACGCCTGTTCAAGAAGCTAGGGTTCGTCTCGATGATATGGAAGGATGGAACTTCTAGAGATTTATGATGCCAATTATTATGATATGTGTCGGTTGAACTTTTATACTTTTTGTAGCGATGAAACTTTGTGATGTCCACGGTCCATGCCGAACTTGCGTAACGCTACTTTGTTAGTTTGCGTACGATGACCTGTGTACCTCTAGTTAATTAATTTGCATACTGTATGTTGCATCTAGTTGCTAACCCTTTCTTTTTCGGTGTTGCTCTAGTGTATTTTGTTGCATATATATGATTGTACATCATGAACATGCATCTCTAACAGGTACCTAGTTTCTTGATGGCGAGATGGAATTTCTATGTCGTGTACAAAGGGAAGGTTCCAGGGGTGTACAACGAGTGGCATGAGTGTCAAAGCAAGTGAATGGGTTCAAGGGCGCCAGCCATAAAGGCTTCAAAAGGCATAAGAAGGAGAAGCTAGTTACTTGAGGTTCACGCTAGCGCCGAGAGAGGACTCAGAATCGCCACCTCATGTATCTGCATAGTTCCGCTCTCACTCATAGTGATAGCACTTCTTGCGTATACCTTTGTTTAGATGGATGACGTTGTTGTAGTTGCAAGTATTCGAGACTTGCATGTATCGCTATTTTCGAGATGATGACAAGATATCACTTTGTGTTGGATGATGATTATGATGAGACTATTTGTATGTACATGCTATGATTACATTTGTGGTTTCGCAGGCATTTGTATGTGTATCATGATGAAATTTCTATGTGCTAAAGATTCTTCTATAAAGCCTGTTCAAATACAAAAAAAATATGCCAAAAAAAACAAAAAAACCTACTTAAATTAGCATTAGCGAGTGTATAAAAGTTAGCAGCAGCGCCGCGATAGCAGTAGCGCTTAAAGGCAAAGCGTCTTTGGAGCTACTAGCAAGAGCGAAGCTTCCGCGAAAGAGCGCCGCTTCACTTGTGTAGCAAGAGTCTCGGTGAGCACGCCGCCATCGCTATCTCGTTAGTCTATGGCGCCTTATTAGTAGCGCCTATCCCCGCGCTACTGATACATCTAAAACCCGCGCTGCTGCTAGCCTTTTCCCTAGTAGTGTCATCTGGGCCATCCAATATGATTCCAGCCCGTTTTCACTTCTGGCACATGTATGGCCCATGACGTCTTTCGGCCCATATGAGGCCCTATGTAACTCTTGGCCTATTAACGGCCCGTGGTGAAACTGCCCGTAATGAACAGTGTATCACTTTACACCCATTAATGGCCCGTGGTGAAACTGGCCTGTAATGAACAGTGTATCACTTTATACCCATTAACGGCCAATCATTCTGTTGGGCGTTTTCCAGCCCATGTTATCTTTCGGCCTTCTCAGATCCATTTATGCTTGGGCTCATTTCCAGCCTTCATTTACTTACGGCCCGTTTGTCGCTATTTTCGCTTAGGCCAAATTCAGCCCGTGGTTACAGTCGGCCCGTTTGTGGTTCGTTAATACGTTGGGCCGTTTTCATAGTGTCATCAAATACGGCCTATTAACGATGGCCCGTTATGGTCGGCCCATGAACGGACGATTCCAACCCTAGCCCGTTTACGGCCATAATGCGGTCTGTTTGGCCCATGTTTGTGTCGATCATACTGACCCATATAAGGCCCATTGATGATACGGCCCGCAGAAGGCCCATTGTTTCTATGGCCCGTAGAAGGCCCATTGTTTCTACGGCCCGTAGAAGGCCCACTGTTTCTTCGACCCGTAGGAGGCCCACTGTCACTACAGTAGATATTAGCCCATGGTTATTGTGGCCTAGTTTCAAAAAATAGGTTATTGCAGCCACTAGCAAACCGCGGAAAAAGAACTGCAATGACTACAAGCAAAGAAATAAACAAGACAACAAGGAAATAAATAAGCAAGCAACTAACACTAGGCTATCACAGCTATTACACATATTACATCCACTGGGCATCAAAGTTCGCCACCAGTGCAAATATAGGGAACAAAGTAGCATATCATATACACTTTGGTTGTCAAAGTTGGCGACCAACAGCGCAAATAAACGCCAAGAAGAAAACAAATCCGTAACTGAAACCACTTCATAAGATCTCAAGAAACAATATCCTGGTACCCATAATGTCGGGCAAGATGCTTAGCAAGCTTATTAACTTTCTCTTGTTTGGCACTTAAATCCTCCAGCTTGTAACATTGCACCGTAAAATATGCATCCGAATTCCGCAGGACTTCCTCGGTCCTTCACTTCACATCGCAAAGCATCGCCCTGATCGATGTCTTTCAACTTGAAGTTGAGACTCAAGAAGACGAACTGATTCAGCAAATGAGTTCAAGAGCTTGTGCCCGATGGTAGTGGCCAAGAACTCCGAACACTACATCAAGACAGGACTTTTGGGTTCCCTCCTTTGTCGTCAAGATAGTTTTTATCAGCTTTCTTGGAGACCAACAGGATGTCTCACTATCTTGAACCTTATCTCAGACATTACTTCCTTTACCATTGGATAACGCGGCATCGTTTCTCCAATATTTTGTCCGCATTCTAAAAGAGAAACAAGCAGACACATCACATGTTTACCATGTTGTATATGAAACTCATTTTGGTAAATGAGTTCAAGAGTAAAGTGGACAGGATAACAACATGAAACAAACATATATCTATGTACCATGGTCACTTTATGGTCTATATCATTGTAGTTTTGTTGCCAAATCAAGATAGAGACACAGTTCAAATAATATTTGTTCAAGACAAAGCGTAATAGACAGAATATAAGTGTGGGTAACTATAGAGCAATAACAACACTTGTAATGTGCATGACATGAGAACATAACTGTTTATTCAATTGAAACTGAAATCAACACGGAGCAGGTTACAACGACAAACCGCTTAAAGAAACAGGTCTAAAACATACCTGCTATGCGCCATTGGAGTTTTAGTGCCCTCCTTCAAATTTGAAAATAGTTGGTATGAGTAAATACAAGAATGCAACAGCAAAGGATTATGAACCATAGCTACGTAACCTGACACGAGAACAAATCTTCTTCTCCTTTAAGCGTTGAGTTGGGATTCGGAGTGGTGGTCCTCGTGCTTTGGGCACCGCAGTTCCTTACTAACTGCTTGTGTTTGGGTGCTCTGTGGTGGAGACGGTGTTGTGTCAATCGAACTGGGTTACTATCTGCCGGGGTTGGGCTTAGAAGGGGTGTAGCTGGTTCTCTGTCCAACTGGGTAGGGGTACAATCTGCGAGATTCTGGGTTATGTGTGGTGGATCTGGTCCTTGGGCAAGTACAACCGTGGTTCTATCTGCATCAACTGGTAGCACTATCTTTTCTGAAGACCGTGTTGTTACTCCCTTAGATACTGTCATCATGCTCTCCAATTCAAATGGCTGATAAACAAGAAAAGTAATTGAAAGTATAGACATTGTATGATAGACATGTGCAATGGATAGTGGGGAATAAAAGAGGGCATGAAATAATTCATATATATGTTGTCTAACCAAACAGGATAGCATGACACAATTTCACATATATGATGGCTAACTAAACAGGATAGCATGACACAATTTCACATTATGATGGCTAACTAAATAGATGGAAAGACATAGTTCAAAATATGAGACTATGTAAACAGGATGACATGACATAACTATATAATGTGTTTATTAAATAGGTTGGCATGCCATAATTCACATACATTCACGGATAGAATGCCATAATTCAAATATGATGACTGTAAACACTAAATGTGATGAGATGATATAACTATATGATGTCTTTATTAAATGGGTTGCCATGCCATAATTCAGATAGATGATGTGTATGTACTATGTAAACATGATGGCATGATATAATTCAAATATATGATTTATATAGTAAGCAAGTAAGCAAATGGCAATCCATATATGATGTAAAAACTGAGCAATGCAAGACAACATGCATGACATGGCTAATATAACCCTGCCAAGTTTGAGAATAGACCTCGGGGAAATAGGACTGGTCATCGCCTCTCGAATCCTCCTCTCGAGGAGCTCTCAGAATCAAAGCAAGATGTCTGCTTCAAGAGGTAGCATTGTCTCGCTTTGAATACCTTGTTTTCACTCGGATACTTCCTTCACCGCTTTAAATGGCTGATGCACGGAAGAGTAGTTGAATATACAAGCGTTGTCGACAAATGGAACACGTAATACAAAAAATGATAGCATGATATAATTCACATACATGATGATTGGCTAAACAGCATGGCATTGCATAATTCACATATATAATGCCTTTGCAACAACATAGCTTTGTATAATTCACATATATAATGTCTTGCAACAAGATGGCAATGCATAATTCACATATATGGTAATTAGACACTGAGCAATTGGCATTCACACAAAGCATGTCTAAACTAATCAAATGGCATAGCAATGTGAGACACCATACGCACGATATGAGCAACATAACCCTGCCAAGTTAGAGCATACACCTGGAGGGGGGAATAGGACTGGTCATCTGTCTCTGAATCCTCCTCCGAGGAGCTATCCGTAACCAGCGAGATATGCGCCGTCACGATAGCATAGTCTGTTACAAGACCTTGTTTTCACTCCGAATTTGCCATCACCGTGTCAAATGGCTGATGCACACAAAGAGCAATTGAATGTACTAACATTGTTGACAAATGTAATATGTAACGCATAAAAAAAGGATGGCCTGATATAATTTACATATAAGATGACCTGCTAAGGTGATGGCATTGCAAAATTCACATATATGATGCCTGGCTAAACAAGATGGCGTTACATAATTCACATAAACGATGAATAAACTAAACAGATGGCATTCACACAAAGGATGTCTAAACTAAGCAGATGACATATTTGATGTATAAAGTAAGAAATGCAAGACACCATATGCATGATATAACCAACACCATATGCAAGACCTCAGGGGGTAAATAGGAGTTGTCTTCTCCTTCTGAATCCCCTCGTAATGTATATCTTCCTCTCGACATAATCTGAAATGCGTGGAGGGGGGGCTTCCTTTGCACCTACCATGGAGCGACGTCCGCATGAAATTTTATTGCCTCTCAAGGCTCGTCTCTTTTGCTCTACATGTTCAGTTCCATTGTTTACAATAACTGTCATGCATAGGAATAAAACATAGTGAGATTATGTAAGGAGTGCATGCAGAAATCCAGAGTGATGGTAGCAACTCGTGGATAGACCCAAAACCAATAATAGCGAGCGGATAATGGCTTCAGTTAAAAAATACAGATAATGGCTTCTTTACTATTTGTTTCCCACCCAACATGAAACTCATAGTAGACACCGGAGATTAACCAGATAGTAGATAGATACTATTGATAGCGGCCCCGATATGTACCGCACAACCATTTAAAACTCAAGTTTGACCATTAGTTTGAGCCGACTCGTAGTCTAATCGGTGAACAGGACGATAAAGTAGCATGTAATATTGCGATGCAAACGTAAGCGGACACGAAAGAGTGCAACCTCTCTTGCCGTAATTCGTAGTCCTCAAGGTCATCTCGCTCGGTTGATGATGGTAATGCAGTTTTCATGGCTGCCGGTAAGGGAAGAAGATCTAAGGCGGCGAAGACAGTCCGAGGTCGGATCCCTGCTGTACTAGACCCTTCGTCGTTGGAGCAGGTGAGCTGGGGTGGACGACGGTGCAGCAAAGCGGACAAACCACGCAAGGTTTTCTTTGACAACTATCTCGTAAGAGAAGTAATTCTGTAAGTGCTCGTTTGAATTGGAGGATTCCAACAATGCAGGGATAGGAAATAGACAGAATAGGATAGGAATGCACGCGTGCAAAACAGAGAATTTAAAAACACAGGATTTCTCGCTAACTGGGTGTTTGATTCACAAAAATTGGAAGATCACAGGATGCAAAGAAGCATGGTGAGATTAAGTCAAACCACAAGAAAATGTACGGTTATAATGCTATTATGCTACTATCTCTTAGTCTTCTACTTCATGAATAGGAATTTGAAAAGGAGGACACGTGAAAATTGAAATTCCTACGTTTTTTCTTTCAAGGAGACACTAAAGGAACAAATCCGTGTGCTCAGTGGACAATATATATAACATGTAGAGTAAAAAAGAGATGCAACGAGTGTACAACCTCTTTGGCGAAGCCATGTCGATCTCAGCGTGATTGGGTTGGTCGGTGAGGATGTCTCAATCGACTTTGCTGTCGGAGGAGGGAAGAAGATCTTAGGCGTCTGGAGATGAAGCCTGAGGTACTGCTCCGCTGTGATGGAGAGTTTCGTTGTTGGAGCAGCTCCGGTGAGTTGTACGACGCCGAGGCTGAAGTAGGACAAGAGAGACAATGAACAACGTTAACCTGACTGGAATTCTAATAGCATCTCCAATACATGACGTAAAATACATAACCACAAAGTGCTAGATGTAAAATACATCAGCCGCTCATCTCTGAACTTAACTGTCGAAACTGAACTTAACTGTCCAAACTGAACTTAACTGCCGAAACTGAATTTTGTCATTTAAACTGAATTTTGTCGTCAAACTAAACGCACTAGCAAGGTGAGGCTACACGTCGGTCGACCGACTTTTTCATCTCTGGTCACGATTTTGCAGCCGTTGATACGAAATCAAGGGCTGCAGTTCATCTTCAACCTCCACCCCTGAGCCGCCACCACCACCGGCCAAACAAGCAGCCGCCGCCAAGGCCGACGGTGCGCTGCCCCGCCTTCCAAAACACTCCCCACCGTCGGTCCGCCGCCTGCCATCCCTCTAGGCCCCCCTGCCGAAGCTTTTCTCCGTGATCCCCACGCCACCGCCCGCCAACGCCCGCCACCGCCGCACCACCGCCCCATCCTGAACCCTAAGATAGATAGTGGGGTACCTCTCCGGCGAGCCCCCACCCCGCTGGCTGGTTCTTCCTTCACTTCGGCGAGCCCCCCACCCCCCGAAATCGATCGACCCAAAAGTCGATTCACGATCAAGTGTAGCTAAATCGAGCAGCATTGCAAGCAAGAGCAAGAGCAAGAGCAAGAGCAAAAGCGCCGAGCAAGAGCAATAGCAAGAGCGTACTGTGCAGGGACCGAGAGCAAGAAAGCGAGCAGCAGCAGCGGCGAGAGCTAAAGCAGCAGCAGCTCCTATCGATGTGGACGTCGCCGCCGAGGGAGCGACGCCGTGGAGGAAGTGGCCGGCGACGCCGCCGTGGATGGAGCCGCGCCTTGTCGGCTCGGG
Source organism: Aegilops bicornis (assembly GCA_021605145.1). Lineage (NCBI taxonomy): Eukaryota > Viridiplantae > Streptophyta > Magnoliopsida > Poales > Poaceae > Aegilops > Aegilops bicornis. The sequence goes on from JAHIAL010000096.1 coordinate 805,147, forward strand.
ACTGAGCGCCGGCAACACCGTGAGATCGAATCAAGAAGAAAATACGGCGATTAGTGTACAACCTCTTTGGTGGCGCCGATTAGGCCGCAGCTTCATCCGAGGAAACGGTGAGGATGATGCTCTTCCCGTGGTGCAGGTGAAGACGGCGGTGTGGGAATGGAGGTGGCGCGAAAGACGAGGGGAACGTCAGGGCAGCTCCTTGGAGGTGGAGGACGGGGTGGCTGAACTGGCAGGACAATGAGATCGACGACGGATCCTCATCCGGTACGGTGGACGAGGGACGTCAAAGTGTTGCTGTGGATGACGTCGTCGGGGAAGAGGCTCCGGCTGGTTGGCGGACGGAGCAGGGTGTGGTTTTCGTCGCGGGTTTTCGCGGCCGCGGTGTATGAACGGGTGGGCGGATGGGATGGCAGTGGGGAACCATGGCTAGAGACGCGCTTGTCCGAAATGTGGGGTAAGTTACGAAAGTACCCCCACCGATTTGAGGCGGTTCTTTCGGTTCAGGGGTACCACGGGCATTTCGCGTGTTGGGATTTCACAGGAGGTGGGAGTTTTCGCGCGCGTTGTAATTTCGGAATAGCAAGGCGCGGGTTGAGATGGAGGGAGTTGTCGGAGCACAACGAGACAAAGATATATCTTAAATATTTCCGGCTAACAAGGCGCGGGTTGAAATTTCCGGACAAGCCTAACGTGTAATGTACCAAATCAATGCGCACTACAAATGTCATTCAAGACTTTGAATTCATGTTATGTTCAATTAAAATATTTCGCTACGTGTATAATGCATGCAACCTACTACTCAAATGAATGTTTTAGTGCATTCCAAACGTATATACTACCGCTTCAATATGAACTAAATTTGAATTCGTTTCTCTATTTGAATAAGATCTACAGTAATGATTGTTGTGAAGTCAAAGCATTTGAATTCGTTTCTCTATTTTAATAAGATCGACAATCATCATTATTGTCAAGTTAAACCATCGTTTGTGTATTATCTTCACAGCACACCACATGATTAGTCTCGAGTTACATATGAACTATGTGTACTATATGAACTCGAACTAGAATTTTTGAATCCACTTTATTTGGATTTCAAATCACATTACATTTCTAGCTCTTGCTAGATCTTCATAATCTAAACCATGTCTCATATGTATAATGTGTTTATCACATTATGTATGGTGCCCCGCCCCTTACGCCTACAAGTATTTAGATGTGAGTTGCAAACACCACACATTACCACAAATTCAAATAAAATGTGAGAATGTTCGATATATAGTATTGTTTAGATTGTTCGATATTTAGTTGTAAGCTGCAAACGCCACACATTATCACAAATTCAAATAAAATGTGAGATTGTTTGATGTATAGTATGGTTTAGATTGTTCGGCATTTAGCTGTGAGTTGCAAACGGCATGCATTATCACGTTATGGTATAACATGTGCACAGCACATGTATCACCGCTATATTCATGCATGCAATGTTTAAAACACTATGTTCTCCTATTCAAATATATGAATCCGCTTTCATATCAAATTATGATCTTTGTTAGTCTCTTACACCCACACAATCCTCTAACCTTTGTAGCTACCACTAACTTTCTCTCGTGCATGCACACGCCCTCCTCGCCTCCCCCTCCCTCGGCATTCTATCCACCGGCACATACATTTTTTCTTTAGGTCGTTCTCCCAGAGTCTCCACAACTCCTTTCCGACACACCGATCGATAAACCTCGCCAGCGATGCCTGCCTACAACATACACACACACCTTCAATCTCCTCCTTTATGTGTCCTTGCCTCGTGTCTCTCATACGGTCAGACACACGTGTAAACTCTCGCCCCTCTTTTCATCGATCTCACAACCGCACACTCCTCCCCCTATCTAGCTAGTAGTTGGGCCTCTCGCACCACCTCCTAGCTCCATTCTCTCTGTCTATCCGTCTCGCTGGGCCTTATTTGCCTCTAACAAATGGACGTACACCGACCGATCTCTCGCTATACATATAGCTAGCTAGGTCCTTATAACTCGTTTTTACCCACACGTCGATTGATCTACCTCATTAGTTGTGTCTCTCCCTTCCTCCGACAAACAACAATTGATCTACCGATCTAGTTAGGTTTGCTTACCAAACACATGGTTTCCCTTCATCATCCATGGATGCGTCCCGACAGATCTATCACGCACAGGCACACACAGAAACACATCCCGACTCTTATTGATAACATTGCAGCTCCACCCTCAGTTTGTCTAGTAGGCCTCTTCCACCATCTCCGAGAAGCAACTCCATCACCCATCCAGCACTCTACCCCTCTCCCTCCCTCTCCCTCCCTCTCTCTCTCTCCTCTCTCTCTGTCCCATCATATTTCCCGTCCTTCAGTTATGTATGGATGTCGACCGATCTCCCTCAAGACATAGCTGGGTCTCTCCTTCTCAACACATATATGAGTCGTTCTACCTCTATAGTTAGGCCTCCGCCTACCCCTCCCCCCACCCCCTCCCCCCCCTCCCACACACACACACACCGATACATCGAGCGCTCGAGTCATGTCTCCCTGCCACACACAAAACTTGACATGTGCCCTCTAACGTTCCGGTAGGCCAGTCGCCCCTATATCTTTGACTTGCACACACACACAATTTCGATGGCTCTCTTCATCGATCTCGCACTCCACCCACTTGATCCTCTCTTCGACTCTATCGATAGCTATGACCCCTCCCTCTCTTCTCGTGGATTTCCCGACCCTCTATGTATGATATGGATAGGCCTCCATTTCACACACATTGCATGCAAAATTTTGTTTGAGATGTCATCTACACATATTCCCACAAATAATTCACGAAATCAACCCCCCACCCCACCCCCCACCCCCCACCCCAAAACAAAAAACACTCACGAAAGCGGTTTGTATCTCTCACACACACCCACGTAGGTGGGGGACGTGCAGGAAGAGAAGAGGTGCATGCACGGTGCATGTACTCCCGTCTCTTTCCCAACCACACCCGCGCGGGTACATAGTGGAGCTCATTTCGGTACGAAAAAGGCAGCCCACGTGGTAATTTGGCACCTGTACTGGTTGTCCACTTGGTGGAGGGAGGATCGTCTACCACGGGTGAACAAACAAATTGCGACTTGACGTGTTATGTCAAAAAAAGAGGCAAACCATGTGGGGCCTACCTTAGAGGAAAGGCTCTATACACTGGAGTACTTTTGATGTGTCCCGTCAACTCGCAGAACGAGGAGAAGCTTGCTTAGTACGCCGCCTCCCGCCCACGGGCGCGGTGGCTCGCAGGATGAGGTGAAGCTTGCTCCGCCTTACGCCTGCTCCCTCGCCCATGCGCGCGGTGGGTCGTAGGACGAGGAGAAAAATTTACTACTCCCTCCGTTTACTCCTCCTCCCTACTACCTTGGTTATAGATATTATATCATATTGTTTGGAATATATATGTCCTTTAGTAGATTTCAATATGAACTACTAGTACATACTCCAAACACTGATGTATATAGACGTATTTTAGAGTGTAGATTCACTCATTTTGCTCAGATGTAGCACTCTACCTCGCCTCGACCTCGCCCACGTGGTGGACGTGCAGCAATTCATTCGGTCTCATATAGCCGTAACGATATATATCAGACTACCATTATTGCTCGACTTCCCGAAGAGGCGAAGAGCCAATCGCAAGGTTAATATTTTGGAGATGCCAAGCGCAAGGTTATAGGAGAACGAGTAGTAGGTGCCGCGTCATTTATAAATAATTTTTTTTTCTTCAGTGGCACGTACGCAATATGATAGGTTCATATGGAGAGAAAAGGAAACCGCTCCACTATATACATAGTCAGGACGGGCCAGCCTACACGGTTGCTTGCTGGGGTTGCTCTCTTCACACTCTCTCGCACAAAACGACTGTGGCCACATCTCTAACATCCCGGCGGATCACGTCCGCTTGGGGAAGGGGTGGCTGCTTAGTGTAGATCCGGTGGCTGCCGCCGACGGGCGAACTCCACCGTCGGCACGTCCCGATCAGGGGTCCCCACCGTTCTCTCTCACAAAGCCGGTGAGGTTGCCTTCATCCCTTGCTCACTGCCGCGACGTGGGCAGTTGCTGCCTCCTGCCGACCTCCTCAAGGTTGAGCTACGTCCCTCAGGTACAACTCCCTTTACAGTTGGCTTGCACCACTGCTCCAGCTGCCCACATCACTCCCTGTGGATATTTCTCTACTTCTTTGCCCCGCACATACCTCTACCGGCTTCTACGCATCAGTATTTATGATGAGTTTATGTCTCATCAACTAGTCCCGATAATCTTATTCTAATCACGCTTCTTCAATTTCTTTGCCACAGGATGCTCATCTCAATTTTGGTGAAATCAGCAAAATGATCCGATGGTCAAAAGGTTGCAAACTTCATTTATTAGGAAGCTCGAACTTTGCCAAAGAAATTGAAGCCCGGTCGTGGTTCACGGTTCAAGGGCTAGGGACTGCATGGATCGCTTTTTCTTTAGTTGCCTCTGTTCCAAAATAAGTGTCCACTTTAGTAGTAGTACAACTTTGTACTAAAGTTTGCACAAAGTTGAGACACTTATTTTGGAACGGAGGGAGTACATATTTGCTATGATCTATCAATCATTGAGATGCAATAGCATGCATGTTAGTCTCCTTTGTATTTGATGAAATGTTGCAACGGGCAACCTTGGACGCAAGATACATGGACTAGAGGTTATTAAATGACATGCTAAAAGACCATGTTACCCCTAGTAATGAACTAATAGAAACAAGGTGCGATGCGTGGCAGGGGCAACTGTTGGGAAAAGTCCCAAAAAGACTCCCTCGGGGTCTTCTTTCTTTAGTCCCAAATGCCCACTTTTAGTCCCTAAAAGTCCCTCCTATTTGGTTTAGAAGTGATTGACACGGACTTTTTTTAGTCCCTACACCAAAATATCCCTGTAAACAAACACCCTCTAATAATGCCGCTGGAAAATTGATGCAATGCCACAGTTAAAAGCAAATTACATGTTTAACGAATTTTATTGTTAATATAATCTCTATGTTAATATTAATCAATGCCACCGTTTGAGAAATGCTACTGCCTTGCTTTCTTTCCCATTTAGATAAGGTAGATGCTTCTTTTTGTTGGCTTCTATGTCATCCACCGGTATTGACCACTAATTGTTTCCTTTGCACCTCTGTGTAAACAGGGTTATCTGCTTCACCTCGTTGCCATTGTGACCTTTTGTTGCACTGCACAAAACACTTTTGTTTTAAGAGTGTTTTGTGCAGTTCAACCCAAATGTCACACGGACAACGTTGCTTCATTGCTTGATCTTAGTGGAACTGCACAAGAGGAGACGTACTTCCTATCCGTTAAGGCGAATTTGGTTCAGATCTTCTTCTTGTGAGTTGTTTGAATTCCGCATCATGAGAGGTTAGTACTAGCCTTCTTTCACATGATTCTGCAGTGTGCTTTCATATGTTGTGCTACTCGTACGATAATGTTGCTTGATTTTAGTGAACTGCAAAAATGTAGACAAGACTTCCAATCTGTATGTGCACCGTAATATCCCATTGAGGTAAGATAAGGATATTTCACAACTACTGGCCTGTATTTTGCCACTTTCATCAGAAAATTAAGTTTAGTACTATACTTGTGCTCCCTAATTAACATGCCAAATCTTACATTGAAGGCAAAGCTTGCCTGTTATTGAACCAAGTGATGAAGGGGAAGAACAAGCGGAAGAAAAACAAAAATCAACTCCCGGTGCTGTAATGAAGCCTGGAACTGTGATGACACAAGTAATGATATAGTTTTGCATCTTAATTTATTGCTATGGCTGGAACGAGCAATTGTTTTGCCACTGATTTGATGCCATACGTAATTATCTCTACTTGTGCAAACATGGATCTTCTTTGAAGATACCATATATTTTAGTGGAACTGCACAAGAAGATGTTGGAAACTTTAAACTAATCGAGGAGTATTTAGTAAGCATGGCCACCCCCGTAGATAGCAACAGATGGTTCCGGAGAAGTGCTTCATCTCATATGCTCTACACAATCAGCCTCCTGACAAAGGTTGGTACTCCCCACTGATTTCATCCATATGATTGAGCTTTGTCATCTCTATTGGTGTTGTGCTACTGTTTAGATACTGTCATGAAAAAGTGGTATTGTCCTTGAGAAGTGCTTCATCTGTGTTGTTTTAAATATTTCCTTTCCTTTTTTCGAGCAAACAGGGATGCTAGCATTTAGTAGTCCTCTTGTCTTTGCACAACAGGATCATCTTCCTCTGAAGAAGAATATGGAGTACGTGAAGTGACTAGTTCCGGTTATGCCAGGATGAAGAAGCCTTGTCTATCTTCTCATCAGAAGTAGCAGTTGAAGGATTGTTACATTACTCCCCACAAGACCAAACTAACTTCAGCTCAGAAGGACTGACAAATCTCCATTTTTTGCTGTGATGCGCGAGTACAATGTTGTTCTAGGATTCTTTCTGGTGAGTTCCATTTTCTAAAAGTGTGCTCTACATGGACCATGTATGTGCCTGTTGAAACTGTCAAATCATAGTACAGTTTGCTTTATACTAATCACTTTTTTGTATTTGTGCAAACAGGAGTGCTCAGCTTGATTTCAATGGGAACTGCACAAAATGTTCATGAATGCATTGAATCATTCATTTCCACCACAAGAAAGGAGGTGCCTATAAGTACAATGCGTTGCAACATATAAGGGCGAAATCATCCAAGCTACGCTTTAATTTGGTTTATTTTGTTGTAACTGCACAAAAGAACAACTGGTTTATTTAGCACGAGGTGCCATGTCAATGTCCGAACTGATGGCAAACCCTGCCCATTCCACAATCATAGGCATTTGATATTTTGGAATGGGACAACCTTGTCAAATTTTGCTCATTGATTTTAGCAAGACATGCGTTTGATATTTTTGAATGGGACGCCCTTTGCTGTCAGCAGCGTCGATCAATTTTTTCTTTATTCTTTAGTTGTGAAGTAAATATTGCCTCTGACATGTGAGTCGCTGAGATGCATAATCATCGATTGTTTTGAATGTTCTCTATGAATTGCCAGGCCTGTGTGTTTGATTGCAATGTACAGAAACGCTAAAAAGCTGCTCAAACTCTTTGTACTCCTTCTGTTCCTTTTTACTTCGCACATTGTGAAAGTGCATACTTTTTTGTATAAGATTGGTCAAAGTAGAGATACTTTGACTGCAGACAAAACTTGTATGCATACTAGAAAGGACCGGAGGGAGTACATGTGAAACTGCTGCAAACGAGGTGATCACCCCGAATAATGCTAGTACGTATTGTTTTGCATGTTCATCCAATGCTAGTGATACAGGAATTCGAACTAGTCGAAATAAGTTCATTAATACACGGTCGGATTTCATATAAACATGCCGGATTTCATTACATTTCATACATTCTTCAACTAAAAAGGGGTGCGCTGGAGGTATAATTAATTAACTGAAGCTACTCACATGTGTCCCGCTGAGCTGAATGAAAGCTTGATGGAATCTGCAGGTGCAGTTATGCGTGAATCGACATGTGGCCTGTTGGGCACACGTGTCGACCAACCGCATCAGCAGCTAAGTAGAAGCAGCATTTTCTCCAGCGCAGCTCTCCGACTCCACGTCGCCGCCAAGAAGCTAATCGGCCGTCAATGGTCAACCCGCTTAGCTTGGCTTCAACCGAGGGTAGCAGCGGTGGCCTTACTTGGACCGCGAGCGCGGCGACCTACCGTGTTCTACTCTTCCTCGTTTTACGTGGCGGCGGCCTCGTTGGCAGCGGGCGGGCTCGGCGGAGCCGGGCGATGTCCTCTGTCTTCGTTGTGGCGGGCAGCGCCGGCGGAGCGGTGGAAATCCTCCCCACGTTCTTTGGCAGGGTGGGGCCTCGCTGAGCCGGGCGATGTCCTCTGCCTGCGTTGTTGGCGGGCGGGGCCTCGGCGGAGCCGGCGGTGTCCTCTGCCTCGTTGTTGGCGCCGCGAGGCCTCGGCGGAGCAGGGCCTGGTCGACGCCAGCGGAGCAGGGACTCGTTGAAGCCGGCATTGTCCTCTGCCTCTTCCTCGTTCTCGCCAAATAGCGCCTCGCCCGCTTCATCGCCCTCTTTGCTAGCCTCTTTGTAGGCGGCCGCAGCCTCCGCCACCTGCATGCGGTACCGCCCGGCGCTCGGCGGCCCTTGCGGGCGGAGCGGTACGAGTCGAGCAGCGCCTCTGCTCCGCCCGCTCATGGCGATCTGCTCCTCCGCCTGCAGGTGCTCCTGGAGGAGATGGTGGTTGTAGGTGGCGCCGGCCTGCGCCTCCCGGAACTGCTCCTCACGCATCGGCCTCACCCTGTCCATATATTGGGCACGGGCCTCACCGATGGTCATGGTGCAATGCACCGGCGAGGATGGCGCGGAGGAGGGGGTTGGCGCCGGATCGTCGACTACCATGTTCTTCATTGGGACGTTGTCGTCCTCAGTTGCTCGCCGCCAGCCGGTCGGCAGCAATGGCTGCCATCTCCTTGTGGTCCGTCGTCCGCCCGTCCCGAAGAGCGCTGGAGCGCGAGGAAGCCATGGTGGGCAGTAGTGGTGTGGATAGGATAAAGGGAACGGATGCGGATGACTGCGGCTATGGCCGGCGCAGCAGTTTATATAGCAATGGTGGGTGGCAGATGGACGGACGGATGGCACTTGTGTCGTTTGAAGGCGGAGCAATCGCCTGCACCGGGAAGTAGGGCGGGCGGGCCGATCAAGCTTTCGGAAAGCACGCAAGCGAGGAGATGACTTTACTTGGAGAGGATGACAATGGGGACCCACCAGGTCCATAGCCTCACGTCACGCAAGTGCCTCCTTATTTTATATATATATATATATATATATATATATATATATATATATATATATATATATATATATATATATATATATATATATAGAATTTATTTTGCTTCCTCCTGGTTTCCTGACATCACGGTCCCACACCATTGTCAACCTCCTGGAGTAGTCAATAAATGAGAGAATTGCACAAGAAGCGGCCGACAGCTGGGACCAAGCAGCTTGAGCAGTATTTGTGCAGAGTTTTTTGATGTTTAGCCCAGATATTAATTTTTCTCCTCTGAACAACAACGAAAACATCGCTGCAGGTATTAACTTGGCGGGCTGTGGCCCGTCTAGCCCAGGCCAGATATCCAGCCCAGATATTAATCTTTTTCAAGCTGAAAATGGCTAGCCCAGCTATACTTTTTTTAGGAATACCCAGGCAAGGTCAAGTTGTTATTCTCCGCCCCGCTGGGCTGCAAATCTTTTCTAGGAGGGATGCATTAGGCTTAACAAGAAAATGGGCTTTAAGAAATAATAAATGGGATGTAATTATAAAAACTGGGCAGTAACTATAAAAAATGCACCAAACATGTGATTACTTTATAAATTATTATTTTTGGATATTGAAAATTTTAATTTCATTAATTGTTGCGAGCGCAATGTTTCATTGGATTTTTACGTAATATAAATTTATATTGAAATTGTATTTAATCTGACTAGAAATGTCGGGATAAAAATATTTTGGATCCCATCAAAATGTGGGAAATTTTATTGAATTCTGTTTTGAATGGTTGGTTGAAATGGGCTGTACTTTTAACAAACTGTAAATGGGCTGTAGTAAATTCCGTTAGAATTCAAAAATGGGCTACGCATTCTTACAATTCTCAAATGGGCTATAAGTTCTCTGCCACACACTTCTAGCCTTACTAAGTTGACGCGTCCCCTAAAAAAACAGAGTTGACGCGTATGCAAGGTTTTGTCAACTTATAGTCAACACACGGTTCTAGCAGCAGTGCCAGTTGGATGTCCATCCAACGGATGTCGTGCTTCTTCTTCAATCTCGGATATTCTAGCTTCACCCGCCCAAAAAATGATTCCTCCCCCTGACATCTGGGGCGCACCGTTTCGGAAGCTGACCTGTGGGCCTACTAAGTTGACGTACCAAGGGCTTTGTCAACTTAGTCAATATAAACGATTCTAGCTGCAGTGACCGTATGATGTCCATCCAACGGCCGTCGTACTTCTTCAACCTCTGGTCTTCTTGCTCCAGCCGCCCAAAGCAGCACCGGTCGTGCCGCCTGCTCCTGCCTCCCGTGGCCGGCTGTGCTACCGCGGTGGCCTCACCGCCCCCTACTACTCCCACCGCTGGCCAGACCATCCCTCCACTCACCCACACCCCCTGTTATTCTGCGGCGACGACAAAGAGCCGAACCAGTGAACCTCGTACTCCTCTCCGCGTGTGCATCCATCGCCGCGTCTTCCCGGCTCCACGTCATCCCTTCCTAGGCCTCGCCGTCGCCCACCGCCGTGGTGCTCTCGGCGCGGCGTGGTCAACGTGGTCAAGGAACGACTTCCATCGGACGTGGACTGTACGTGGAGAGGCTGACAGCTGGGTCCATGGCAGCCGCAAGGAAGTGCCTCCTTATTATGCACAAAATAATTATACCTCCACCTGACAGTGGGGACCCACCGGATGGGCCACCATATTTCGCGAAAAAAATGATTCGCCCCCTGACTGCTGGGACCCACGAGCTACCTCTTCGCACGCAAGGAAGTGCGTCCGAAAAAAAACGCTTCGCCCCCCTGACTGCTGGGATCCACGAGCTACATCTTCGCACGCAAGGAAGTGCATTCGAAAAAAAGATTCGCCCGGATCGCTGGGACCCACCAGCTACACCTTCCCACGCAAGGAAGTGCGTCCGGGCAAAAAAACGATTCGCCCCCCTGACTGCTGGGACCCAGCAGCTACACCTTCGCACGCAAGGAAGTGCGTCCGGGCAAAAAAAAAACCAAAACGATTCGCCCCCCTGACTGCTGGGACCCACCAGCTACATCTTCGCACGCAAGGAAGTGCGTCCGGGCAAAAAAAAACGATTCGCCCCCCTGACTACTGGGACCCACCGGCTATATCTTCGCACACAAGTGCGTCCGGGCAAAAAAACGATTCGCCCCCTGACTGCTGGGACCCACCAGCTACATCTTCGCACGCAAGGAAGTGCCTGACAGTCGGGACCCACCTGGTCGAAGCGTACGTAGCGTTGTCATTCTGGTCGCGAACGTGTACGTACATATATACTGGTGGATGTAGAGGCGGCGTCGTGTTGTAGTAGAGGCACGTCACGTGTCGTAGTAGAGGCGCCGCACGTAGCATGTACACGCACGCATAACGGCCAGGGTGCAAGAAATAAAATACGGCCATGTATGTGTACATACGGGCGGGGTCTCGAACGCCTACTCGCACATACGTACGGCGAGGGCTCGTGTACATGGCTGGGTCGGAAAGGAGAAACAGCGTCGTCGTCGTGTTCATTGGGAGGCAACGGAATGCGTCGTGTTCATGGGGAGGCAACGGAATGCGTCGTGTTCATGGGGAGGCAACGGAATGCGTCGTGTTCATCGGGAGGCAATGGGATGCGTCGTGTTCATCGGGAGGCAACGGAACGCGTGGGAGCCAACCGGCTGGGTCGGAAGGGAATGCGTGGTCGTGTTCATCGGGAGGGTTTGGACGGAACAGGCGATGGAAACGAGGCCTGGCATACCGCCCAACGGAGGAAACGGCCCTCCTATGTTCGGAACGGGGTCCTGTTGATCGGGAGGGGTGTGGCGTACCGCAAAACGGACCTCCTACGGTCAAAATGGGGGTCCTGTTGATCGGGAGGGGTGTGGCGTACCGCAAAACGGACGAAACGGACCTCCTATGGTCGAAACAGGGGTCCTGTTGATCGGGAGGGGTGTGGCGTACCGCAAAACGGACGAAACGGACCTCCTACGGTCGAAATGGGGGTCCTGTTCATCAGGAGGGGTGTCGCGTACCGCAAAACGGGACTCCACGGGATACTGTTCATCTCCACCGTCGGCCTCCTCCAGCCTCCACGGGCTCCTATTCATCCAGCCTCCACCGCCGCTTACTCCAATCGCCATCGCTCAACCACCCCTCCACCGTCTACTGTTCATCCAGCCCTCCACACCACGGGGTCCTGTTTAACCACCCCTCCACGGGCACCCCTCCACCGTCTAGTATTCATCCACCCCTCCACACCACGGGGTCCTATTCATCCAGAGGCAACGCCACCGCTCACTGTTCATCCAACCCCCCCCGCAACGCCAATCGCTCATCCAATCGATCGGCTTCAGCCAGCAGGAGTGGCGGCGAATCGCCGATCGGGTTCGATTAACAGCCATCGATCGATCGCTCAGGTTCAGTAACGCGTAGCCTGCAGTGCAATCGCTCGGGTTCAGTTAGAGCCCAACGCCTCGCTCGAGTTCAGTTAGATCCAACACCTCGCACATGTACGAGAGAAACGTGCATCGCTCGGCCCCGACCTCCCACCGTAACTGGCAACTCCCCGTAATTTTCCTCCCCCTCGCTTCTACCACGGTTTTTTCCGTCATGGACGGCCCAAAGAATGTCATGCAGCTGCGTCTCTGGCCCGCCCAGACGAAAAAGCCCATTTTACTGTCATGATTTTTTGTCATAGAAGTAGGAGCCCACCACATCTATGATGATACCGGTTTGGTCACAATTATCATCATAGAAGTGTCATATGTATGACAGAAAAAAATTTCATTCGGCCCAAAATGTCACGGATGTGTCTTTTTTTAGTGAATGTCAAGGCACTTGACACCTTTATGTTGAGCAATGTATATCCAATGAACACGCATTGCTTAGATCGAAACATAAGCTTGCAATTGTTGTAAGGGCGAAGATTGGGCCAACATGCACACCCAAAAACGCGGAGAGTTGTGTAGTCTGGTTTTGTGTGTAGAAGTCTTTCCATGGGAGTTTCATTGTTTATGACACGACTAGGTAACATATTGATGATGTGTACTGCAGCAAGAAAAGCCTCATCCCAGAATTTGAGAGGCATGGAGGCACCAGCTAGGAGTGCTAGGCCAACTTCAACGATGTGTCTGTGTTCGTGCTCAACAGACCCATTCTGTTGATGAGCATGAGGGCAGGACACATGATGAGACACAACGATGAGACATTCTGGAGAGTAATGATTTTGCTATTAAATTTTTGTTCAAGCAAAGCTTGAAAATTGAGAAAAACTTGGAATACATCGGATCGTTTCTTAAGAAGATAGATCCAAGAAAACTTGCAATAGTCGTCAATGAAACTCACGTAGTATGTATGTCTACCAACAGAAGAGGGTGCAGACCCCAACACATCAGAAAAGATAAGTTGCAAAGGCTTGGTAGAAATACTAGTGGAAACTGGATATGGTAATTGATGACTTTTAGCCTTTTGGGATGAATCACAAATTGTTTCAACATCACGCTTTCCTAAGCAATCTCTCAACTAAAGAAAATGTTGCATGTCCTAATCGATCGTGCCATCGTGTTGAAGACACTTTAGTGGCACTGAAAACTTCTTTATTCAATCTTCTAATCTCCGGAATCAGAGGATAAAGCCCACGAACGCATCTACCTCGATATAGCACCTTCCTCGTTGCCTGATCCTTGATGAAAAAGAAGAAGGGGTGAAATTCAAGAAAGACATGATTGTCAATGACAATGCGATGACCAGAGAGAAGATTTTTATAAGCTCTAGGCACATGCAAAAAATTTCAGAGACGAATTTTTGTATGAGGAGTTTTAATAACTGAATGACCAATTTGACTAATTTTCATACCTTCTCCACTTGCGGTGTGGATGTGATCTTTGCCATGGTACTTCTCTCACATAGCCACCTTGTCCAGCTCGCCGGTGATGTGATTGGTGGCGCCGCTGTCAACGTACCAGTTGGTGTCGACACCATAGGAACCATCAGTAGCTCCGGCCACCTTCTCATCTTGGGAGGAATCATCCTCGTTTTCATAAAAACGGTACCAGCAGTCCTTTGCGGAGTGCCCCGGTTTTCAACAGATTTGACATCTGATTGTGTCAGGGCAGGACCTGCTGTTGGAGGAGTTGTCGTTGCGCCGGCCTCCGTTGTTGGTGAAGGAGGGCCGGCCGCCGCTGTTGTTTCCTCCACCGTAGCTGCCCTTGCCCTTGCTGTTCCGGGGAGGGCCTCGATGACATGAACCCCCGTCACGGCCATGGGTGGCGGCGTTTGCAGAGGATTTGAAGCCGCCTCCTGCACCTGCTCCTTGGAAGAGGGCCACCCTTTGATCGAAATTGCTCATCATGGAGAACAACTCATCACGGGTAACCGGGATGATCCGAGCGTCGAGGGCGGAGACTAGTGGCTGATACTCCATGTCCAACCCATTGAGGATGTAGGAGATCAACTCATCATCCTGCACGGGCTTGCCTGCTGCAGCTAGCTCGTCGGTGAAACCTTGCATGTATGCGAAGTAGGAGGCCACCGACTGCTATCCTTTCTACGCGTTCGTGAGCGACGCGGATGTTGTTGACGCGAGACATCGATGTGGACGAGAACATGCTCGCCAACGCTGTCCAGAGTTCGCGCGCGTGGGCGATCGAAGTCACCTGCACAAGCACTTCGTTGGAGAGGTTATTCAGAAGGTAACCAAGCACCTGCTGATCCTCTCGGATCCAGACCGAGTGAATCAGGTTGGGGATGGTCTCCTCCTTGCCATCCTTGTCCTTGCTGACCACAACCTTGGCCTGCTCCGGCATGCTCCGGTCCACATAGTCGAAGAACCCTGCCCCCCAAAGCTGCGGCGTGATCTGGGTACGCCATAGGATGTAGTTTGTTCGGGTGAGGCGTTCGGTGATCTGGCCAGAGAAGGTGGAGTTGGCTGCGCTCGAGGATGCCATGGCAGGAGGTTCGGTGGTGGGAGGAGGAGATCGCTAGATGGGAAGAGTTAGGCTCTGATTACCATGTGGGAAACGCCGTACCCTTGATCTGGGCAACGCCTGCGTGTTATATCGTCAGGGGCGCGACTCCCTGAGGTAGCGTACAGATGGTTGAGATTACAGACTTGAAAAGGCAGGGATGGATATCTAGTTACAAGAGATAACAGAGAATATAAACTACCTATCTCTATCCCTGTCTATCTGTCTTCGGTACAAGGAAGGCCGGCTGGGCTGTGAGGATCGGCTGGGCTGTCACGATACAATATCTTGTTTGACACGTCGATCACTGTTTTCATCGCATCTTAGAATTCTTTTTCCTTTTCACTTTCCTCCACCTAGGTAGAGTTTCGGTCTACTATAACTTTGCTCTTTGCCCGCTAAATTCTTTGTGTGTGCGCACGTGCGTTAGTGTTGGTTGTGTGCATCCTAGTTATGTAAAGACCGAGTTCATTCTAATTGTGCTTGTATCCCGTTGAATAAAAACAACCTTTATCAAGAATGACAAATCAGATACCCTGATCTTGTTATTTCCGCCCTTTTGTCTCGATACGGAACAACTGTAGTCGTCGTCTTCATTCTGTTGCCGTCTTCCTTTTTTAGCAAAAGCGTGGGCTAAGTTCGTCAGCAAAATTGTCAATTTTATGTGTTCTTCGGAGAATGTAAGGTGGATGTTATGCGGCTGGGGGCACCGTCGTATTCATATTCCACGGGACATTCGTCCAGCTGTATACATGGCAAAAATCACTACGTTCTATATATGGCAAACATGAATCACTTGGTTTTCCAGAGGAATTTTTTTCCCAGAGACTACTACTACAATGTTCACGACCTGGCCTGCGAGGAGGCACGCGTGCAGCTCCCTCTTCTGCCACCTCCATGGCGCCGGGAGCGCCTTGCTGTACCGCGTGCTGGACGCGGTGACGTCGGTGAAATGCGAGACGCGGCGGGCTCGCAAGCAGGTCAAGGTGCTCGAGGCCCTCGACGTCGCCGGGACGCAGCTGTACCACTTCACCACCATCGTCATCGCCGGCATGGGCTTCTTCACGGACGCCTACGACCTGTTCTCGGTCTCCCTCATCGCCGACCTCCTGGGCCGCATCTACTACCACTCGGCGGATGGCAGGCTCCCCGGTAACGTTGCCGGCGCCGTCAGCGGCGTGGCGCTCTGCGGCACGGTCCTGGGGCAGCTCTTCTTCGGCTGGCTCGGCGACAGGATGGGGCGGAAGCTGATCTATGGCGTCACGCTCAAGCTCATGGTGGTGTGCTCGCTCGCGTCCGGCCTCTCCTTCCACAACAAGCCCAAGTGCGTCGTGGCCACGTTGTGCTTCTTCCGCTTCTGGCTCGGCTTCGGCGTCGGCGGCGACTACCCGCTTTCGGCCACCATCATGTCTGAGTATGCCAACAAGAGGACTCGCGGAGCCTTCATAGCAGCAGTCTTCGCTATGCAGGTGTGTAAGTACAATTATCACAATATTTTTTGGAGCCTGTGCCCGCTTCTCTTTTCTCTCGTCTAACTCAGTCAAAGATAATATTTCAATCCTTATCTTATTATGCTTGCTCTGCATAAAGGGTCTTGGGAACCTGGCTGCTGGGGCTGTTGTTCTGGTGCTCTCTGCGAGCTTCAAGAACACGGCCGCGTACGATACCGACCAGCTCGGGCAAGCAGACTACGTGTGGCGCATAGTACTCATGCTCGGCGCCGTTCCTGCCCTGCTCACCTACTACTGGCGCATGAAGATGCCCGAGACGGCGCGCTACACCGCGCTCATCGCCAAGAACCTCAAGCTAGCGGCATCTGACATGGCCGCGGTCCTCGAAATCGACTTTGTGTCCGACATGGATGCGGAGGCCGTTGTTAAGCAAGACGAGTTTGGCCTCTTCTCCATGGAGTTCCTTCACAAGCATGGCCGCCAGCTCCTCGGAACTACCGTGTGCTGGTTCGTCCTTGACGTCGTCTTCTACTCCCTCAACCTCTTCATGAAGGACATCTTCAGCGGCATCGGCTGGTTTGGAGACGCGGCCGAGATGAGCCCTCTCGAGCAGACCTACAAGATAGCCCGCACGCAGGCCATCATCGTGGTAGGCGGTTCCCTGCCAGGGTACTTCCTCACTGTCCTCTTCGTTGACCGCATCGGGCGCATAAAGATCCAGCTCATGGGGTTCACCATGATGACTATCTTCATGATCGGGCTCGCCGCGCCCTACAAGTTCTGGTCCAAACCCAGCATGCACGCAGGCTTCGCCATCATGTATGCATTGATCCTCTTCTTCGCAAACTTCGGCCCCAACTCCACCACCTTCATCCTGCCCACCGAGATATTCCCGACGCGGCTGCGGTCGACGTGCAACGGCATATCGGCTGCCGGGGGTAAGTGTGGTGCCATCATCGGTGTTCTCTGGTTCCAGTATTCTCATGCGAGCATCCGGAGCTCTCTCCTTCTTCTGGCAGGGTGCAACCTGGTTGGGGTCATGTTCACTCTTGCCTTGCCGGAATCCAAAGGGATGTCACTCGAGGATATCACCGGGGAAATGGAGGAAGAAAGCGAACCATCTCAAGAATCTGCAACGGTTGCTGAAGTTGAGTTCATCCACAGCGTGGAAATTTTGTAACCAGTACCCTTCATCCCGGTTGCTGATTTTAGTGTCTTCTCAAAATTACTCAAACATTGGAAACTTGTATCTTTGAGATGTTTGGATTATATAGTGTTCAATGTGACATGGGATGGGATAGACTCCAAACGAAGTGGCAATAACACAACTAAATCTAGGCATAGCAAATAGTAGAGCAACTTTCAGTTTTACCCCTTCCTTTACTCCTATCCATATTACTTGCCGCTGGTTCAGTACAACTGTATTACAGAATTGTACTAGAGCAGCGACAAGTAACCCCTATGAGCCTACAAGATATTGAACCCAGGACCAGGGAGGTTGTGAGAGCACGTTGTTAGCCACTAGAACCAACCAGATTTGGTGATACATATGTAGCACAGTTCTTATCAACAAGAATTGATTTACATAGCAGACCAAACCACCAGTGTACGATCGGGCGGGACACTAAGTGAACCGACCGAGGGGGTATTGTAGCTAATGTGTTTTTTCAATTTCTAAAATGTTTTTTGAAACAAGAACAATTTTAAAAATCCAAAATGTTTCTCAAAATTTGAACTTCTTTTTGAAACGCGAACATTTTTTGATTTTGTGAACACTTTTTCAAATTTAGATCATACCGAACCTAGGATCCTGCAACTATTCTTCCTTCGTTCAAGACTCGCTTTTCTCGCGGGTTGAATCAGTGAGCCTTGGCCATACATACTAAGATTCAACAGGTAACTTTGGAGACCGTCCTAAAGCCCTATGAACATTTTTTCAGAATTGTGAACATTTTCTGAAAGTGCGAACAATTTTTCAAAATTAGCGAACATTTTCTTGGAAACTTGAACAATTTTTAAAATTTCAGAATATTTTTGAAAAATGCGAACACTTTTTCAAATTTGTGAGCATTATTTGAAAATACAAACATTTTTTAAAATTTAACAACATTTTTCAACTTTATAAACATTTTTTAGGGCATAAGCAGTTTTTTCTATTTTTTTCGTCTTTCTTATCTTTTCTCGTTAATTCATTTTCCTCCTTTTTGAACTTTATTATAATTCTTGAAACCTTTTCAAAAACTTCAAAAAATCTTTGGAATACCAGAAAATGTTCTTATTTTCAAATATTTTTATAACTTTTTTTAAATCTAGAATTTGATTAAAAATAATCCCTTTCTTGAATTTTTTGTTCACACATTTTAAAAATGTTTGTGCTTCAAAAAAGTTGATATTTTAAAAAAATGGACTGAAATTTTTGTTCAAAATTTTCGTCAATTGTTGGGAATTTGTTACCAATTTTGGAAAATGTGTTTAAGTTGGTAAAATTTCATACACAATTTGTTATTCCAGATTTGTTGACAAATTTCAAGAAATGGTTACAACATAAGAAAATGTTCATGTTAGTTCATAATGATGGAAATTGCAAATAGCAGAAGCATTAAAATTAGGAAAAACTACATGCTCATGGATGCACCCGTCTGGCATAATCCGACACACTTCTCTCAACTGGTATTTTTGAACTACTAGTAAGCGTGTACGTGAAAATTCACGTGTACAGAGAAGATAGTCTGGTAGTAGTAGTCAAAAACATTACAAACGAACCTAGCATGTTTTTGTACAATCAAGGATGGTCATTCTCACTGTTTGACAAAAGGTACTCCCTGCAAGTGATCTAAAATGTCTTGGAGGGAATATAATTTAGAAAATCTACTTTGCAGTGCACCTAAGAACATCTCTAGTAGATTCGTAAAAGGCCCGATTCTGTAAAACAGCCGCTATTTTACGGTTTTGGGCGAAAGAAAAGGCCATTCCAGATCCCGCAAAGTGGCTGGTCTTGTAAAAATTTATACAGCTCCCCCCAAGAAAAACCTCGTCCTGAAGACATGGAGTTTAGGAGGAATTTTTTTAGCTCCCCCTATACCACGAGGGCTGGGGGTAAATGAATGTTTTATTCAGTGCGAAGTGTAATATACTATGGTAGCTATAGCAGCTAATTTTTTGTATGGCCATGTGACACTCGTGTTTTACTACTAAACATGATCTTTAAGGTATATCACTATACGTGCTTCATGCTTCATTATTTCCTCGAACATAGGTTCCTAAAAAATGTTTCTTATCTGAACGTTTTTTAAAGTAGTATTAAATTATTTTTGTTTTTAGCATATATTCCCTCAGCAATGCGCGGGGTATCATCTTGTTTACAATAAAAAGTGGTCCTTTCAACCCAACATCTGACTTTTTTTTCATAAATGTGGTGGCATACACAGAGACAACCTTTGCAGAGACCACTCCTCCCTAACCGATTTCAATGAAGAGAATCGAGACCTTCCTAAATAGTTTTACATTGTGAGATTGTGTTGGCCCGGTATTTAGGGGTCTGTTGTTTCATTGGGCTACCTCACCATATTGTATTGTTTGGCCGTGTAACTTGGGTGTTGTTCCTTTTATATATAAAGCAGGTCAAGAGCCTGTTTCAAGAGTAAATGGTCTCTAGACAGTGTAGGAATATTAACCCCACAACTACTCCCTCTCTCTAAAAATATAAGAATTTTTTGGCTAACCATATATTCTACAAAAGTAACAATAGAAGTTGTACCAAATCATTGATTGTTCAAACATCAGCAAACACATAACTGTGCCACGGATTTGCCATGAACCGTGGTATCGAGAGATGTACTATTCCTCTTCCTTTTACCTTCCCATTCTAGAAAGAAATAATCCTGGTCTACACATTTTTTTTGGACCTACTCCGATGAAGGAAGCAACTATTGATATCATATACACAAAGGTATAGGTCTAATATATTGGAGACTAAATTTTAAATAGGTCACAAAAGATAATACATAATGCACGTATCAGCTATTAGAAGACCAAATTCAGCAGCTCTGTGAAAGACACCAAATCAGTTTTACATGTGACAAAACATAAACACCGCTAAAATAAACAATGAATCATAATCACCTGGGGCAACTTTTTTCTTCTTAGGTGGCAGCTGAAATCATCGATATGAAATTGTTTCGGAGGAAGGCTAAAGAGATAACGAAACGTTACTCCAGCGTGTAGATAATTGTCCCGTTAAATAAATCAGTGTACAATGTCTCGCTAATAGCATGCTATATCATGCTAATAGTGTAATTTAAGGGGAGGCACTATTTTGTATTGGGCGCTATTTTTTCCTTGATCCTATACCTTATTATACTTGGTCTGCATAAAGGGTGTTCTCTGCCAGATTCAAGAACACGGCCGCGTACGAGACTCACTAGCTTGGGCAAGCGGACTACGTGTGGCACATCGTGCTCATGCTTGGCGCCTTTCCTACCCTCCTCACCTACTACTGGCGCATCAAGATGTCCGAGAGGGTGTGCTACACCGTGCTTATCGCCAAGAACCTCAAGCTAGCGGCGTCCCACATGGCCGCGGTCCTCGTGATCGACATCGTATCGGATGCATATGTGGACGCGGTCATCAGGCAGGACGAGTTCGACCTCTTCTATGTGGAGTTCCTCCACAAGCATGGCCGGCAGCTCCTCGGCACCACCGTGTGCTGGTTCGTCCTCGACGTTGCCTTCTACTCCCTCAATCTCTTCATGAAGTACATCTTCAGCGGCATCGACTGGTTTGGAGACACGGCCCAGATGAGCCCTCTGGAGCAGACCTACAAGATAGCCCACACAAAGGCCATCATCGTTGTCGGCGGTTCCCTGCCAGGGTACTTCCTCACTGTCCTCTTCGTCGACTGCATCGGCTGCATGAGGATCCTGCTCATGGGGTTCACCATGATGACCATCTTCATGACAGGGCTTGCCGCGCTCTAAAAGTTCTAGTCCAAGCCCGGTATGCACGCAGGCTTCGCCGTCACGTATGCATTGATCCTCTTCTTTGCTAACTTTGGCCCCAACTCCACCACCTTCATCCTGCAAATGGAGATATTCTCGACGAGGCCGCGGTCAATGTGCAATAACATATCGGCTGTGGGGGGAAAGTGCGGTACCATCATCGGTGTTCTCTGGTTCCATTATTCTCATACGAGCATCCGGAGCTCTCTGCTTCTGCTGGCAGGCTGCAACCTGGTTGGAGTTATGTTCACTCTTGAATTTCTGGATTGCAAAGGGATGTCACCCGAGGATATCACCGGAGAAATGGAGAAAGAAAGCGAACCACCTGAAGAATCTGCAATGGTTGTTGAAGCTGAGTTCATCCACAGCGTGGAAGTTCCGTAACCAATACTGGCCATTCCCGGTGCTAATCTTAGTGTCTTCGCCAAATTATTCAACCATTGAGAACTTGTATCTTTGAGATGTTTTGTTATATAGATGTTCACTCTGACATGAGATGTGTTAGACTCCAAACAAAGTGGCAATAACATAACTAAACCTAGGCATACCGAAAAATATAGCAAATTTCAGTTTGGCCCCATCTCGTAGCAGTTTTTATTGCAATTACCCCATTTATATACCACATGTTGCTGCGGGAATTGGTTGCAATATACTTTCATATGATTTGGCTGTGCGGAATATAAATATTTAGATTAATAACACATTACCAGAATTAAATACATATGATTTATTAGATTTGATTATGCATAGTTGTAAAATATCAATTGAATATAAGTAGAATCATAGAATGAAAAATATTTTCCCACACATGGTTGCATGTGGTAGTGGATCTTTTCACATGCATGGTTGCTTGCTGAGGTGAGACTTATCCCATCCATAATTGTATGGTGATGTGGCATGCTTACATGCTGAGATAAATAAGTTAGCGGGGATGACTCTCGTAAGTATATAGGATATTTTCATCCATCTTACCCCATCTACAAAACGTGTACCATAACTCGTCCCTGGATGTCAGGGTTCAACCTTGTTGCTGATTGTCTTCTCAAAATTAGTCAAACACTGAGAACTTATATCTTTGAAATGTTTTGATTATACATAGTGTTCACTATGACATGAGATGGGATAGACTCCAAAAGAAGTGGCAATAACACAACTAATAAAAGTACTCATAGCAAATAATAGTGCGAATTTCAATTTTTTACCCCCTCTTTTAGCATTTTTATAGTAATTACCCCATTTATGGCATTTTCATCTGTACCATTTTGCCTGGGCATGCACCAGCCTTCCATCGTGGTCCGTGACGGCTAGCCCAGTGCTCCCCTTTCCACAGTGTTCCCAAAAGCTCACGTCGACGTTAATTTTCAGCACACCCTCCTCCAGTGGCTTCCGAAAGAATTTCTTTTACTCGGTTAGGAATCCCTTCCTTTGATGCCCACAAAGGAGGCTGGCGGCAGGGTGCATGAGAGAGGCAGGCAGGTGGGCGGGCGGCGCCGAGCCAGGTGCTAGACTATACAAGGAGGAAGGCGGGTTGGCCGCACTGAGCCTAGCATCATGTGACGCTCCATCAAAGGGGAAGAAGAAGCAGGCGACAAGATGGACACACACGGGAAAAGGAAAGAGGAAGTCAATGTTCTAAACACCAGTGAAAACCGACCAAAATTGGACATGTTGGCTTCAAAGCCACTCAAGGGGGGTGGTTTTTATGGTTTTGAAGTTTCGAGGGTAAAAACTATATATAAGTTGATTTCAAGGGGATTTGGCTCCATGAAATAGATTTGTAGGTGATTTCTATACCTTTTTCTTTCAAATACTTCCTCAATTGTACCCATTGCATCAACATGTTTTTGTATCGGCCGACCCATGTAAAGTTTCTACTCACTCCCAGTTCTAGGAAGTTTCAAGAAGCTTACACCCATTTCACATTTTTTTCTTTGTTTTCTACATTTTTATTCTATTTTTTTCTTTCTTTGCATTTCCTTTTTCATTTAGGTTAATTCTTTCTTTTTCTAGTTGAAGGAGTTACTGATTTTTTAAATCTAATTTCTTCTAAAGTGTGTTTTTTCTTAAAACTAGGAGATATCTTTTCAAATTCATGTGCTTTCCAAAATTTGACATTTTAATTCACTAGTACTACCTAACTTTTTTGAAAAAAATTCAAATTATTCAGCAACTTTTAATCGACAATTTATTTTCAGAATCGTGAATGGTATTATTGTATTTGAATATTTTTAAAATTTGCCAAGATTTTGAAAATGCCATCAATAATATTTAACTTTTCATGAGCTTTTTCAAAATTCATGAACATTTAAAAATTCATGAACTTTTAAAATCCACAAACATTTTCAAATCCCTAAATTTTTTAAGATTAGTAAGACATTTTTCAAAGTTCGGAAATATTTTGAACTTCACAAACATTTTCCATTTTTTTCATGAACATTTTCTAAAATTCATGAAAAAATTAAATTCCCGAAGAGCTGTTCAAAATCGTGAACTGTGTTAATTCCATGTATATTTTTCAAATTCATGATTTTTTGCAAATCGAAGAGCATTTTTAAAATTAGCAACACTTTGTAAATTCACATTTTCTTTGAATTAGTGAACCTTTTCAAATCATAAAAAATTGAGCCCTTTGTTTATGTGATGGTGGAGTTTTTTTTTTTTTTTTTTTTTTTTTTTTTTGCACGTAAGGGCTAAGAGAAAAACGCAAACAAAGATATCATTGTGCATACGATAGTTTCATTAAGGCATGTACAATGGTAGCATCACTTTGGTGTTGCCCCAGCCCATCCACGTAGGTTAGTAAGTTTGAGACCATCGTATCAAATCACTCTTGAAATGCGGCAGCCTCATTTTAGGACCACTCTTGAAATGCGGCGAAACTGGAACACAAAAGTACAGCCACCTCGGATCATACTGCGTTCTTGCTTACACTCTTCGATGTACATGCAAGGCGGATGGGACCCAAGCCTTTTAAGTACGAAATCATGTGGGAGCGACACCCTGATTTTCTAAATCGAGTGTCACATGATTGGACAAGGACACAAGCTAACTCGGTGCTTGAACTGCATGATAAATTGCAGGATATGTCACGAGGGTTGCATGCATGGGATCGTACGGAGTTCGGCTCTGTTCTGGGAAAGATCAAAAAACTCAAAGCCGAGCTAGAGGCGCTGCGTGCACTAGCGGGGAGGACGGGCCCGTCTCATGTTGAGATCAAAATAACAGACCGCCTAGTCGAACTCTATCACCGAGAAGAGATATTATGGCGACAAAGAGCAAGGTTAGAGTGGCTGTCGCACGGGGATAAGAACACATACTTTTTTCACCTCCGAGCTAGCCGAAGGAGGAGGAAAAATCAGATCAAAGCCCTGGCTCGTCCGGATGGTAGCCTGACCGAGGATGCACATGAGATGGCAAACCTCACAAGCACCTTTTATAAGAACCTATATACTTCTGAGGGTGTCCAGCACATGGAAAGAGTTCTTGATACAGTCCCTCGCAAAGTGACTCCAGAGATAAATGCTCAGTTAACAGCCCCTTATTCGCAGAAGGAGGTGAAGGAAGCCCTGTTTCAGATGTTCCCCACTAAAGCACCCGGACCGGACGGCTTCCCGGCTCACTTCTTTCAACGTCACTGGGATGTGTGTGGAGCCGAGGTCACGAAAGTGGTCCTATGTATCGTTGAAGGTACGGAATCTGCAGAGTGTATTAATGAGACGGTTCTTGTATTGATTCCAAAGGTAACAAACCCAACCCAGCTATCCCAATTCAGGCCTATATCACTTTGCAACGTGCTATACAAAATTGCATCTAAGGTGATCCCGAATCGTCTCAAGCTAGTATTGCCTGATATCATCTCTGCCGAACAGTCTGCCTTCGTCCCGGGGAGGCTGATTACTGACAACATAATTGCAGCCTATGAGTGTCTTCACTTTATGAAAAGAAATAAGGCAAAGAAACACCAACACTGTGCTCTCAAACTGGATATGATGAAGGCTTATGATAGGGTTGAATGGCCATATCTACAAGCTATCATGCTGAAGTTGGGTTTCACCCAGAGATGGGTGGAGATAGTCATGGGCATGGTGACAACGGGCAAATTTTCAGTTATGTTTAATGGCAGCAATTTGCAACAGTTTACTCCTTCGCGTGGAATCCGGCAAGGGGATCCAATCTCTCCGTACTTGTTCTTGCTAGCAGCAGAGGGCCTTTCGTGCCTGTTAAAATCTCAAGTTGAGTCATCAAACCTTAGTGGATTGCAAGTGGCGCCCCTCGCACCACCGGTGAATCACTTATTATTCGCAGATGACAGCCTGCTGTTTTTCAAGGCCAATGCTACGGGTGCAGAAGAGATCAACCAATTGTTGGAACATTACTGTGCAGCAACGGGGCAGGGGTTTAATTACAGCAAATCCTCTATCTTTTTCAGTAAAGGGGTTCCGGAAAATATTCGAGCAGAGATCAAAGAGTTGCTTCATGTGCCTAATGAAACACTGAATGCAAAATATTTGGGGATGCCATCCGACGTTGGCTCTTCAAGAAATGGTGCCTTTAAGTTTCTCAAAGACCGCCTATGGAGTAAAATCCAGGGCTGGATTGAGAAGTCCTTGTCCACCGCAGGGAAAGAGGTACTTGTCAAAGCCGTCGCTCAAGCGGTGCCAGTTTTTTCAATGTCATGTTTCAAACTTCCAAGAGGACTCTCCGAACACTTGAATATGTTGATAAGGAAGTTTTGGTGGGGCTCTAAAGATGGCCGTAGGAAGCCTCATTGGGTTTCTTGGAAGGGTATGCCGCAACCCAAATCTTGTGGGGGGTTGGGGTTCAAAGATTTTGAATTGTTCGACTTAGCAATGCTTGCAAAACAGGGTTGGCGAATTCTCCAACAGCCTGACTCTCTGAGTGCTCGAATCTTGAAGGGGGTTTATTTCCCTAATTCATCCATACTACATGCTCAAGTCGGCTCTCATCCTAGTCAGATTTGGAGATCTATAATGGAGGGTGTGGAGGTTTTGAAACTAGGGATCATCAAGAGGATCGGCAATGGTGAATCTACAGATGTGTGGATGGAGAACTGGATTCCAAGGAACGAGATGTTGCGCCCCTATGGCTGCAGGGTACAGAACCCCATGAGGCTAGCGTCTCAATATATCGATCAAACCTCCGCGACTTGGGATAAACAACGAGTTCAGCAAACCTTTTTGCCTATGGATGCTGCGGTAATCTTGACTATACCCATCGGTACAAAGAATTTTGATGACTACTGGGCATGGAATTTTGAAAGAAATGGCATATTCTCTGTACGCTCGGCTTACAGAATGTTGGTGGCGACACGGCAACGGAGAGAAGCATGGCTGGATGGCACTTCCGCAACGTCTAGTTCGATCATGGAAGAGAAATCATGGAAGACGCTCTGGAAGATTCAAGTTCCAGCCAAGGTGAGGATGTTCTTATGGCGTTTGTCGAAGCAGTCACTCCCTACAGAAGATGTACGTGCGCATCGGCACATGTCTAATACGAGCTCATGCGGTCTGTGTGGTTCGCCGGATTCTTGGAGACACTCGCTACTCGAGTGTTCAATGGCAAGATGTGTTTGGGCTCTTGATAACAGCGATCTGGTGAGCAGAATGATCACTATCACGGAGCCGAGGGCAAAGCATTGGCTGTTCGGAATGATGGAGTTACTGTCTCACACAGAGTTTGTTCGGCTCTCCGTAACACTATGGGCGATTTGGTCTTCTCGCAGGAAATTCATTCATGAAGGCGTGTCCCAGAGTCCGCATTCTACTCAGCTGTTTATCCATCGTTTTATGGACGAGATCACCATGCTACAGAACAAACCGGCTGAAGTGCAGAATCCCCCCCGAGGAATTAGGCAGTCACATGCAAGGCCTAGTCCTCCCCCCGCAGGGTACGCAAAGATCCACGTCGACGGTGCTGTTTTTAGTAATAGAGGCGGCTCCGCGGCAGCAGTGTGTCGAGATGATGCAGGGAATTACCTTGGAAGCTCGTCGCTGGTGATTGAAGGCCAAACCGATCCGGCGACGCTTGAAGCAATCGCGTGCAGGGAGGCGTTGGCCTTGGCGGAAGATCTGCTACTCCATGACTTCATCATATCATCGGATTGCAAGCAGGTGGTAGAGGATATTAACAGAGAAAATCAGGGGCGATATGGCTCAGTCATCACAGAAATAAGACTTAGAATTTTGAATTTCGATTGTAATTTTATTTTTGAAGGCCGAGCCGCTAATGGCGAAGCACATAGTTTAGCTAAGCACTCTCTCTCTCGGTCTGGGACGCCATACTTGGTTGGTAAATCCCCATAATCCGAATTGTATCCCACTACATGTGAATTATCATCAATAAAGCTTAGCTTTATCCTAAAAAAAAAATCTCAGTCTGACTTTCCTCCGAAACCACACGGCATGCAGCCTCCCACACACACAGCTCGCACCATGTAGCATGCTTTTGTCAGTCAGGAGGCAGTCTCCTCTGCAAGCACCCGCTTTACCCTCTGCACAGCAGTTTCAACCTTTGTGGACCACCCGAGCCTACGTGGATGGCTGGGGCATCTGTCCACCCTGTAGCATTGGCCACGCCCTTATGCACGTTAAGGGCTAAGGAACAACTGTCGTCGTCGTCATTCTGTGGTCGCCTTCCTTTTTCTAGCAACGGCAGCAAGTTCGTCAGCAAAGTTGTCAATTTGTCCAGCTGCGACCCTCGTAATCATATTTCAGAGGACACTCGTCCAGTTGTATAATATAATTAAGAACGGAGACAACCAGGCGGTTGTATATATGGCAAACACGAGACACTTGGTTCTCCAGAGGAATTTTTTCCCAGAGACTACTACGACAATGTTCACGACCTGGCCTGCGAGGAGGCACGCGTGCAGCTCCCTCTTCTGCCACCTCCATGGCGCCGGGAGCGCCTTGCTGTACCGCGTGCTGGATGCGGTGACGTCGGCGAAATGCGAGACGCGGCGGGCTCGCAAGCAGGTCAAGGTGCTCGAGGCCCTGGACGTCGCCGGGACGCAGCTCTACCACTTCACCACCATAGTCATCGCCGGCATGGGCTTCTTCACCGACGCCTACGACCTGTTCTCGGTGTCCCTCATTGCCGACCTCCTGGGCCGCATCTACTACGACTCGGCCGACGGCAAGCTCCCCGGGAAGGTCGCGGGCGCCGTCAGCGGCGTGGCGCTCTGCGGCACCGTCCTGGGGCAGCTCTTCTTCGGCTGGCTCGGCGATAGGATGGGGCGGAAGCGGATCTACGGCGTCACGCTCAAGCTCATGGTTGTGTGCTCGCTCGCGTCCGGCCTCTCCTTCCACAACGAGCCCAAGTGCGTGGTGGCCACGCTGTGCTTCTTCCGCTTCTGGCTCGGCTTCGGCGTCGGCGGCGACTACCCGCTGTCGGCGACTATCATGTCTGAGTATGCCAACAAGAGGACTCGCGGAGCCTTCATCGCAGCGGTATTCGCTATGCAGGTGTGTAAGTAAAACATTCACAATATTTCTTGAAGCCTGTGCTGCATCTCATTCTTAATCTACAGCCTATGCAGGTGTGTAAGTAAAACATTCTCTTTTCTCACGTCTAACTCAGTCAAAGATAGTATTTTAATCTTTATCTTACTATGCTTGCTCTGCATAAAGGGTCTTGGGAACCTCGCTGCTGGGGCTGTTGTTCTAGTGCTGTCTGCGAGATTCAAGAACACGGCCGCGTACGAGACTGACCAGCTCGGGCAAGCAGACTACGTGTGGCGCATAGTACTCATGCTCGGCGCCGTTCCTGCCCTGCTCACCTACTACTGGCGCATGAAGATGCCCGAGACGGCGCGCTACACCGCGCTCATCGCCAAGAACCTCAAGCTAGCGGCGTCTGACATGGCCGCAGTCCTTGACATCGACTTCGTGTCGGACATGAATGCGGAGGCCGTCGTTAAGCAAGACGAGTTTGGCCTCTTCTCCATGGAGTTCCTTCACAAGCATGGCCGCCAGCTCCTCGGAACCACCGTGTGCTGGTTCGTCCTCGACGTCGTCTTCTACTCGCTCAACCTCTTCATGAAGGACATCTTCAGCGGCATCGGCTGGTTTGGAGACGCAGCTGAGATGAGCCCTCTCGAGCAGACCTACAAGATAGCCCGCACACAGGCCATCATCGTGGTCGGCGGTTCCCTGCCAGGGTACTTGCTCACCGTCCTCTTC
Source organism: Aegilops bicornis (assembly GCA_021605145.1). Lineage (NCBI taxonomy): Eukaryota > Viridiplantae > Streptophyta > Magnoliopsida > Poales > Poaceae > Aegilops > Aegilops bicornis. The sequence goes on from JAHIAL010000096.1 coordinate 834,570, forward strand.
GTCGACCGCATCGGCCGCATCAAGATCCAGCTCATGGGGTTCACCATGATGACCATCTTCATGATCGGGCTCGCCGCGCCCTACAAATTCTGGTCCAAGCCCAGCATGCACACAGGCTTCGCCGTCATGTATGCCTTGATCCTCTTCTTCGCGAACTTCGGCCCCAACTCCACCACGTTCATCCTTCCCACCGAGATATTCCCGACGCGGCTGCGGTCGACGTGCAATGGCATATCGGCTGCCGGGGGTAAGTGTGGTGCCATCATTGGTGTTCTCTGGTTCCAGTATTCTCAGGCGAGCATCCGGAGCTCTCTTCTTCTGCTGGCGGGGTGCAACCTGGTTGGAGTTATGTTCACTCTTGCCTTGCCGGAGTCCAAAGGGATGTCACTCGAGGATATCACCGGGGAAATGGAGGAAGAAAGCGAACCACCTAAAGAATCTGCAACGGTTGCGGAAGCTGAGTTCATCCACAGCGTGGAAATTTCGTAACCAGTAACGTCCATCCCTGCCCGTTGTTGATCTTAGTGTCTACTCATCAAAATTACTCAAACATTGGGCACTTGTATCTTTGAGATGTTTTGTTATATGTAGTGTTCACTGTGACACTAGATCATTGAAGCGCGCGTTGCCGCGCCCGCATATCTTGATGACATCTACTGTAGGAAAGAGAAATATGTCAAAAGATTTGTGTACTTAGAAATATCTGAGAAATTTGTACCATGTACTTTCTTGTGGACTACCCAAATTGTAAACTGAGAGGTGCATCTAAAACTGGATTTCAGGAGCCCACAACAGCAAGAATTCAAGATACAAAAAGTCAAAAATAGATCAATACCTAGTACCATTTTACTTATTATACACCTGGCACAAATTATGGAAGAGCATCCTGCATACTGTACCTAGTGAGACCCCCTTGTAGTTGTAGGTGCTTCCATGTGCTATTTAATGTCTTATTTCACTCCAACTCTTTTTTCCAAATAGTAGCAATCAACCTTGAAAACAGCAGTAGCTTGAAACGCCCTGCTCTGAACAAATTGAGCTATCATATGTTATCTGTAATAACAACTATATGTACCTTCTCTTTCCTGAAAGCGACAGTGGCTTAAAACGATCTGCTCTGAACAAAATCTCTCCAGCGTCATTCCTGTTAATTTGTTTAATCAATTGTGTCCATATATAACTCTTGTTTTGGAAGCTAAATGCTTTCTACCAGAAGTTCTTTACCTTGCAACCTAAAGACATTGTGCAGAACCAAAATTTTGATTAATTTTGTAATTATAAGACTGTAAAGTGGCAAAATAGAGCTAATAATTTAACAAAAAGGGCAACCTAACTGAATAATTTTTACCTCTCTTCGACCAATGTTGCCAGACTGCTGATGGATTCATAGGTACCATGAAGCCCGATACATACAAAAGGTGGAATTTAGGTCGAGATTAACAAAGGCGTAGTGTTCAGGGTAAGGGAGGAGAGCTAGGGAGGCGTTGAGCTCATCAGCAGCAGATCTCGAGCACGAGCATGGAGGAGAAGAGGACCTCGAGGTTACTTAGCGCAGCGAGGCAAAGGACAGGCAGTCGGTCGCAGCACCGAGGGTGATCCATCATTTAGCACAAGCTATCTCCTTTACTTACCCTATAATTGCGCTTCATGGCATCATCTTAAATTCACGAGAATACCAATTTTTCTGTGGGCTAGAGATCTGAAATTCGTAGTTAGCCTAGATGCCTGGTGGAGCAATTATGTAGCATGAATTATCAAGTCAATTGGTATTTGCAAGTTTACGAATTAACTGTAATTTAGTTACCACATGACTGGCTATGGGCAAGGCCGGTTAGTAAATAATTGATTTGGTTTTTCAAAAGAAAACGACATGGTTCAAAATTGAAATGGTTTTCAATGCATGCTTTGAGTATCAAATCCCATTATCTCAATGCTTTGTCGTGTAATGAGTATCTCAAGAATGAATAGTTAAGAACCCATCTGTTGAAACTGTCATTCTTGAGATAAAAAACATAAATAGCTTCAGATCAAATAAAAAAACCGTACCAAAATTGCTCCCTATCGCCGTTGTCTTGATCTGGTTGTCAAAAAATGCAGCCACCTCCTATTGCATCGTGAATGGAGAATAGTGGGAAGGGGAGCTTGCAGCCACACACCTTGGCTGTCACTCGTCCATTCTCCGTTCTCAATCCATCCGCCGCTGCTGCTAGTAGCCTACCAATTGATGTGACTACCACCGATCGGCGGGAAAGATTGTGATCTGGTTGCACGGAAAGGAGGGGATCTGGTTGCTGTTGGGAGGGGCTGTGAGGTTCATGAGGAGAGTGTCCAACACGCGGTACAGCTGCAAGGCATGGATACGGATGCAGGAGAAGGACAGCCGGCGATGGATGCCTACGGCGCGGATGCGCGGCAGAAACTCGCCCACGGCGGCGGCGCATCGCGGAGGAAGGAGGAGAGGAGGTGAGGGGGCTTGTGCTGGAATTGGACGACTGGGCCTGGACGACCGGGCCTATTAGTGAATCAGAAGACCTGGGCCTTCGATGGCCCGCTGACGGAGGTAAACAGGAGGTCGTTCTCCGGAGCAGCGGCCCGCAACACTGTGTCGCGAGCGTGCGTAACGACTTGTGACAGCCGAGTTGATCTGAATCGTACGTTCGAGCGATCCGACGGCTAAGAGTGTCAAATCGCTGTGGAGGGTTGTAGGTAGCTGTGTTATACTGTTTTACAATGAGATGGGATAGACTCCAAGCAAAGTGGTAATAAGACATAGGCATCTCAAATAATAGAGCAAATTGTTGTTTTTGACAGTTTCATCCGTTTTAGAGCATCTCCAGACGTGCCCCCAACAGGCCCCCAGGGTGAATTTTGGGGCTCCGGCGTCGAAAAAAAGCCCCAGTCGCGCCACCAAGACGCCGAAATCCGTCGGCTCGGCCCATTTTTTAGCCCGGCGATCCCAGGCCCAACCCAAAGACGCTGGCGCTGGGCTCCGTGGAAGGATAACACGCTTTGGAGCCACACTGTCGGCCAAAAGCCAAGGAAATCGATTCGCCCCTTCCCATACCTCAGCCACCACCACCTGCCGATCCCGCGCCACACCGCCCGATACCGCTAGATAGGCCATTCCCGCCGAAAGGAGAGAAGGTTTCGCCCGGCAACCTCTTCTTGACACCGCCGGGCAAGTTTTCCGGTGCTCACAGCCACGCTGGCGGTATAGCGGCGTCAGGCGCCACGACGCCCGCCAGTGTTCCAGCGGTTTATCCGCCGTCCGGCGATGGACTCGACGAGACGGCGAGGCGCTTCGCGGCGTTCTTTGGAAGAGGAAGCCGATGTCATCATCCGGGAGGAGGAGCATATCATGCTCCTCGCCGCCCTCGCCGGCCTGCTCGTGAATGAAAAGCCGCGGCGAGGTGGCTCGGCGCCGGGGCGGCTGAAAGCAAAGAATCGACATCGTCTGGAAGGCTATTGCATGCTCTACTCCGACTACTTCGTCGACGCTCCATTGCACGGCGACAAAATATTTCGGCGCCATTATCGGATGAGCCGAAAGCTTTTCCTCGGGATTGTGAATTCCATCCGGCAGTTCGACGGCTACTTCAAGTGCAAGAAGGATTGCACCGGCACACTTGGATTCACCTCAATCCAAAAGTGCACGACATCTATGAGGATGCTTGCATACGGAGCTCCCGGTGATTCACTCGACGACTATGGGCGCATGGCCGAGTCCACGACCATTGAGTGTTTCTACAAGTTCTGCAGGCGTCTTTGGCGGTGTTTGGACCGCAATACTTGCATCACCCAATGCTTTGAAGACACCGCTCGGATCCTAGCACGAGAATGCGACAAGAGGATTTCCGGGATGCTTGGAAGCATCGATTGCATGCATTGGAAATGGAAGAACTGTCCATTTGCTTGGCGAGATGTACAAAGGCGCCAAAGGCGGTTGCAGTGTGGTACTTGAGGCAGTGGCCGCACAGGACCTCTGGATTTGGCAATCCTTCTTTGGGATGCCAGGAACTCATAATGACATCAACGTCCTGTAGTGATCCCCTATCTTTGCCAAGCTTGTTGAAAGTCATTCTCCTCGGTGAACTTCGAGGTCAATGGGCGGCACTACAACAAGGGGTACTACCTAGCTGATGGCATCTATCCGAGATGGCCTACATTTGTGAAGACTATCTCAAACCCTGTGCCAGGAGGCAAGAACTCCCACTTTGCAAACGTTCAGGAGGCTTGCAGGAAGGATGTCGAGCGGGCATTTGGTGTGCTCCAATCTTGATTTGCTGTTGTCCGGTACCCTGCTCAGACCTAGTGAAAGCACAAGTGCTCCCTGGGTAATTTTGGTAATTAATGTCAACATATCTCTTGTCCGACTAACATTTTCATCTAGTATATTTCAGATGAGTTCAATAGTGGAGTGGCAGGACAAGAGGATGTGGAACCCCATCTAGATGCTAAGGACAAACATTGGCAAAAGCTCAAGACTCTTCTTTTCTATTTTAGTGATCCAAGATCACATTGAGTCCGTAGGAAAAGCCAATACTATTAAAAGGGGATGAGGTGTTGCTTAATGGTCTGCTTGCTCAAAGTGCTTAGTGATATGCTCCAAAGCCCTCAACCACTTTCTCATTTCCAAATATGTCCTAAATCTAAATTCAAACTCGGCCCCACTGGTTTGATTCATCCGGCGCCACCGAGTTCATTGACATAGCCACTGCCAGAAACCCTAATCAGTTCGGTCTCACCGATGGGATCTCGGTCTCACCGAGATGGCCCTGCAAACTCTCTGTTGCATGTTGCAATTATTTCGGTCTCACCAAGATGTGCAATCGGTCCCACCGAGTTTGCTTGACCAAGTCTCTATTAGCTTATTGCTGAAATCGGTCTCACCGAGTTCATGCAATCGGTCTCACCGAGATGAGGTTCTGCCCTGACCCTAGCGCATCGGTCCGACCGAGTTGATATTGTCGGTCCCACCGAAAACCCTAACATTCACATTTTGAACCAGATCGGTCCCACCGAGTTTCACTATTTGGTCTCACCGAGTTTGGTAAATTGTGTGTAACGGTTAGATTTTGTGTGGAGGCTATATATACCCCTCCAGCCCCTTCTTCATTCGAGAGAGAGCCATCAGAACGTGCCTGCACTTCCACTACTCATTTTCTGAGAAAGAACCACCTACTCATGTGTTGAGACCAAGACATTCCAATCCTACCACAAGAATCATGATTTCTAGCCTTCCCCAAGTTGCTTTCCACTCAAATCATCTTTCCACCATATCCAAATCTGTGAGAGAGAGTTGAGTGTTGGGGAGACTATCATTTCAAGCAAAAGAGCAAGGAGTTCATCATCAACACACCATCTATTACCTTTTGGAGAGTGGTGTCTCCTAGATTGTTTAGGTGTCACTTGGGAGCCTCCGTCAAGATTGTGGAGTTGAACCAAGGAGTTTGTAACGGCAAGGAGATCGCCTACTTCGTGAAGATCTACCCAAGTGAGGCAAGTCCTTCGTGGGCGATGGCCATGGTGGGATAGACAAGGTTGCTTCTTCGTGGACCCTTCGTGGGTGGAGCCCTTCCTGGACTCGCTCAACCTTTACCCTTCGTGGGTTCAAGCCTGCATCAACATGGATGTACGATAGCACCACCTATCGGAACCATGCCAAAAATATCCGTGTCTCCAATTGCATTTGCACACTCCAATCCCATCCCTTTACTTTCTTGCACATTGCATGCTTTACTTTCCGCTGCTCATATACTCTTGCCATGCTTGCTTGAAATGTATTGTGAATGTTTTAACTTGTGCTAAAACTCCACCTCAACTTGAAGAACTTAAAAATTGCCACCTTTATTAGTTGAGTGTATAATAACCCCCCCTCCCCTCTAGACACCTCTTCTCGATCCTTTCAATTGGTATCAGAGCATTAGTCTCCATTGTTTGGTTTAATCACCATTGGAGGAAGATGGATGCTTCTACGATTGGGAGTATTAGACGTAGAGTGCCTATACTTGATGGAGAGTTCTATAATGCTTGGAAAAATGAGATGCTTGAGATTTTCAATGAATATCAATTGAACAAGTACATTACTGCCCCTTGTGCGCCCCTTGTTGATCCATTGCATCCTACCCCCGATGAGTTTATTGACATGATTTGCAATCTTAGAACTATCAATCTTATCACTAGAGGATTGCCTAGAAATTTGATTGCATGCTTGCCAACTCTTGAATGTGCTTACACCATATGGAGATATCTTGCGGAACGCTTTCCAGACTATTCCTTGAAAAATTTAGATGAGATTCTTCATAAGTCCATTGCTTTAAATAAGATGAACCCTAATAATCCTAAGTTTGGTGATTGACTATTTGTGCTTCCTGACCTTATGCGTGCCAACGGAGATGTTGGAACCATTAGTAACATCATCTCTGAAGTCATTAGAATTCATAAAGATGCACATTGTCATGATCATAAATCTAATGAATCACTCTCCCTAGGTAATGATCAATCACAAGATGATGTTGAACACAGATACTATGATGAGGATGACGGTAGTGACTTTGATATTGATGAGTCTATGAGACACTTTGGTCTTATGGCAAACCTTCGCGGCTAAATGGCTGGAGGAAAGGAATGGGTTCTTGATAGTGGATGTACCAATCACATGACCGGAGATAAGGATATGTTTCGTGAGCTTGCTGAAAACGACGGCCCTCGAAAGTATGTCACTTTTGGTGATAACTCAAAGGGTAAGGTGGTTGGCCTTGGTAAGGTGGCCATCTCACATGACAGCTCCATACAAAATGTTATGCTCGTTGAATCTCTTGGCTACAATTTACTTTCTGTATCTTGACTAGCCGATTTCGGTTTCAATGTCCTATTCACTGAAGTAGATTGCCAAGTGTTTCAAGAGATAATCATAATATGGTATTTACCTAAGATAATGCAGAGGTGATCTATACATTGTTGATTTCACTAAAAAGGCTCAACTTAGAACTTGCTTAATTGCTAAATCTTCTAAAGGCTAGTTGTGGCATAGACGGTTAGGTCATGTGGGCATGCGAAATCTTGACAAGCTTATTAAAGGTGATCATATCCTTGGTGTTAAAGATGTTATATTTGACAAGGATAGACCTTGCAGTGCTTGCCAAGCAGGACAACAAGTTGGAGGAAGTCATCCCGTGAAGAACATCATGACCACGAGAAGACCACTCGAGCTAGTTCACATGGATCATTTTGGTCCCAATGCCTACAAGAGTCTCGGTGGTAACTCATTCGGATTGGTCATTGTTGATGATTTTTCAAGATTTACGCGGGTGTTCTTTCTTGATGATAAATCGCAGGTCCAAAAGATCTTCAAGAACTTCGCTAGGAAGGCCCAAAATCCATTTGAAGCGAAGATTAAGAAGGTTCGTAGCGACAACGGGACGGAGTTCAAGAACGCCAATGTGGACACCTTTCTTGACGAAGAAGGGATTTCACATGAGTTCTCGGCTACGTACACGCCTCAACAAAATGGAGTTGTTGAGAGGAAGAACCGGACGCTCATTGAAATGGCAAGAATGATGCTTGATGAGTACAAGACGTCAAAACACTTTTGGGCGGAAGAGGTTGAGACAACTTGTCATGCAACAAATCGTCTATATCTTCACAAGCTACTCGGCAAGATGGCATACGAGCTTGTCAATGGTAACAAAACCCAAGGTGGATACTGATACGTCTCCAATGTATCTATAATTTTTTATTGTTCCATGCTATTATATTATCTGTTTTGGATGTTTAATGGGCTTTAATATGCTCTTTTATATTATTTTTGGGACTAACCTATTAACCGGAGGCCCAGTGTCAGTTTCTGTTTTTTGCCTATTTTAGAGTTTTGCAGAAAAGGAATACCAAACAGAATGAAACCTTCGCGATGATCTTTCTTGGACCGAAAGCAAACCAGAAGACTTGGAGTTGAAGTCAGAGACGCCACAATGCATCCACAAGGCAGGAGGGCGCGCCCCCCACCCTCATGGGCCCCTCATAGCTCCACCGACGTACTTCTTTCGCCTATATATACTCTTATAACCTAAAAACATTAGGGGGAGCCACGAAACCACTTTTCCACTGCCGCAACCTTCTGTACCCGTGAGATCCCATCTTGGAGCATTTTTCGGTGATCTACCGGAGGGGGAATCGATCACGGAGGGCTTCTACATCAACAACATTGCCTCTCCGATGAAGCGTGAGTAGTTTACCACAAACCTTTGGGTCCATAGTTATTAGCTAGATGGCTTCTTCTCTCTCTTTGATTCTCAATACAAAGTTCTCCTCGGTGTTCTTGGAGATCTATTCGAGGTAATACTCTTTTGTAGTGAGTTTGCCGAGATCCGATGAATTGTGGATGCATGAACAAGATTATCTATGAATATTATTTGGTTCTTCTCTGAATTCTTATATGCATGATTTGATATCTGTGCAAGTCTCTTCGAATTATCGGTTTAGTTCGGCCTACTAGATTAAACTTTCTTGCCATGGGAGGAGTGCTTCGCTTTGGGTTCAATCTTGCGGTGTCCTTTCCCAGTGACAGTAGGGGCAGCAAGGCATGTATTGTATTGTTGCCAGCAAGGATAAAAAGATGGGGTTTATATCATATTTCTTGAGTTTATCCCTCTACATCATGTCATCTTGCTTAATGTGTTACTCCGTTCTTATGAACTTAATACTCTAGATGCATGCTGGATAGCGGTCGATGTGTGGAGTAATAGTAGTAGATATAGAATCGTTTCGGTCTACTTGACACGGGCGTGATGCCTATGTTCATGATCATTGCCTTAGATGTCATCATAATTATGCACTTTCCTATCAATTGCTCGGCAGTAATTTGTTCACCCATCGTAATACATGCTATCTCGAGAGAAGCCACTAGTGAAACCTATGTCCCCCAGGTCTCTTTTCCATTATATTTCATCTCTTTTCCATATTGTTGAATCTCTTTTACTATTTTGCAATCTTTACTTTCCAATCTATACAACAAAAATACCAAAAATATTTACTTTATTATCTCTATCAGATCACTTTTGCGAGTGACCATGAAGGGATTGACAACCCCTTTAGCGCGGTCATTGCAAGGTTCTTGATTGTCTGTGCAGGTATTCGGTGACTTGTGCGTTGTCTCCTACTGGATTGATACCTTGGTTCTCAAAACTGAGGGAAATACTTACGCTACTTTGCTGCATTGATACGTCTCCGTCGTATCTATAATTTTTGATTGTTCCATGCCAATATTATTCAACTTTAATATACTTTTGGCAACTTTTTATACCACTTTTGGGACTAACATATTGATCCGATTGCTCAAAGGCCTCCTGTTTGTTGCATGTTTTATGTTTCGCAGAAACCCCATATCAAACGGAGTCCAAAGGGATAAAAGCAGACGGAGAATTATTTTGGAATATTTGTGATTTTTGGGAGGAAGAATCAACGCGAGAGGGTGCCCGAGGGGGCCACGAGACAGGGGGCGCGCCCTGGACTCTCCTGGGCACCCCGTAAGGCGGTTGACGCTCTTCTTTTGCTGCAAGAAAGCTAATTTTATGAGAAAAATCTGGGTGAAAGATTCACCCCAATCGGAGTTACGGATCTCCGGATATAAAAGAAAGGTGAAAGGGAAGGATCTGGGAACGTAGAAATAGAGAGAGACCGAGAGACAGATCCAATCTCGGAGGGGCTCTCGCCCCTCCCACGCCATGGGAGCCAAGGACCAGAGGGGAAACCCTTCTCCCATCTAGGGAGGAGGCCAGGGAAGAAGAAGAAGAAGGGGGTCCCTCTCCCCTTGCTTCGGTGGCGCCCAGGCAGCTGCCGAGGCCATCATCATCACCGCAATCTTCACCAACACCTCCGCCATCTTCACCAACATCTCCATCACCTTCCCCCATCTATATCCGGCGGTCCACTCTCCTGCAACCCGCTGTACCCTGTACTTGAACATGGTGCTTTATGCTTCATATTATTATCCAATGATGTGTTGCCATCCTATGATGTCTGAGTAGATTTTCGTTGTCCTATCGGTGATTGATGAATTGCTATGATTGGTTTGAGTTGCATGTTTTATTATTGGTGCTGTCCTATGGTGCTCTCCGTGTCGCGCAAGCGTGAGGGATCCCTGCTGTAGGGTTTGCAATATGTTCATGATTTGCTTATGGTGGGTGGCGTGAGTGATGTAAGCACGCACCGAGTAAGTAGGTTGTTTGCGTATGTGATAAAGGGGACTTGATACTTTAATGCTATGGTTGGGTTTTATTTTAATGATCTTTAGTAGTTGCGGATGCTTGCTAGAGTTCCAATCATAAGTGCATATGATCCAAGAAGAGAAAGTATGTTAGCTTATGCCTCTCCCTCAAATAGAATTGCAATAGTGATTACCGGTCTATTAACGTAGTCAATTGCTTAGGGACAATTCCACAACTCCTACCACCACTTTTCCACACTCGCTATATTTACTTTATTGCTTCTTTATCTAAATAGCCCCTAGTTTATATTTACGTGTTCTTTATTATCTTGCAAACCTATCCAACAACACCTACAAAGTACTTCTAGTTTCATGCTTGTTCTAGGTAAAGCGAACACTACGCGTGCGTAGAGTCGTATCAGTGGCATATAGGACTTGAGAGAATATTTTTTCTACCTTTAGCTCCTCGTTGGGTTCGACACTCTTACTTATCGAAAGAGGCTACAATTATCCCCTACACTTGTGGGTTATCAAGACCTTTTTCTGGCGTCGTTGCCGAGGAGTCATAGCGTGGGGTGAATATTCTCGTGTGTGCTTGTTTGCTTTGTCACTAAGTAATTTTTATTTGTTGTTCTTAGTTGTTTTCTATCTTTAGTTATGGATATGGAACACGAAATATCAAAAAAATTAGGTGTATTTGCTGCTCATGGAGAAGGGGAACCTCCTAAAACCGTCGATGCTGGTTATGTGAAAGATATTATGTACTACTTCGATAATCCTGAGAAAACACCATTTAATTATGTTATGGGAGACACGTTGGATCAAAGTGAATACTTTAGGGATTATCGCTTGACACAAAAAGGGAAACTATTATGGGATCAAATTCATATGTTACGTTGGTATGCTCGTCAACTATGCTTGAGATATGATTATACTTGTTGCTCTAGGATGAGGGCTCCACACCTTCCCTTTTCATGCAAATTCAATGATAATAAAACCTTAGCTTCTTATGCTAGTGGTATATATGATTACTATGATGTGGAACAAATAGAAGAATTCGTTGCTTTTATGGGTGCTTATGAGATTGAATCTATGTTTAAAGAGTTTGAAGATCTTGATGATTCAGTTTATAGACCTGAAAATTTTTCTATACTTAAATATTGTTATAAGAATTATGAATACAATTACAATATTGATGCATTTATTGAGAAAGTCTCCGCTGTCCAAGAAGAGACTAATATTTTGCATGAAGCTATGGAAGAAGAAATTGATGAAACTGTGAGCTCATTGGATGAAAAAGATGATGAGGAGAGCGAAGAACAAAAGGAGGAAGAGCGAATTAGCTACCCGTGCCCACCTTCTAATGAGAGTAACTCTTCAACTCATACATTGTTTAATTCCCCTTCGTGCTTACCGAAGGATGATTGCTATGATCCCGTTGATTCTCTTGAAATATCCCTTTTTGATGATGCTTGCTATGCTTATGGCCAAGATGCTAATATGAATTATGCTTATGGAGATGAACTTGCTATAGTTCCTTATGTTAAACATGAAATTGTTGTTATTGCACCCACGCATGATGGTTCTATTATCTTTTTGAATTCTCCCAACTACACTATATCGGAGAAGTTTATGCTTATTAAGGATTACATTAATGGGTTGCCTTTTATCATTACACATGATGATTTTGATGAATATAATATGCATGTGCTTGCTGCTCCTACTTGCAATTATGAGAGAGGAACTCTATCTCCACCTCTCTATGTTTCCAACACAACAGAATCGCAAGAAACTGCTTATACTGTGCATTGGCCTTTACTTGGTGTGCATGAATTGTTCTTTTAGGACATGCCGATGCATAGGAAGAGAGTTAGACTTCGTTGTTGCATGATATATGTTACTTTGTGCTCACTACTAAATCACAAATCATTTTTAATTAAAATTGGCTTTGATATACCTTCGTATCCGGGTGGATTCATTACTTGACCACTATATGCCTAGCTTAATGGCTTTAAAGAAAGCGCTGCCAGGGAGATAACCCGGAAGTTTTAGAGAGTCATTTATTTCTGTTGAGTGCTTTTATATAGTTTAAAAACAAAAAAATAAAGAGAGAAACCTAAAACTTTTCAAGAAGGAAAGTGAAAGTGAGAAAGACAAGCATTGTTGAAGTGGGAGAGCTCCTTGAACTTTGTTCATGCTCACGGAAAATTTGTGAATCCTAATTACAGAAACTTTTCATCAAAAATAATTATCCCCTTGTACAATTCCATTGTATTATAAAATAATGTGCCAAGGTTTGCCTTTACGATGTTTACAATGCTTGTTGGTTTGTATGCAGTGCAGAATGTAAACTTTGGCTGTAGTGCGCGATTTTACATTTTAACTGGAACGTCAAATGGTTCTGATTCCTTTTGCACTGTCTTGCTGTACAAATTTTTTATTTTTCCTAATTTTTGGTAGAATTTTTGGGGTACCAGTAGTATGGTGAATGTTCAGATTGCTACAGACTGTTCTGTTTTTGACAGATTCTGTTTTTGATGCAAAGTTTGCTTGTTTTGATGAATCTATCAATTTCTATCAGTGGATTAAGCCATGAAAAAGCTATATTACAGTAGAGACAATGCAAAAAAATATGAATTGGTTTTCTACAGTACTTAGAGTAGTGATTTGCTTTATTATACTAATGGACCTTACCAAGTTTTCTGTTGAAGTTTTGTGTGGATGAAGTGTTTGATCGAGGAGGTCTCGATATGAAGAAAAATAAGAGAGGCAAGAGCTCAAGCTTTGGGATGCCCGAGGCACCCCAAGTAAATATTCAAGGATACTCAAACGTCTAAGCTTGGGGATGCCCCGGAAGGCATCCCCTCTTTCTTCAACAAGTATCGGTATGTTTTCGTATTCGTTTCGTTCGTGCGATATGTGCGAGTCTTGGAGCGTCTTTTGCATTTAGTTTTCACTTCTCTTTTATGCACCATGCTGGTATGAGATAGTCCTTGGTTGATTTATAGAATGCTCTTTGCACTTCACTTAAATCTTTTGAGTATGGCTTTATAGAATGCTTCATGTGCTTCACTTATATCATTTGAAGTTTGGATTGCCAGTTTCTCTTCACATAGAAAACCGCCATTTATAGAATGCTCTTTTGCTTCACTTATATTTGTTAGAGCGTGGGCATATCTTTTGTAGAAAGAATTGAACTCTCTTGCTTCACTTATATATATTTAGAAAGATGACAGGAATTGGTCATTCACATGGTTAGTCATAAAATCCTACATAAACTTATAGATCGCTGAATATGATATGTTTGATTCCTTGCAATAGTTTTGCAATATAAAGATGGTGATATTAGAGTCATGCTAGTGGGTGGTTGTGGATTGTAGAGACACTTGTGTTGAGGTTTGCAAGTCCCGTAGCATGCACATATGGTAACCTGCTAGTGACAAATTTGAAGCATGGGGTGTTTCTTTGATTGTCTTCCTTATGAGTGGCGGTCGGGGACGAGCGATGGTCTTTTCCTACCAATCTATCCCCCTAGGGGCATGCATAGTAGTTCTTTGCTTCGAGGGCTAATAAACTTTTGCAATAAGTATATGAGTTCTTTATGACTAATGTGAGTCCATGGATTATACGCACTTTTACCTTTCCATCATTGCTAGCCTCTTTGGTACCGTGCATTGCCCTTTCTCACCTCGAGAATTGGTGCAAACTTCACCGGTGCATCCAAACCCCGTGATATGATGCGCTCTATCACACATAAGCCTCCTTATATCTTCCTCAAAATAGCCACCATACCTACCTATTATGTCATTTCCATAGCCATTCCGAGATATATTGCCATGCAACTTCCATCATCATCATATACATGACTTGAGCATTTATTGTCATATTGCTTTGCATGATCGTAAGATAGCTAGCATGATGTTTTCATGGCTTGTCTGTTTTTTGATGTCATTGCTACTCTAGATCATTGCACATCCCGGTACACCGCCGGAGGCATTCGTATAGAGTCATATCTTTGTTCCAGTATCGAGTTGTAATATTGAGTTGTAAGTAAATAAAAGTGTGATGGTTATCATTATAGAGCATTGCCCCATGAAAAAAAATGAAAGGCCAAAGAAGCCTAAATAAAAAAAGGGGGCCAAAGAAGCCCACCAAAAAAAGAGAAAAAGAAAAAGGGGCAATGTTACTATCCTTTTACCACACTTGTGCTTCAGAGTAGCACCATGTTCTTCATATAGAGAGTCTCCTATGTTATCACTTTCATATACTAGTGGGAATTTTCATTATAGAACTTGGCTTGTATATTCCAACGATGGGCTTCCTCAAATGGCCTAGGTCTTCATGAGCAAGCAAGTTGGATGCACACCCACTTAGTTTTCAGTTTAAGCTTTCATACACTTATAGCTCTAGTGCATCCGTTGCAAGGCAATCCCTACTCCTCGCATTGACATCAATTGACGGGCATCTCCATAGCCCGTTGATTAGCCGCGTCGATGTGAGACTTTCTCCCTTTTGTCTTCTCCACATAAACCCCCAACATCATATTCTATTCCACCTATAGTGCTATATCCATGGCTTAAGCTCATGTATTGCGTGAGGGTTGAAAAAGCTGAAGCGCGTTAAAAAGTATGAACCAATTGCTCGGCTTGTCATCGGGGTTGTGCATGATGGGAGCATTTTGTGTGACGAAAATGAATCATGGATAAACTATATGATTTTGTAGGGATAAGCTTGCTTTGGCCATGTTGTTTTGAAAAGACATGATTGCTTTATTAGTACGCTCGAAGTATTATTGTTTTTATGTCAAATGATAGACTATTGCTTTGAATCACTCGTGTCTTAATATTCATGCCATGATTAGACATATGATCAAGATTATGCTAGGTAGCATTCCACATAAAAAGTTATCTTTTTATCATTTACCTACTCGAGGACGAGAAGGAATTAAGCTTGGGGATGCTGATACGTCTCTATCGTATCTATAATTTTTGATTGTTTCATGCCAATATTATTCAACTTTCATATACTTTTGGCAACTTTTTATACTATTTTTGGGACTAAAATATTGATCCAGTGCCCAGTGTCAGTTCCTGTTTGTTGCATGTTTTATGTTTTTCAGAAACCCCATATCAAACGGAGTCCAAACGGGATAAAAACGGACGGAGAATTATTTTGGAATATTTGTGATTTTCGGGAGGAAGAATCAATGTGAGACGGTGCCCGAGGGGGCCACGAGACAGGGGGCGCGCCCCAGGGAGGAAGGCGCGCCCTGGACTCTCCTGGGCACCCCGTAAGGTGGTTGACGCTCTTCTTTTGCCGCAAGAAAGCTAATTTTATGAGACAAATCTGGGCGAAAGATTCACCCCAACGGAGTTACGGATCTCCGGATATAAAAGAAACGGTGAAAGGGAAGGATCTGGGAACGCAGAAACAGAGAGAGACAGAGAGACAGATCCAGTCTCGGAGGGGCTCTCGCCCCTCCCACCCGATGGGAGCCAAGGACCAAAGGGGAAACCCTTCTTCCATCTAGGGAGGAGGCCAAGGAAGAAGAAGAAGAAGGGGGGTCCTCTCCCCCTTGCTTCCGGTTGCGCCGGAACGCTGCTGGGGGCCATCATCATCATTGCGATCTTCACCAACACCTCCGCCATCTTCACCAACATCTCCATCACCTTCCCCCATCTATATCCAGCGGTCCACTCTCCCGCAACCCGTTGTACCCTCTACTTGAACATGGTGCTTTATGCTTCATATTATTATCCAATGATGTGTTGCCATCCTATGATGTCTGAGTAGATTTTCGTTGTCCTATCGGTGATTGATGAATTTCTATGATTGGTTTGAGTTGCATGTTTTATTATTGGTGCTATCCTATGGTGCTCTCCGTGTCGCGCAAGCGTGAGGGATCCCCGCCGTAGGGTTTGCAATATGTTCGTGATTTGCTTATGGTGGGTGGCGTGAGTGACAGAAGCACAAACCCGAGTAAGTAGGTTGTTTGCGTATGGGATAAAGGAGACTTAATACTTTAATGCTATGGTTGGTGAGGGAGTCCCGGATGAGGGGGTGTCCGGATAGCCGAACTATAACCTTCGGCCGGACTCCTGGACTATGAAGATACAAGATTGAAGACTTCGTCCCGTGTCCGGATGGGACTTTCCTTGGCGTGCAAGGGAAGCTTGGCGATACGGATATGTAGATCTCCTTCCATTGTAACCGACTCAGTAACCCTAACCCTCTCCGTGTCTCGTATAAACCGGAGGGTTTTAGTCCGTAGGACAAACAACAATCATACCATAGGCTAGCTTCTAGGGTTTAGCCTCTCGATCTCGTGGTAGATCTACTCTTGTACTACCCATATCATCAATATTAATCAAGCAGGAGTAGGGTTTTACCTCCATCGAGAGGGCCCGAACCTGGGTAAAAACATCGTGTCCCTTGTCTCCTGTTACCATCCGCCTAGACGCACAGTTCGGGACCCCTACCGAGATCCGCCGGTTTGACAATCGACATTGGTGCTTTCATTGAGAGTTCCACTGTGTCTTTGCCGCCATCAGGAAGGATGCCTCATCCCGTCTTTAAAGACGGCTCTATTGCTAAAGGAGCTTTGGCTATCGGCCAAACTCTCCGGCTAGGCGGTTTTCTTATGACCGCCTGTTCGGCCGCCGCGCCGACGATGACTTCTCGGGTCATCAAAAGCAATCTTCACATCAACTCAGAACTCGCCGAGCAGTTAGATCCGATGGAGCTCTCTTCTTTAAACAAGCTCTTGGATCGCATCGCCGCCCTGGGAGTCGCTACAGACTATGATCAGATCAGGCCTAAACCCGATCTGAGAGAGATTAACTCTCCCCAGGTCACCCATCACGTTGATGTGGTGGAGGAACAACGCGGCAACCCCTCATCTATCTTAAGGACTAACTATGTCCGGATTCCCAATCCCTCCAAGCCGGATACCCGTGAGGGAGGACGCCACTCAAGACCTGAACTTAGAGTCGAGCAACGGCTAGATTCGATGGATAACATCCAAGAATCCAAGCTTCCGAGTTCGGAAACTCCTTGGCCCTTGAGCCTCATATTGGGTGGGGTTTCGGATCTAATTCCACCCACCCACCCGAACATAGGCGATCTATCCAATATTAGGCAAGAGCCTGAAGAAACAGTACATCATTACTGGGCCAGATTCCTCCTGATTATGAACAGGATAAAGGATCGCTTGCGAGGAAGACGCAATTTCATTCTTCTGCAATAATTGCATGGACATGGGAATCCTCAACGCCATAGGTCGCCGTGAAATTACACGCTTTGTCGACTTGGCGCCCACAAGATCAAAAGTACTGTGCGATGGAAAGATGCCCGAAAACCAAAGTAAGATTTTGGGACAATCCGGCCCCGAATACAAACCCAGTCCGAAACAAAAGGGTGCATTATCGCCAATCACCCGGGTTAAACACCAAAAAAAAACCCACGGGGCATGGAACCGTACTGGAGGGGTGGCTCAACAGACCCTGTAAAATTCATAGCACAGAGGGCGCTACACCAACTCATAGCCTTAGAGCATGTTGGATACTCTGGCAGGTGGCCAAAGCGGCGAGGAGCTTCTAACCCCAAAGATCCACAGAGCACCAGCCCAAGGATACCAAGACGGTATTAATAGTCTTGAGACTTTCGCATCAAACAATATGCGAAAACAAACACTCCATAGCCTCGCCAAGTCTACCAAGTAGCAACAATAAATCCATGGAGTGACACGGCTATTACCTTTAATGCCGATGATGAACCTAAATTCGAACAGCTGAGCACCAGAGCATTGGTCCTCATCCAATAGTGGGCGGCTTTCGCCTTACCAAGGTACTCATGGACGGTAGCAGCGGATTGAACCTCATTTATGAGGAAACCCTTGAAAAATGGTAATAGATCGAGCCGCATTGAGCGAAGCAGCACAACCTTTAGAGGAATAATCCCGCCGGGAAGCGAGCTGCACAGTAAAATCACACCGGATGTGGTGTTCGCACGCCAGAGATAATTACAGGTCCGAAGAGGTCACGTTCAAGTGGCCCCTGCTCAGCAGCCGGATACCATGCTCTATTAGGGCGAGAGGCATTCACAATTTTTCAAGCTATACCCCATTACGGGTACACGAAGCTCAAAATGCCCGGACCCAACGGAATCATCACTCTTGCTAGTGACCCGGACATAGCACTCCGCGCCAAAAATAAGACAGCCGCACTAGCCCTTGAGGCACTATCCGAAGCCCTAGCGGCCGAGGAACTGACTGCGCTGCGCTCCACGGTGAACAGGGACGATGTGATACTCGATAAAAGATCCAAGTCCACCTCCCTTAAACCAGCAGAAGAAATAGTCAAATTCCAAGTCCACCCAACGGACCCTACAAAACCGGCTTCCATTGGGGTACAATTAAACCATAATGTAGACGCCGCACTACGAGAATTCTTACGTGAAAATTGGGACATTTTTTCCTGGCACCCTTCAGACATGCCAGGAATCCCACGCCGGCTGGCCGAGCACAGCCTAGACATCCTAAAAGGATTCAAGCCAGTCAAACAGGCTCTTCGGAATTTCTCCGAACCTAAGAGACAAGCCATGGGAGAGGATCTAGCCAAACTATTGGAGGCCGGATTCATCAGAGATATAAAACATCCGGACTGGCTAGCAAACCTGGTAATGGTACCCAAGAAGGACAAATCCTGGCGCCTATGTGTCAATTTCAAGGACCTCAACAAGGCTTGCCCAAAGGATCCCTTCCCCCTCCCCCGCATCGATCAAATTATCGACGCTACCGTAGGACACGATTCATTGTGTTTCCTCGACGCATACTCTGGCTACCATCAAATTAAGATGGCAGAACCTGATCAAGCCGCAACGGCATTTATCACCCCGTACGGCCCATTCTGCTTCAACACAATGCCCTTCGGGCTCAAAAAACGCCGGCGCAACATATCAGCGCATGATTCAGACATGTCTGGCAAACCAGATCGGCAAAACAGTGGAGGCATACGTAGATGATGTGGTCGTCAAAACCAAGCATGTCAAAACTCTAGTAGACGACTTGAGGCTCACATTCGATAATCTCTGAACATACGACATCAAGCTTAACCTGGAAAAATGCGTTTTCGGCATACCAGCCGGAAAGATCTTGGGCTTTATTGTATCCGGTAGAGGAATTGAAGCAAACCCAGCCAAGATCCGAGCTCTGTCACAATTGGATATCCCAAAGGACCTCAAACAAATACAAAAATTGACCGGATGCGTGGCAGCTCTAAGCCGCTTCATCTCCCGTCTAGGAAAAAAAGGCATTACCCCTCTATTGCCTCCTCCGGCGCACCGAACACTTCGAGTGGACGGATGCCGCCACGGCCAGACTCGAAGAAATAAAAGCCATATTGGCAACAAACCCAGTCCTGGCCGTGCCCAACATGGGCGAACCAATGCTATTATACATCGCCGCAACTCATCTAGTTGTAAGCGCGATGCTCTTTGTCGAATGAGAAACGGACGGACACAAGTTTCCCCTTCAAAAACCAGTCTACTACGTGTCCACTGTCCTCACTCCATGCAAGTCACGGTATCTGCATTATCAAAAGATAGCGTCTGCGGTGTTTATGGCATCCGGAAGCTTCGACACTACTTTCAAGAGTGTTCGATAACAGTAGCCTCCGAAGTACCTCTTAATGACATTATAAACAACCGCGACGCGACGGGCCGGATTGCCAAATGGGCCATTGAGCTCCTCCCGTTCGACATAACCTATAAGCCACGGCGAGCAATTAAGTCGCAAGTTTTGGCCGACTTCATCGCCGAATGGACTGAAGCCGAACTCCCTAAAGAGTACGGCACATATTCCAACTGGATCATGCACTTCGACGGCTCCAAAATGTTGGCTGGTCTGGGGGCTGGCGTCGCTCGACGTCCCCAACAGAGATACAGCTTCAATACGTACTCAAATAATGTATACAGACTCCAACAACGCGGCGAATACGGGGCCCTTCTACATGGTCTCCGGATGGTAGTATCCATGGGCATTCAACGCCTAGAGGTGCGCGGGGACTCGAACCTTGGGATATCCCAAATAAATGGAGACTTTGATGCCAAGGATCCGAAAATGGCAGCTTATCGCAACGCCCGTCCTAAAATGTCAGCTCGGTTCAAGGGCTCGAATTTCACCATATAGCCCGGAAAACAATCAGCAGCAGACGTCACGGCACGCATTGGCGCCAAAAGCGCGATGCCGTCCCCAATATCTTCTTAGAGAGGTTGTTCAAGCCATCCAGATCATGGGAAGGGAGTCCGGAAATAGCAGACCGGACCCAACAACACTGCCCAACACCGAACATTCTGACACAATTGGAGGCTCTGCCAACGAAGTAACACCTTCAGCCCACGTAATAATGGCAGTCATTGCCCGTGGACGGAGCCATTCCTAGCCTACCTAACTAGCGAGGAACTTCCCGAGGACCAAAATGAGGCACGCTGCATAATAGCTGGCGATCTAAAGCCTATAAAGTCCATGAGGGAGAGCTTTATAAGAAAAGCACCACCGGAGTCCTTCAAAGGTGTATCTCTGAAGAGGAAGGGCGGAATCTTCTGGTTGAAATTCATGCCGGACTCGGCGGGCACCACGCCGCAGCCCGGGCCCTGGTAAGCAAGGCCTTCCGTACAGGATTCTATTGGCCGGCGGCCCGGGCAGATGCTCAGGACTTGGTCCAACGATGCGTCGGTTGCCAACTCTTTGCTAATCAAAGCCACATGCCACCCACCGCCCTCCAAACTATACCCATCACCTTGCCCTTTGCGGTCTGGGGGCTTGACATGGTTTGACCCCTTAAAGGAGGAACCCACAAGCAAAAATACCTACTGGTCATGATGGACAAGTTCACCAAATGGATAGAGGCCAAGCCTGTTAAGACGGCCGAATCCGGACCGGTGATAGACTTCATATCCGGGGTCGTACACCGTTATGGCGTCCCCACAACATCATCACTGATAACGGCACGAACTTCACGGCCGACGAGGTCGGACTACGGTGCAAAAACATGGGCATCAAGCTCGACTATGCTTCAGTCTATCACCCTCAAACTAACGGTCAAGTCGAACGAGCAAATGGTCTAATCATGAGCGGTATCAAACCCAGATTAGTGTGGTCCCTCAAGGACTCTAACACGCCGGTAGAGGAGCTCGACTCCGTGCTCACGGGGGCTGCGGACCACGCCCGAATCGCACCACCGGATTCACACCATTCTTTATGGTATCTGGCGCAGAGGCAGTTCTGCCTCATGCGACATAATTCATGACTCACCTCGTGTGCGCATGTATGAAGAAAGAGAAGCCGAGCTCGATCGGCAGGACAGTTTGGACGCCTTGGAGGAGGAGCGTGACTTGGCCAAAGCCCGTTCCGCACTCTATCAACAGCAGGCTCGAAGATATCAAAGCAGAGAAGTACGGGCCAAAACTTACAATGTTGGTGAATTAGTTCTATGCCTGCCGGACAAGAAAAAGGACAAACTCAAGCCCAAATGGGAAGGTCCCTTTATTATTGACCAAGTCCTGACCGTGGAACGTCTGCGTCTGCGAGATGCATCGAGATAACCGACTCGAGCCGAACCCATGGAACGCAGCCCGTCTCCGAAGATTCTACGCCTAAGCGCCGGATTCTGAGTTCGCCTCCTTCCTCTGTCTATTTTTACACATTAGCTGTCTTATATTTCTCTCCTTCTCCCTCTTTTTCTCTTACAGCCTTTAAAGGCTCGTTCACGCATTGTTTGCACATACTTGACGCGCCATCCGCGCTCATTATACCTGGGGGCTTCTTTAACAAGAAGCTTATTTTACGGGCCCTATGCCTAACACATGTGTAATGCTTCCGCATGTACCTTTTATTCACCATTATATGCATCGATATGACTTAAGTTTTGGCCAAGCTGGGTTGCCTGGCTCACATGCTTACCCCTACGTTCCCGATTGTTCGGCTAGGTGGTAAAGGAGCACCTCTGCGATTGTTACCGCCGGTCGGCGGATGTGTACCTCAGGTAGGTGAAGCCGAAAAGCTAACGTTCTTAAGGGAATATTCGGTCGGTGAACTAAAGATGATTCCTCACTTATTTATTTATCCGCCCCAGATGTTTTTTCTGCTTTTTTTTCGCGATCCGACATGCACTTTAAGGCATGCCTCCTGTGGAAAGGAACCCCTAACAGAACTATTCTCCTTGGAAGATGTTTCTTACTAACCATGTAATATAACATAACTAGTTGGGCACTTGTCTGTTAAAGCACTAATGACCCCTATGCCTGGTCTCCACGCATACCCCGGTTCTTATATAACCGTGATGGTATTCGGACACACTCCGGACTATAGGGTCCCGAGGTTGAAGCGAAAAGGTCCGCCACGACAAACGATCTACAATCCGGCTAGAAGGCATTTTTACATGTCATCTTAAATTACATAGTAAAATTGACTGGGTGTATTCCTCCTCAATACCATCTAATAGGCTGTCTAGTTTACAGTCCTGTTGGGAATACTTTATGCCAATTCTACTTGGCCGTACACTAAGCTCACAGGATCTCCTTCCCATCGGGCCCCACAGTCCGACCTCGGCCATGTGGTTTGGGTCAGCCTTCGTACCGCGTCTTCACCATGGCCCAGGGCCTCCCTGGCGCCTTTGACGGCAAAAAAGCCGATATCTTCCATAATCGGAAGCACCGCCACGCCCCTTAAGCCTCTCTCGCAAGCTCTCCAAGGCCTTGGGCAGGGAGACAGATGGCCACAAGGCACAGGTGACGCCCTTCATCACTGTCGAACTCGTTCGTGCGGTTATAAGAGCTCGGAAGAAGGTCACCCGTGAGAACCAGGCATTTCCTCTGCGGGGCGACACAGCGTGAGCATACCTACAAACATAACTCTGTTAGTCGACTTCTTCGCCGAACTCTTTTTCAAATTTCGTTCAAGCACTTACTAAAAATGCCGCGTCAAAGCCGTCGATTCTCCTTCACAGAGTCCGCCAGCTGGGCACGAACATCTTTGAGTTCCTCTCCCCGGTGGGTGTTGGCATCTTGGAGATTATTCTTCCTACCTCACCCTCGTAATCACGCTCTCCCGGCTTTTAACCTGCGCAAGAGTTGTCGCTTGTCCGATCTACTCGGCGCCATCTGCAATGATATTGTCGATTTACACATACGCCGCCTTCACAACATACTTATCTTTCGGGCGTATATTACCGGAGGGGGTCTCCTTGGCCTCACTGCGGCTAGTGCAGCCTCAAGTTGGGCTTTGCACTCTTCCAGCTCTGGGACAGTCGGGTATTCTTTTTTGTAAGATCCTGCATAATAAACGATCCTTAAAACAGTTATTCTAACTATTTCAAGTCTCGGGGGCTACTGGTATATATAACCATCAAATTTACTCACCCGTATGTCTTTCACATACTGCTCCGTGGCTCTGGCTAGACCATTTTGAGCGGCACGGAGGTGCGCATCTCCCGAATTGAAGGCATCCAATGCCTCTTGGGAGAAACATGCGTCACGAAGAACAGTCCGGCGACGCCTGTGCTTCATGGCACTCTCCACCTCGGAATTGGTGGCTGATAGTCCGTCGGCATCCTCTGTCGGAGGAGTGTCTCACGCACGCCTCGTGTTCACCTCCGCCTTTAGGCCTGGCTTTGGAGCCTGGCTGGTGGTGGCTCGATTGGCAGCCTCTCCGGATATAGTCCCGCGAGCGCTCTTTTTCCTGAAGAGAGTGCGAGCGTTAGTATACCTTCCGGGAATAAAATCTGGGAATAAGGCGGCATGCCATACCGTGGCGCCCGGCATCTCAATCCGGACTGCACTTCTTTTCAGCCTGAGCCTTGCTGCCCTTTGTTGGCTAGCCACCGTAGGCTCACTTTCGCCTCAAGGGCTCCCCTGCAAAACACCATTGATATACGGTGATCAAAGCTAAGCACGGGTGGATCATTTTCAAAGTATTGGGACTTCGGTCTCAGTTACCTGTGAGGCTGGAAATATCCCGGGGTAATCGGCCGTAATGGCGACCAAGGCATTGTCGATGCTCAGTTGGTAAAATACCCCATCGATTAGCTCCACGGATATGTACGGATCCTCTTGGGAGGCCGGATCGAGGGACCTTTCCGGATCCTCGGGTTGTGGAGGAGGGCTGTTTATATCCTTTATAGCCCGGCGCAATTCCTGCGTCAAGATCACAGAATAAGGTACCCAACTACGGGAATATGGGACGAATGGGCATAAAAGAAGTGTCTGCTTACCCAGCTTGGAGGATCGTACATAGAAAATCCGCCCTATGGATGGACGCGGAGGAAATCCTCCTCTTCTCCCTTGTATAATGCGAACAAGGCCTTCGTCAGAGCAGCAACTGATCCCGGACCCTTACGGCCGCAGCGGGTGGCATCATCCTCCCCGTTGAAGTCCCACATGGGGCGGCCCCTATACTGAAGCGGCTGCACCCCCCGCATGATGCATGTGGCCATGACCCCGATCATGGTCAGTCCGGAATGAGCTGGTAATCTTATCCAGCTCATCAGGTAAAGGACGTCCCTATCATTTTCCTTTTGAGGGCTCCGTGGGCGCCAGCTTAGGCGCTTCTTCAAAGGAGCATTATTGAACTCAGGAAGGCCGATCCGCACAGGGTCCGGCAGGGGACATCTTCTATATAAAACCATTCTGAAGGCCAGTCTTTGGATGCCTTCTTTGGGGTTCCGGATAGATATCCGGTCCCGGCGATGCGCCATAGTTCGGCTCCGCCCACTTGATATATCGACCCCTCCTGAGAACGGGGCACAAGGCAGAACAGCTTCTTCCACAGCGCGAAGTGAGCCTCGACGCCCAAGAATAGCTTGCAAAGGGCTACGAAGCCCGCGATATGCAATATGGAGGCAGGCGTAAGGTTGTGCAGCTGGAGGCCGTAGAACTCCAGGAGCCCCCGGAGAAACGGATGAATTGGAAATCCGAGCCCTCTTATTAAGTAAGGGACAAGGCATACCCGCTCTCCTTTGGAGGGATTGGGGACGCTCTCCGCCTGCTTTCCGCCATTATAGGTGGCGAGTCCGGCTCGAACCGGAACCATGAAGGCTGGGGGAAGGAATCCCTTGGTTTGGAGCGTCGCTAGCTTGCTGTGTGGGACGGAACATCTCTCCCAATCTCTAGGCTAAGGGCTGGCAGGGCGAGAGGAGGAGTTGCGTCGACTGGCCATGATGGAATGGGTTTCTGCCAGATGCGCTCTGATGAATGCTCGCGAAGGGGAGATGGTGTGATTCGGATTTAAATCCTCGTCTCCTTTATAAGGCAGCTTATTTGCGCAGCTAGGGGGGTAAAAGTAAAAACACCCTGGCTTTTCACATTCGTTTGACACGTGGAAGACGACCATTATTGGGCGCGGAAGCCAAGGAGCGCAATATTCACAAAAAGCCGGACACTATTCAACAGGTACACAGAAGTTGGAGAAGAACCTGCCTTGCAATGCCGAAGACAAAATCTGCGCGCCGGACTCATCGTCATTGAAGCCTGGTTCGGGGGCTACTGAGGGAGTCCCGGATTAGGGGTGTCCGGATAGCGAACTATAACCTTCGGCGGACTCTGGACTATGAAGTTACAAGATTGAAGACTTCATCCCGTGTCCGGATGGGACTTTCCTTGGCGTGGAAGGCAAGCTTGGCGATACGGATATGTAGATCTCCTTCCATTGTAACCGACTCTGTGTAACCCTAATCCTCTCTGGTGTCTATATAAACAAGAGGGTTTTAGTCCGTAGGGCGAACAACAATCATACCATAGGCTAGCTTCTAGGGTTTAGCCTCTCTGATCTCGTGGTAGATCTACTCTTGTACTACCCATATCATCAATATTAATCAAGCAGAGTAGGGTTTTACCTCCATCGAGAGGCCCCGAACCTGGGTAAAAACATCATGTCCCTTGTCTCCTGTTACCATCCGCCTAGACGCACAGTTCGGGACCCCCTACCCGAGATCCGCCGGTTTTGACACCGACAGTTGGGTTTTACCTTAATGGTCTTTAGTAGTTGCGGATGCTTGCTAGAGTTCCAATCATAAGTGCATATGATCCAAGAAGAGAAAGTATGTTAGCTTATGCCTCTCCCTCAAATAGAATTGCAATAGTGATTACCGGTCTAGTAACGTAGTCAATTGCTTAGGCAAAATTCCACAACTCCTACCACCACTTTTCCACACTCGCTATATTTACTTTATTGCTTCTTTATCTAAACAGCCCCTAGTTTATATTTACGTGTTCTTTATTATCTTGCAAACCTATCCAACAACACCTACAAAGTACTTCTAGTTTCATACTTGTTCTAGGTAAAGCGAGCACTAAGCATGCGTAGAGTCGTATCAGTGGCAGATAGGACTTGAGAGAATATTTGTTCTACCTTTAGCTCCTCGTTGGTTTCGACACTCTTACTTATCGAAAGAGGCTACAATTATCCCGTATACTTGCGGGTTATCATGCATTACCGTTTCCTCTTCAAAGGAAAATCAACGCAAGCTCAAGAGGTAGCAAGAAGGATTTCTGGCGCCGTTGCCAGGGAGATCTAGGCCAAGTCAAGCCATACCAAGTACCCATCATAAACTCTTCTCCCTTGCATTACATTATTTTCCATTCCCCTATCGTTTTCCTCTCCCCCACTTCTAAAATGATTTTTGAAAACGTTTGCCTTTTCTTCGCCCCTCTTCCATTCGTCTCTTTTCGCTTGCTTCTTGTGTGCTTGTGTGTTGGATTGATTGCTTGTCAGGATGGCTCAATATAATACTAAATTATGTGACTTCTCCAATACCAACAACAATGATTTTATTATTACTCCGATTGCTCCTACTACCGATGCTGAATCTTGTGAAATTAATACTGCTTTGTTGAATCTTGTTATGAAAGATCAATTTTCTGGCCTTCCTAGTGAAGATGCCGCAACCCATACAAAAAACTTTGTTGATTTGTGTGATATGCAAAAGAAGAAAAATGTGGATAATGATATTGCTAAATTGAAGCTATTTCCGTTTTCGCTTAGAAATCGTGCTAAAACTTGGTTCTCTTCTTTGCCTCAAAATAGTGTTGATTCATGGAATAAGTGCAAAGATGCTTTTATCTCTAAGTATTTTCCTCCCGCTAAGATCATCTCCCTTAGGAACGATATTATGAATTTTAACCAACGTGATCATGAGCATGTGGCACAAGCTTGGGAGAGGATGAAACTAATGATACGTAATTGCCCTACACATGGTTTGAATTTGTGGATGATTATACAAAAAAATTATGCCGGATTGAATTTTGCTTCTAGAAATCTCTTAGATTCGGCCGCAGGAGGCACTTTTATGGAAAATACTTTAGGAGAAGCTACTAAGATTCTAGATAATATTATGGTTAATTATTCTCAATGGCACACCGAAAGATCAACTAGTAAAAAAGTTCATGCGATAGAAGAGATTAATGTTTTGAGTGGAAAGATGGATGAACTTATGAAATTGTTTGCTAATAAAAGTGTTTCTTCTGATCCTAATGATATGCCTTTGTCCACTTTGATTGAGAATAATAATGAATCTATGGATGTGAATTTTGTTGGTAGGAACAATTTTTGGTAACAATGCGTATAGAGGCAATTTTAATCCTAGGCAGTTTCCTAGTAATTCCTCTAATAATTATGGTAACTAGTCGTCAACCCGTGTAGTTGCACGGGCTAGTCTACAGAATGTTTACGAATAGTTGCTACGATTTTGAGTTCATCATTGTTATTTGGCTCTTGGTTCACAATTGTTAGTCTTGGCTTCCATTGTGAATTTGCTATAACACTTTCTTTTCCCTGTTTAGAATTCGTAGTTTTAACTATGTATAAGGAAGTATATATGTGTTCTTAATAGATTTGAAGCATTAAAAATTTGAACTTTTTCTATTTTTTTCTCATTTTGTTTTATTATATTTATGTTTCAAGTGCATCATTCATCATGCTTTCATTTGCACTCACTATTTTTTGCTAGTAATCCCCGCCATTATTGGACTCTATATGTATCCTTCCCATCTGACTACAAAGGGTAACATGCAGCTTGATTGACTGAGTGAAAACTTATGTGAAAAGGATACCTTCTGATTGACAACTGGTCTACCAACTCTTTATTCTCGCAAGTTTGAGCCAAGTACACATGCTCGTTCAAGAGACTACCCAATACGGATGTATTAATGGGCAATCATACCTCAAAAACAAAGTTGGGATTGTTTAACCCGTGAGAAGACAACAATTGATATATTGGGAACTATTATGCCTTCTCTTTTCTAGTTGGATCAACAAATTCATGTTGATTCATACTCAGAATGGCCATAGAGAAGTTATTGTTTATACCGGTGAATGTACTGCTTCCAAAGCGAGATGCGGCGAAGGAGCTCACCATGTTGACAAACCTTCATGCACATGTATCAACGCATATAAAGATGAGTTTAAATACGGAGGTACCAATTTGTACTGGCATTTCAATCAAACCCAAATAGGGGATTACATGTCAGTGCACTAAAACACTCATAAGATGGACCCATCTGTAAACATAACAAAGTTGGGACTATTACGACAGCTTTATTTTGCATCATTGCACTGAATACTTTTATCATATAGCAGATAATGTTCAATCTTGGACAAAAAAAACTGGAAAAGCACATGCAAGATTATGGATGGCTATATGATAGGTCTAATTCCTTAGGCGTCAATATGGTCAAAGTTCAGACCTTTGCATATATTCAATACTAAAGGTATATATCAAATTTGTACCTAATGTCGATTAAAGTTGTTTGTTTCACTGGCAACAAACCGGTCATCTTTGTTACAGTCTAGTGGTAGCTTAAACAATGGTACCATATGTGAAGAGCACCCAAGCCTAGAAGTACTAAAGGAACGACATAAGAATTAGATGAGACAGGGAGAAGGAGAATGATCCGCTATTGGTCATTCATGTATCAATGTAAATAAAAGTTGGTTCAGATACAGATGTACCATATGTAGAGGCCAATGACACTCTCAACTATAAACATTGAATAATAGTGTCAATCCACTAAAACAATTATAACATGAAACCATTCGTGTAAAGAAAACAAAGTTGGGAATATTAACTACTACTTTATTTTGCTGTGTAGCATAGAATTCTTTGCATGCTCTGATACAAAATAAAATGTGTGGAAACCACATGGGGAGGGGGGGATTAAGGATGGTTATATGAGAGGTCTAAAATAGTACAATATTCATTGACCAATTGCAGGGACTTGGTACCTTCAGCAGATATGGTTTAAAGAAGAGTTCATCTTTATGATAATACATGTTTGTAGGCAAAACATACTATGAGTCTGTTTATAACTGCAGAGTTGTTCACTCTTGTTTTCTTCATCTTCACACCTACACATATAGAAATTAGCTCAACCGGCATCTTCTTTTGTGAAACAGAAAGAACCATAATAAATGAGATGTCTCATATATGTTATATATAATAGCTGTGCAAATACATACTATTTTTGCATATTAACCGGGGCATCCAAGATTTACCGACTGCCTTTTGTTAAACATAAAGAGCTTAATTTATTGTGAGCTTAATTACTCAAACCTTCTTTAGTTCACACGCATCACCTTAGATCTTAGAGGCCACCTGATAAAAGGACTCCAATGCATGATCTCCTGTGCATAGCAAAGTGGTTTCATCAAATCCAATCTCAACACCTATGAATCAATCTATGATGCTTACTTTCTTAGGCTATGGTACACATCAAGAAGAACTTACCATATGCGCCCTGGCTAGATAGATTAAATAATATATGTGTGATACACTGTACGAAGAGGCAAACAATTGTTTTTACCTAATCAAAAGGCTGGGCAGGGTGCTGCATACTGATTATTCACTGCATAACCGAGGTCCTGCATTCAACTTCATCCTCCAATTTTATAGAATTGTGTGGAGGCCGCTGATTACATAATGAATCGATATTCATCATCCTCTTTTCAATATCGCTTCTTCCTCAGAAAAAGCAACGTGGAAAGACAAAGGTCGATTGCACCGGGAGGCTAAGGCCAAGGCCAATCCCAATAGCCTTGGTACAATAAGAATCAATCAAGAGACATGATTTGTCAGTTTATCTAACTCGCTGTCATCAGATGGATGGAAGAGAACTATTGAAGTTTTTTAGTAGAGAAGAGAGGGGGGAGGCAATGGATGCGCGAGGAGAGAGAGGCTTGCGGGGAAGAGGAGATTATGCCCAATGGAGGTGCGATCATATTTCATTTTTTACGTGTGCGCTCAGATTGTTGTTTTTAACTCGTTTGCTCTTTTAGATTGGTTGGGATCGGATTGCTGCTGTACTTTTTTTTCCTGGACTCTACGCATAGAGGTTACATCTGGACAGTTATACCACACACCAAATATATGGTTCATAGTATTTCTTTTGTCCTGGACTCTACACACGAATGCTATCTTTGGTATTTCTTTTGTCCTGGACTCTACTCATGGATGCTATCTTTGATTGTAATTTGGTCCCACAAAATAGATGGTTCTCAATTCTCAATTTTGTTTTTTGGAGTTGATTTTTTTCCAAGGATTATATGGGTCGATCTCCACCATAATAATTCGGTCCCACCAGATTAACGGCTCCTAAATACTGATTAACGTGGCGATTTGTAGGAAGTGCCTAAGTAATATAGGTATAGATTCCTACAATAACTCTTATGGAAATTTTAATAAGTTGCCCTCTGATTTTGAGAATAGTGTTAAAGAATTTATGAGTTCACAAAAGAATTTCAATGCTTTGATTGAAGAAAAATTGCTTCAAATTGTTGAGTTGGCTAGGAACGTTGATAGAATTTCTCTTGATGTTGATTCTTTGAAACTTAGATATGTTCTACCTAAGCATGATATCAATGAGTCTCTCAAAACCATGAGAATTTCCATTGATGAGTGCAAAGACATAACCGCTAGGATGCGTGCTAAAAAGATTGGTTTGTGAAAGTGTATTCTTCTAGTTTTCATGATAATAATGATGAAGATCTAAAAGTGGTTGATGTGACTCCTATTAAATCTTTGTTTTCCAATATGAATCTTGATAAAGATGGGACTCGAGATGAGTCAACTTCAGTTAAAAGGCGTCCCAATGATTCTGAGTTTTTTGATCTAGTTGCAAAAATTCATAAAAGTGGGATTGAAGAGGCCAAAACTTTAAGTAGGAATGAACCCACTATTTTGGATTTCAAGGGATTTAATTATGATAATTGTTCTTTAATAGATTGTATTTCCTTGTTGCAATCCGTGCTAAATTCTCCTTGTACTTATAATCAAAATAAAGCTTTTACTAAACATATCGTTGATGCTTTGATGCAATCTTATGAAGAAAAGCTTGAACTAGAAGTCTCTATCCCTAGAAAACTTTATGATGAGTGGGAACCTACTATTAGGATTAAGATTAAAGATTATGAATGTTATGCTTTGTGTGATTTGGGTGCTAGTGTTTCCATGATTCCAAAAACTTTGTGTGATGTGCTAGGTTTCCGTGAATTTGATGATTGTTCTTTAAATTTGCATCTTGCGGATTCCACAACCTACGGGAAGGATTAATGATGTTCTTATTGTTGCAAATAGCACTAGTAGAAAAAGGACCTATAGTCCCAGTTCATAAGGGCCATTAGTCCCGGTTTTTGAACCGGGACTAAAGTGTCGGTACTAATTCCCTAAACCTTTAGTCCCGGTTCTTGCATAAACCGGGACAGATGGGCCTCCACGTGGCCGGTGCGGCGAGCCAGGCAGAGGCCCTTTGGTCCAGTTGGTGGCACCAATCGGGACCAATAGACATCCACGCGTCAGCATTTCAGGTGCTGGGGTTTTTGTTTTTTTTGAAGGGGTGGGGGGGTTAGGGGGTTTTCGGGGGTTAATTTAGGTGTTTCATATATTGTGTTAGCTAGCTAATTAATAGAGAGAAGTGTCCTCTCTTATCTCCGTGCTTGGTCGATGCTACGTACTACATATACGTATAGAGAGGACTAGACACGCTAGCTAGTAAGCAAATGAAGGAAACAGAAGATCGTCATGAACATATGCATATAGAGAGAAGTGATATCGACCACCTCTCCTTCTCTGAGAGATTGGTCGAACAACAAGTTCTCGTATATCTATCCGACGCTACGTACTGGCTACATATATACAATATAATTATCTCTTACAATATAATCTCCTAATTCCAAATGAACTCAGGGTCCACATGGTATTCTCCGTCTTTAGCGATCACGTGGTCAAGAAAGAATGCCGCCAATTACTCTTGAATTCGTCGCATACGATCTGGTGGTAGGAGTTCAACCCGCATCCGAAATATCTAATTTGAAGAAGGGGGTCAATACATATATATATGGATAAATGAAACTGAACACAAATGGTGGTAATAAATAAAATTGTGAATATTATTATTTACGCACTTCATATTGTTTGTCAGAGTAGCCCCGCTCATAGGTCGTGTGGCGGATGGACTCGCAAATGTAGTATCCGCAGTAATCATTCCCTTGTTCCTGCCACAACCACTTTACAAGAAATAGAGGTCAATCAAACTGATAATTAGCAAGCATGCTAAATGGTATTGATGAAACTAGCACTTGAATCACTAGGAGATGCGTGGAACATGCTACTATAGTACTTACTTTCAGGTGTCTAAATTGCAGCTTCTTCGGCTGTCCCGGAGTTTTTGAGGTGAATTTTTTCCAAACGCTGCCAGCAGACAAAGAAAACAATTACTTGATATCAGGAAATGAACAAAGTTGCCGATATGGTGTAATGATCGATTTAACTTACTTCTCTAGCATTTCAGTCATGTCCGCATACTCCGTGGGATCTTTACGTCTCGAGTCTAAGACGGTTACTAGTCCCTGCTCAAGCTTAATCTCTAGGAGAATATAGTGGAACCTGCGCACGCATGCATAACTCATCAATTACATTACTACTATAACCTCGACTAATAAGGGAAACCGAATATGCACAAGACAGTAACACTCACTTGAATTCGTAAGGGAAGAGTATTATAGCTTTGTTTTGATTTAATACAAACGATTTTAGCAGCTTGGCCTCGGTTTCTTTGGCCTGAGATTTAACCATATATGCATCTATGAGATTTGTGTTAATGAACCCAATATCACTGCTACGTCTTGAGCTTGCGTTGGTTTTCCTTGAAGAGGAAAGGGTGATGCAGCAATAGTAGCGTAAGTATTTCCCTCAGTTTTTGAGAACCAAGGTATCAATCCAGTAGGAGGCTCCTCAAAACTCCCACGCACCTACACAAACAAAAAGAACTCGCAACCAACGCAATAAAGGGGTTGTCAATCACTTCACGGCCACTTGCTAAAGTGAGATCTGATAGAGATAGTATGATAAGATATTTTTGGTATTTTATAATATAGATGCAAAAAGTAAAGATGCAAATAAAAGTAGATTGGAAGCAAATATGATAAAGGATAGACCCGGGGGCCATAGGTTTCACTAGTGGCTTCTCTCAAGATAGCATAAGTATTACGGTGGGTGAACAAATTACTGTCGAGCAATTGATAGAAGAGCGAATAATTATGAGATTATCTAGGCATGATCATGTATATAGGCATCACGTCCGCAACAAGTAGACCGACTCCTGCCTGCATCTACTACTATTACTCCACACATCGACCGACTCCTGCCTGCATCTAGAGTATTAAGTTCATAAGAACAGAGTAGCGGATTAAGCAAGATGGCATGATGTAGAGGGATAAACTCAAGCAATATGATATAAACCCCATCTTGTTATCCTTGATGGCAACAATACAATACGTGCCTTGCTGCCCCTAACATCCCGGAAAGGACACCGCAAGATTGAACCCAAAGCTAAGCACTTCTCTCATGTCAAGAAAGATAAATCTATTAGGCCAAAATTAACTGATAATTCGAAGAGACTTACAATGATAACTCAATCATACATAAAAAAATTCAGAGGAGATTAAAATATTATTCATAGATAAACTTGATCATAAACCCACAATTCATCGGATCTCGACAAACACACCGCAAAAAGAGTTTACATCGAATAGATCTCCACAAGAGAGGGGAGAACATTGTATTGAGATCCAAAAGAGAGAAGAAGCCATCTAGCTAATAACTATGGACCCGTAGGTCTGTGGTAAACTACTCACAACTCATCGGAGGGGCGAGGATGTTGATGTAGAGGCCCTCCGTGGTCGATTCCCCCTCCCGTGAGAACACCGTGAAGGCTCCAAGATGGGATCTCGCGGATACGAAGGTTCACGGCGGTGGAAATTGTGTTTTGTTGGCTCCTGGATGTTTTCGGGCACGAGGGCTTATATAGGAGGAAGAAGTACGTCGGTGGAGCCGAGGGGCCCACGAGATGTGGGCGCCCTATCTGATACGCGCGCCCTCCTATCTCGTGGAGGCCTCGGCTGCTTCTTGACTTGCACTCCAAGTCCTCTGGATCACGTTCGTTCCAAAAATCACGCTCCCAAAGGTTTCATTCCGTTTGGACTCCGTTTGATATTCCTTTTCTTCGAAATACTGAAATAGGCAAAAAAAAACAGCAATACAAATTTGGGCCTCCGATTAGTAGGTTAGTCCCAAAAATGATAGAAATGTGTAAAATAAAGCCCATAAACATCCAAAAGGGGTAATATAATAGGGTGGAACAATCAAAAATTATAGATACGTCGGAGACGTATCAAGCATCCCCAAGCTTAATTCCTGCTCGTCCTCGAGTAGGTAATTGATAAAAAGAGAAATTTTAATGTGGAATTCTACCTAGCATAATTTTTAATGTAATTTTCTTTATTGTGGCATGAATGTTCAGATCCAAATGATTCAAAATAAAAGTTCATATTGATAAAAGAAATAGTAACACTTCAAGCATACTAATCAAAGTAATCATGTCTTCTCAAAATAACATGGCAAAAGAAAGTTCGTCCCTACAAAATCATATAGTTAGGCTATGCTTCATTTTAAGTCACACAAAGATGTTCCCAACTTCTATACCCCTATGAAAAGCCAAGCAATTGTTTCATACTTAAATAATCTCAAACTTTCTCAACCTTCACGCAATACATGAGCGTGAGCCATGGATATAGCACTATGGGTGGAATAGAATATGATGATGGGGATTGTGTGGAGAAGACAAAAAGGAGAAAGTCTGACATTGACGAGGATAATCAACGGGCTATGGAGATGCCCATCAATTGATGTCAACATGAGGAGTAGGGATTGCCATGCAACGGATGCACTAGAGCTATAAATGAATGCTCAACAAAAGAAAACTACTGGGTGTGCATCCAACTTGCTTGCTCACGAAGACCTAGGGCATTTGAGGAAGCACATCGTAGGAATATACAAGCCAAGTTCTATAATGAAAAATTCCCACTAGTATGAAAAAGACAACTTATGAGACTCACTATATGAAAAACATGGTGCTACTTTGAAGCACAATATATGAGACTCACTACATGAAGAACAAGGTGCTACTTTGTGGAAAAAGAGATAATAACATTGCCCTTTTTATTTTATTTTTATTTTTATTTTTTTGGGCCTTTCTTCTTTTTTTTCTTTTTTGGCCTTTCTTCTTTTTTTTCTTTTTGGGCAATGCTCTAATAATGATGATCATCACACGTCTATTGATTACAACATATGAATTACAACTCGAAACTAGAACAAGATATGACTCTATATGAATGCCTCCGGCGGTGTACCGGGATGGTGCAATGAATCAAGAGTGACATGTATGAAAAATAATGCATGGTGGCTTTGCCACAAATACGATGTCGACTACATGATCACGCAATGGCAATATGACAAAAGTAAAGTATGTCATGAAGATGATAAACGGAACGGTGGAAAGTTGCATGGCAATATATCTCGGAATGGCTATGGAAATGCCATAATAGGTAGGTATGGTGGCTGTTTTGAGGAAGATATAAGGAGGTTTATGTGTGATAGGCGTGTCGTATCCGCGGGGTTTGGATGCATGGCCGAAGTTTGCACCAACTCTCAAGGTGAGAAAGGGCAATGCACGGTACCGAAGAGGCTAGCAATGGCGGAAAGGTGAGAGTGCGTATAATCCATGGACTCAACATTAGTCAAAAGAACTCATATACTTATTGCAAAAATTTAGAAGTCATCAAAATCAAGTACTACGCCAAGATGCTCCTAGGGGGATAGATTGGTAGGAAAAGACCGTCGCTCGTCCCCGACCGCCACTCAGAAGGATGCACAAGCCAGGTACACTGCATGTTTCAAATTTGTTACACAACTTTAACCATACGTGCACGCTACAGGACTTGCTAACTTCAACACAAGCATTCTTTAAATCCATAATCACCCAACTGGCATTACTTTAATATCACTACCTCCATATCTCAAAACAATTATCAAGTATCAAATTGATCATAGCATCCAATTCACTTCCTATGATAGTTTTTATTATACCCAACTTGGATGCCTACCATTCTAGGACCAATTTTATAACCATAGAAAATACCATGCTGTTCTAAAAGACTCTCAAAATAATATAAGTGAAGCATGAGAGACTAGCAATTTCTACAAAAATAAGTCACCGCCGTGCTCTAGAAGATATAAGTGAAGCACTAGAGCAGAAACTATCAAGCTCAAAAGATATAAGTGAAGCACATAGAGTATTCTAGCAAATTCTAATCAAGTAGGCTTCTCCCCAAAAGGTGTGTACAGCAAGGATGATTGTGGTAAACTAAAAGCAAAGACTAATATAATACACGACGCTCCAAGCAAAACACATATCATGTGGCGAATAAAAATATAGCTCCAAGTGAAGTTACAAATGAACGAAGACGAAAGACGGGATGCCTTCTCGGGGCATCCCCAAGCTTAGGCTTTTGGCTATTCTTGAATATCTTGGGGTGCCTTGGGCATCCCCAATCTTAGGCTCTTGCCACTCTTTATTCCATAGTCCATAAAAGCTTTACCCAAAACTTGAAAACTTCACAGCACAAAACTCAATAGGAAATCTTATAAGCTCCGTTAGTGAAAGAAAACAAAACCACCACATAAGGTACTGTAATGAACTCATTATTTATTTATTTTGGTGTTAAACCTACTGTATTCCAACTTCTCTATGGTTTATAAACTATTTTACTAGCCATAGATGCATCAAAATAAGCAAACAACACACGAAAAACAGAATCTGTCAAAAACAGAACAGTCTGTAGAAATCTGTAACTAACGCAAACTTCTGGAACTCCAAAAATCCTACCAAAATAGGAAGTCCTGGAAAATTTGTCTATTGATCAGCAGCAAAAAGAATCAACGCAAAAGCACGTTTCTGTGATTTAACAAAACTAAATTCGTGCGCGCAAAGTTTCTGTTTTTCAGCAGAATCAAATCAACTACCATCATAGGATGTTGATGTAGAGGCCCTCCGTGGTCGATTCCCCCTCCGACAGAACTCCGGCGAAGGCTCCAAGATGGGATCTCGCGGATACAGAAGGTTACGGCGGTGGAAATTGTGTTTCGGTGGCTCCCTGGATGTTTTCGGGCACGTGAGGCTTATATAGGAGGAAGAAATGCGTCGGTGGGCGCCGAGGGGCCCACGACAGCGCGCGCCCTATGAGAAGCGCCCTCCTATCTCGTGGAGGCCTCGGCTGCTTTTTGACTTGCACTCCAAGTCCTCTGGATCACGTTCGTTCCAAAAATCACGCTCCCTCCGTTTGGACTCCGTTTGATATTCCTTTTCTTGAAATCTTTGAAATAGGCAAAAAAAAAACAGCAATACGGACTGGGCCTCCGGTTAGTAGGTTAGTCCCAAAAATGATATAAATGTGTAAAATAAAGCCCATAAACATCCAAAAGGGGTAATATAATAGCTGTTGGAAATATGCCCTAGAGGCAATAATAAAAGTATTATTATTATATTTCCTTGTTCATGATAATTGTCTTTTATTCATGCTATAATTGTATTATCCGGAAATCGTAATACACGTGTGAATACATAGACCACAATATGTCCCTAGTGAGCCTCTAGTTGACTAGCTCGTTGATCAACAGATAGTCAT
Source organism: Aegilops bicornis (assembly GCA_021605145.1). Lineage (NCBI taxonomy): Eukaryota > Viridiplantae > Streptophyta > Magnoliopsida > Poales > Poaceae > Aegilops > Aegilops bicornis. The sequence continues at coordinate 872,840 of JAHIAL010000096.1, forward strand.
GGTTTCTGACTATGGACATTGGATGTCATTGATCACGGGATCACATCATTAGGAGAATGATGTGATGGACAAGACCCAATCCTAAGCATAGCACAAGATCGTGTAGTTCGTTTTGCTAGAGCTTTTCCAATGTCAAGTATCTCTTCCTTAGACCATGAGATCGTGTAACTCCCGGATACCGTAGGAGTCCTTTGGGTGTACCAAACGTCCACAACGTAATCGGGTGACTATAAAGGTGCACTACAGGTATCTCCGAAAGTGTCTGTTGGGTTGACACGGATCGAGACCGGGATTTGTCACTCTGTATGACGGAGAGGTATCACTTTGGGCCCACTTTCGGTAGTGCATCATCATAATGAGCTCAAAGTGACCAAGTGTTTGGTCACAGGATCATGCATTACGGTACGAGTAAAGTGACTTGCCGGCAACGAGATTGAACGAGGTATTGGGATACCGACGATCAAATCTCGGGCAAGTAACATACCGTTTGACAAAGGGAATAGTATACGGGGTTGATCAAATCCTCGACATCGTGGTTCATCTGATGATATCATCGAGGAGCATGTGGGATCCAGCATGGGTATCCAGATCCTGCTGCTGGTTATTGACCGGAGAGCTGTCTCGGTCATGTCTGCATGTCTCCCGAACCCGTAGGGTCTACACACTTAAGGTTCGGTGACGCTAGGGTTATTAGGAAGACTTGTATGTGATTACCGAATGTTGTTCGGAGTCTCGGATGAGATCCCGGACGTCACGAGGAGTTCTGGAATGGTCCGGAGGTGAAGATTTATATATGGGAAGTTGTCATACGGACACCGGAAAGTTTCGGGGCATATCGGTATTGTACTGGGGCCACTGGAGGGGTTCAGGGGTCCACCGAGGGGCCACCCCTCTTGGAGGGCCTCATGGGCCGCAAGGGACAGGGAACCAGCCCCTGGAGGGCTGGGCGCGCCCCCCCTTGGGCCCATGCGCCTAGGGTTTGGGGGAACCCTAGTGGGGGCGCCCCCCTTGCTTGGGGGGCAAGCCCCCCTCCCTGGCCGCCGCCCCCCCTCTAGATCTCATCTAGAGGGGGCCGGCCCCCTTCCCCTTCCCCTATAAATAGAGGGGCGAGGGGAGGGCTGAACACCTGATCCAAGGCGCAGCCCCTCCCCTCCCCAACACCTCTCCTCCTCCGTTGAGTGCTTGGCGAAGCCCTGTCGGAGTACTGCCTCTCCACCAACACCACGCCGTCGTGCTGCTGCTAGAGCCTTCTTCCTCAACCTCTCCTTCCCCCTTGCTGGATCAAGAAGGAGGAGACGTCATCCGCTCCGTACGTGTGTTGAACGCGGAGGTGCTTTGTCTGTTCAGCACTTGGTCATCGGTGATTTGGATCACGGCGAGTCACGACTCCATCATCCCGGTTCCCTTGAACGCTTCCGCACGCGATCTACAAGTGGTATGTAGATGCAATCTCTCTCCCATGACTCGTTGCTTAGATGAACTCATAGATGGATCTTGGTGAAACCATAGGAAAAATTTTAATTTTCTGCAACATTCCCCAACAGTGGCATCATGAGCTAGGTCTATGCGTAGTTCTCTATTGCACGAGTAGAACACAATCTGTTGTGGGCGTAGATGTTGTCAACTCTCTTGCCTCTACTAGTCTTATCTTGCTTCAGCGGTATTGTGGAATGAAGCGGCCCGGACCGACCTTACACGTACGCTTACGTGAGACAGGTTCCACCGACTGACATGCACTAGCTGCATAAGGTGGCTAGCGGGTGTCTGTCTCTCCCACTTTAGTTGGAGCGGATTCGATGAAAAGGGTCCTTATGAAGGGTAAATAGAAGTTGACAAATCACGTTGTGGCTTTCACGTAGGTAAGAAAACGTTCTTGCTAGAACCCTATTGCAGCCACGTAAAACTTGCAACAACAATTAGAGGACGTCTAACTTGTTTTTGCAGCAAGTGTTTTAATGATGTGATATGGCCAAAGTTGTGATGAATGATGAATGATATATGTGATGTATGAGATCATGTTCTTGTAATAGGAATCACGACTTGCATGTCGATGAGTATGACAACCGGCAGGAGCCATAGGAGTTGTCTTTATTTTTGTATGACCTGCGTGTCATTGAAGAACGCCATGTAAATTACTTTACTCTATTGCTAAACGCGTTAGCCATAGAAGTAGAAGTAGTCGTTGCCGTGACAACTTCATGAAGACACGATGATGGAGATCATGATGATGGAGATCATGGTGTCATGCCGGTGACAAGATGATCATGGAGCCCCGAAGATGGAGATCAAAGGAGCTATATGATATTGGCCATATCATGTCACTACTATATAATTGCATGTGATGTTTATTATGTTTATGCATCTTGTTTACTTAGAACGATGGTAGTAAATAAGATGATCCCTCATAACAATTTTAAGAAAGTGTTCTCCCTAAGCGTACCTTTGTTGCTAAAGTTCGCTGCTTCAAGCACCACGTGATGATCGGGTGTGATAGATCCTTACGTTCACATACAACGGGTGTAAGACAGTTTTACACATGCAAAACACTTAGGTTAACTTGGCGAGCCTAGCATGTACAGACATGGCCTCGAACACGAGAGACCGAAAGGTCGAACATGAGTCTTATGGAAGATACGATCAACATGGAGATGTTCACCGGCGATGACTAGTCCGTCTCACGTGATGATCGGACACGGCCTAGTCGACTCGGATCATGTAACACTTAGATGACTAGAGGGATGTCAAATCTGAGTGGGAGTTCATTAAATAGTTTGATTAGATGAACTTTATAATCATGAACAATAGTCTAAAATCTTTGCAAAATGTCTTGTAGATCAAATGGCCAACGCTCATGTCACCATGATCTTCAACGCGTTCCTAGAGAAAACCAAGCTGAAAGATGATGGCAGCAACTATTCGGACTGGGTCCGGAACCTGAGGATCATCCTCATAGCTGCCAAGAAACAATATGTCCTAGAAGCACCGCTAGATGAAGCACCCATCCCAGAGAACCAAGACGTTATGAACACTTGGCAGTCTCGTGCTGATGATTACTCCCTCGTTCAGTGCGGCATGCTTTACACCTTAGAACCGGGGCTCCAAAAGTGTTTTGAGCAACACGGAGCATATGAGGTGTTCGAGGAGCTGAAACTAGTTTTTCAAGCTCATGCCCGGTCGAGAGATATGAAGTCTCCGACAAGTTCTACAATTGTAAGATGGAGGAAAATAGTTACATCGGTGAGCACATACTCAAAATGTCCTGGGTTGCATAACCGCCTTTCCCAGCTGGACATTAACCTCCCGTGACGAGGCGGTCATTGACAGAATCCTTCATCGCTCCCACCGAGCTACAAGAGCTTTGTGATAAACTACAATATGCGGGGATGGTGAAAACTATTCCTGAAGTATTTTCAATGCTTTGAAGTCAGCAGAGGTAGAAATCAAGAAGGAGCATCAAGTGTTGATGGTCAATAAAACCACTAAGTTCAAGAAGGGCAAGGGTAAGAAGAACTTCAAGAAGGACGGCAAGGATGTTGCCGCTACAGTAAGCCGGTTGCGAGGAAGAAGTCGCAATGGACCCAAGCACGAGTGAGTGCTTTTATTGCAAAGGGAAGGGTCATCGGAGCGGAACTGCCCCAAATACTTAGCGCATAAGAAGGCCGGCAACACTAAAGGTATATTTGATATACATGTAATCGATGTGTACCTTACCAGTACTCGTAGTAACTCCCCGGGTATTTGATACGGTGCCGTTGCTCATATATGTAACTCACGCCAGGAGCTGCGGAATAAACGGAGGCTGGCGAAGGGCGAGGTGACGATGCGGCGTCGGGGAATGGTTCCAAGGTCGATGTGATCGCCGTCGGCATGCTACCTCTACATTTACCTACGGGATTAGTTTTAAACCTCAATAATTGTTATTTAGTGCCAAGTTTGAGCATGAACATTGTATCAGGATCTCGTTTAATACGAGATGGCTACTCATTTAAATCCGAGAATAATGGTTGTTCTATTTATATGAGAGAAATGTTTTATGGTCATGCTCCGATGGTCAATGGTTTATTCTTAATGAATCTCGAACGCAATGTTACACATATTCATAGTGTGAATACCAAAAGATGTAAAGTTGATACGATAGTCCCACATACTTGTGGCACTGCCGCCTTGGTCACATTGGTGTCAAGCACATGAAGAAGCTCCATGCTGATGGACTTTTAGAGTCTCTCGATTATGAATCATTTGACACATGCGAACCATGCCTCATGGGCAAGATGACCAAGACTCCGTTCTCCGGAACAATGGAGCGAGCAACCAACTTATTGGAAATCATACATACCGATGTGTGCGGTCCAATGAGCGTTCAGGCTCATGGAGGATATCGTTATGTTCTCACTCTCACCGATGACTTGAGTAGATATGGGTATGTCTACTTGATGAAACACAAGTCTGAGACCTTTGAAAAGTTCAAGGAATTTCAGAATGAAGTAGAGAATCAACGTGACCGAAAGATAAAATTCTTACGATCGGATCGTGGAGGAGAATATTTAAGTCACGAATTTGGTGCACACTTAAGGAAATGTGGAATCCTTTCACAACTCACGCCGCCTGGAACACCTCGGTACAGAACGGTGTGTCCGAGCGATAATGTCGCACTCTATTGGATATGGTGCGATCTATGATGTCTCTCACTGATTTACCGCTATCATTTTGGGGATACGCTCTAGAGACAGCTACATTCACTTTAAATAGGGCACCATCTAAATCCGTTGAGACGACACCGTATGAATTATGGTTTGGGAAGAAACCTAAGCTGTCGTTTCTAAAAGTTTGGGGATGCGATGCTTATGTCAAGAAACTTCAACCTGAAAAGCTCGAACCCAAGTCGGAAAAATGCGTCTTCATAGGATACCCTAAGGAAACCATTGGGTATACCTTATACCTTAGATCCGAAGGCAAGATTTTTGTTGCCAAGAACGGGTCCTTTCTGGAAAAAGAGTTTCTCTCGAAAGGAGTAAGTGGGAGGAAAGTAGAGCTCGATGAAGTACTACCTCTTGAACCGGAAAGTAGTGCAGCTCAGGAAAATGTTCCTGTGGTGCCTACACCGACTGGAGAGGAAATTAATGATGATGATCAAGGTACTTCGGATCAAGTTGCTCTTGAACTTCAGAGGTCCACAAGGACACGTTCCACACCAGAGTGGTATGGCAACCTGTCACCGGAAATCATGTTGTTAGACAACGGTGAACCTTCGAACTATGAAGAAGCGATGGAGGGACCAGATTCCAACAAATGGCTTGAAGCCATGCAATCCGAGATAGGATCCATGTATGAAAACAAGGTGTGGACTTTGACAGACTTGCCCGATGATCGGCGAGCGATAGAAAACAAATGGATCTTTAAGAAGAAGACGGACGCGGATGGTAATATCACCATCTATAAAGCTCGACTTGTCGCTAAGGGTTATCGGCAAGTTCAAGGGATTGACTACGATGAGACTTTCTCTCCCGTGAGCGAAGCTTAAGTCCGTCCGAATAATGTTAGCAATTGCCGCATACTATGATTATGAGATATGTCATATGGTCGTCAAAACGGCATTCCTTAACGGTTATCTTAAGGAAGAGCTGTATATGATGCAGCCGGAAGGTTTTGTCGATCCTAAGAATGCTAACAAGGTATGCAAGCTCCAGCGATCCATTTATGGGCTGGTGCAAGCATCTCGGAGTTGGAACATTCGCTTTGATGAGATGATCAAAGCGTTTGGGTTTATGCAGACTTATGGAGAAGCCTGCGTTTACAAGAAAGTGAGTGGGAGCTCTGTAGCATTTCTCATATTATATGTAGATGACATACTTTTGATGGGAAATGATATAGAACTTTTGGACAGCATTAAGGCCTACTTGAATAAGAGTTTTCAATGAAGGACCTTGGAGAAGCTGCTTACATATTAGGCATCAAAATCTATAGGGATAGATCGAGGCGCCTCATAGGTCTTTCACAAAGCACATACCTTGATAAGATTTTGAAGAAGTTCAAAATGGATCAGTCCAAGAAAGGGTTCTTGCCTGTTTTGCAAGGTGTGAAATTGAGCTCGGCTCAATGCCCGACCACGGCAAAAGATAAAGAAGAGATGAGTGTCATCCCCTATGCCGCAGCCATAAGATCTATTATGTATGCCATGTTGTGTACCAGACCTGATGTAAACCTTGCCGTAAGTTTGGTAGGAAGGTACCAAAGTAATCCGACAAGGAACAACTGGACAGCGGTCAAGAATATCCTGAAGTACACAAAAGGACAAAGGACATGTTTCTCGTTTATGGAGGTGACGAAGAGCTCGTAAAGGGTTACGTCAGCGCTTAGCTTCGACACGAGATCTGGATGACTCAAAGTCACAAACCGGATACGTGTATATGTTGAATGGTGGAGCGATGGTGGTGCGTTTGCCAAGCGAAGCGTCGTGGCGGGATCTACATGTGAAGCGGAGTACATGGCAGCCTCGGAGGCAGCGCGCCAATGAAGCGATTTGGGTGAAGGAGTTCATCACCGACCTAGGAGTCATACCCAATGCGTCGGAGCCGATCAAACTCTTCTGTGACAACACTGGAGCTATTGCACTTGCCAAGGAGCCCGGGTTTCACAAGAAGACCAGGCACATCAAGCGTCGCTTCAACTCCATTCGTGAAAATGTTCAAGATGGGGACATAGAAATTTGCAAAGTGCATACGGATCTGAATGTCGCAGATCTGTTGACTAAACCTCTTCCGCGAGCAAAACATGATCAACACCAGAACTCTATGGGTGTTCGATTCATCACAATGTAACTAGATTATTGACTCTAGTGCAAGTGGGAGACTGTTGGAAATATGCCCTAGAGGCAATAATAAAAGTATTATTATTATATTTCCTTGTTCATGATAATTGTCTTTCATTCATGCTATAATTGTATTATCCGGAAATTGTAATACATGTGTGAATACATAGACCACAATATGTCCCTAGTGAGCCTCTAGTTGACTAGCTCGTTGTTGATCAACAGATAGTCATGGTTTCTGACTATGGACATTGGATGTCCTTGATAATCTGGATCACATCATTAGGAGAATGATGTGATGGACAAGACCCAATCCTAAGCATAGCATAAGATCGTGTAGTTCGTTTTGCTAGAGCTTTTCAATGTCAAGTATCTCTTCCTTAGACCATGAGATCGTGTAACTCCCGGATACCGTAGGGAGTGCTTTGGGTGTACCAAAGCGTCACAACGTGAATCGGGTGACTATAAAGGTGCACTACAGGTATCTCCGAAGAAAGTGTCATTGGGTTGACACGGATCGAGATCGATTTGTCACTCCGTGGACGGAGAGGTATCACTGGGCCCACTCAGTAGTGCATCATCATAATGAGCTCAAAGTGACCAAGTGTTTGGTCACGGGATCATGCATTACGGTACGAGTAAAGTTACTTGCCGGCAACGAGATTGAACAAGGTATTGGGATACCGACGACCGAATCTCGAGCAAGTAACATACCGTCTCACTAAGGGAATAGTATACGGGGTTGATCAAATCCTCGACATCGTGGTTCATCCGATGATATCATCGAGGAGCATGTGGGAGCCAGCATGGGTATCCAGATCCCGCTGCTGGTTATTGACCGGAGAGCTGTCTCGGTCATGTCTGCATGTCTCCCGAACCCATAGGGTCTACACACTTAAGGTTCGGTGACGCTAGGGTTATTAGGAAGACTTGTATGTGATTACCGAATGTTGTTCGGAGTCCCGGATGAGATCCCGGACGTCACGAGGAGTTCGGAATGGTCCGGAGGTGAAGATTTATATATGGGAAGTTGTCATACGGACACCGGAAAGTTTCGGGGCATATCGGTATTGTATCTTGGGCCACGGAGGGGTTCCGGGTCCACCGAGGGGCCACCCTCTTGGCGGGCCTCATGGGCCGCATGGTACTGGCAACCCGCCCCTGGCGGGCTGGGCGCCCCCCCCCCCTGGGCCCATGCGCCTAGGGTTTGGGGGGAACCCTAGTGGGGACGCCTGCTTGGGGGCAAGCCTCCCCCTGCCGCCCCCCTCTAGATCTCATCTAGAGGGGGCCGGCCCCCTTCCCCTTCCCCTATAAATAGAGGGGTGAGGGGAGGGCTGAACACCTGATCCAAGGCGCAGCCCCTCCCCTCCCCAACACCTCTCCTCCTCCGTTAAGTGCTTGGCGAAGCCCTGTCGGAGTACTGCCTCTCCACCATCACCACGTCGTCGTCGTCTTTTCATTGGAGCCTTCTTCCTCAACCTCTCCTTCCCCTTGCTGGATCAAGAAGGAGGAGATGTCATCCACTCCGTCACGTGTGTTGAACGCGGAGGTGTTGTCCGCTCAGCACTTGGTCATCGGTGATTTGGATCACGGCGTAGTACGACTCCATCATCCCTGCTCCATTGAACGCTTCCGCACGCGATCTACATGTGGTATGTAGATGCAATCACTCTCCCATGACTCGTTGCTTAGATGAACTCATAGATGGATCTTGGTGAAACCGTAGGAAAAATTTTAATTTTCTGCAACGTTCCCCAACAATAGCATGGAACCATCAAAAATTATATATACGTTGGAGACGTATCAATCACCGATTTGTCGTTTTTTCAATTCGGCGATCTTCAATCTGCATAATATAGTGAGGATAATTAAAAATACATGCAATGAAAGAGCTGACCTATATATAGAGACTTAATGACAGAAGTAGTACTGTACTTACAGGCAGTAGCAAGTGATCATTAATTTATCGAGGGCCTTTAGATTGAAAAACGCGAAGAACTCCTCAAATGGAACATTCAACAGTTCAAGTCCAACGAGGTCATGCTCCTCTCTGACCATCAGCGTCAAAATATTCTTCCCCTTAGACTCTCTCCAGGTTTTCATGTACCACTCATGGAATCTGAACATCATCGTTGGTAGAGATCATTCATCTTTGACGAGAGGCTTCCCGTACACATATTTGTGTTCGTCCACCTCCAATAAATCATAATGTACTTCGTCGGGCAGGTATTCTTCAGATTGTTATAACCGGGCACCATCCCGCCCGGAACATTAGCAACGATATCGCTGGACACCTAGAGTGGGGGGAACGATTGGTTCGCTTGTTCGCCGAGCTGGGCAACTTTTTTCCCAGCTCGTCGTTGACCACTGATAGTACTTCCCGACCGCGACGCTTCCATAAATGACTTTGTAAGAATGCGCTCATAGTTGCCTTTCGCGGAGACTTTGGCGGTTTCTGCAGGGGCAGCCAGAGTATCGCCTTCACTTTTACCGGATCTATCTTCTCCTCTGAGGTGGATGTTTCTTTGCTTTCGCCCCTTCAAAGAAGTTATCCACTTCGCTTGCACGATCCACAGAAGTTTTCCTCCACGGTCCTCTCGTATGGTAACTTCTCAAGATTCTTGAGAGAAGGACCGTATTTGTATTGCCTCCCGGCTTTGGCTGTGCTGCTAGACGCCGGAGCAGACGGAGCGGCTGCGGCTGTCTTTCCTTTCTTACGAGGCGGAGGCGAAGGACTACGACGCGTCGGAGCAGCCGGAGCGGCGGCGGGTCTCTTGATCCGCCCTTGTTGACGAGTCGGAGAAGGAGGAGGCTGGCTGCTCAGGCGTGCTGGCTCAGGCGAAGAAGGAGGCGGAGTGCCCCCACGCGCCGGAGAAGGAGGCTGAGTGCCCTGATCACTCGCCGGAGGAGGAGGCGGAGGAGGAGGCTGAGTGCCCTGATCACTCGCCGGAGGAGGAGGCGGAGGAGGAGGCGGATTGCCCTGACTCGCCGGAGGAGGAGGAGGAGGCGGAGGCGTCCAGTTCGGAAGGTTGATGTGCTCCTTCCGCCATAGGCATGGAGTCTTCAGAGAAGAACCCAGCCGAATCTCCCCTTCACCCGTAGGGTGGTCAAGTTGAAGGTCCTCAAATCCGTCTGTTATTTGATCCACCATCACCCTAGCATATCCTTCTGGAATCGGCTGGCCGTGGAAGGTTGAGTCAGGTTTATTAGGTATAACAGAGCCAACAGCCGCCTTGACTTTCAATGTCATCCATCGCGTCATAAGGTGGCAATGTTGAGACTCCGTGATAGCATCCACGGGGTAGCTAGCAGGAGCCGTGAAGACATGCTCCAGCTGCTGAGTCTGCTCGGTGGAAGCCACGCTGCATCTCCGCTTCAGGGGGAGATTCGGCAGGTCGTTTGCTGCAATCTGCTTCTCGTTCCTCTAGCCCTTGTACCCTTTCGTGCAGCGCCTGCAGTTGGCTATGCTCCACTTTCTTCCTCCTCTCTTGGGTTTTGTAACCCCCTGCGTCCGGAAAGCCAGCCTTCCACGGAATGGAGCTCGGGCGTGCCTCGTGGTCCGCCCTGTGGTGCTCAGGATTCCCGAGGGCCATTGTGAGCTCGTCATTCTCTCTGTCTAGGACGAACGTCCCTTGCTGCGCTTTCTTGATATACTCCTGAAGCTTTCTGACAGGTATTCGCAGTTGCTCATCCGTCCAAACGCACTTCCCTGTTACAGGGTCCAAGGTTCTGCTAACCCCGAAGAACCAAGTCCAGCAACGGTCTGGCCAGTTCAATGTCTCTGGTTCGACCCCTTTAGCAATCAGGTCATTCTCAGCCTTTTCCCACAAAGGTCGGGCTTTGAGGTAGCCACCTGACCCCGTGCGATGGTGATGCTTCTTCTTCGCAACATTTATCTTGTTTATCGCTGACATCTTCTTACTCATTTCCGATGTATTGTGGGCCACAAATGCGGTCCAAAGGATCTCTGATCTTCTCATACTTTCCGGTGAATTGTGGTGTCAAATCTTTGTCGACAAACTCTGTTTTCAGCTCATTCTTCCACCTCCTGAATAGTTCTACCATCTTCTTAAGAGCATGAGACTTGATCAATTGCTCTTTAACTGGCTTCTCCGAATCCTCCTCTGGCGGTAGGGTGAAATTTGCATTAAGCCATGTCCACAGATCTTCTTTCTGCATATCGGAGACATAAGACACCTGAGGGTCTTCCTTCTTAGGCTTTAACCATTGCTGGATACTGATCGGGATCTTGTCCCTAACAAGAACCCCGCACTGAGCATGAAATGCATCCCTTGTCCGGATGGGTTCAATCGGCTTGCCATCGCGCGCGATTGCTGTGATCTCAAACCTTTCATCCGAGCGCAACTTTTTCTTTGGGCCTCGATTCTTTACGAGAGTTGTGCGCTCGATCCGGAGGGCTAGAGAAAAGAAGAAAGACCAAAGTTAATTAATATCTGTACATACGAAAACAATGAATGCATCAACTAGTCAAGACAGGCTTAACTAATATATATACACGGCGGACTCGGTTCGGGTCACCGGAGCCATCATGACGGTCTACTTCTTCTTGTACCGAGCCGCCATTGGGTCACCGGAGCCATCATACTCATAACCTTCTTCTTCAAGACCCTGTCCTTCCAGGACCATCGGTGTCGTTGAGAAACGACGAACGACATCACTTCCTTTTTACGACTATGTCCCCAACATCTCTTCGCTTCTTCGTCTCGGGGGTGCTCCATAGTTTCTGCAAATATTTACAACATGGCAATTATTATTCAAACATGACAGCTGGATATATTAGTGGCAAACGTAGAACTAGCTAGCTAATATAATCACAATAAGGAATCATATTAGTGGCCTCGACGCTGCTTCTCTAGGGTTTGGGGTGGCCTCGGCAACGCTTCAAGGGTTAGGGTGGCCTCGACAATGCTTCAAGGGGTTTGGGGCGGCCTCGACGACAACGCTCTTTTAACTTGGTAAATTTGGGTGGCCTCGAGAGAGTTTGTCGGGGAGGGGCGCGGTGGGAGGGGGTAGGAGACCAACATCGTTTTTTTTCTAGGGTTTGGGTGTCCTCAGAGTTTTGGTCGATGACAGTATCGAGGGGGTGCTCCGTGGTATAAGTTATCACGGTCGAGAGGGGTTATATCGACAACGACGCCGACATACATACATGGGAAAATGATGTTATCGGGAGGGGTATATCGACCTCCCTCGTGTTGAAGTTATATCGGGAGGGAGTATATCGACAACGACATACCCGATAAAAAATAAGAAGACAAAAGAAGAAATAAAAAGAGGAGAAGAAGAAAGGAATAAAAGAGAAGCAATCGAAGAAAAAAGAAGAAGAAAAAAAAGGAGAAGAAGAAAGGAATAGAGGAGAAAGAAGAAAAAATAGAAAATTTTCTATTTTTCTTCTTCTTTCTCCTCTATTCCTTTCTTCTTCTCCTCTTCTTTTTCTTCTTTTTTCCTCTTCTTATTTATTACTCCTCTTCTTCCTCTCCTCTTCTTCTTTCTTCCTCTTCTTATTTTCTTTTTTCCTATCCCGTGGTCTAAAATCGGTCTATGCACGATAGAAAATTCTGAAAAAATTACATCATATCTATGATCCCTCGACGTCCCCGCCTCTGTCATGAACAAAAAAACTATGAATAAAAAAACATCATGTTCTATGGACAAAAAAATATCATATATTTCATCCACATCCATGCATACATCATATATATATATATATGTGATCATCTATGAAAAAAACATCATATTCTATAAAAAAATCATCATATATATATGAACAAAAACAATTATGATAACAAGCATATATATCATCATATATATGAAAAACAAGCAAATACATATATATGAAAAAAATAACCATATATATATATATATGAAAAAAAAAACGCTGCGCCGCCAGACCAAGTGAGGAGGCGGGGTAGGGGGCGACGGCGACGACGGGGGCGGGGTAGGGGGCGACGGCGACGGAGATGACAACGGTGGGCCGGGACGGCACGGCCTGGCGTCGAGAGCGGGCGACGCGCGGCGCGGGCAACGGCGAGGCGCGGGCGACGGCGGCGGCGACGGCGGGCGGCGTCGGGGCAACCTGGCGGCGTCGATGTCGTCGGTATTGTCGGGGGCGGTTAGGAGTGGCAACTGCGAGATGATAAGTGTGAACTTATATAGCGAGGCCTTTAGTCCCGGTTGGTGGCACGAACCGGGACTAAAAGTGCATTAGTCCCGGTTGGTGCCACCGACCGGGACCAAAGGCCTCTTTTCAGCAGCCCAAAGGGCGGAAAGTGAGGCCTTTGGTCCCGGTTCAGGCACAAACCGGGACTAAAGGGGGCATTGGTACCGGTTGGTGCCACGAACCGTACCAATGCATTCTCTTTAGTCCCTTGGTGCCACCAACCGGGACCAAAGACCTCAGGTTGCTGCCGCATCGCGCCAAAGTTTAGTCCCACTCGCTAGTTGAGAGGGCGCGCAGCTGGTTTATAAGCGCCACTGCCGCACCCTCTCGAGGTCCCTCTATTCGTGCTTACGGGCCTAATTGTTACTGCTATGCCTGATGGGCCTTACTGGCCTTCTCAAGGGCCTGAATCCTGGCCCATGGATGGGTTTCTAGTCGTATTCACGCCGTGGTGGCCTAGTAGGTGGCAAATTTTTTATTTTTTCCCAGTTTTTTGTTTTCTTTTTTGCTTTATTTTTTGTTTTGTTTCTACTTACAACAAAATACTTATTTATTTTATTTTATTTTGTTTATAATTACTTATTAATTTTATTTTATGATAATTCTTTTTGCTATTAAAATTTCTGACAAAAAAAGTTCTTTCTGAAAATTCTTTTTACTTTTAATGATTTTGAACAGAAAATACTTTGATAATTTTAGTTGCATCAATTTTATATAATTTTAGTTTCAATAATACTAGAGGTTGCTTATAATGTTTTGAACAGAAAAATACTTTCATAATTTTAGTTTTATAAAATTTATTTATGTTATTACAGTTTTATTGTTTCTACTTATCTATTTTATTAAAGTTTATATTATTTTGTTTCAAATTACTTACTTATTTTATTTTATTTTGTTTCTGATTTCATTTGTTATTTTTCATGCATTTACTAATTATTTTGAGCTATAAGACCATGAAATTGAAAAGCATTTGAAATGAACTCTGAAAAGGTTCCAAGTTGGCATGGTATCATCATTTCACCCACATAGCATGTGCAAGAAAGTACAGCGGCTTACGGCAAAAACTGGATGCACTTCGTGTACAAAACGGACACTCTCTTTCGAAGTATGAGGGTTTCATACGGAAACTTGTCTGTTACAAAGGGATTTCATTTTTTTGAACTTATTTGAACTCCCTTGTTTTTCTGTGTTCAAAATGCACCATTCAAAGCCACATCATCAATTTACAACCCTTTCTGACTACATTTCTTATTTTTCATGCATTTACTGATTATTTTCAGCTATAAGACCATGAAATTGAAAAGCATTTGAAATGAACTCTCAAAAGGTTCCAAGTTGGCATGGTATCATCATTTCACCCACATAGCATGTGCGAGAAAGTAGAGAGGGTTACGGCAAAAACTGGATACACTTCGTGTACAAAATGGATAATCTCTTTCGAAGTATCAGGGTTTCATACGGAAACTCGTCTGTTACAAAGGGATTTCAATTTTTTTGAACTTATTTGAACTCCCTTCTTTTTCTGTGTTCAAAATGCACACCATTCAAAGCCACATCATCAATTTACAACCCTTTCTGACTTCATTTGTTATTTTTCATGCATTTACTGATTATTTTGAGCTATAAGACCATGAAATTGAAACGCATTTGAAATGAACTCTGAAAAGGTTCCAAGTTGGCATGGTATCATCATTTCACCCACATAGCATGTGCAAGAAAGTACAGAGGCTTACGGCAAAAACTGGATGCACTTCGTGTACAAAACGGACAATCTCTTTCGAAGTATGAGGGTTTCATACGGAAACTTGTCTGTTACAAAGGGATTTCATTTTTTTTGAACTTATTTGAACTCCCTTGTTTTTCTGTGTTCAAAAATGCACCATTCAAAGCCACGTCATCAATTTACAACCCTTTCTGACTACATTTGTTATTTTTCATGCATTTACTGATTATTTTGAGCTATAAGACCATGAAATTGAAAAGCATTTGAAAAGAACTCTGAAAAGGTTCCAAGTTGGTATGGTATCATCATTTCACCCACATAGCATGTGCGAGAAGGTAGAGAGGGTTACGGCAAAAACTGGATGCACTTCGTGTACAAAACGGACAATCTCTTTCTTCAAGTATCTAGGTTTCATACGGAAACTCGTCTGCTACAAAGGGATTTCAATTTTTGAACTTATTTGAACTCCCTTGTTTTTCTCGTGTTCAAAATGCACACCATTCAAAGCCATTATCAATTTACAACCCTTTCTCGACTTCATTTGTTATTTTTCATGCATTTACTGATTATTTTGAGCTATAAGACCATGAAATTGAAAAGCATTTGAAATGAACTCTGAAAAGGTTCCAAGTTGGCATGGTATCATCATTTCACCCACATTGCATGTGCAAGAAAGTACAGAGGCTTACGGCAAGAACTGGATGCACTTCGTGTACAAAACAGACAATCTCTTTCGAAGTATTAGGGTTTCATACGGAAACTCGTCTGTTACAAAGGGATTTCATTTTTTTTGAACTTATTTGAACTCCCTTGTTTTTCTGTGTTCAAAATGCACACCATTCAAAGCCACATCATCAATTTACAACCCTTTCTTACTTCATTTCTTATTTTTCATGCATTTACTGATTATTTTGAGCTATAAGACCATGAAATTGAAAAGCATTTGAAATGAACTCTGAAAAGGTTCCAAGTTGGCATGGTATCATCATTTCACCCACATAGCACGTGCGAGAAAGTAGAGAGAGTTATGGCAAAAACTAGATACACTTCGTGTACAAAACGGACAATCTCTTTCGAAGTATCAGGGTTTCATACGGAAACTCGTCTGTTACAAAGGGATTTCATTTTTTTTGAACTTATTTGAACTCCCTTCTTTTTCTGTGTCCAAAATGCACTATTCAAAGCCACATCATCAATTTACAACCCGTTCTGACTTCATTTGTTATTTGTCATGCATTTATCGATTATTTTGAGCTATAAAACCATGAAATTGAAAAGCATTTGAAATGAACTCTGAAAAGGTTCCAAGTTGGCATGGTATCATCATTTCACCCACATAGCATGTGCGAGAAAGTAGAGAGGGTTACAGTAAAACGGATACACTTCGTGTACAAAACGGACAATCTCTTCAAGTATCGTGGTTTCATACGGAAACTCGTCTGTTACAAAGGGATTTCAATTTTTTTGAACTTATTTGAACTCCCTTGTTTTTCTGTGTTCAAAATGCACACCATTCAAAGCCACGTCATCAATTTACAACCCTTTCTGACTTCATTTGTTATTTTTCATGCATTTTATCGATTATTTTGAGCTATAAGACCATGAAATTGAAAAGCAGTTGAAATGAACTCTGAAAAGGTTCCAAGTTGGAATGGTATCATCATTTGACCCACATAGCATGTGCGAGAAAGTAGAGAGGTTTACGGCAAAAATTGGATACACTTCGTGTACAAAACAGACAATCTTTTTCGAAGTATCAGGGTTTCATACGGAAACTCGTCTGTTACAAAGGGATTTCATTTTTTTGAACTTATTTGAACTCCATTGTTTTTCTGTGTTCAAAATGCACCATTCAAAGCCACATCATCAATTTACAACCCTTTCTGACTACATTTGTTATTTTTCATGCATTTACTGATTATTTTGAGCTATAAGACCATGAAGTTGAAAAGCATTTGAAATGAACTCTGAAACCAAAGTACATACATAGTTCTCTAGAGCATTAAAACCAAAGTACATACATAGTTCTCATTGAACAACATATAGCTCTGCAGAGCATCTAATTAAACCATACATTGAAATTATGTAAAACCTTTCAATGCAACAACAAATGCGATCATGATCGCAACCAAGGTAACAAGCCGATCCAAGCGCATAATGATACCAAGCCTCGGTATGAATGGCATATTTTCTAATCTTTTTAATCTTCAACCGCATTGCATCCATCTTGATCTTGTGATCATCGACGACATCCGCAACATGCAACTCCAATATCATCTTCTCCTCCTCGATTTTTCTTATTTTTTCCTTCAAGTAATTGTTTTCGTCTTCAACTAAATTTAACCTCTCGACAATAGCGTCGGTTGGAATTTCCGGTTCAACAACCTCCTAGATAAATAAAATCTATGTCACATTGGTCGGCATAATTGTCATAAACAATAAATGAACCAAATAGTTATGAAAAGATAATATATATACCACATCTGAATCATAGATGTGATTTAGGGCCGAGGGCGGAGGCGGATCTGAAAACCATCGCACTATATAATAACAAGGAATAATAAAAGTAAGAAAATTAGACAAGTATCTATCTGAAGTCGGAATTTTTTTCTTTCAGAAAGAAGATAAGAACAAGAGGCTCACCACGATGGTGCCGGCGACGAGATCGGCGCAGGCGATCGACGGCGGTGAAGACGGGGCGGGGACGGGGCGTGACGGACCGCTAAATCTAGACAAATCTCGTTGAAAATGGAGCTCGGAGGTCGAGTTTTGAGAGGAGAAAGCTTAACTAGTGTGGCTCGGGCATTTCATCGAACACCTCATGTGCATAGGAGGTGAACTAGAGCACCCAAATGCCCTCCCTTGTCGGCTTGATAAAAGCGAGCACTCTGGAGTGCTGCAAAAGGGCGTGGGTATATATAGGTAGTTATTTGTCCCTGTTCGTGGCATGAACCGGGACTAAAGGTATTCTTCTGTCCCGGTTCAAGCCACGAACCGGGACCAATGGTTGTGGGCCAGGAGCGAGGACCATTGGTCCCGGTTCGTGGCTTGAACTGGGACAAATGGTTCCACACGAACCGGGACCAATGCCCACGAGGCCTTGGCCAGCCCCCTGGGCTCACGAACCGGGTCTAATAGCCCCCATGGGTCCCGGTTCTTGAAGAACCGGGACTAATGGGCTGGCCAGGCCCGAACGTTAGCCCTGTTTTCTACTAGTATAGGAATTATGTGCCCGTAGATTTCATTGTTCTTGATATAGATTGCAATCCTACATGTCCTGTTATTCTTGGTAGACCTTTCCTTAGAACCATTGGTGCAATTATTGATATGAAAGAAGGAAATATTAGATTCCAATTTCCGTTAAGGAAAGGCATGGAACACTTTCCTTGGAAGAAAATTAAATTTCCTTATGAATCTATTATGAGAGCCACTTATGGATTGCATACCAAAGATGGCAATACCTAGATGCATTCGTGTTTTTATGCCTAGCTAGGGGCGTTAAACGATAGCGCTTGTTGGCAGGCAACCCAATTTTATTTTTGTTCTTTTATTTTTTCTCCTATTTAGTAATAAATAATTCATATAGCTTCTATTCAGATGTGGTTTTATGTTTAATAAGTCTTTCTGCCAAGTAGAACCTTTGGGAAGACTTGGATGAACTCTTTGCGATCTTGCTGTAAAAAACAGAAACTTTTGCGCTCACGAGAATAGATGTAATTTTTTACATAAGAGTGATTTTAGGTTAATTCTTTTTGCAGATGACTAATAGACAAATTCCTCACGTCCACCAATTTATTTAAGAATTTTTGGATTTACAGAAGTATTCTAAAGTTACAGATTGCTACAGACTGTTCTGTTTTTGACAGATTCTGTTTTCCGTGTGTTGTTTGCTTATTTTGATGAATTTATGAGTAGTATCGGGGGGTATGAACCATAGAGAAGTTGGAATACAGTAGGTTTAACACCAATATAAATAAATAATGATCTCATTACAGTACCTTAAAGTGGTGGTTTATTTTCTTATACTAACGGAGCTCATGAGATTTTCTGTTGAAGTTTTGTGTTGTGAAGTTTCAAGTTTTGGGTAAAGATTTGATGGATTTTGGAATAGGGAGTGTCAAGAGCCTAAGCTTGGGGATGCCCAAGGCACCCCAAGGTAAATCCAAGGACAACCAAAAGCCTAAGATTGGGGATTCCCCGGAAGGCATCCCCTCTTTCGTATTCGTCTATCGGTAACTTTACTTGAGGCTATATTTTTATTCACCACATGATATGTGTTTTGCTTGGAGCGTCTTGTATGATTTCAGTCTTTTCTTTTAGTTTACCACAATCATCCTTGATGTACACACCTTTTGGGAGAGACACGCATGAATCGGAATTTATTAGAATACTCTATGTGCTTGACTTATATCTTTTGAGCTAGACAATATTGCTCTAGTGCTTCACTTATATCTTTTTAGAGCACGATGGTGGTTTTATTTTATAGGAATTGTTGATCTCTCATGCTTCACTTATATTATATTGAGAGTCTTTTAGAACAGCATGGTAATTTGTTTTGGTTATAAAATTAGTCCTAATATGATGGGCATCCAAGATGGGTATAATAAAAACTTTCATATAAAGTGCATTGAATACTATGAGAAGTTTGATTCTTTATGATTGTTTTGAGATATGAAGATGGTGATAGTAGAGTCATGCTAGTAG
This sequence comes from Aegilops bicornis, assembly GCA_021605145.1. NCBI lineage: Eukaryota > Viridiplantae > Streptophyta > Magnoliopsida > Poales > Poaceae > Aegilops > Aegilops bicornis. Next base: position 892,256 of record JAHIAL010000096.1, read on the forward strand.
AGTAGTTGTGAATTTGAGAGCTATTGTGTTAAAGTTTGTGATTCCCGTAGCATGCACGTATGGTGAACCGTTATGTGATGAAGTTGGAGCATGATTTATTTATTGGTTGTCTTCCTTATGAGTGGCGGTCGGGGATGAGCGATGGTCTTTTCCTACCAATCTATCCCCCTAGGAGCATGCGCGTAGTACTTCGTTTCGATAACTAATAAATGTTTGCAATAAGTATGTGAGTTCTTTATGACTAATGTTGAGTCCATGGATTATACGCACTCTCACCCTTCCACCATTGCTAGCCTCTCTAGTACCGCGCAACTTTCGCTGGTACAATTCACCCGCCATCTACCTTCCTCAAAACAGCCACCATACCTACCTATTATGGCATTTCCATAGCCATTCCGAGATATATTGCGATGCAACTTTCCACCGTTCCGTTTATTATGACATGCTCCATCATTGCCATATTGCCTTGCATGATCATGTAGTTGACATCGTATTCGTGGCAAAGCCACCATTCATAATTTTTTATACATGTCACTCTTGATTCATTGCACATCCCGGTACACCGCCGGAGGCATTCACATAGAGTCATATTTTGTTCTAAGTATCGAGTTGTAATTCTTGAGTTGTAAGTAAATAGAAGTGTGATGATCTTCATTATTAGAGCATTGTCCTAGTGAGGAAAGGATGATGGAGACTATGATTCCCCTACAAGTCGGGATGAGACTCCGGATGAAAAAAAAAGAGGCCATAAAAAAAGAGAAAGGCCCAAATAAAAAAAGAAAAAAAATGAGAGAAAAAGAGAGAAGGGGCAATGCTACTATCCTTTTACCACACTTGTGCTTCAAAGTAGCACCATGATCTTCACGATAGAGAGTCTCCTATGTTGTCACTATCATATACTAGTGGGAATTTTTCATTATAGAACTTGGCTTGTATATTCCAATGATGGGCTTCCTCAAAAGTGCCCTAGGTCTTCGTGAGCAAGCAAGTTGGATGCACAACCACTTAGTTTCTTTTGTTGAGCTTTCATACACTTATAGCTATAGTGCATCCGTTGCATGGCAACCCCTACTCACTCACATTGATATCTATTGATGGGCATCTTCATAGCCCGTTGATATGCCTAGTTGATGTGAGACTATCTTCTCCTTTTTGTCTTCTCCACAACCACCATTCTATTCCACCTATAGTGCTATGTCCATGGCTCACGCTCATGTATTGCATGAAGATTAAAATAGTTTGAGAACATCAAAAGTATGAAACAATTCCTTGGCTTGTCATCGGGGTTGTGCAGGATTAAATACTTTTTGTGATGAAGATAGAGCATAACTAGACAATATGATTTTCCAGGGATAACTTTCTTTGGCCATGTTATTTTGAGAAGACATGATTGCTTTGTTAGTATGATTGAAGTATTATCATTTTTATGTCAATATTAAACTATTGTCTTGAATCTTTCGGATCTGAACATTCATGCCACTAAAGAAAATTACATTGATAAATATGTTAGGTAGCATTCCACATCAAAAATTCTGTTTTTATCATTTACCTACTCGAGGACGGCAGGTGAATTAAGCTTGGGGATGCTTGATACGTCTCCAACGTATCTACAATTTTATTGTTCCATGCTATTATATTATCTGTTTTGGATGTTTAATGGGCTTTAATATGCTCTTCTATATTATTTTGGGGACTAACCTATTAACCGGAGGCCCAGTGCCAGTTTTTGTTTTTTTTTTTTTGCCTATTTTAGAGTTTTGCAGAAAAGGAATACCAAACGGAGCACAAACGTAATGAAACCTTCGCGATGATCTTTCTTGGACTGAAAGCAAACCAGAAGACTTGGAGTTGAAGTCAGAGACGCCACGAGGCAGGAGGGCGCGCCCCCCACCCTCGTGGGCCCCTTGTAGCTCCACCAACGTGCTTCTTTTGCCTATATATATACTCTTATACCCTAAGAACATTAGCGGGAGCTACGAAACCACTTTTCCACTGCCGCAACCTTCTGTACCCGTGAGATCCCATCTTGGGGCCTTTTCCGGCATCTGCCGGAGGGGGAATCGATCACGGAGGGCTTCTACATCAACACCATTGCCTCTCCGATGAAGCGTGAGTAGTTTACCACAGACCTTCGGGTCCATAGTTATTAGCTAGATGGCTTCTTCTCTCTCTTTGATTATCAATACAAAGTTCTCCTCAATGTTCTTGGAGATCTATTCGATGTAATACTCTTTTGCGGTGTGCTTGCCGAGATCCGATGAATTGTGGATTTATGTACAAGATTATCTATGAAATATTATTTGGTTCTTCTCTGAACTCTTATATGCATGATTTGATATCTTTGCAAGTCTCTTCGAATTATCGGTTTAGTTTGGCCTACTAGATTGATCTTTCTTGCAATGGGAGAAGTGCCTAGCTTTGGGTTCAATCTTGCGGTGTCCTTTCCCAGTGACAGTGTTGGGGATCGTAGCAGAAATCAAAAAATTTCTACGCATCACCAAGATCAATCTATGGAGTAATCTAGCAACGAGGGGAAGGGGAGTGCATCTACATACCCTTGTAGATCGCTAAGCGGAAGGCGTTGCAGAACGCGGATGAAGGAGTCAGACTCAGTGGCGATTCAGATCGCGGTTGATTCCGATCTAAGCACCGAACCACGGCGCCTCCGCGTTCAACACACGTGCAGCCCGATGATGTCTCCCGTGCCTTGATCTAGCAAGGGGAGAGGGAGAGGTTGGGGAAGACTCCGTCCTGCAGCAGCACGATGGCGTGGTGGTGTTGGAGGAGCAGCAGGACTCCAAAGGGCTTCGCCAAGCACTACGAGAGATGAGGAGTGAGAGAGGTAGGGCTGCGCCAAGAGAGAGATCATCTCGTGTGTTTTGCAGCCCCCAATACCTCAAGTATATATAGGGGAAGGGGAGGGGCTGCGCCCCCATCTAGGGTTCCCTCCCTAGGGGTGGCGGCAGCCCCCAAAACCCATCTAGGGTGCGGCCAAGGGGAAAGAGAGGGGCGCCGAGGTGGGCCTTAAGGCCCATCTGGACCTAGGGTTTGCCCCCTCCCACTCTCCCTGAAACTTGGGCCTTGGTGGGGGGCGCACCAGCCCACCTGGGGCTGGTCCCCTCCCACACTTGACCCACACAGCCCTCTGGTGCTGGTGGCCCCACCTGGTGGACCCCGGGATCCTCCGGGTGGTCCCGGTACGTTACCGATAGCGCCTGATCCTTTTTCGGTGACCAAAACGGGACTTCCCATATATAAATCTTTACCTCCGGACCATTCCAGAACTCCTCGTGGACGTCAGGATCTCATCTCGGACTCAACAACATTCGGATCACAGTACATACTTTCCCTATAACCCTAGCGTCATCAACCTTAAGTGTGTAGACCCTACGGGTTCGGGAACCATGTAGACATGACCGAGACAACTCTCCGGCCAATAACCAACAGCGGGATCTGGATACCCATGTTAGCTCCCACATGTTCCACGATTATCTCCTCGGATGAACCACGATGTCAAGGATTCAATCAATCCCGTATACAATTCCCTTTGTCTTCAGGTATAGTACTTGCCCGAGATTCGATTGTCGGTATACCGATACCTTGTTCAATCTCGTTATGGCAAGTCTCTTTACTCGTTCCATAACACATCATCCCGTGATCAACTCCTTGATCACATTGTGCACATTATGATGATGTCCTATCGAGTGGGCCCAGAGATACCTCTCCGTCACGGAGTGACAAATCCAGTCTCGATTTGTGCCAACCCAATGCATACTTTCGGAGATACCCGTAGTGCACCTTTATAGTCACCCGCTACGCCAGACGTTTGGTACACCCAAAGCACTCCTACAGTATCCGGGAGTTACACAATCTCATGGTCTAAGGAAATGATACTTGACATTAGAAAAGCTTTAGCAAACGAACTATACGATCTTATGCTATGCTTAGGATTGGGTCTTGTCCATCACATCATTCTCCCTAATGATGTGATCCGTTATCAATGACATCCAATGTCCATGGTCAGGAAACCATAACCATCTATTGATCAACGAGCTAGTCAACTAGAGGCTCACTAGGGACATGTTGTGGTCTACGTATTCACACATGTATTACGGTTTCCAGTTAATACAACTATAGCATGAACAATAGACAATTATCATGAACAAGGAAATACAATAATAATCATTTTATTATTGCCTCTAGGGCATATTTCCAATAGTCTCCCACTTGCACTAAAGTCAATAATCTAGTTCACATCACTATGTGATTGTAATGAATCGACACCCATGGGGTTTGATCATATCTCGCTTGTGAGAGAGGTTATTAGTCAACGGATCTGAACCTTTCAGATCCGTGTGTGCTTTGCAAATATCTATGTAATCTCCTAGATGCAGCTACTACGCTTTATTTGGAGCTATTCCAAATAACTGTTCTACTATACGAATCCGGTTTACTACTCAGAATAATCCAGATTAGTGTCAAAGTTTGCATCGGCGTAACCCTTTACGACGAATTCTTTTACCACCTCCATAATCGAGAAAATTCCTTAGTCCACTAGCTACTAAGGATAACCTTGACCGCTGTCCTGTGATCCATTCCTGGATCACACTTATACCCCTTGACTGACTCATGGCAAGGCACACTTTAGGTGCGGTACACAAGATAGCATACCTGTAGAGCCTACGTCTAAAGCATAGGGGACGACCTTCGTCCTTTCTATCTTTTCTACCGTGGTCAGGTCTTGAGTCTTACTCAATATTCACACCTTACAACACACCCAAGAACTCCTTCTTTCTCGATCTATTTTGAACTCCTTCAAAATCTTGTCACGGTGTGTATTCGTTTCAAAGTACTATTTAAGCGATTTTGATCTATCCTTATAGATCTTGATGCTCAATGTTCAAGTAGTTTAATCCAGGTTTTCCATTGAAAAACACTTTTCAAATAACCCTATATGCTTTCCAGAAACTCTGCATCATTTCTGATCAATAATATGTCAACAACATATACTCATCAGAAATTCTATAGTGCTCCCACTCACTTCTTTGGAAATACAAGTTTCTCATAAACTTTGTATAAACCCAAAATCTTTGATTATCTCATCAAAGAGTATATTCCATCTCCGAGATGCTTACTCCAGTCCTTAGAAGGATTACTGGAGCTTTGCATACTTGTTAGCATCTTTCAGGATTGACAAAACCTTCTGATTGTATCACATACAACCTTTCCTCAAGAAAATCATCGAGGAAATAATGTTTTGACATCCTATCTGCAAGATTTCATAAATTATGCAGTAACTGCTAATATAATTCCAACAGACTCTTAGCATCGCTATGAGTGAGAAAGTCTCATCGTAGTCAACTCCTTGAACTTGTCGGGAAACATCTTAGTGACAAGTCGAGCTTTCTTAATGGTGACACTTACCATCATTGTCCGTCTTCCTTCTAAAATCCATCTCCTCAATGCTTTACGACCATCGAGTAGTTCTTCCAAAGTCTACACTTTGTTTTATACATGGGTCCTCTCTCGGATTTTATGGCTTCGAGCCATTTGTCGGAATCCGGGCCCACCATCGCTTCTCCATAGCTCGTAGGTTCATTGTTGTCTAGCAACATGACCTCTAAGACAGGATTACCGTACCACTCTGAAGTAGTACGCATCCTTGTCGACCTACGAGGTTTGGTAGTGACTTGATCCAAAGTTTCATGATCAATATCATCAGCTTCTACTTCAATTGGTGTAGGCGCCACAAGAACAACTTCCTATGCCCTGCTACACACTAGTTGAAGTGACGGTTCAATAACCTCATCAAGTCTCCACCATCCTCCCACTCAATTCTTTCGAGAGAAACTTTTCCTCGAGAAAGGACTCGATTCTAGAAACAAGCCCTTTTGCTTCCGGATCTGAGACAGGAGGTATACCCAACTGTTTTGGGTGTCCTATGAAGATGCATTTATCCGCTTTGGGTTTGAGCTTATCAGGCTAAAACTTTTCCACATAAGCTTCGCAGTCCCAAACTTTTAAGAAATGACAGCTTAGGTTTCTCTAAACCATAGTTCGTACGCTGTCATCTCAATGGAATTACGTGGTGCCCTATTTGAAGTGAATGCGGTTGTCTCTAATGCCTAACCCATAAACGATAGTGGTAATTCGATAAGAGACATCATGGTATGCACCATATCCAATAGGGTGCAGCTATGATGTTCGGACACACCATCACACTATGGTGTTCCAGGCGGTATTAGTTATGAAACAATCTATACCTATACTAATTACAGACTCCCAAGAAATTACCACGTTTTAATCAGTAATTAGGAGCCGTTAATCTGGTGGGGCCGAGTTATTACGGTGCAGATCTTTCTATACCTATACTAATTACAGACTCCCAAGAAATTACCATGTTAATCAGTAATTAGGACCCGTTAATCTGGTGGGGCCGAGTTATTACGGTGCAGATCTTTCCATATGTTTTTCTCATCCAATCAACCCAGGATCAATGTAAAGCCGTAGGATGTACTCATGCCATGCACAAGCCACATGCAGCATGACTCCCATTGACCCGATCTCTCCTTTAAAAAAAGGCAATATCCTTCTCTAAAAGATAGTTGAATATTTATATAGCAGCCTGTTTTGCCACGAAATAAATGATCGTTCTCCAAAAAAAAACCAGGAATAATAGGTCACGATCTGATAGAGAAAAAGGAAGTTACGGCTGGCTTCCTCGACCTATTGGCCATCGCCGCCGCCATCCTACTATACCGCCGCTATCCGCCGCCGCGCCATCGCAGCTGCCATCCCATGGTGCCGCTGCTATCCCACGCCGCTGCCGCCGCCAGCCCACGCCGCCGCCGTCGTGGAATACATCTTCACGCTTAGGATGGTACGGTAGAGCTGTGACAAGGAGATGGACTAGCTCGATCGTGGCTACAGACGTGTTCTTCTCTTTCTGAGACCTCCTCGCTCTCCTTTGTGGCAGAAACGAGATGATGTATGGCTGCACGTACATAGTGGGAGAAGCGGTATTCCGCGCAGGCGCTGTTTGCTGCCATGGTACCCTGGATAGGAGCAGCAGATGAGAACACAGGCAACATGATGCCTGGCTGCACGTACATGGTTGGGGACGTAGTACTCTGTGAAGGCGACGTAAGTTGCCATGGTCGCCTGGATAGGAGAGACAGCGATGCGGTGCATCGCAATCCCCATGAAGCAGAAGGCAAATAGCATGGTCCATGCCCCATGAGACCACGTGAGGTTGAGACATGGAGCTAGCAAGCACACGTGTGTGGGAAGGTATTCTATGGCGCTAAGGAGATATTCCCATGCACTCTGGGTCAATCATGAATCAGGAAAGGCATGAAATCTACATGATCTCAGGTCAGCACGCAGGTACAGTCTTGCTGTTAGTACAGGTTTATTATAGCTGCGGCCGCCACATATAGTTGCCAGTCTTGGTGTCTATTTTATATGCAGTAAATTAGACAACTATTCAAATCATGAAGACGTAATCTTGCAGAGTCTAGCACAATGTGAAGAAGACTTATGAAATATATTTTGGGATATGTAGCATCTTTGGAATTGAGTTTCTTGATCTTGCAGGCTGTAGGCTACCCGGGTCATTTGAGCATCAGTAAAGGTTACACCACATGTGAAACCAGACCAGCAGAATTACACGTCCGTTCCTATATGTTCACATCATTCAGATCTTTCCCATGTAATCTGGCCTTCTGCTGATGTCACAAACTGCCGGTTCTAGGAGAAATTTACCCTTTCTACTTTTCCAGGGCCAGGTTGATAGTTCAGTTAATTTTGTGTTTTACCATCTCTATAATCGAGGCTATAATACAATTGTTAGATATAAGATATAATCAATGCCGTTGTATCTTGAATGAGGAAAATTAGTCTTCAAAATATATTGTGTTTCCTCAACAATACTGAAATTGGCAGTATTTGTTCTAGAAAAATCTATCTTCTAAGATAATAATTCTAACCTTGGTATAACCATATTTTTTGAACTACACTTTTTTGCTCTCCATCATCTGTACTTAATTGTCACATCTATGTTTGATGAAAGGCACAATAAAAAAACCATGTACACATGTGCCTCATGTCTTTTATTAAAGTAAGACTGCATGCTTTAGCTTAGCTTTTTTTTCGGTGGAGTTGATAGTATTATCTCATATGTTTGGTTGTTCTACAATGTCCCATGGTGCCATCAAATTTTTTGATACAAATCGACGTTTACTTTTTTCCACAGGAAACCTTTTCAAGGTCTAAATCATGCTCATCTAATCATATAAGCACGAGTTCTTCCCAACATTCTAATCCATTCCTGTTTCTAGCCGCTCTTCGAATATTATCTTAGTACACCTTAATCAACATGTAAATACTACATACCTAGCCACTAAGTACTAATATACCTTTTCATTCTCTGTAATTACTCCACAACTACCAATTACCTTGGTTGGCAGGAATCATCAACATCGCACCAGAAACCCAGAATAGCGGCAAGTCGACAGAAGTTATTGCTCTGAAAAGTTTTATCCCTAGAGGAGTTGCTTGGTAGGCTTTTCTTTTTGTGTATGTATACTGCTATATCCTATAATTACAGGAAGCTGGCATTTATCCTTACTCAGACATATTTGGTACATTCAAGAATTTTTGTTTCATCTTCAAGAAAAATGTTACATGAGTCTGAGTGGGTGTTCGAAAGAAAGAAATGTTTCTCAAATTACTTTTACATTTTCAGTTCATTATTGAAGTTTCCCAACAAAAAAATCTTTGCAATCCACTTGATCACTGAGTTTATACTAATATTTTAGTTGGCCGGTGGATTGACAGAATAGATGATGCATGTGGACAACTGTCTTCAAAGTTTGTGTACATTTTTATTTTGTACTAAATGTTTTGATAAATGAATTCAGTTTCGGAGAATATTATATCCATTTTGTGATCCTTGTTTCTTTTCATAGTTACTACTTCTGAATGTGCAACAGTGTACATGTGTAAATTTATTTGGATGAAAACACAGAGATACTATCTTCCAACAATTCCACTTGGTTAATATAGAATGAGTATGCAGGAAGAAATTATGTGCTTTTCAACGTACAATGGGTTCATGTTTTTTAGAAATTTGGCATAATGGCAAGATTATATAGACCGTACTAATCTTTCTAACATTCAAATACTTATGCACCAAATTCGTTTGATTTGGAATATTTGGTGTTCCCACAATTGTATATATATATATATATATATATATATATATATATATATATATATATATATATATATATATATATATATATATATATATATATTTGAAATATACTTCGGAGGGTTCAAAAATGGATGAAATATTGGACATATCACATGAATGTATGGTTACCAGAACAAATTGTCATCTGTTAAATATTACACTTTCAAGAGATTAACACAAAGTCTGCTGATTTGTAATTAATTCGATTCCTCCATGTATAACCAGTGTTCCCTATTCCCTAAGCTATTTCCTAAATAACTAGCCCGTGCAACTGCACGGGTTGACGACTAGTTTCCACAATGTCTTAATTGTATACCAAACTCATAACTCAGATACTCATCTCTATGATCATATCATAGACATTTTATCCTCTTGTCACGGCGATCTTCAACTTCACTCTGAAATTACTTGAACCTTTCAATAATTCAGATTTGTGTTTCATCAAGTAAATATACTCAGCATCTACTCAAATCATCTGTGAAGTAAGAACATAATGATATCCACTGCGTGCCTCAGCACTCATTGGACTGCACACATCAAAATGTATTACTTCCAACAAGTTGCTTTCTTGTTCCATCTCACTGAAAACGAGGCCTTTCAGTCATCTTGCCCATGTGGTATGATTTGCATGTCTCAAGTGATTCAAAATCAAGTGAGTCCAAACGATCCATCTGTATGGAGTTTCTTCATACCAATAGACATGGTTCGCATGTCTCAATCTTTTCAAAAATGAGTGAGTCCAAAGATCCATCACATGGAGCTTCTTCATGCGTTTTATATCAATATGACTCAAATGGCAGTGCCACAAGTATGTGGTACTATCATTACTATCTTATATCTTTTGGCATGAACATGTGTATCACTACGATCGAGATTCAATAAACCATTCATTTTAGGTGCAAGACCATTGAAGGTATTATTCAAATAAACAGAGTAACCATTATTCTCCTTAAATGAATAACCGTATTGCGATAGACATAATCCAATCATGTCTATGCTCAACGCAAACACTAAATAACAATTATTTAGGTTTAACACCAATCTCGATGGTAGAGGGAGTATGCGATGCTTGATCACATCAACCTTGGAAACACTTCCAACACATATCGTCATCTCACCTTTAGCTAGTCTCCGTTTATCCGTAGCCTTTTATTTCGAGTTACTAACACTTAGCAACCGAACTGGTATCTATTACCCTGGTGCTACTAGGAGTACTAGTAAAGTACACATTAATATAATGTATATCCAATATACTTCTGTCAACCTTGCCAGCCTTCTCATCTACCAAGTATCTAGGGTAGTTCTTGCTCAAAGGACCGTTCCTCTCATTTCAGAAGCACATAGTCTCGGGTTTGGGTTCAACCTTGGGTTTCTTCACTAGAGCAGCAACTGATTTGCCATTTCATGAAGTATCCCTTCTTGCCCTTGCCCTTCTTGAAACTAGTGGTTTCACTAACCATCAACAATTGATGCTCCTTCTTGATTTCTACTTTCGTGGCGTCAAACATCGCAAATATTTCAAGGATCATTATATGTATCCCTGATATGTTATAGTTCATCACGAAGCTCTAGCAGCTTGGTGGCAATGACTTTGGAGAAACATCACTATCTCATCTGGAAGATTAACTCCCACTTGATTCAAGTGATTGTTGTACTCAGACAATCTGAGCACAAGCTCAACGATTGAGCTTTTCTCCCTTAGTTTGCAGGCTAAGAAACTCGTCGGAGGTCTTATACCTCTTGACATGGGCACGAGCCTGAAATCCCAATTTCAGCCCTCGAAACATCTCATATGTTCCGCGACGTTTCGAAATCGTCTTCGGTGCCTCAATTCTAAACCGTTTAACATTACTGAACTATCATGTAGTTATCAAAACGTGTATGTCAGATGTTCGCAACATCCACAGACGACGTTCGAGGTTCAGCACACCGAGCGGTGCATTAAGGACATAAGCCTTCTACGCAGCAATGAGGACAATCCTCAGTTTACGGACCCAGTCCGCATAATTGCTACTATTAACTTTCAACTAAATTTTCTCTAGGAACATATCTAAAATAGTAGAACTAAAGCGCGAGCTACGACATAATTTGCAAAAACCTTTTGACTATGTTCAGGATAATTAAGTTCATCTTATGAACTCCCACTCAGATAGACATCTCTCTAGTCATCCAAGTGATACATGATCCGAGTCAACTAGGCCGTGTCCGATCATCACGTGAGATGGACTAGTCATCATTGGTGAACATCTTCATGTTGATCGTATCCACTATACGACTCATGTTCGAACTTTCGGTCTCTTGTGTTCCGAGGCCATGTCTGTACATGCTAGGCTCATCAAGTCAACCTAAGTGTTTCGCGTGTGTAAATCTGGCTTACACCTGTTGTATGTGAACGTTAGAATCTATCACACCAATCATCACGTGGTGCTTCGAAACAATGAACTTTCGCAACGGTGCACAGTTAGGGGGAACACTTTTCTTGAAATTATTATGAGGGATCATCTTATTTACTACCATCGTTATAAGCAAATAAGATGCATAAACATGATAAAAATCACATGCAATCAAATAGTGACATGATATGGCCAATATCATTTTGCTCCTTTTGATCTCCATCTTGAGGCTCCATGATCATCATCGTCACCGGCATGACACCATGATATCCATCATCATGATCTCCATCATTGTGTCTCCATGAAGTTGTCTCGCCAACTATTACTTCTACTACTATGGCTAACGGTTTAGCAATGAAGTAAAGTAATTACATGGCGTTATTCATTGACACACAGGTCATACAATAAATAAAGACAACTCCTATGGCTCCTGCCGGTTGTCATACTCATCGACATGCAAGTCGTGATTCCTATTACAAGAATATGATGAATCTCATACATCACATATATTTCATTCATCACATCCTTCTTGGCCATATCACATCACACGGCATATGCTGCAAAAACAAGTTAGACGTCCTGTAATTGTTGTTGCAAGTTTTTACGTGGCTGCTATAGGTTTCTTGCAAGAACGTTTCTTACCTACGCCAAAACCACAACGTGATATGCCAATTGCTATTTACCCTTCATAAGGACCCTTTTCATCGAATCCGATCCGACTAAAGTGGGAGAGATCGGCACCCGCTAGCCACCTTATGCAACAAGTGCATGTCGGTCGGTGGAACACATCTCACGTAAGTGTAATGCGTGTAAGGTCGATCCGGGCCGCTTCATCCCACGATGCCGCCGAATCAAGATAAGACTAGTAACGGCAAGTAAATTGACAAAATCGACGCCCACAACTACTTTGTGTTCTACTCGTGCATAGAAACTACGCATAGACCTAGCTCATGAGGCCACTGTTGGGGATCGTAGCAGAAATCAAAAAATTTCTACGCATCACCAAGATCAATCTATGGAGTAATCTAGCAACGAGGGGAAGGGGAGTGCATCTACATACCCTTGTAGATCGCTAAGCGGAAGCGCTATGAGAACACGGATGAAGGATTCAGATTCAGAGCGATTCTGGATCGCGGTTGATTCGATCTAAGCGCCGAACCACGCGCCTCCGCGTTCAACACACGTGCAGCCCGATGGCGCCTCCCGTGCCTTGATCCAGCAAGGAGAGGGAGAGGTTGGGGAAGACTCTGTCCTGCAGCAGCACGACCAAGGCGTGGTGGTGGTGGAGCGCTGACTCCCAGCAGGCTTCGCCAAGCACTACGAGAGGCGAGGAGGGAGAGGTAGGGCTGCGCCAAGAGAGAGTTCATCTCGTGTGTTTTGCAGCCTCCAATACCTCAAGTATATATAGGGAAGGGGAGGGCTGCGCCCCATCTAGGGTTCCTCCCTAGGGGTGGCGGCAGCCCCAAAACCCATCTAGGGTGCGGCCAAGGGGGAAAGAGAGGCGCTCTAGGGTGGGCCTTAAGGCCCATCTGGACCTAGGGTTTGCCCTCCCAATCTCCCTGCGCTTGGGCCTTGGTGGGCGCACCAGCCCACACTGGGCTGGTACTGCCCCACACTTGACCCACACAGCCCTCTGGTGCTGGTGGCCCCACCAGTGGACCCCGGGACCCTCCCGGTGGTCCCAGACGTTACCGATAGTGCCCAAACTTTTTCCGGTGACCAAAGCAGGACTTCCCATATATAAATCTTTACCTCCGGACCATTCCGAACTCCTCGTGACGTCCGGGATCTCATCCGACTCCGAACAACATTCGGTAACCGCATATGTACTTTCCCTATAACCCTAGCGTCATCGAACCTTAAGTGTGTAGACCCTACGGGTTCGGGAACCATGTAGACATGACCGAGACAACTCTCCGGCCAATAACCAACAGCGGGATCTGGATACCCATGTTAGCTCCGACATGTTCCACGATGATCTCATCGGATGAACCACGATGTCAAGGATTCAATCAATCCCGTATACAATTACCTTTGTCTACCGGTATAGTACTTGCCCGAGATTCGATCGTCGGTATACCGATACCTTGTTCAATCTCGTTATGGCAAGTCTCTTTACTCGTTCCATAACACATCATTCCGTGATCAACTCCTTGATCAAATTGTGCACATTATGATGATGTCCTACCGCGTTGGCCCAGAGAGACCCCTCTGTCACACGGATTGACAAATCCCAGTCTCGATTCGTACAACCCAATGCAGACACTTTCGGAGATACCCGTGAGTGCACCTTTATAGTCACCCGATTACGTTGTGACGATTGGTACACCCAAAGCACTCCCTACGGTATCCGGAGTTACACAATCTCATGGTCTAAGGAAATGATACTTGACATTAGAAAAGCTTTAGCAAACGAACTACACGATCTTGTGCTATGCTTAGGATTGGGTCTTGTCCATCACATCATTCTCCTAATGATGTGATCCCGTTATCAATGACATCCAATGTCCATGGTCAGGAATCCATAACCATCTATTGATCAACGAGCTAGTCAACTAGAGGCTCACTAGGGACATGTTGTGGTCTATGTATTCACACATGTATTACGGTTTCCAGTTAATACAATTATTGCATGAACAATAGACAATTATCATGAACAAGGAAATACAATAATAATCATTTTATTATTGCCTCTAGGGCATATTTCCAACAGACAGTAGGGGCAGCAAGGCACGTATTGTATTGTTGCCATCGAGGATAAAAAGACGGGGTTTATATCATATTGCTTGAGTTTATCCCTCTACATCATGTCATCTTGCTTAATGCGTTACTCCGTTCTTATGAACTTAATACTTTAGATGCATGCTCGATAGCGGTCGATGTGTGGAGTAATAGTAGTAGATGCATGATCGTTTCGGTCTACTTGACACGAACGTGATGCCTATGTTCATGATCATTGCCTTAGATGTCATACTAATTATGTGTTTTTCTATCAATTGCTCGGCAGTAATTTGTTCACCCACCGTAATACATGCTATCTCGAGAGAAGCCACTAGTGAAACCTATGGCCCCCGAGTCTCTTTTCCATTATATTGCATCTCTTTTCCGTATTGTTGAATCTCGTTTACTATTTTGCATCTTTACTTTCCAATCTATACAACAAAAATACCAAAAATATTTACTTTATTATCTCTATCAGATCTCACTTTTGCGAGTGACCGTGAAGGGATTGACAACCCCTTTATCGCATTGGTTGCAAGGTTCTTGATTGTTTGTGCAGGTATTCGATGACTTGTGCGTCGTCTCCTACTAGATTGATACCTTGGTTCTCAAAACTGAGGGAAATACTTACGCTACTTTGCTGCATCACCCTTTTCTCTTCAAGGGAAAACCAACACAAGCTCAAGAGGTAGCAGATACTTTCAAGTATTCGGCTCAAAGTACTATATTCTTAATAAGCATCATCGTTCGAAATTTGCTCCTAAATCTCATGAAGTTTTCCTACTCGATTATGGCTCAAACTCTCACACTTACCGTGCCTACAACAATTTCACTCGAAAGGTTGAAGAGACGGTAGATGTGATGTTTGATGAATCTAACGGCTCGCAAGTAGAGCAATTGCCAATTGATGTAGGTGACAAAGACCCTTCGGAAGCAATACGAGACTTGTCTATAGGCAAGATTCGCCCAATGGAGGTGAAGGAGAGTACGTCTGTCCAAGTGGAAGCCTCAACTTCACGCCAAGGTGGACCACAAGTTGACTTGGAGGCATCCACAAGTGGGACACATCAAGATGATGGAAACAAGGATGTAAGACAAGATAGACCTCATCGACCTCCTTCTCCACCTCCGCAAGAGAACAACAATGCCAACAACAATGAAGAAAGACAAGAGGAAGAACAAGACAATGAAGAGGATGTTCCACCCCGACCCAAACAGAAGCTCTCACGAGTTCGAGCAAGGGTCTCAAGAGATCATCCCGTCGAACAAATCTTCGATGATATTCAAACCGGGAGAATTACTCGCTCTAAAACTCGCTTGGCTAATTTTTGTGAACATTACTCATGCATTTATCATATTGAACCTATGAAGGTTGAAGATGCTCTTGATGATCCGGATTGGGTGAACGCCATGCATGAAGAGCTACACAATTTCGAGAGGAACCAAGTATGGACATTGGTTGAAAAGCCAGATGAGAAGCACAATGTCATTGGAACCAAATGGATGTTTCAGAATAAGCAAGATGAAGATGAACAAGTTGTACGCAAAAAGGCTCGTCTTGTATCTCAAGTCGAAAGTATGGACTATGGTGAGACATATGCCCCCGTTGCTAGACTTGAGTCCATACGCATCTTACTTGCTTATGCCAATCACCATGATATCACATTATATCAAATGGACATTAAAAGTGCTTTTTTAAATGGTGAAATTGAGGAGGAAGTCTATGTTAAACAACCACCCGGCTTTGTTAATCCCAAGAAATCTGATCATGTTTACAAACTTCACAAAGCTCTTTATGGTCTTAAACAAGATCCTAGGGCATGGAATAAATACTTGACTAAGTTCCTTATTGAAAAAGGCTTTGAGATTGGAAAAATTGATTCTACACTTTCTACTAAAGGGGTTAATGGTGAATTATTTGTGTGCCAAATTTATGTGATGATATCATATTTGGTTCGACTAACCCTCATTTTAGTGAAAAGTTTGGAAGGCTAATGTCGGAGAAGTTTGAGATGTCTATGATGAGTGAACTCAAGTTCTTTCTTGGTTTGCAAATCAAGCAAACTAAGGACGGTACCTTCGTTTACCAAACAAAGTATACCAAGGACTTATTCAAAAAGTTCAACATGCAAGAATGCAAAGGTATGAATACATCCATGCCTACTAGTGGACATCTTGACTTGACTAAGGATGGCGAATCGGTTGACCAAAAGGTTTACCGCTCTATGATTGGTTCATTGTTATATCTATGTGCCTCCCATCCTGATATTATGCTAAGTGTGTGCATGTGTTCACGATATCAAGTGGCCCCCAAAGAATGTCATCTTAAGGCTGTGAAAAGGACAGTGAGATACTTAATTCATACACCAAACTTTGGCATTTGGTACCCTAAGGGGTCTTCTTTTGATCTTGTTAGCTACTCCGATTCGGACTATGCCGGAGACAAGGTTGATTGAAAGTCCACTTCGGGTACTTGTCAATTTCTTGGTAGATCTCTTGTGTCTTGGTCCTCCAAGAAACTTAACTCGGTATCCTTATCTACCGCCAAGCAGTAATACATTATCGCCGGTTCATGTTGTGCTCAATTACTTTGGATGACCCAAACTCTTAAAGATTATGGGATACATGTGAAACATGTTCCATTGCTTTGTGACAATGAGAGTGCTATTAAGATTGCTCATAATCTCATGCAACATTCTCGAACTAAGCATTTTGAAGTTCGTCATCATTTCATTCGAGATCATGTTGCTAAAGGAGACATCGATCTTAAGCATGTTCGTACCGATAAGTAATTGGCGGATATATTCACCAAACCCCTTGATGAGAAAGTATTTTGCCGTTTGAGAGGTGAATTGAACATCATTGATGCCTCAAACTTGGAGTAGAAACTCCATTTGGATGCATGCAAGGCATGAGCCTGTCTATGACTAATCCTTGATATTTCTCTTATGATAATGATCATATGTCTTGGATATACTTGTACCCTTGCATGTTATCTAACACCTTGTAGGTATTTGGATAAGCCCAATTCTATGAGATTTCAACTCACTCACATATTGAGCAATCTCTACATCACCAAGTCACTCCAATATGGTGGTTGAAGACAAGGAAGCATGAATCTTTTCAAAATATCCTTTGACAAATTCTACATCAAATTTCATGATTGTCATTTTGGACACACAAGTGCTCTTCCTTGCAAAAATAATCCTTGTAGGTGAACTCAAATTACAAGCGGTGCTCCAAATGAACTACATCAACCTTGAGCATCCCACACAAGTTCAACTACATGATCAAGATCAACACCACCACCAAGGTATGTTATTCCATCTTAGATAAGCTTTACCCCATGTCATGGGTCAAAGCAGCTCAACAATATGAGAATACATCAAAATGCTTAAACGAAAAATGGCAACCCCATTTTGAGCTTAAACGATGAGTATGACCTATGATCAAGTGACTTCACTTGACTCCTAAGTCAATATACTCTAAATAGGTGACTTTATTGCCGACCAATTCTAGATGAAGTTCTCTAGTGTTTCCTTGTGCTCTTGCATTTGTACCGTGCATGCTTGTTCCCCTTTCAAAAAAACTTCATCTAGATTTATTTTCTTTTCTCTGTTATTTTCTGCATTCCCAGCATCTAATTCATTGCAAATCCCTTAGTTAATTCCTTGCAAATCTTTGTGAGATCTTATCTGCCAAGTGAGCTGAGATGACAAAATATTTCCTCTGTATTAAACTCGGCCTCACTGATTCCTGCCTATCAGCTAGACCGAACGGTTCATCGGTACAACCAACAAGGACGAACTCGGTCTGCCCAATATGCATCATCTCTGACACTGCCAACTCGGTGTCACCGATGCAAAACAATCGGCGTTATCGATTTCACTACTGAGAAAACATTTTGCCATTGTTATTGTCATTTCTTTTCCAGCTCCACTCGATGATTATTATCCTCTACCCGCATCACAATCTACATGCTACTTTGTCATGTGACTCAAGGCCCAAACCTGTTTGACTCATACTCCAGAAGGACCCTTCTTGGAAACTGATGTCAAAGGGGGAGGGAGAGATCACATCAAAGCTTATCTTATGGGAAAAGGAGACCCTATGGGAGAGAGAGAGACATCTTAGCTTTCCCAGATGCTTGGTATTCAAATAGGAGAGAAGCCAAATGTCTTTAAGAGGGGAAAGACATGTCCGTAGATGTTTCTTTGTGTCTTTGCTCTGATTTTCTTTTACCCTATCTTTTCCCATCCAATATCAGATTCAAGGGGAGAAAGAGCTCATATCTAAGGGAAGAAAATCTTTGGAATTCATTGCATATCTTTATTCCTTGGGGACATGTCTATATCCAAATAGAGTACTAAGTACTCACTCACTACATGTCATCCCAGTCTTGGTACCTTGTGGTTCCCTGTTCTTGCTCTGATTAGTAGATGTTCTTGTGTTATCTAACCCTGGTTTCTCAGGTTCATATCTTCCAAAGTCAGCTCAAGAACACAAGATAAGTATATGCATCACACTCATGTGCATAATGATCTCTTGTTGTTGTACATATTGTTTGCAAGAAGGACTCGTGAACATGAAGGTACATCTTCTGCATTTACATCTTTTGCTCTGATTCATATAGCCAAGATACATGTAACTCATTGCTTGCTCTGACATGCTTATGCATTCACTTGCTTTCGTAGTCAAGCTTCACATGATTGCAAACATGTAGAGGGAGCCAATGAATATTACATGTCTTCCCAAAGCTTTACTTGTTACTCTTCATATCTTTATATAAAGTTTTGATGTATGTTGTCATCAATTACCAAAAAGGGGGAGATTGAAAGCACAAGTGTTTCCTGGGTGATTTTGGTAATTAATGTCAACATATCTCTTGTTGGACTAACATTTTCATCTAGTATATTTCAGATGAGTTCAACAGTGAAGTGGCAGAACGAGAGGATGTGGAACCCCTTCTAGATGCTAAGGACAAACATTGGCAAAAGCTCAAGATTCTTCTTTTCTATTTTAGAGATCCAAGATCACGTTGAGTCCATAGGAAAAGCCAATACTATTAAAAGAGGACAAGGTGTTGCTTAATGGTCTACTTGCTCAAAGTGCTTAGTGATATGCTCCAAAGCCCTCAACCACTTTCTCAATTCCAAATATGTCCTAAAACTAAAGTCAAACTCAGACCCACCAATTTGATTCATCTGGCGCCACCGAGTTCATTGCCATAGCCACTGCTAGAAACCCTAATCAGTTCGTTCTCACGATGGGATCTCGGTCTCACCGAGATGGCCATGCAAACTCTCTATTGCCTGTTGCAATTATTTCGGTCTCACCGAGATGTGCAATCGGTCCCATCGAGTTTGCTTGACCAAGTCTCTGTTAGCTTATTGCTGAAATCGTTCTCACCGAGTTCATGCAATCGGTCTCACCGAGACGAGGTTTTGCCCTAACCCTAGCGCATCGGTCCCACCGAGTTGATATTGTCGGTCCCACGAAAACCCTAACGTTCACATTTTGAACCAGATCGGTCCCATCGAGTTTCACTATTCGGTCTCACCGAGTTTGGTAAATTGTGTGTAACAGTTAGATTTTCTATGGAGGCTATATATACCCCTCCACCCCCTTCTTCATTCGAGAGAGAGCCATCAAAACGTGCCTACACTTCCACTACTCATTTTCTAAGAGAGATCCATCTACTCATGTGTTGAGACCAAGACATTCCAATCCTACCACAAGAATCTTGATCTCTAGCCTTCCCCAAGTTGCTTTCCACTCAAATCATCTTTTCGCCATATCTAAATCCATGAGAGAGAGGAGTGTTGGGGAGACTATCATTTGAAGCACAAGAGCAAGGAGTTCATCATCAATACACCATTTATTACCTTTTGGAGAGTGGTGCCTCCTAGATTGGTTAGGTGTCACTTGGGAGCCTCCATCAAGATTGTGGAGTCGAACTAAGGAGTTTGTAAGGGTAAGGAGATCGCCTACTTCGTGAAGATCTACCCAAGTGAGGCAAGTCCTTCGTGGGCGATGTCCATGGTGGGATAGACAAGGTTGCCTCTTCGTGGACCCTCCGTGGGTGGAGCCCTTCGTGGACTCGCGCAATCGTTACCCTTCGTGGGTTGAAGTCTCCATCAACGTGGATGTACGATAGCACCACCTATCAGAACCACGCCAAAAATCTCCGTATCTCCAATTGCGTTTGCACCTCCAATCCCATCCCTTTACTTTCTTGCAAATTGCATGCTTTACTTTCCGCTGCTCATATACTCTTGCCATGCTTGCTTGAAATTTATTGTGAATGTTTTAACTTGTGCTAAAACTCCACCTCAACTTGAAGAACTTAAAAACTGCCACCTTTATTAGTTGAGTGTCTAATCACCACCCCCCCCCCCCTCTTGACACCTCTTCTCGATCCTTTCACCTGATCGAAAGATCAAATATGGGAGATCATGACTTGTTGTGTCATCTTGCAAAATATGATCATTGATGACGAAAGGAAAGAGCCGATGTTTGACAATCGAACCATATTATAGGCGGGGTCCTCTTGCTAAGTTGATCACCAGCTACGGCAACCTGGACTGCCTTCCTCAATATGCGTCATGAGATCCGAGACCCATAGGTGCATCAACAACTGCAACACGATCTGGTGGAGCACCTATGGAGGCTCAAGGGCGACGCCTATCTCGACGTGTTATGAAATAAGAGTTTTTATTTGTTGAACTATATAATTTGTATTGAATTATTTGTTGTTGAACTATTTGATTACTATTGATTTTCGGTAATGAACTATGTGATAAAAATTTACTTTTGTTGAATTTGCACCGAACCAAGGCGAATATGGGCCGATTTGCGCCGATATCGGGCGGATTTGTCGTCGAAACTGGGCCGAAAAGCGGGCGCTTTGCGAAACAAATGGGACGATATCGGCGCCTGGGGGCGGCAGCTGGGAACCCAATCGCCCCCAGCGCCGATTTTTGCACCGGCTCGCCCCCAGGCGGCGATTTTCAAGCCTCGTGGGGAGCCAACGGCTGGAGATTCTCTTACACCTTGTAAACTTGAACCTTAATATAACAGTAATAGCCGGGCCGATCATCATCCGGAGAATTGCATAGTCGCACCACTTCCTAAGGGTTGCTTTTGAAGATTACATGGGTCCACCCCATATAGAGAATGTAGTTCGATGCCATCCCTTAATTCCCAATGCCTCCATCACTTGGTTCACCAGAAAGCGCCCAAATCAGAGGAGTTGTGGCCCATTTGACATAAAAAAGTTCAAAATAGACCTTAAACTTGTAGACGAAAGCTAAATCAAACCCTGAACTTTGAATCCCGGAAATTGGCACTCTGAACTTACCAATCTCGGTCTATTTTGAACATTGAGAGTGTTTAGCTTGTATTCACAGAGTTGGCCAGACCATTAATGCAGTCGCCCGTGCAGCTCATGCATAGCTGTAGGTTCGCCTGCTCTGTTATTTCTCCTTTTTCCTTTTGCTTTTCTTGATTTCTCATCAGTTTTCTTCGGTTTTCTTTTTTCCTTCATTATACTTTATGTTTTCATTGCGTTTTTTTCTTCTTTGTTATATTATTGGTTTTCTTTTGTTTCTTTATTGATTTTCTTTGTATTTTTTCACTTTTTTTCTTTGCTGGTTTTAATTGGTTTTGTTTTTGACACATGTCTACTTTTTCTCACTACAAAATGTACATTTTTAGCGGACATGTGTAATAATTTTTTAATGAAATTTGAACAGTTTTAAAGTACATTATGCATATGTTTTTTTTTCTAAATCCATGTTTTTAGCACTTTTATGAATACATCGGTAACATTTTTTAAAATATATATGTTGTGCATTTCTTAATGACAATAAACATAATTTTAAACTTCTCTAAAATACTTCTAAAAAGATGTCACTGAAAAAAAATTAGTACACTTTGGACATATTCAAATACATTATGTTAATTTTTAAAAATACATATCTTCAGCACTTTTTTGAATACACAGTAAGATTTTCGAAATACACATAGTACATTTTCTTCATGACAATAAAACATATTAACTTCCCTAACAAAACATATTTTGGAATACCACAGTAACATTTTTTGGACTTCCCAAAGAAACATTTTCAAAAATACTTCCCTAAAAAACACAGTAACCTATTTTAAACATTCTCAAAACAATTCTCAAAAACATATTTTTTAATACACGGAATTTTATTTTAAACTTCCCAAAAATACTTCCTAAAAAAACTTCCCAAAAAACACAGTAACCTTCCTCAAAAAAACAACTTCCTAAAAAACACGGTAACCTTCCTCGAAAAAACAACTTCCCAAAAATACATATTTTTAGCTACACAAAGCATATGAAGAGTAACACCAGCGACCTCACACTCGAGGTGCGCAGGTAGCCACTCGCACTAACGACTACTGGTGATGATTGGTAGCGCGACATATATAAGAACACATACACACATTCATATATAAAAACATTTATGAAAAGAATCAAAACATTCCTTAAAGAATCGTGGACAATTTTGAAATGCCGAGTTTTTCAAAACACAAATAATTTACGAAATTCCAAAAACATTATTTAAGAAATTTGCACAATTTATTAAAATCCGTAACATTTTTCATAGCATGTGAAAAACTGTTGGAGTTCTGGACAGTTTTTTAAAAAATGTGATTTTTTTTTTCAAAATCATGAATAGTTTTTGAAAATGCGAATAGAATTTCAAAATTCCAAATAGTTTTTTCAAAAACACAAAAGGAATTGAATTCATGCCAAATTATAAAAAAGGGAACATTTTTTAACTTCTGAACAGTTTTCGAAATGCGCGTACATTTTTTAAACTTCACGAATTCTTATTGTGGTATAGTGGCCGGCCTAAATTCTTGTCCCTGAGAGTAGCAGGTAATCCCGGTCTGGGTGGTAGTATTCCCAGGTGCCAAATAGGTCTAGGGTCCAAAATAGACCGGGATTACAAATTCGGAGTGCCAATTTTCAGGATTCAAAGTTCAGGGTTTGATTTATTTTTCATCTACAACTTCAAGGCATGTTTTGGACTTTTTTCATTTGACATTTGTCGGGCCAATTGATGTAGCACAGCAAATGAGGGCAATCACGTTATGCAGGATGATAAAACGATATGGTGCATCATGAGCCTGATCAGGTGGTTGAGGGCGTCAAAATATTTTGGGAGGACGTAGATAGCTCAGTTTTAATTTTTTTAATGACAAAGAATAATTAATTACATCGGTATTTATGGTGCTATTACTTATAATCTAGACATGACACTTTTTCTAGAACATCTAGACAAGACACCTGGATAACTGCACCGGACCGGTCAACATAATTTGTGAGGCTATTTGACCGGTCCATATATAGAGCAGCATCTAGGAGTATTGCCTACTAAAGACTGAGTTAAACACACTTGAGAGGGAGCTCCTATTGCACGCGCATAAGGGCAGCCCGGCTGTGCACCGACCCATTGGAGCCTGGTACTGTAGATTGGGAAATGTATCCTGGTACAACAGCATGAGGCATAGTAACACCTGGTTACTGTAGAGTGGTTGTGGTCGCATGGTCCTCTGTAGTAGTGCTTTTTGAAAAAAAAGCAAATATTTTGCGAAAAGAAAAAGTTTTAAAAATTGTGAACAATTTTTAAAAGGCAAACATTTTTCGAATTTTTAACAACATTAAAAATTACTTGAAAATGTGAAAAAATGAACCTTTTCTGAAAGTGTGAACAAAATTTTAAAGTCAAAAACTTTTCTGGAAAATGCAAAATATTTTACATCAGGATTTTTTAGAAAATAACTTTTTTAATTTGTGTAAAAATATAAAATTTGTGAAATATGAAAAAGTAAAAGGAGTAATAGATAAATATGAAAACGAAAGATATAAAAGCCAAAAATAAACTGACAAACCTTGAAAGAAACAATAGGAAAAATGTGTGCCCTTCCTAAAATGAGCCGACACAATAGAATCGTTTGTGTCTGTTTCCACGCTAATTTGAGGCATCGTACGTCAAATAAGAAATGCCACTTGAGCAGCATTTCTAATAAGGATCCGAATATTGAACCGATGTTCTTTCGAGGAGCAACTCCCATCGAATGAATCATTCACCTCCAGGGATCCGACTAAGCAAACTTATCTGTGCACATTGGGAAGATTTTGTTGGGGAACGTAGCATGCAATTTCAAAATTTTCCTACGATCACGCAAGATCTATCTAAGAGATGCATAGCAACGAAAGGGAAAGAGTGTGTCCATGTACCCTCGTAGACCGAAAGCGGAAGGTTTAGTTAACGCGGTTGATGTAGTCGAACGTCTTCACGATCCAACCGGTCTAGGTACCGAACGTACGGCACCTCCGTGTTCAGCACACGTTCAGCTCGATGACGTCCCTCGAACTCTTGATCTAGTAGAGGGTCGAGGGAGAGTTTCGTCAGCACGACGGTGATGACAGTATTGATGATGTGATCCGCGCAGGGCTTCGCCTAAGCACTACGACGCTATGACCGGAGGCGTAAACTGTGGAGGGGGGCACCGCACACGGCAAAGAACAATTGATGTGCTTTTGGCGTGCCCATGCCAACGTATATAAAGGAGGGAGGGAGGAGGCGGCCGGCCTAGAGGGGGCGCGCCAAGGGGGGAGTCCAACTAGGACTCCCAGTCCTAGTAGGATTCCCCCTTCCTTTCCGGAGTAGGAGAAGGGGGAAGGGAGAGAGAGGGAGAAGGAAGGGGGGGGGGGCGCGCCCCCTCCCCTAGTCCAATTTGGTTTGGCTAGGGGGGCGCACGCCACCACCTGGCCGCCAGCCTCCTCTCTCCACTAAGGCCCATGAAGGCCCAATACTCTCCCGGGGGGTTCCGGTAACCTCCCGGTACTCCAAACCTTTCCGAAACCTTTCTGGTGTCCGAACATAACCTTTCAATATATCAATCTTTATGTCTCGACCATTTCGAGACTCTTCGTCATGTCCGTGATCTCATCTGGGACTCCGAACAAACTTCGGTCATCAAAAACACATAACTTTTAATACAAATCGTCATCGAACGTTAAGCGTGCGGACCCTACGAGTTTGAGAACTATGTAGACATGATCGAGACACATCTCTGATCAATAACCAATAGCGGTACCTGGATGCTCATATTGGCTCCTACATATTCTACAAAGATTTTTATCGGTCAAACCGCACAACATACGTTGTTCCCTTTGTTATCGGTATGTTACTTGCCCGAGATTCGATCGTCGGTATCATCATACCTAGTTCAATCTCGTTACGGGCAAATCTCTTTTCTCGTTCCGTAATGCTTCATCCCGTAAGTAACTCATTAGTCATATTTCTTGCAAGGCTTATAGTGATGAGCATTACCGAGAGGGCCCAGAGATACCTCTCCGATACACGGAGTGACAAATCCTATTCTTGATCTATGTCAACCCAACAAACACCTTCGGAGACACCTGTGGAGCATCTTTATAATCACCTAGTTATGTTGTGACGTTTGATAGCACACAAGGTGTTCCTCCGGTATTCGGGAGTTGCATAATCTCATAGTTAGAGGAACATGTATAAGTCATGAAGAAAGCAGTAGCAATAAAACTGTAACGATCATAATGCTAAGCTAACGGATGATTTTTGTCCATCACATCATTATCTAATGATGTGATCCCGTTCATCAAATGACAACAAATGTCTATGGTTAGGAAACATAACCATCTTTGATTAACGAGCTAGTCAAGTAGAGGCATACGAGGGACACTGTGTATTGTCTATGTATTCACACATGTACAAAGTTTCCGGTTAATACATTTCTAGCATGAATAATAAACATTTATCATGATATAAGGAAATATAAATAACAACTTTATTATTGCCTCTAGGGCATATTTCCTTCAGAGTTTTCCAACGACTCTTGCTGGCCCAACGAACTATGTATATGCAAGAAAAAATGGGCTAGGCCCTATAAGCTGTATTTGTTTTTGAAAAAATGTTTATCAACAAAATTGCGACGTACAAAATGCGTAGTTGGGTGCAAAAAAATGCCATGTTTTAAAAACCAAAAAAATTGTGCAATTGCCATGAGACTATATGAAAAACACTGTAAAAAATTACAAGTGTCATGTAACCAAAAACATGCAATAACAAAATTGCAGTGATTTGAAGCAAAACAAATATTTTGTATACCCACAATAATTCTCCCTTGGAGTTTCATGTTAAGAAGAACATCTTTTGTGAAATTTTCCATGATCCAAAAAATTTGCCATACTTGCCATGATCCAAAATTAACAATGTCATGCTATGGAAATAAATTTGCCATGGTTTAATACTAAAACTGCAGTGGTCCCAAAAAGTAAATTGCCATGTTTGAAAAGTAAAATTGCCATGGTTTGTAATTTATGAAATCTATAGTGCATAAGACAATGTTTTAGAACAATTCTCTAATTTGTGATCATTATTAAATTCAAGAATATTTCTAAGTGATAAACATTTCTCAAATTCAAAATTATGTTAAAATCCAAGAACATTTATTTATTTATTTATTTTGTAAGAAGTCTCAAGTTCAAGGCTTTTTAATCCAAGAAGATTATTTTAAGTCACAAACATTATTTTAAATTGGAGATTTATTTCAAACACATGATTTTCTTTTTGAAATGTATAAAAGACTGGGCTGTTTTTTTTATGTTTTCATGGAGTTATTTTTCGCACTCGGGTGAGAGAAAAAGTTGTGCGTACGATTGTTTCACACACGACTTTTATACGAAGCTCGGGCCAATGATTGCTATATAAAGACCACCATAAGTGATGTGTGTACATTGCTTCTCTTTAACTATATGTAAGTTGCTAGAAAATGGAATTTGGGTCAGCCAATTTTTCTGACTTGATTGTTGTTTTTGATTCGTACTTGTTTCTGTTTCGTGGTATCTCCTACTCCGCGCTTAGAATTGACTGGCCTTTGTTTGGGTCGGTCACTTCTTTAATGGGCTGCCATTAGTTGACGTATCTTTATTAGGTACTGTCGGGCTTTATCCCTATCCCCCCTCCCTTCACCACGTGCGTTGGGCCATGCAACTGCATATGCCTACATACACATAGGTAAATTGAATAGTGGCATTAGCTTATTAGTTAATTAGCCGGCCATTCGCTTACTAATCATTAATTGGACCAAGAGTAGTTGAGATAGACGTGCACGTGTATGAACTTTTCAAAAATGTACACATGCATGGGCACCCCTTGCTCCACCGTGTACTCAAGTTTCCCTTCTTTTTACAAACTTTTTATTTGGTTTCTTGTTTTTCTTCATTTGTCAGGTGTGTATGTATTTTAGCGATGTTGGGTGACTCACAAATGCAATACAATATGTACGGAAATTGCACTATTATATTATTATTTTTTGCATACTACAAAAAGTGCAATTTCTGTGTAAATGTGTGTGCAAGTTATTATATTTTATATCTTGTTTTCTTTCTTATTAAGTGTAATAGGAATGCCACTAATTCATTACTCCTTATAAATATTTGTTAGTTTGATTGTTTTTACTTTTTGTTTCATTTTATTTCTTGTTTAAGGATAATACCGTTGCCACTAACTAATTCCTTCTTAGAAAACTTCATTTCAGCAAAAATTCAATTATTGTGTTTATTCTTGGAAACTAAAAAAAGAGCAATTTCTGGCTAACTAGTTTGCAAATTTTGTCATTCTTTGTCTTATATTATTTTTTCAATTTTTTTCTTCTTAAAGGGGGTAATAACAATGCCACTAATTCATTCTGTCTTTAAAAAATCATTATTTTGATTTTGTTCTTTTTCATTTTATTTCATCTAAAAGAGTAATACCAATACCACTAATTCATTATTTCTTAGAAAAAAATCATAATTTTGATTTTGTTTCTTTCCATATTATTTATTTTTAAAGGGTAATACCATTGCCACTAATTCGTTATTTCTGTGAAAAAATCATTGTTTTTGTTTTGTTTTAGTCTTTTTCATTTTATTTATATTTAAATGGTGATACCAATGCCACTAATTCATTCATGCTTTGGACAAGTTACTATTTTGACTCTGTTTTAGTTTTTGTTTCATTTTTATTTCTTCCTTAAGGGTAATACCAATACCACCAGTTCATTACTTCTTAGTAAAATTCCTTCTTTGCAAACCATACACTGCTATATGTCTATTATTGCATATTATAAGAACACACAATTTAAGAA
This sequence comes from Aegilops bicornis, assembly GCA_021605145.1. Classification (NCBI taxonomy): domain Eukaryota; kingdom Viridiplantae; phylum Streptophyta; class Magnoliopsida; order Poales; family Poaceae; genus Aegilops; species Aegilops bicornis. Next base: position 920,837 of record JAHIAL010000096.1, read on the forward strand.
TAATTATGTGCAATATTTTTTATTATTTTCTTTTAGTTAAATTTTTACTTTTCATAAAGGGCAATACCAATGTCAATAATTTTTTTTAGAAAACTTCATTATTTTGATTTCCTTTTATTTCTTATCTTCTTTAAAGGAATACCAATGATGCATTCCTTTTTAGGGAACTTATTTTTGACAAAAATTTCACTATTGTATATTTATTCTTGCATATTATAAAAAAGTGTAATTTTCCTGTAAATTTTGTTATTATTTTGTTTCGTTGTTTGTCATTTTCTTAAGGGGTAATACCAATACCACTAATACATATTTGTGTAATAGTGTGATTCCTGTGCAAATTATGTTCAATTTCTTTTGTAATAGTTTGTTTCAAAAGAAAATCAATACCTTTATTTTTTAGGGTAAAACCAATGCCCGCAATTCATTCTACCTAAGAGGAAATTCAGTATTTGTCTTTTCAGTTTTGCACTAGTTTCAGTCTTTTTTATTGTTTATCAAGTGTCTTAGTCAGTTTTTTCCTTTATGTGTATACATGAATATTAGGGGTGTGTGCTTGTGTAAATATACACATAAGTATTATACAATATATTTGTAAATTATACTACAGCAAAAAATTGCACTATTAAACACCAATTAGCGGTCATAAAATTATTCAATTTCAGTACAAATTGTGTGCAAAAAATTTCATCATTTTTCTTTTCTTCTTTTTTTCTATCTTCTTTAAGGGTAATACCAACGACATTAATTAATTCCTTCTTAGAAAATTTCATTTTCATAAAATTATGCTATTACACACTTATTCTTGTATATTATGGGAAAGCGTAATATTTGTGTAAATTTTTTCATTTTTTTTATTTTCTTTCTTCTAGGAGCAACGCAAATGCCACTAACTCATTCTTGCTTAAAAAACTTCTGTATTTTGATTATTTTTTCTAGTTTTTATTTCATTTTCTTTCTTCTTTAAGGGAAATACCAATGCTAGTAACCCATTCTTTCCTAGAAAATCTCTTCTTCTTTTTTGCCAAAATTCAACTTTTATATGCTTATTCTTGCATATTATCAAAAGCATAATTTCTGTCTACATTAGTTGTTTATATTATTAGTTGTTTATATTATTTTCATCTAGAAGGATGACACCAATGCCACTAATTCATTCCGTGAGCACGCAATATGCGGAAAGACTATGTATGTTAGTGCTGTCACATTTTTCATCACTCACTCATGAGCATGCATACGTATGCATGCACACACACATACACAATACATGAGCACTCACACGAGCACATGTATACACGTGTGCGCACATCGAAAAGTGCCTATAGAGTCCGAGCTCCATTGAGGTCTATATGTTTTTCAGCAAAAATACCTTTTCATATCTCAAAAAATATCTAAAAAATGTTTTCATGTAGACATATACTGTAGTATACATGTATAAAATTTCATGACACATATATTCAGATGTAATGTACAAAAAAATACAAATGCACATATTAAATAGGCTTTTCCTTGGTTGTATTTGTGACATACATTTGTTTTTTTGTGTAGCATGCAAATAATCAAATTAGTTTATGGAAAATTATACATACTTGAAGAATATGTATATCTATTTGCAGATTATTTTTTTCACATTTTTTGAAACTTTTAAATATATTTTGATTTCTTTTTTTCAAAACGAGCTCCATGGAGCTCGTCCTTTGCAACGCCACACTCGTGTGCACACACAATACACCGACACACAGCCACATGCATGCACATACAAAGAAAAAAAGACATGTATACATTGAACTAGCTAGCTATACTACATGTAACACCAGTACTTTGGGTATATATAGCTAGCATGCAGTGTGTGCGCTCAAAAAAATAAAAATTGGCCACCCTAATACTATTTTCAGGCGTCTCGGATATAGCGAAGTTGTTTTGTGTCGTATGACGAAAGCAGACATATACAGCACTGGTCTTGTAGAAACTCTCCAAGAGGCTCACTTCACCGTGACTGACAGCCCATGAATGCACCGACGCACATGACCAACAACCGACGAAATCATTATTTTGATTTTATTTTTAATTTTTCTTCTTCTCAAAAGGTAATACCAATGCCACTAATTCATTATTTCGTAGAGAGCTTCATTATTTTTATGTTGTTTTACTTTTTGTTTCTTTTTATTCTTTTTAAATGGTGATAACAATGCCACTAATTCATTCATTCTTTAGACAACTTCATTATTTTGATTTTGTTTTTGTTTTTGTTTCATTTTTATTTCTTCCTTAAGGGTAATACCAATGCCACCAGTTCATTCCTTTTTAGTAAACTTATTTTTTGCAAACCATACACTATTATATGTTTATTATTGCATATTATAAAAACACACAACTTAAGAATACTTACGTGCAATTTTTCATCATTTTGTTTTATTTTTTAATTTTATTTCTTCATAAACGGCAATACCAATGTCACTAATTATTTTTTTAGAAAACTTCATTGAAGTGATTTTCTTTTATTTCCTTTCTTCTTTGAGATAATACCAATGCCACATTCCTTTTTACGGAACTTTTTTTACAAAAGTTTCACTATTGTATATTTATTCTTGCATATTATTAAAAAGTGCAATTTCAATGTAAATTGTGTCATTATTTTGTTTCGCTGTTTTTCAGTTCCTTTCTTCTTAAGGGGTAATACCAATGACACTAATCCATATTGTGTAACAGTGTGATTCTTGTGCCAATTATGTGCAATTTCTTTTGTAATTGTTTGTTTCAAGTTTTATTTCATTTCCTTTATTTTTTAGGGTAAAACTAATGCCCCAAATTCATTCTACCTAAGAGGAAATTCACTTTTTGTATTTTCAGTTTTATTATTGTTTATTTAGTGTTTTAGTTGGTTTTCTCATTTATGTGTATGCATGAATATTACATGAGGAGGGGGGGGCATGTGTTAATATACACATAAGTATTATACACCCATTTTTGCAGTCATAAAGTTATGCAATCTCAGTACAAATTGTGCGCAAACTTTTCTTCATTTTAAATTTTTAATTTTATTTTCTTCTCTAAGGGTAATACCAACGATACTAATGTATGCCTCATTTGGAAATTTCATTTCGAAAATTTTGCTAGTACACACTTATTCTTGTATATTATGGAAAAGCGCAATTTCTGTGTAAATTTTGTCATTCTGTATTTTTTTTCATTTTTTTTCTTCTGGAAGGGTAACACGAATGCCACTAATTCATTTTTGCTTAGAAAACTTCAGTATTTTGATTGTGTTTTAGTTTTTTATTTCATTTTATTTCTTCTTTAAGGAAAATACCAATGCCACTAATTCATTCCTTCTTAGAAAATCTCCTTTTCTTGGAAAAACTCAACTTTTATATGCTTATTCTTGCATATTATAGAAAGCACAATTTCTGTCTAAATTGTGTGCAAACTTTATCACGATTTGTCTAAATTAATTTCTTCTAGAATGATGATACCAATGCCACTAATTCATTCCATGAGCAAAGCAATGCAATATGCCGAATGACTACGTATATTAGTGGCGTCGCATTTTTCATTTCTCACGCATGGGCATGCATACCCTACGCATGCACACACGCATACACAACACATGAGCACTCACGCGAGCACATGCATACACTTGTGCGCGCGCACACTACACCGGCACACAGCCACATGCGTGCACTTACAAAGAAAAAATAGACACGTATACATTGAACTCGCTAGCTATACTATATACCATGTAACACTAGTACTTTGGGTATATACAGCTAGCGTGCAGTGTGTGCGCTCAAAAAAAATTGACTGACCCTAATACTATTTTCAGGCGACCGGGATATAGCCACGCCCTATATATTGTTTTGTGACGTGGGACGAAATTAAATAGTCGTATATGTAGCACTGGGCTTCTAGAGACTCTCCAAGAGGCTCACCACCTCACCGTGACACATGCACGCACCGACGGATGCAGTTGACCAGCAACCGGCACCAGCTCACCGTCACGTAAACCACCGCATTTACGTTTCCCCGATCCGACAAAAGCCAGGGCACGTACGTGTCTAATGTTTTTACGTGCCTCCCTCACGCGCCAGTTTGGCAGCACGTACGTGCTAGCTGTTCATGCTAGAGCCGTCAATGAAGCAAAAGAGAAAAAGAAGAAGCGAAAGGTGACACGCCCGGCCGTGTGCGTCGTCGTGCTGCGAGGAAGCAAGCCCGCACCATGCAACACCATTGCCACGTACGCCCCGGCGAAAGCGAAAAGCCAAGGCGAAAGCGAGAGCACACATGCCCCCCAGAACTGAAAGCGAGGGAGCACACGAGGACACCACCGCGGGAACACCCACCGGGCGGGCGCGGGCACGACAAGAAGATGCGTGCACGGAGCGGCGCCGAGAACCGAAGGAGGCGCCGCCCGCCGAGCGCACGCAAAGGCGCATTGGCCTGGCCAGGCACCACGGCGCTTGAAAGCGCGCCGGCGGTTTCGTCTTGTGTGCGCCACTGCACTCCACTTCACTCCAGCCCGGCCACTCGGCACGCACGCAGAAACAAACAAACGAACGAACGAACGGAGAAGACGAGGCGCGTCGGTGATTCACTCGCACTCCACTCAACGTACGTCGCCTTTCATCACAGGGGCCATGCAATGCAGCCGCGCGCGGGTGCGTGCCGTAGCGGTCCCGTCCCGTCTAGGCGTTAGGTGTCCGGCCGCATGCATGCACGAGGAGCGGAGCGGGTATTGGGGATCCAGCCACGGGAGGACTGAGCGAGCGAGCACAAATAACCCCACTCCCCGCAGCCACGCACCGTTCGTTTTCTTCAGTCCCGTCACTCTCGCCCGCCCGCCCGCCCGCCCCACACACTACAGCCAGGAGGGGGACAGGAGTGGTAGAAGAAGCCTCTGCCAGTGAAGAAGAAGAAGAAGAAGAAGAAGAACACTCACTCGCCAGTGCCCGGCGACTGCGAGCACGCACACCGGCCGATCGTCCGTCCGCCCGTCCAGGAAGAAGAAGAGATCAGAGCAGGTACGCACGCACGCATATATATATACCCAGGCCCAGTTCCTGGCCGCCGGCCGATGGACATATAGATCGATTTGGTTCGGTCTGAAATCAAGGTCAGTTTGTTCCGGTAGATCCATCCAAAATGACGCCCTGTTACCAGATCCAGTCGACTGTCGTCTCTTCCTTTTTCACTTTCGCTTCTTATAGATTCGCGGACTTGAATCAAATCAAATCATGCAGGATGGGTTTCTCTTTATACGATCTAAGATTTGAGGAACAGATCCAACGGGCTCAAGGTTTAGAAATAATTACGACTTTCTTTTTGCGGGGAAAGGAATAATTAAGACTTGACAGAGGGCATATAATGCACAACCATCTCTGTTTTCTAGTGGAGTTAGATCCAACAAGTCATGTAGTACACGCCAAGGCTTTGATTTTTTTGTTTTTGTTTTTATTTTTGGCATGGAATTCCACTGCACACTATTCCCTCCGTTCCAAAATAGATAACCCAACTTTATACTACCTTTGCTGGGAGTAGAAAACAAATTCCATCTCTCAGTTCCACCCTGTGCACGAGATTTAACAAATTATTTTGATACTGCCCATGCAAATTCATATACTTGATGTTTGCATTTACTTCACTACCCACTGACGATCAGTGCAGCCGTCTCTTACTGCAGCTAGCCACACCCTGCGCGCGCCATGGCGGCTCTGGTCACGTCCCAGCTCGCCACCTCCGCCACCGTCCTCGGCATCACCGACAGGTTCCGCCATGCAGGTTTTCAGGGCGTGAGGCCTCAGAACCCTGCAAATGCGGCGCTCGTCATGAGGACTATCGGAGCAAGCGCCGCCCCGAAGCTAAGCCGGAAAGCGCACCGCGGGAGCCGGCGGTGCCTCTCCATGGTGGTGCGCGCCACCGGCAGCGGCGGCATGAACCTCGTGTTCGTCGGCGCCGAGATGGCGCCCTGGAGCAAGACCGGCGGCCTCGGCGACGTCCTCGGGGGCCTCCCCCCAGCCATGGCCGTAAGCTAGCTAGCACCACTGTCTTCTTATAATGTTTCTTCTTGCAGCCAGCCATGCCTGCCATTACAAGTTACAACTGGTGGTGTGTCTGTGCAGGCCAACGGTCACCGGGTCATGGTCATCTCCCCGCGCTACGACCAGTACAAGGACGCCTGGGACACCAGCGTCGTCTCCGAGGTATACATATATCCGTCACATGAACGATCACAATTCACATGCTCCTGCACATTTCTGCAAGGTTCTACTACTCACCGACTGGATTTCGCAGATCAAGGTCGCAGACGAGTACGAGAGGGTGAGGTACTTCCACTGCTACAAGCGCGGGGTGGACCGTGTGTTCGTCGACCACCCGTGCTTCCTGGAGAAGGTGACCGAATTGTCGTCGATCGATCAAGCTAGCTCTTCATCCGGGGCAAGAATAAGATGCATGGTGATTGATTTCAGTGAACCCTTGTTTCTGCTGGTTGCAATTTCCAGGTCCGGGGCAAGACCAAGGAGAAGATCTACGGGCCCGACGCCGGCACCGACTACGAGGACAACCAGCTACGCTTCAGCCTGCTCTGCCAGGCAGCGCTGGAAGCACCCAGGATCCTGGACCTCAACAACAACCCATACTTCTCTGGACCCTACGGTAAGATCAAGCACACCTCCTAGTTCAAGCTAGAGTGTAATCTCAACTCTGAAGAACTTGATATATCTTCTTGAGAGCACTGGATGATCACCATTTTTTTCTTGTATCTGGGTGCCGCCGGCCCGTGCCGCGCCGCGCAGGGGAGGACGTGGTGTTCGTGTGCAACGACTGGCACACGGGCCTTCTGGCCTGCTACCTCAAGAGCAACTACCAGTCCAATGGCATCTATAGGACGGCCAAGGTTTTGCAACTTCTGAAACTTCATATTCTCTCTGCATGTCAATTCTTTTGCGGCTCATTCATGCTGGCCTGAATTTTACATTGCAACTTCATTTCATGGCTAGGTGGCCTTCTGCATCCACAACATCTCGTACCAGGGCCGCTTCTCCTTCGACGACTTCGCGCAGCTCAACCTGCCCGACAGGTTCAAGTCGTCCTTCGACTTCATCGACGGCTACGACAAGCCGGTGGAGGGGCGCAAGATCAACTGGATGAAGGCCGGGATCCTGCAAGCCGACAAGGTGCTGACGGTGAGCCCCTACTACGCTGAGGAGCTCATCTCCGGCGAAGCCAGGGGCTGCGAGCTCGACAACATCATGCGCCTCACGGGCATCACCGGCATCGTCAACGGCATGGACGTCAGCGAGTGGGACCCCACCAAGGACAAGTTCCTCGCCGTCAACTACGACGTCACCACCGTGAGCACCCGCCCACCCGCACAAAGATTTCTTCCGGTGATCGCTGGTTCTGGGTGGGTTCTGACGAACGAGGCAAAGTGACAGGCGTTGGAGGGGAAGGCGCTGAACAAGGAGGCGCTGCAGGCCGAGGTGGGGCTGCCGGTGGACCGGAAGGTGCCCCTGGTGGCGTTCATCGGCAGGCTGGAGGAGCAGAAGGGCCCCGACGTGATGATCGCCGCCATCCCGGAGATCTTGAAGGAGGAGGACGTCCAGATCGTTCTCCTGGTACGTCGTCCTCGACCCCGGCCACAACCCGACCGCCGTTGCTGAAACTTCGATCAAGCAGACCTAAGGAATGATCGAATGCATTGCAGGGCACCGGGAAGAAGAAGTTCGAGCGGCTGCTCAAGAGCGTGGAGGAGAAGTTCCCGAGCAAGGTGAGGGCCGTGGTCAGGTTCAACGCACCGCTGGCTCACCAGATGATGGCCGGGGCCGACGTGCTCGCTGTCACCAGCCGCTTCGAGCCCTGCGGCCTCATCCAGCTCCAGGGGATGCGCTACGGAACGGTAAACCCCTCCTCCTTCCTGCCAATTCCTTGTCTCCTGCGCATCCATGGCCATGACCGAAGTTTCTTCCAAATTTACAGCCGTGCGCGTGCGCGTCCACCGGCGGGCTCGTCGACACTATTGTGGAGGGCAAGACCGGGTTCCACATGGGCCGCCTCAGCGTCGACGTAGGCTCATCGACCCCCTGTGTAAATTCTTCATTTTGTTCATCCTGGGAGCTCAGGCAGATCATCCTTTTTCTTCTTGGTGGCCAGTGCAACGTGGTGGAACCGGCCGACGTGAAGAAGGTGGTGATCACCCTGAAGCGCGCCGTCAAGGTCGTCGGCACGCCGGCGTACCATGGGATGGTCAAGAACTGCATGATACAGGATCTCTCCTGGAAGGTAAGTCGTCTCTGGTCTGGTTTAGGATGCATTTTCCAGAACAACTAAGAGTTAAGACTACAATGGTGCTCTTGTTCGATGTATCCATTAATGGTGGCTTGCGCATATGGTGCAGGGGCCTGCCAAGAACTGGGAGGACGTGCTTCTGGAACTGGGTGTCGAGGGGAGCGAGCCCGGGGTCATCGGCGAGGAGATTGCGCCGCTCGCCATGGAGAACGTCGCCGCTCCCTGAAAAGAGAAAAGAGGTTTTGGTGCATGGACCGTTCATCCATCTGCAGGGTTCCCGTGTGAGGAGATAGCCGCTTGTTGTAGTGAAGGGCCGATATATACATATTTATATATAGACTAATAAGTACTTATGCTTTGTTGTGCCGCTTGCCTCTTTATTACAAACAAAAAAAAGGTAAGAAGTTAGGGGTTGTGCTTGTGAGAGTGTACTTAATCGTGCTTGCATTTTGGTGTGGTATATTGCAAATAAGCAAAGGATTTGTTATGTATTTTTGCTATTGTTTCTCTGTGTTTGATTTCCAACAATCATTTTGTGGGGTTCCGGTGAAAGGATCAGAGTTCATCAGGGCATAACCTTACATTTTGGCCCTGATAAGTGTCACACGTGTGGCACAAAGTAATTCCGTCCTGACATTTTTTGTTGGCAACTTTAGTTATTTGGGGATGACAATTTTAGTTGTGAAGTATGGCAACTTTCTGTTTGGATGGCAAGTTTCAGTTTTTTTTTTGTTTTTTTTTGTATGGCAGCTTTAGTTGTAAAAACGTCAGGCAGGTGTTACTTCGTGCCACACGTGTGGCACTTATCATTTGGTACATTTTTGGGTTCGTGGAGGTGGCACTTTCGGTCGCACGAAGAGAGGTTTTCAAGGCGGTCAGAATTGCTTGCCGCCTGCGGTGGAGTCGCCACCGTAAAGTTCACCATTTTGCAATGAAGGAATACCTAGGTGTAAAGTTTCAAAATGTGGAATCGCCACCGTAAAGTTCACCATTTTGCAAATGAAGGAATACCTAGGTGCAAAGTTTCAAAATGTGGAATCGCCACCGTAAAGTTCACCAATTTGCAATGAAGGAATACCTAGGTGTAAAGTTTCAAAATGTGGAATCGCCATCGTAAAGTTCACCATTTTGCAAATGAAAGAATACCTTGGTGTAAAGTTTCAAAATGACTGTGCGATGACGGCCAAGATCAATGCGATACAACAAATGGTGGAAGGGGACCGATCATAGCCCGCGATGAGGATAGGGGCAGCGAAGGCGCAGCCGGGGAGGGATCATGGCCCGTGATGAGGATAGCGGCAGCAAAGGAGGGATCATGGCCTGTGAGGAAGATAGGGGCAACGAAGGCGCAGCCGTCACCTTCGACCATGGGCAGCGACGTGATCTGGATGATATTGATAGAAAGGGTGGGAGGTGAGAGCCCGGGAGATTGTCGAAACAGCTTTACTATTTCCCAGCATTGAAACCGACAATATTACTTGCTGAGTTTGCTGTTGACTATGAGTCTGTGAGGCACTAAATTCATTTAACAAATTGTGCAGCATCCAACGTCTATTTGAACCAAAACACAATCTAAATACCTCCTAAAATATCGCTCCTGCTTTTTCACCAGAGTTTCAGTACATGTTTACTGAAAAGACACGTGCTCGAAGTGTTATAATTCTCAGCTGATTTATGAAAGATGCGCCGATGTTGCTTTTCAGAATCGACCGAGACAAATAAAAATTTCAAGTGACCGAGACAAATGAAAATTTCAAGTGACCGAGACGGACCATGCACAAAACAGACAGATCCTATTCAAGTATATTGTGTCTCAACACGCGAGAGAGACCCGGAAAGACCAATAAAGACCATCCATCATGGTTTGAGCATCAAAACAAAATCAACGCACATGTTCTTATTACAGCAGGAAAATCTGGAGCGCAAAGAGCTACTTTAAGTGAGTGCACATATGTTTTGACTTCGCCTTGTTATTGGCATGGTAGCTACAGAGGAAAGATAAAAGGAAACGGAACACCTGGTTCTGATATTGATACGCAGCTTCCCGTCAGACCACCGGTGTTACGCCACGGTTCTGATACGAGAGAGTTCCATCATGCCCTCATCTCAACATAGGACCCTGAGATCCCTGAGGTGCCGATCAGAGTGATCTGCAAGAACAATTACCTCATGAGTATACTGAATAAAGCAGCAATGTCTAGTAACTTCAGACCAGGAAATCAGCTGAATAAAATATGATCCACACATGCTATGAAACTGAGCAGGAACACCGGCACGAAGACATTAATCCACACATGCTTATATACTTGTCCAGGATCTCATCCACTTTCATCAGGAAACATTTTAATGAGACAAAAAAAAATCAAGAAGCAATTGTATGAGCGTCTCCCGGTTGCGATAACGATTCAGGATGGCTTGACCAACACTCGATCTGTGAGAAGAAAACAGTAACACTGCAGAAGAGCCTTTACCCCATAATAAGCGGGCAAGTTTGAACAGCCATACTCTTATGGTTATTGCTGACCTGCCAGTACTGCCCAGTTTCTAGAGGTAACTGGGTACAGGGAAGAATATGGGGGAACGCTAGAAAACACCTGGCCAGGAATTAACCAGAAAATGGTTGTGTTTTCTGAATTTCTGGTGAAGGTTGCGGAAAAGAGAAACTAGTTAACAATTTGAGTACTACAAACTAGTCTGAACTAATATAAATCAACCTATCTCGCCTATTCAACATGTAGACTAATTCCAAACTGTTTATAGCCTGAGAAAAAATATGGAACCTCAGACATACCTTGGTGGTAACAAAACAGGCGCTTATTTTGGTTAACTCATTACAAACAAGACGAGGAAAATTTGCCAAGCAAGTTTTATATGGTGTATAGCTAGTACAGTTAGCATAAGTGCATAACACTTGGTAAAAATGGTAAAGAACACACACAGCTAGTTATTTTCTACGAATAAAATAAAGGTGAACAAGACCATGATCATATTTGAATATATGGGTTTGTTAGACAAGGTTTACGTGTTCATAGCAATTGTAAGTTACGGCTGTCTTTTCTGGTCTATATCACCAATACAACTCCCTCATATACAACCTAAACCAATAACAAGTGACTGGCCTGGGATATTCGACACTTTGCTCCTTGGACAGAGAAGGGGATAAAATGATAATATTGACACAAGTAAAGAAATGTGATAACAGAAATCTAAGTAACAAATTCATCCAAAAAATAAGGTGAGAATGCCGCATATATAGAAACACCTTGCACAAAAAGCAATGGACTAACATTACAGCAAACGGCATTACAAGAAGAATCAATGAACCATGATAGTGCATGCAAAGCACCCACACAACAAAGATGTATCAAACATGAGTTCTACAATAGAGACTGGTACAAGAAAACTATATTCCAAGGACCAGTAACTTTCAATAGAAACATACCTTTCCCCACTCAGACCCTATGCCACTGCATCTCATTTTCAGGTGAATCATTTTTGTCCCCAACTCGCTCTCCACCTTTTTCCGTAGATAGTGCTCTTCGGGACCAAAAGATTCCAGATATGTCATGTATCGGCTATAGGAAGATTTCACAGCTTCTTCTAAGTAACCAGGCAAGGGGCCCACATTCTGCAGGAGTTAGGGTTGGTAAGACGTAAGCAGAAGCAGAAAAATGAGCCCCAGTTCTGCAAAGAGCAATACATAAACAAGGGGAGAGAGGTGATTAAGTACTGACCTCGCCCGTTAGACCACAAAGATCATCAAGAGCCATTCTTAGGGTAACTAAAACTCCACTAAACTCTTCACATGCTTCAGCTGCACGAAATACATTTTCCAAAGCTTCTTGACCAGCCTTATCATCAGTAGCCATAGATACTGCTTTCTTTGCTTCCTCCACAAGAGAACCTGGAAGCTCATTCCAGCTAGCAGCCATCAAATCCTTAAATGCAGTCTCAATTTTCGGGTCAGATATTGCAGGCAGATGTTTCTCATTTGAACTGAACATGCGCCTGGAGTTCCATGAGAAAGCATTGTTGCCATCTGAGTATGCAACATGAAAATATTAATCAACAATGAGCACAGAGAGGAAAAAAAAGGCATGGAAATTTATGAAGTTTGAACTAAGGTACAATACTAGGGTTGCAGCAAAATGAAGACTGATAATTCTCTCTGCATTTTGCTACGAAGTGAACTAGTAGCATCTGAATACTGTGCAACTCTGATAATCAAACTGATCAAAGTTCAATTGCCATTACTACACAACCTTCTTAAATGATCAGATGTGATGAAGATCAAGAAATGCAAGATCTCAAAATAAATGAGCTACTACTATGAAGTCCTCAAAATATCTTATCTTCACGGAGCCGCTGGCATTGGCACTCAAATGGTTTACACATGGGTCTTGGTACAATAAGGCTGTTAACCTTGAATAAGAACTAATGCAATGGCTTAGTTGAGGACAATGGATACAGATCTCCCAAATTCACCAAAAACAAGACGTTTTAACAGCTTGTGATAGAAAAATGAATAATAACAGAAACAGGTACTTAGCGAATAGCACTCTCAAGGTGTTCTTGTGACATCTGGTTGCCGTATATGGAGTCATAATATACTCATGGATCATGGTTTATAAAGCGGTAAAGCGAGCACCACCCACTCTAACGCTTAAGCAACGCCTAAACGCCTAAAGCGGGCAAATATCTAAGGCGCTGCCAGGACGCCTTGTCGCTTAAGCGTCTGAAGCAGGACGCTTTATAAACAATGTCATGGATAATAAGATTAATAATCTACAGCAGGAAGTGTTTTTTCAGCATGAAAGTTACTTAGTTATTCATGAATTCGCAAGTGTTTATCACCAACTCTCCTCAGACTACTGGTACACTTCCTTACGAAAATGCTCACCAGGTACACACCCTTATTCCTAGGTTCACATCTTGTACGAGCAGTTGAGCTCAACAACAAAGCCACACGCATGACAGTATCACCAACTCCTCCCCTGAACACAAAACTGTGCAGACTGCAGAGTTGAACATGCATCCAGTGTGCAGTGCCAATTGAGTTTGCACTCGGTAGGGATTAGGAAAATCAATTTGAGAAAACACTGGAGATAAACACAGTTCGTGCCATACCAACTGACCCTAGAAACCTCACAGAGCAAGATCAATCACGCAAATTTTACTCCGCAGTCCGCACAGCCATTCACGCGGAGAACCAAGATCCAATCTAATGGTAGCTAGCGACCAGACGAACGGGAGGGGGGAAATTAGGGAGGCGCGTGCGCGGGTTTACCTCGGGTGATGCAGGATCCTAGGCGCGCCGCCGACGCCGCGCTGTGCAGGGGCATCCGCGTCCCCAGGCCCGCCGCCGCCGACCTGCAGGGAATCTCGACGTGAGCTCGCGCCCGCAGCAACCCACCCACCCATCGATCGATCGATCTCTTGGACCGCCTAGCAGAAACCTACCTGCGGAGGATCCCGGCGGCGGAAGAGGACGAGGAGGCGGTGAGGGGCGCCCAGCGGAGAGCCGATCTCGCGGCGGAGGCGGCGGCGCGGGCCGACGATGCCATTTTTTTCTCTCCTCTTCCTTCCTCTCTCTTTCGCTTGCGGGTTGCGGCTTTGGGGGTTGTTGGCGAATTCGTTCGGGTTTATTTATTTTTCCTTTTTCTATAGGCCCTGTTCGGTTTTGTTGATTCTGGGCCTGGGCTCTCGTTTTTCCTTAAAAAAGGGCATTCATGTTTTCTAAATTTCAGAAACTACTGATCACACTGCACGGTATTGTTCCGAAAGTTATGAGCATAATCTTTGAAAGAGGAGGAATAGCTTCGCCACATCAATTGTAAAACACTACAGAAGAGGCGAACTTTGTGCATATGGTTGAGCAATGGCTCTTAATGCACCGCGAAGTGCTGTGCGTCATCAAGAGCTGATGGACCTAGTCAATTAAGTTCATGGCCCTGCCGTCTTTCAAGAAATGGTTGTATACCTAGTGCTACTAGGAGGCATGATTGATTGACTACCTAGAGAACTTGAGAAGGTACTAGGTTGTCGGATTCGTCGAGAAATGGTTGCTTCTCTCCTGATGTCTTCAATTCCCTCGTGTTCTCGATACATCTCATATTGTCATCCCTCTTGTTTTACCATGACAAATAGGAACTTTGGTGGTAATATGCACACATGAATAACAATGTATTTTCTTACGGGATGGAAGCAACTAGATGCTTTGTCTTTCTACAAGAGCTTCGCCTTTTGTGCCATGGAGTAGTTGGTGCTAGTTTTTTTTCCCTTGAGGGAGAAAGAGTGGTTGATGCTACGTGCTACAAAAAACGTTGTGCCTAGCAAAGTAGCAATTTATATTGCTAGACCAAGCAAGGAGACAGCAAGGAAGGGACATGTACAATTGATATATCACATGCCCGGAAGATTGCCATCGGCCATGATTTCTCCAAATTTTCATATGCATCACGAGTCTTGTGTCTCTTTTTTCTATATCAAAATACTTTTGTTCTTCTCATGTTCTCCAGTGAAATGTACTCTACAATTATTTACATGGGAAACAATACAATTAACAGTCACCGGGGAGGAGAGCTTCCCCACCTGAATATATTAAGAAAACACATAGTCTGTCATTACATTATGGAACAGACTAGAGCTTAGAACAGAGATACAATATCTATGATCTAGGGGCGTCATGCATAGTAATTTCCATAAATCTGAATATCCACTGTGATAAGTTGAACACGGTGTTTCTAATGGTGGTCTTGGACGTATGGAATTGAACACAGAAGACGAAAGAATTTCTTGAATCCCATAATTTCTTGAAGCCAAGTGTCTAACCAAAAAAAAAAGTAGAGAAACCATCATTTGTTAGGACAAAAGGTACAATCAATGAGGGTGGGTAGTTGTTGGTTGATCACTTTCCAGATATAAGTTGGGTTCTATGTTCTTTGAGAAATGTTATGGGAGTAGTTTGAGTGGTACCAATGGACCCAAGGTAGATCAGGGTTTTGTAGATAGTTTAAAGGAAAACTTCCTAGTAGGCATATGTTCTGAATATGTAGGTTTTTTATGCCCATGGCACCATTTTTCTTAGGTTTGCAAACATTATTCCAAGCCATAAGACATTTAAGGACCAGTGCACAAGTCCTTGTTAGACCATAAGAAATCTCTAGGAATATCGTCTAATTTTTATAAGACTTATTTTGGTAGACGAAAGACAAACATAAACTAGATTACAAGTGAAGTAAGAACAGAAGAAAGTAAAGTAAGATGAGCCCCTCTCGGAAGGAACCCGGCAGCCCAACCAAATAAAACAAGTTCTAAAACAATCTATGATTGGGTCAAAGGCGGTAATTGGCATTTCGGTGGGAGACAGACAGACAGTGGCAAGCCTGAGTAGATTAGTGGGAAGATTTGTTGTATGCAGTTCATAGCGGCGACAATGGTAGGGGGATATCTATGTCTGAATGGATGTAGAGAAAAGTCGTTTTTTGTTGAAGTCAATGGCTAAACCTGTGGGAAGGGTGAATCTCAAGAATTTGATAGAGAAATGCCCCGAGTGGAGTCAATCGCAGCGAGGTGATCATGTGCATCTAAAAAACGTGGAGGGAATGAGTGTATTTTGACTATTTGTGGGTTTGAGAGCTTCGTGAATGACCATGATGGAAGGCCGAAAGGACGATAATTTTCATAGAAGATATCCGCACATTTGTCAGTCATGGAGTCCTCTCTGATGTTCCATGAGATGATCGAGTAGAAGGCAAAATTCATGATGAAACATAAGCGAGTTGTTTTATGGTACCTTCAAATGAATATAAGCCCTTCATTTGCTCTGATCTGATGGATAGAATTGTTTGGCACTCCAGTAAAGATGTCTTGGAGTACTACCATTAAAAGTTGGGGAGTACCACCGCTTCGAGGGTAATTTGGTAATCTAAGATTAGATCGTTAGTTCTCCACTAATTAAGGGATATGATCAACATGCAGCTGGCTTTTAATGGTAGAGAATTAACGATCTCAAAAGGATCACGGGATGCATAGAGCAGGACTTCTTCATATCCCAAAACGAAATCAATACAACAGATCTCAGAAGGGATAAAACGCGATGCGGTGAAATACAAGTATACAACTGTTAGTAACTGTGTGATTGTTGGATGGAATGAACCGATTGCTTGACAAAGCTACGAACAGAGGTGCAGGCAGTGCGTAGATCTAGGGAGGGCTGGGTCGCCGGGAGCACTTGCCGACGGCTAAGAGCATCTACAGCCGGATTTGGTAAATTCGGTCCATTAAAGGCGCGTCCGCATGCACTGATTGGGAATCCCTCAAATGTTGCATCACACATTCATATATAGTAAATTCTGATCCTCAAATCCATGTAATCCATGTATGTCGATCATATTGTATAAACTGTCTGAATGCCAAAGTTCAAAACAAAGCAAAGCAAATCATAGTTCAACAAACTGGACATGACAAAATAAAATCAAAGTCCGAACGTGATGGATGGCCTCGGATCACCGACTTGGCACCGCTTCTCGAGCTGAAGGCGTCCGCCCAGCGGAATGCGTCCTACTCGTCGCTCGCTTGCATCCAGCAGCCTCCTCCGCTTGCATCCGGGCCGCTTGCTCCGCTGCATCCGGGCCGCCTCCTCCGCTTGCAGATCCGCCGCAGCCGCCCACATCGTCTCGCATTTCTACGGTCGTTGATCTCCTTCTTCTTGTCCATAAGCCACTTCTTCGCATGCTCATCCAAGAGGGTCTCGTCCGCCAACATGATCATCGCATCTTCCGAGTCCCGGCGAAGGTTGCGCCTCCCTCTCAAGCTCTATGTCGCCAAATGTCTTGGCCTTCTCGAGCTCCCATTTGATCGCTGCTTGTTCCTTCTCCAACTTGATCTTCTCCCTCTCAATTTCCAGCTTCTTCTCCGCCTCTTCCGTCCCACTCTATCCTTTCCTTTTATGCATCCAACATGAGCTTGTACCTCTCCTCCTTCTTGTTCTCCTCACTGAAAAATTCCCGTCCATGTGGACGACATTTTGGTAGCCGTGGCATCATGGGCGGCATGTGCCTTCTCCCACTTGTTTCCCATGACTTGGCGGTTGTCCTTTGGCATGGTGGCCTTTCCATTCGTCACGACAACATCATCCTCTTCATGTCCAATCCAATTGATTGGTTCGAGTTTGAGCCATCATTCCTCTTCTTGCCGGACTTGAGGTCGGCCACAAGTTGGTTCCACTTCGGCTTGCCATTCAATATGACCCAACAATGGCTAAAAGCAAATGGTTTCTTCTCCACCTCGTGATACAAAGTGGCCGCCACCGCCGTCTAGCAAACAACATATGTATGAGCACAAGAATGCAAACACAAGAAGCATATGCAATGGACGACAAGATGAGACAATCGAGCTTACCCGAGTTGCGACTCCCATCCCACTTTTAGGGCATTTGGTCACTTGTGAGTAGTAACCGACGTACTTGTTTACTTCTCCTTGAATGATCCCCCAACGATGTTGGAGAGATGCCACATTGAGGGTGCTCACGATAGGATGCGGCTCCACATACTCCTTTTGCTTGTGATACTCCTTTCAAATCTTCGTCCAATAGGTGTTCCCCTTTTGCTCGGTGCTGCATATTGGATCCATCGTTGTGGCCAACCAAGCTTTGACCAACAAGATGTCCTCAAATCTTGAGAATGCCGGACCTCTTGCCTTCAGCGTCTTGGTCTTCTTCTTCTTGCTCGGATTGGGATTGGATGTTGTCCCAACTTAAATGCAGTGGCGGCCTCCAATTCATACTCCATTTCGGTCGGATCTTCATTGTCATTGATCATGTTCGACAAGAACGCCTCCTACATGATTATGGCTTGCAAGCATTCATCACGAGCGAAATGAACTAGTGGTCTATGATAAAATCTAATCGGACGCAAAGAAAACACACCGACTCTTGTTCGGTCATTCCGTCGAACATGTCGAGGGCAGCGCGGACAGTGCCGTAGCCCGTGCTCATCCATGCGCGAACAAACTGTGGCGAGTCACACACGTCGACCGCCGGCATCTGTGTGGTCGCAAAGCTCTCCGGAATGGCCCAGCCGACGGTGAAATCATCCTCTGTCCGAATGGGGTGGGACGGAGTAATCCGCGTAGGAGCTCAGAGGGAAGGGGTGTGGAGATCCGGGCGCGACGGAGGAGACAGCTGATCCACCATGTACGAACCTCCCTGTGACGCCGCTGCCGCCTCCCTCTCTCGCTGTCGGCGTCATGCAACTTGCCGACGACGTTCTCCGCCTTGCAAGTCGCATCCGACGAATTGACGCTGCTGACAGATGAGGCGGACCGCGTCTCCGTCGCGGCGGTGTGGGTCGGGCTGTACGACATCTCCGGTAGTGGATACGGACTGGAGGTGAGGATTGGGGGCAAGGGTGGAGGACGGCGAGGGTCCGGGCGAGGGAATGGTTGGAGGGCGGCGGAAGGAGGAGGAAGGGTTTGGTGGATTTGATGCAATTTGGGGTGGGGTCGGGTTGTCGGTTCCGACGTGGCCGGCGCGGGCGCCCCCATATCTGCCCCATATTTGGGCTAGATATGGGGATGCCGGCTCACCGCCGCTTGAGGGCTGCTTAAGGAGCCCATTTGGGTCAAAATATCATGATCGGGCAAGGATCGGGTGGCCCGCCCAGGCGTATGAGGCGGGTTTGAGAGGTCCGCTGTAGATGCTCTAAGTTGCCAAATTTTTATGCATCTGTGTGATTGGGCCTAGGGACTGTGGAAGATTCCCGGAGGATGTGACAACCGCCATTGTGCACGATCGAGAGGGCGGCTTACGCCGATCGGATGAGATTTTTAGGTGATTAGATTAGGAAATTAGATCAAGGGAAAATCTTAAAACTATACCTAAATTAAGGAGACAAAAGTCTAAAGTGCCCTCTGAAATCAACGGTGAGATTCTGTTGGTACTCCCACCTCTATGTAAGAAGTACCAGGGTGATGTCGGCAACATCAGCAGCGGGCGCAAGTAGGAGCGATCACGGCGAGAGAAGATGGGGAGGTCGGATCGGTGTCATTCGAGGTGATGTCGCCGTCCTTGTTGCAAGCCTCGTGTGCACCAGTTCCTCTTTGGAGGTGACAGAGAGCTCCAGCTTTTTTTTCCTTGGCGCGCATGGCCTGGGAAGTCATAGCATCTACAGCCGGACTCGGCAAATCCGGCCCCTCAAACACCCATGGACGCCTTCGGGCGCGTCCGCGGGCATTGACCGGGCACCCCTAGAAAATGTAATCCACATTCGGACACCTCTATTATCATAGCTCAAATCCATACAAACTCATGCAACTACGTTGATGTACATGTTTGCTTGAACTACGTCAATATTTCCCCAAAGAGAAAGGGATGATGCAGCACAACAACGCTTGGTATTTTCCTCAGTGATGAGACCAAGGTTATCGAACCAAAGAGGGAGAACCACGCAATACCATGTAAAAGCTCCTGCACAAAAAGAATAAATACTTGCAACCCGACATAAGAGAGGGGTTGTCAATCCCTCACGGGTAAAAAGATAGATAATATTGTAGTAGATTAGATAAATAGATCTCACGGGAATGCGAGATAAAATAAATAACAATAAATTGCATCAAGGTATTTTTGTATTTTTGGTTTAATAGAAATGAAAATAAAAGCAAATAAAAATAGATCGCGAAGTCAAATATAATAAAGAAGAGGCCCCGGGGCCGTAGATTTCACTAGTGGCTTCTCTCGAGAAAAATAGCAAACGGTGGGTAAACGAATTACTATTGGGCAATTGATAGAACTTCAAATAATCATGACGATATCCAGGCAATGATCACTATATAGGCATCACTTCTAAGATTAGTAGACCGACTCCTGCCTGCATCTACTACTATTACTCCAGACATCGATCGCTATCCAGCATGCGTCTAGTGTATTAAGTTCATGGAGAAACGGAGTAATGCAATAAGAATGATGACATGATGTAGAAAAGATCTATTTATGTAGAAATAGACCCCATCTTGCTATCCCTAAGAGCAACGATACATACGTGCCGGTTCCCTTCTGTCACTGGGATCAAGCACCGTAAGATCGAACCCATCACAAAGCACCTCTTCCCATTGCAAGATAAATAGATCAAGTTGGCCAAACAAAACCCAAATATCGGAGAAGAAATACGAGGTTATAAGCAATCATGCATTAAGAGATCAAAGAAGACTCAAATAACTGTCATGGATAAAAACATAGATCTGATCATAAACTCAAAGTTCATCGGATCCCAACAAACACACCACAAAAAAGAGTTACATCATATGGATCTCCAAGAGACCATTGTATTGAGAATCAAATGAGAGAGAGAGGAAGCCATCTAGCTACTAACTACGGACCCGTAGGTCCACAATGAACTACTTACGCATCATCGGAGAGGCACCAATGGGCATGAGGAACCCCTCCGTGATGGTGTCTAGATTGGATCTGGTGGTTCTGGAACTTGCCCGGCTAGAATTGATTTTCGTCGACTCCCCTAGGGTTTCTGAAATATTGGGGTATTTATAGAGCAAAGAGGCGGTGTGGGAGGCCACCGAGGTGGGCACAACCCACTGGCGCGCTGGGGCCTGTGCATGCCCTCGTGGGTTGTGCCCCCCTCGGGGTGCTTCTCCCACCCATTGGGTGTCTTCTGGTCCATAAAAATTCCACAAAAAGTTTCGCTGTGTTTGGACTCCGTTTGGTATTGATTTCCTGCGATGTAAAGAACAAGCAGAAAACTACAACTAGCACTGGGCACTATGTCAATAGGTTAGGACCAAAAAATAATATAAAATGGTTATAAAATGATTGTAAAACATCCATGAATGATAATATAACAGGATGGAACAATAAAAAATTATAGATACATTGGAGATGTATCAGTATCCCCAAGCTTAATTCCTGCTTGTCCTCGAGTAGGTAAATGATAAAAATAGAATTTTTGATGTGGAATGCTGCCTAATATGTTTATCACATATTCTTTTCTTTGTAGCATGGACATTTGAAATTTTATAAGGTTTAAAGCAATAGTCTAGTTTTGACATGAGGACTTTAATACTCAAGCATATCAACAAGCAACCACGTCTTTCAAAATATCAACACTAAAGCAAGTTATCCCTAGCCCATTATGCTCAATCATTGATCCATTCATGAAACACACTCAAGATATTAGCTACACCCAATGCTCAAGTAATGCATCATAGTGCCTTAGTTGGTGCTTTATAACAAAAGATGGAGACTCAAATAAAAATAAAATTTGCATAAAGTAAAAGAAAGGCCCTTCGCAGAGGGAAGTAGGGATTTGTAGAGGTGCTAGAGCTCAAAGAGAAAAAGATAGAGATAAAACATTTTGGGTGGTGATACGGCTCCAACGTATCTATAATTTTTGATTGTTCCATGCTATTATATTATCCATCTAGGATGTTTTATATGCATTTATATGCCGTTTTATATGATTTTTGGGACTAGCCTATTAACCTAGAGCCCAGTGCCAGTTTATGTTTTTTCCTTGTTTTTGAGTATCACAAAAAAGGAAAACCAAACGGAGTCCAATTGACCTGAAATTTCACGGAGATTATTTTTGGACCAGAAGAAGCCCACGGAGTATCGGAGATGGACCAGAAGAGTCCCGAGGCACCCACGAGGGTTGGGGGCGCGCCCTACCCCCCTGGGTGCCCCCTATCTCGTTGCCGCCTCGGAGACCCCCCTGACTTGTTCCCAACGCCAAGACCTCTTATATATACCCAAACTTCCAGAACATAACCTAGATCGGGAGTTTCGACGCTGCAAGCCTCTGTAGCCACCAAAAGCCAACCGGGACCCTGTTCCGGCACCCTGCCGGAGGGGGGATGCCACACCGGTCGCCATCTTCATCATCCCGGCGCTCTCCATGACGAGGAGGGAGTAGTTCACCCTCGGGGCAAAGGGTATGTACCAGTAGCTATGTGTTTGATCTCTCTCTCTCTCTCTCTCTCTCATTTTCTTGATTCGGCACGATCTTGATGTATCGCGAGCTTTGCTATTATAGTTGGATCTTATGATGTTTCTCCCCCTCTACTCTCTTGCAATGGATTGAGTTTTCCCTTTGAAGTTATCTTATCGGATTGAGTATTTAAGGATTTGAGAACACTTGATGTATGTCTTATGTGGGATACCCGTGGTGACAATGGGGTATTCTATTGATTCACTTGATGTATGTTTTGGTGATCAACTTATGGGTTCCGTGACCTTGGGAATCTATGCATAGGGGTTGGCACACGTTTTCATCTTGACTCTCCCAGAGAAACTTTGGGGCACTCTTTGAAGTTCTTTGTGTTGGTTGAATAGATGAATCTGAGATTGTGTGATGCATATCGTATAATCATACCCACGGATACTTGAGGTGACATTGGAGTATCTAGGTGACATTAGGGTTTTGGTTGATTTGTGTCTTAAGGTTTTATTCTAGTACTAACTCTTGGATAGTTCTTAAGGTAAGAATAGCTTCATGTTATTTTACTACGGACTCTTGAATAGATCTATCAGAAAGGATAACTTTGAGGTGGTTTCATACCCTACAATAATCTCTTCGTTTGTTCTCCGCTATTAGTGACTTTGGAGTGACTCTTTGTTGCACGTTGAGGGATTGTTATATGATCCAATTTTGTTATTATTATTGAGAGAACTTGCACTAGTGAAAGTATGAACCCTAGGCCTTGTTTCGAAGCATTGCAATACCGTTTACGCTCACTTTTACCAATTATTACCTTGCTGTTTTTATATTTTCAGATTACAAAAACCTATATCTACCATCCATATTGCACTTGTATCACCATCTCTTCGCCGAACTAGTGCACCTATACAATTTTCCATTGTATTGGGTGTGTTGGGGACACAAGAGACTCTTTATTATTTGGTTGCAGGGTTGTTTGAGAGAGACCATCTTCATCCTACGCCTCCCACGGATTGATAAACCTTAGGTCATCCACTTGAGAGAAATTTGCTACTGTCCTACAACCTTTGCACTTGGAGGCCCAACAACGTCTAAAAGAAGAAGGTTGTGTAGTAGACATCTATTGGAAATATGCCCTAGAGGCAATAATAAAATGGTTATTATTATATTTCCTTGTTCAGGATAATTGTCTATTGTTCATGCTATAATTGTATTAACTGGAAACCGTAATACATGTGTGAATACATAGACCACAACATGTCCCTAGTGAGCCTCTAGTTGACTAGCTCGTTGATCAATAGATGGTTATGGTTTCCTGACCATGGACATTGGGTGTCATTGATAACGGGATCACATCATTAGGAGAATGATGTGATGGACAAGACCCAAGCATAGCACAAGATCGTGTAGTTCGTTTGCTAAAGCTTTTCTAATGTCAAGTATCATTTCCTTAGACCATGAGATCGTGCAACTCCCGGATACCGTAGGAGTGCTTTGGGTATACCAAACGTCACAACGTAACTGGTTGACTATAAAGGTACACTACAGGTATCTCCGAAAGTGTCTGTTGGGTTG
The DNA here is from genome assembly GCA_021605145.1 of Aegilops bicornis. Taxonomy (NCBI): domain Eukaryota; kingdom Viridiplantae; phylum Streptophyta; class Magnoliopsida; order Poales; family Poaceae; genus Aegilops; species Aegilops bicornis. Next base: position 944,638 of record JAHIAL010000096.1, read on the forward strand.
GCACGGATCGAGATCGGATTTGTCACTCCGCATGACGGAGAGGTATCTCTGGGCCCACTCGGTAATGCATCATCATAATGAGCTCGGTGTGACCAAGTGGTTGGTCATCGGATCATGCATTACGCATTTGAGTAAAGTGACTTGACAAGAACGAGATTGAACGAGGTATTGGGATACCGACGATCGAATCTCGACAAGTAACGCATCGATTGACAAAGGGAATTGTATACGGGATTACTTGAATCCTCGACATCGTGGTTCATCCGATGACATCATCGAGGAGCATGTGGGAGCCAACATGGGTATCCAGATCCCGCTGTTGGTTATTGATCGGAGAGTCGTCTCGGTCATGTCTGCGTGTCTCCCGAACCCGTAGGGTCTACACACTTAAGGTTCGGTGACGCTAGGGTTGTAGAGATATTAGTATGTGGTAACCCGAAAGTTTATGAGATCCCGGACATCACGAGGAGTTCCGGAATTGTCCGGAGGTAAAGATTTGTATATAGGAAGTCCAGTTTCGGCCACCGGGAAAGTTTCGGGGTCACCAGATTGTACCGGACCACCGGAAGGGTCCCTGGTTCACCTGTGTGGGGCCACCTATCCCGGAGGGCCCCATGGGCTGAAGTGGAAGGAACCAGCCTCGGTGGGCTGGTGCGCCCCATGGGCCTCCCCGCGCCTAGGGTTGAAACCACAGGGGGGGCGCCCTTGACTTGGGGGCAAGTCCCCTCGACCGCCCCTTGAGATTGGATATCTAGGGGCCGGGCGCCCAGGCCCCTATATAAAGAGGGGAGGGAGGGCTGCGCACCAAGCCTCGGGCGCCCCTCTCCCCTAACACCTCTCCTCTCGCTTGGCGAAGCCTGCCGAGATCCTCACTGATTCCACCACCACGCCGTTGTGCTGCTGGATCTCCATCAACCTCTCCTTCCCCCTTGCTGGATCAAGAAGGAGGAGACGTCTCTCCCAACCGTACGTGTGTTGAACGTGGAGGTGCCGTCCGTTCGACACTAGGATCATCGGTGATTTGGATCACGACGAGTAGGACTCCATCAACCCCGTTCTCTTGAACACTTCCGCTCGCGATCTACAAGGGTATGTAGATGCACTCCTCTCTCTCTCGTTGCTAGATGACTCCATAGATTGATCTTGGTGATGCATAGAAAATTTTAATTTCTCTGCAACGATCCCCAACAAAGGGCATCATGAGCTAGGTCTATTGCGTGAGATTCTATGCACCAGTAGAACACAAGTAGTTGTGGGCGTTGGTTTGTTCAATTTGCTTACCGTTACTAGTCCTATCTTGCTTGGCGGTATTGTGGGATGAAGCGGCCGGACCGACCTTACACGCTTTACGTGAGACAGGTTCCACCGATCGACATGCACTTGTTGCATAAGGTGGCTAGCGGGTGCCGCTCTCCCACTTTAGTCGGATCGGATTCGATGAAAAGGCTCCTTATGAAGGGTAAATAGCAATTGGCATATCACCGTTGTGGCTTTATGTAGGTAAGAAACGTTCTTGCTAGAAACCCGTAGCAGCCATCGTAAAACATGCAATAACAATTAGAGGACGCCTAACTTGTTTTTGCAGGGTATGCTATGTGATGTGATATGGCCCAAAAAGAATGTGATGAATGATATATGTGATGTATGAGATTGATCATGTTCTTGTAATAGGAATCACGACTTGCATGTCGATGAGTATGACAACCGGCAGGAGCCATAGGAGTTGTCTTAATTTATTGTATGACCTGCGTGTCATTGAATAACGCCATGTAATTACTTTTACTTTATTGCTAAACCGTTAGCCATAGTAGTAGAAGTAATAGTTGGCGAGACAACTTCATGAAGACACGATGATGGAGATCATGGTGTCATGCCGGTGACGAAGGTGATCATGCCATGCCTCAAGATGGAGATCATAGGCGCAAGATGATATTGGCCATATCATGTCACTTTATGATTTGCATGTGATGTTTGTCATGTCTACATCTTATTTGCTTAGAACGACGGTAGCATAAATAAGATGATCCCTCACTAAAATTTCAAGAAAGTGTTCCCCCTAACTGTGCACCGTTGCGAAGGTTCGTTGTTTCGAAGCACCATGTGATGATCGGGTGTGATAGATTCTAACGTTCGCATACAACGGGTGTAAGCCAGATTTACGTATCGCTAAACACTTAGGTTGACTTGATGAGCCTAGCATGTACGCATATGGCCTCGAACACAAGAGACCGAAAGGTCGAACATGAGTTGTATAGTAGATACGATCAACATGAAGATGTTCACGATGATGACTAGTCCGTCTCACGTGATGATCGGACACGGCCTAGTTGACTTGGATCATGTATCATTTAGATGACTAGAGGGATGTCTATCTAAGTGGGAGTTCATTAAATAACAAGATGAACATAATTATCATGAACAAAGTCAAAAGGTTTTTGAAAAATATGTCGATGCATACGCTTCAGATCTACTGTTTAGATATGTTCCTAGAGAAAATATAGTTGAAAGTTGATAGTAGCAATTATGCGGACTGGGTCCGTAAACTGAGGATTGTCCTCATTGTTGCGCAGAAGGCTTATGTCCTTAATGCACCGCTCGGTGTGCTGAACCTCGAACGTCGTCTATGGATGTTGCGAACATCTGACATACACGTTTTGATGACTACATGATAGTTCAGTAATGTTAAACGGTTTAGAATTGTGGCGTCGAAGACGTTTTTTGAAACATCGTAGAACATATGAGATGTTCCAAGGGCTGAAATTGGGATTTCAGGCTCGTGCCCACGTCAAGAGGTATGAGACCTCCGACGAGTTTCTTAGCCTACAAACTAAGGGAGAAAAGCTCAATCATTGAGCATGTGCTCAGATTGTCTGAGTACTACAATCACTTGAATCAAGTGGGAGTTAATCTTCCAGATGAGATAGTGATGATTCTCCATAGTCACTACCACCAAGCTATTAGAGCTTAGTGATGAAATATAACATATCAGGGATAGACATGATGATCCTTGAGCAATTCGCGATGTTTGACACCGCGGAACTAGAAATCGTGTAGGAGCATCAATTGTTGATGGTTAGTAAAACCACTAGTTTCAAGAAGGGCAAGGGCAAGAAGGGATACTTCATGAAACGGCAAATCAGTTGCTGCTCTAGTGAAGAAACCCAGGGTTGAACCCAAACCCGAGACTAAGTGCTTCAGAATGAGGGAACGGTCACCAAGCTGTAACCACCCTAGATACTTGGTAGATGAGAAGGCTAGCAAGGTCGACAAAAGTATATTGGATATACATTATATTAATGTGTACTTTACTAGTACTCCTAGTAGCACCAGGGTATTAGATACCGGTTCGGTTGCTAAGTGTTAGTAACTCGAAATAAAAGCTGCGGAATAAACGGAGACTAGCTAAAGGTGAGATGACGATATGTGTTGGAAGTGTTTCCAAGGTTGATGTGATCAAGCATCGGATGCTCCCTCTACCACCGAGATTGGTGTTAAACCTAAATAATGGTTATTTGGTGTTTGCGTTGAGCATAGACATGATTGGATTATGTTTATCGCAATACGGTTATTCATTTAAGGAGAATAATGGTTACTCTGTTTGTTTGAATAATACCTTCAATGGTCTTGCACCTAAAATGAATGGTTTATTGAATCTCGATCGTAGTGATACACATGTTCATGCCAAAAGATATAATATAGTAATGATAGTACCACATACTTGTGGTAATCGCCATTTGAGTCATATTGGTATAAAAGCATGAAGAAGCTCCATGTTGATGGATCTTTGGATTCACCTGCTTTTGAAAAGATTGAGACATGCGAACCATGTCTATTGGTATATATGCATGAAGAAACTCCATGCAGATGGATCGTTTGGACTCACTCGATTTTGAATCACTTGAGAAATGCAAATCATACCACATGGCAAGATGACTGAAAGGCCTCGTTTTCGGTGAGATGGAACAAAAGAGCAACTTGTTGGAAGTAATACATTTGATATGTGCAATCCAATGAGTGCTGAGGCACGCAGTGAATATCGTTGTGCTCTTACTTCACAGATGATTTGAGTAGATTCTAAGTATATTTACTGTTGGGGAACGTTGCAGAAAATAAAAATTTTCCTACGGTTTCACCAAGATCCATCTATGAGTTCATCTAGCAACGAGTGATAATAGTGCATCTACATACCTTTGTAGATCGCGAGCGGAAGCGTTCAAGAGAACGGGGTTGAGGGAGTCGTACTCGTCGTGATCCAAATCACCATGACCAAGTGCCGAACGGACAAGACACCTTCAAGGCTCAACACACGCAGACGGAGCGGATGACGCCTCCAGCGCCTTTGATCCAGCAAGGAGGAGGGAGAGGTTGATGAAGATCTAGCAAAGACGACAGGCGTGGTGGTGGATGCAGCCGATCACCGCAGCGAGGCTTCGCCGAGCTCGCGAGAGGGAGAGGTGTAGCAGGGAGAGGAGGCGCCAAGATGCGTGGTGCGGCTACCTCCCTCCCCCCCCTTTATATAGGCCCCCGGGGGCACCGCCCTCTAGATCTCATCTAGATGGGGGCCAAGGGAGACTTGCCCCCAAGGCAAGTGGGCGCCTCCCCTAGGGTTCCCAACCCTAGGCGCATGAGGGGGCCCATGGGGAGCGCACCAGCCACCAGGGCTGGTTCCTCCCCACTTCAGCCCATGGGGCCCTCCGGGATAGGTGGCCCCACCCGATGGACCTCGAGAACCTTCCGGTGGTCCCAGACAATCTTGGTGACCTTTAAACTCTCCCGATGGCGGTCAAACAGCACTTCCTATATATAATTCTTTACCTCCCACCATTCCGGAACTCCTCGTGACGTCCGGATCTCATCCGGACTCCGAACAACTTTCGGTTTGCTGCATACTCATATTCATACAACCCTAGCGCCACCGAACCTTATGTGTAGACCCTACGGGTTCGGGAGACATCTGGAACATGATCGAGACGGCTCTCGTTAATAACCAACAGCGGGATCTGGATACCCATGTTGGCTCCCACATGCTCCTCGATGATCCCATCGGATGAACCACGATGTCGAGGATTTAAGCAACCCCGTATACAATTCCCTTTGTCAATCGGTATGTCACTTGCCCGAGATTCGATCGTTGGTATCCCAATACCTCGTTCAATCTCGTTACCGGCAAGTCACTTTACTCGCATCAGAATGCATGATCCCATGACCAAACACTTGGTCACCTTGAGCTCATTATGATGATGCATTACCGATGTGGGCCCAAGTGATACCTCTCCGTAATGCGGAGTGACAAATCCAGTCTCGATCCATGTCAACCCAATGTACACTTTCGGAGATACCTGTAGTGCACCTTTATAGTCACCCGATTACGTTGTGACGCTTTGGTACACCCAAAGCACTCCTACGGTATCCGGAGTTACACGATCTCATGGTCTAAGGAAAAGATACTTGACATTGGAAAAGCTGTAGCAAAATGAACTACACGATCTTGTGCTATGCTTAGGATTGGGTCTTGTCCATCACATCATTCTCCTAATGATGTGATCCCGTTATCAATGACATCCAATGTCCATAGTCGTGAAACCATGACTATCTGTTGATCAACGAGCTAGTCAACTAGAGGCTCACTAGGGACATATTGTGGTCTATGTATTCACACGTGTATTACGATTTCTCGGATAATACGCTTATAGCATGAATAAAAGACAATTATCATGAACAAGGAAACATAATAATAATCGCTTTATTATTGCCTCTAGGGCATATTTCCAACAGTCTCCCACTTGCACTAGAGTCAATAATCTAGTTACATTGTGATGAATCGAACACCCATAGAGTTCCGGTGTTGATCATGTTTAGCTCGCGGAAGAGGTTTAGTCAACGGATCTGCGACATTCAGATCCGTATGCACTTTGCAAATTTCTATGTCTCCATCTTGAACATTTTCACGAATGGAGTTGAAGCGACGCTTGATGTGCCTTGTCTTCTTGTGAAACCTGAGCTCCTTGGCAAGTGCAATAGCTCCGGTGTTGTCACGTAAGAGTTTGATCGGCCCCGACGCATTGGGTATGACTCCTAGGTCGGTGATGAACTCCTTCACCCAAATTGCTTCATGCGCTGCCTCCGAGGCTGCCATGTACTCCGCTTCACATGTAGATCCCGCCACGACGCTTCCGCTTGCAAATGCACCAGCTTAGTGCTCCACCATTCAACATATACACGTATCCGGGTTTGTGACTTAGAGTCATACAGATCTGTGGTCGGCTTAGCGTCGACGTAACCCTTTATGACGAGCTCTTCGTCACCTCCATAAACGAGAAACATGTCCTTAGTCCTTTTCGTGTACTTCAGGATATTCTTGACCGTTGTTCAGTTGTTCCTTTGCGGGATTACTTTGGTACCTTCCTACCAAACTTACGGCAAGGTTTACATCAGGTCCGTACACGACATGGCATACATAATAGACCCTATGGCTGAGGCATAGGGGATGACACTCATCTCTTCTATATCTTCTCGCTGTGGTGGGACATTGAGCCGAGCTCAATTTCACACCTTGTAATACAGGCAAGAACCCTTTCTTGGACTGATCCATTTTGAACTTCTTCAATATCTTATCAAGGTATGTGCTTTGTGAAAGACCTATGAGGCGCCCTCGATCTATCCCTATAGATCTTGATGCCTAATATGTAAGCAACTTCTCCAAGGTCCTTCATTGAAAAACACTTATTCAAGTAGGCCTTAATGCTGTCCAAAAGTTCTATATCATTTCCCATCAAAAGTATGTCATCTACATACAATATGAGAAATGCTAACTCCCACCCACTTTCTTGTAAACGCAGGCTTCTCCATAAGTCTGCATAAACCCAAACGCTTTGATCATCTCATCAAAGCGAATGCTCCAACTCCGAGATGCTTGCACCAGCCCATAAATGGATCATGGAGCTTGCATACCTTGTTAGCATTCTTAGGGTCGACAAAACCTTCCGGCTGCATCATATACAGTTCTTCCTTAAGGTAGCCGTTAAGGAATGCCGTTTTGACGTCCATTTGCCATATCTCATAATCATAGTATGCGGCAATTGCTAACATGATTCGGACGGACTTCAGCTTCGCTACGAGAGAAAGTCTCATCGTAGTCAATCCCTTGAACTTGTCGATAACCTTTAGTGACAAGTCGAGCTTTATACATGGTAACATTACCATCCGCGTCCATCTTCTTCTTAAAGATCCATTTGTTTTCTATCGCTCGCCGACCATCAGGCAAGTCTGTCAAAGTCCATACTTTGTTTTCATACATGGATCCTATCTCGGATTGCATGGCTTCAAGCCATTTGTTGGAATATGGGCCCGCCATCGCTTCTTCATAGTTCAAAGGTTCACCGTTGTCCAACAACATGATTTCTAGGACAGGGTTGCCATACCACTCTGGTGTGGAACGTGTCCTTGTGGACCTACGAAGTTCAAGAGCAACTTGATCCGAAGTACCTTGATCATCATCATTAATTTCCTCTCCAATGGGTGTAGGCACCACAGAACATTTTCTTGAGCTGCACTACTTTCCGGCTCAAGAGGTAGTACTTCATCGAAGTTCTACTTTCCTCCCACTTACTCCTTTCGAGAGAAACTCTTTTTCCGTAAAGGATCCGTTCTTAGCGACAAAGATCTTGCCTTCGTATCTAAGGTAGAAGGTATACCCAATGGTTTCCTTAGGGTATCCTATGAAGACACATTTTTCCGACTTGGGTTCGAGCTTTTCAGGTTGAAGTTTCTTGACATAAGCATCGCATCCCCAAACTTTTAGAAACGACAGCTTAGGTTTCTTCCCAAACCATAATTCATACGGTGTCGTCTCAACGGATTTAGACGGTGCCCTATTTAAAGTGAATGTAGCTGTCTCTAGAGCGTATCCCCAAAATGATAGCGGTAAATCAAGAAGAGACATCATAGATCGCACCATATCCAATAGAGTGCGACACGACGTTCGGACACACCGTTACGCTGAGGTGTTCCAAAGCGCGTGAGTTGTGAAACGATTCCACATTTCCTTAAGTGTGTACCAAATTCGTGACTTAAATATTCTCCTCCACGATCTGATCGTAAGAACTTTATTTTTCGGTCACGTTGATTTTCTACCCCATTCTGAAATTCCTTGAACTTTTGAAAGGTCTCAGACTTGTGTTTCATCAAGTAGACATACCCATATCTACTTAAGTCGTCTGTGAGAGTGAGAACATAACGATATCCTCCATGAGCCTCAACGCTCATTGGACCGCATACATCGGTATGTATGATTTCCAATAAGTTGGTCGCCGCTCCATTGTTCCGGAGAACGGAGTCTTGGTCATTTTGCCCATAAGGCATGGTTCGCATGTGTCAAATGATTCATAATCGAGAGACTCTAAAAGTCCATCAAGATGGAGCTTCTTCATGCGTTTGACACCAATGTGACCAAAGGCGGCAGTACACAAGTATGTGGGACTATCGTTATCAACTTTACATCTTTTGGTATTCACACTATGAATATGTGTAACATCATGTTCGAGATTCATTAAGAATAAACCATTGACCATCGGAGCATGACCATAAAACATATCTCTCATATAAATAGAACAACCATTATTCTCGGATTTAAATGAGTAGCCATCTCGTATTAAACGAGATCCTGATACAATGTTCATGCTCAAACTTGGCACTAAATAACAATTATTGAGGTTTAAAACTAATCCCGTAGGTAAATGTAGAGGTAGCGTGCCGATTTTATCACATCGACCTTGGAACCATTCCCCGACGCATCGTCACCTCGTCCTTCGCCAGTCTCCGCTTATTCCGCAGCTCCCGCCGTGAGTTACATATATGAGCAACGGCACGGTATCAAATACCTGTGAGTTACTACGTAATCGTAAGGTACACATCAATTACATGTATATCAAATATACCTTTAGTGTTGATGGCCTTCTTGTCTGCTAAGTATTTGGGGCAGTTCCGCTTCGATGACCCTTCCCTTTGCAATAAAAACACTCGGTCTCGGGCTTGGGTCCATTGCACGACTTCTTCCTAACAATCGGCTTACCGGTAGCGACAACATCCTTGCCGTCCTTCTTGAAGTTCTTCTTACCCTTGCTCTTCTTGAACCTAGTGGTTTTATTGACCATCAACACTTGATGCTCCTTCTTGATTTCTACCTCTGCTGACTTCAAAGATTGAAAATACTTCAGGAATAGTTTTCACCATCCCTTGCATATTGTAGTTCATCACAAAGCTCTTGTAGCTTCGGTGGGAGCGATCAAGGATTCTGTCAATGTCCGCCTCGTCCGGAGGTTGATGTCCAGCTGGGACAGGTGGTTGTGCAACCTGCATATTTTGAGTATGTGCTCACCGACAGAACTATTTTCCTCCATCTTACAACTATAGAACTTGTCGGAGACTTCATATCTCTCGACCCGGCATGAGCTTGAAAAACTAGTTTCAGCTCTTGAACATCTCATATGCTCCGTGTTGCTCAAAAACGCTTTTGGAGCCCCGGTTCTAAGCTGTAAAGCATGCCGCCTTTGAACGAGGGAGTAATCATCGACCACGAGACCGCCAAGCGTTCATAACGCCTTGGTTCTGCAGGATGGGTGCATCACCTAAGCGGTGCTTCTAGGACATATTGTTTCTTGGCAGCTATGAGGATGATCCTCGTGTTAGGACCCAATCCGAATAGTTGTTGCCATCATCTTTCAGCTTGGTTTTCTCTAGGAACGCGTTGAAGTTCATGGTGACATGAGCGTTGGCCATTTGATCTACAAGACATTTTGCAAAGATTTTTAGACTATTGTTCATGATAATAAAGTTCATCTAATCAAATTATTTAATGAACTCCCACTCAGATTTGACATCCCTCTAGTCATCTAAGTGTTACATGATCCGAGTCGACTAGGCCGTGTCCGATCATCACGTGAGACGGACTAGTCATCGTCGGTGAACATCTCCATGTTGATCGTATCTTCCATACGACTCATGTTCGACCTTTCAGTCTCTTGTGTTCCGAGGCCATGTCTGTACATGCTAGGCTCGTCAAGTTAACCTAAGTGTTTTGCATGTGTAAAACTGTCTTACACCCATTGTATGTGAACGTAAGGATCTATCACACCCGATCATCACGTGGTGCTTCGAAACGATTTAACTTTAGCAACGGTGCACGTTAGGGAGAACACTTTCTTGAAATTATTTTAAGGGATCATCTTATTTACTACCGTCGTTCTAAGTAAAAAGATGCATAAACATAATAAACATCACATGCAATTATATAGTAGTGACATGATATGGCCAATATCATATAGCTCCTTTGATCTCCATCTTCGGGCTCCATGATCATCTTGTCACCGCATGACACCATGATCTCCATCATCATGATCTCCATCATCGTGTCTCCATGAAGTTGTTTCGCCAACTATTACTTCTACTACTATGGCTAACACGCTTAGCAATAAAGTAAAGTAATTTACATGGCGTTTCTCAATGACACGCAGGTCATACAAAAAATAAAGACAACTCCTATGGCTCCTGCGGTTGTCATACTCATTGACATGCAAGTCGTGATTCCTATTACAAGAACATGATCTCATACATCACATATATATCATTCATCATTCATCACAACTTTGGCCATATCACATCACAAAACACTTGCTGCAAAAACAAGTTAGATGTCCTCTAATTGTTGTTGCAAGTTTTACGATGGCTGCAATAGGGTTCTAGCAAGAACGTTTTCTTACCTACGTGAAAGCCACAACGTGATTTGTCAACTTCTATTTACCCTTCATAAGGACCCTTTTCATCGAATCCGCTCCAACTAAAGTGGGAGAGACAGACACCCGCTTAGCCACCTTATGCAACTAGTGCATGTCGGTTGGTGGAACACTGTCTCACGTAAGCGTCACGTGTAAGGTCGGTCCGGCCGCTTCATCCCACAATACCGCTGAAGCAAAATAAGACTAGTAGCGGCAAGAAAGTTGTCAACATCTCGCCCACAACAGATTTGTGTTCTACTCGTGCAATAGAGAACTACGCATAGACCTAGCTCATGATGCCCTTTGTTGAGGAACGCTATGGAAAAATAAAATTTTCCTACGGTTTCACCAAGATCCATCTATGAGTTCATCTAGCAACGAGTGATAATAGTGCATCTACATACCTTTGTAGATCATGAGCGGAAGCGTTCAAGAGAACGGGGTTGAGGAGTCGTACTGCGTCGTGATCCAAATCACCACGATGACCAAGTGCCGAGCGGACAGCACCTCCGCGTTCAACACACGTCTTGGCCGGATGATGTCTCCGCGCCTTGATCCAGCAAGGAGTAGGGAGAGGTTGATGAAGATCCAAAGCAGACGGCGTGGTGGTGGATGCAGCGATCACCGCAGAGGGCTTCACGAGCTTCATGAGAGGAGAGGTGTAGCGAGGGAGAGGGAGGCGCCAAGATGCGGGGGTGCGGCCGCCTCCCTCCCCCTTTATATAGGCCCCTTGGGGCCGGCCCCTCTAGATCTCATCTAGATGGGGGCGGGCGGCAGGGGGACTTGCCCCCCAAGGCAAGTGGGCGCCCCCCGCCTAGGGTTCCCAACCCCTAGGCGCATGAGGGGGCCCATGAAGCGCACCAGCCCACCAGGACTGGTTCCCTCCCACTTCAGCCCACGGGCCCTCCGGGATAGGTGGTCCCACCGGTGGACCCCAGGAACCTTCCGGTGGTCCCGGTACAATACCGTGACCCCGAAACTCTCCCTGGCGGTCAAACAGCACTTCCTATATATAATTCTTTACCTCCGGACCATTCCGGAACTCCTCGTGACGTCAAGGATCTCATCCGGGATCATGAACAAATTTCGGGTTTGCTGCATACTCATATTCATACAACCCTAAGCGTCACCGAACCTTAAGTGTGTAGACCCTACGGGTTCGGGAGACATGCGAACATGACCGAGACGGCTCTCCGGTCAATAACCAACAGCGGGATCTGGATACCCATGTTGGCTCCACATGCTCCTCGATGATCTCATCGGATGAACCACGATGTCGAGGATTTAAGCAACCCCGTATACAATTCCCTTTGTCAATCGGTATATTTACTTGCCCGAGATTCGATCGTTGGTATCCCAATACCTCGTTCAATCTCGTTACCGGCAAGTCACTTTACTTGTACGGTAAGGCATGATCCCGTGACCAAACACTTGGTCACCTTGAGCTCATTATGATGATGCATTACCGAGTGGGCCCAGTGATACCTCTCCGTAATGCGGAGTGACAAATCCCAGTCTCGATCCGTGTCAACCCAATGACACTTTCGGAGATACCTGTAGTGCACCTTTATAGTCACCCGATTCGTTGTGACGTTTGGTACACCCAAAGCACTCCTACGGTATCCGGGAGTTACACGATCTCATGGTCTAAGGAAAAGATACTTGACATTGGAAAAGCTCTAGCAAAACGAACTACACGATCTTGTGCTATGCTTAGGATTGGGTCTTGTCCATCACATCATTCTCCTAATGATGTGATCCCGTTATCAATGACATCCAATGTCCATAGTCGAGAAACCATGACTATCTGTTGATCAACGAGCTAGTCAACTAGAGGCTCACTAGGGACATATTGTGGTCTATGTATTCACACGTGTATTACGATTTCCGGATAATACAGTTGTAGCATGAATAAAAGACAATTATCATGAACAAGGAAATATAATAATAATCCTTTTATTATTGCCTCTAGGGCATATTTCCAACATTTACTTGATGAAACACAAGTCTGAAATATTGAAAGGTTCAAGTAATTTCAGAGTGAAGTTGAAGATCATTGTGACAAGAGGATAAAATGTCTATGATATGATCATAGAGATAAATATCTGAGATTCTGAGTTTGGTACACAATTAAGACATTGTGGAAATTGTTTCATGACTAATACCGTCTGGAACACCATAGTGTGATGGTGTGTCCAAACATCATAGCTGCACCCTATTGGATATGGTGCATACCATGATGTCTCTTATCGAATTACCACTATCGTCTATGGGTTAGGCATTAGAGACAACCGCATTCACTTTAAATAGGGCACCACGTACTTCCATTGAGATGACACTGTATGAACTATGGTTTAGAGAAACCTAAGTTGTCATTTCTTAAAAGTTTGGGGCTGCGACGCTTATCTGAAAAGTTTTGTCTGATAAGCTCGAACCCAAAGCTGATAAATGCATCTTCATAGGACACCCGAAACAGTTGGGTACACCTCCTATTTCAGATCCGGAAGCAAAAGTGATTGTTTCTATAAACGGGTCCTTTCTCGAGGAAAAGTTTCTCTCAAAAGAATTGAGTGGGAGGATGGTGGAGACTTGATGAGTTTATTGAACCGTCACTTCAACAAGTGTGTAGCAGGGCACAGGAAGTTGTTCCTGTGGCGCCTACACCAATTGAAGTGGAAGCTGATGATATTGATCATGAAACTTCGGATCAAGTCACTACCAAAACTCGTAGGTTGACAAGGATACGTACTACTTCAGAGTGGTACGTAATCCCGTCTTGGAGGTCATGTTGCTAGACAACAATGAACCTACGAGCTATGGAGAAGCTATGGTGAGCCCGGATTCCGAAGAATGGCTCGAGGCCATAAAATCCGAGAGGATCCATGTATGAAAACAAAGTATAGACTTTGGAAGAACTACTTGATGGTCGTAAGGCTGTTGAGTACAGATGGATTTTAGAAGGAAGACGGACAATGATGGTAGGTGTCACCATTAAGAAAGCTCGACTTGTTGTTAAGATGTTTTCCGACAAGTTCAAGGAGTTGACTACGGTGAGACTTTCTCACTCGTAGCGATGCTAAGAGTCTGTTGGAATTGTGTTAGCAGTTACTGCAATCTTGCAGATAGGATGTCAAAACATTGTTTCCTCGATGATTTTCTTGAGGGAAGGTTGTATGTGATACAACCAGAAGGTTTTGTCAATCCTGAAAAGTGCTAACAAGTATGCAAAGCTCCAACAATCCTTCTAAGGACTGGAGTAAGCATCTCAGAGTTGGAATATACGCTTTGATGAGATGATCAAAGATTTTGGGTTTATACAAAGTTTATGAGAAACTTGTAATTCCAAAGAAGTGAGTGGGAGCACTATAGAATTTCTGATGAGTATATGTTGTTGACATATTGTTGATCAGAAATGATGTAGAATTACTGGAAAGGATATAGGGTTATTTGAAAAGTGATTTTCAATGGAAAACCTGGAATAAGCTACTTGAACATTGAGCATCAAGATCTATAAGGATAGATCAAAACGCTTAATAGTACTTTCAAATGAACACATACCGTGAGAAGATTTTGAAGGAGTTCAAGATAGATCGGCAAAGAAGGAGTTCTTGGCTGTAAGGTGTGAGTATTGAGTAAGACTCAAGACCTGACCACGGCAGAAGAGAGAGAAAGGATGAAGATCGTCCCCTATGCTTTAGACGTAGGCTCCACAATATGCTATCTTGTGTACACTTTGAAGTGTGCCTTGCCATGAGTCGGTCAAGGGGTACAAGTGTGATCGAGAATGGATCACGTGACAATGATCAAGGTTAACCTTAGTAACTAGTGGACTAAGGAATTTTCTCGATTATGGAGGTGGTAAAAGAGTTAAATCATAAAGGGTTACGCCGATGCAAACTTTGACACTAATCCCATGACTCGAGTAGTAAACCGAATCGTGATAGTAGAGCGGTTATTTGGAATAGTTCCAAATAGCACGTGGTAAATTGCATCTAGGAGATGACATAGAGATTTGTAAAGCACAAACGGATCTGAAAGATTCGGACCCGTTGACTAATAACCTCTCTCACAAGCGAGATATGATCAAACCCAATGGGTGTTGGATTCATTACAATCACATAGTGATGTAAACTAGATTATTGACTCTAGTGCAAGTGGGAGACTGTTGGAAATATGCCCTAGAGGCAATAATAAAATGGTTATTATTATATTTGCTTGTTCACGATAATTGTCTATTGTTCATGCTATAATTGTATTAACTGGAAACCGTAATACATGTGTGAATACATAGACCACAACATGTCCCTCAGCCTCTAGTTGACTAGCTCGTTGATCAATAGATGGTTATGGTTTCCTGACCATGGACATTGGATGTCATTGATAACGGGATCACATCATTAGGAGAATGATGTGATGGACAAGACAATCCTAAGCATAGCACAAGATCGTGTAGTTCGTTTGCTAAAGCTTTTCTAATGTCAAGTATCATTTCCTTAGACCATGAGATTGTGTAACTCCCGGATACCATAGGAGTGCTTTGGGTGTACCAATCGTCACAACGTAACTGGGTGACTATAAAGGTGCACTACAGGTATCTCCGAAAGTGTCTGTTGGGTTGACACGGATAGATCAAAGTCGCTTAAATAGTACTTTGAAACGAATACACACCATGACAAGATTTTGAAGGAGTTCAAAATAGATCGAGAAAGAAGGAGTTCTTGGGTGTGTTATAAGGTGTGAGTATTAAGTAAGACTCAAGACCTGACCACGGTAGAAAAGATAGAAAGGACGAAGGTCGTCCCCTATGCATTAGACATAGGCTCTACAGTATGCTATGCTGTGTACCGCACCTAAAGTGTGCCTTGCCATGAGTCAGTAAGGGGTATACGTGTGATCCAGGAATGGATCACAGGACAGCGGTCAAGGTTATCCTTAGTAGCTAGTGGACTAAGGAATTTTCTTGATTATGGAGGTGGTAAAAGAATTCTTCGTAAAGGGTTACGCCGATGCAAACTTTGACACTAATCTGGATTATTCTGAGTAGTAAACCGGATTCGTATAGTAGAACAGTTATTTGGAATAGCTCCAAATAGAGTGTAGTAGCTGCATCTAGGAGATTACATAGATATTTGCAAAGCACACACGGATCTGAAAGGTTCAGATCCGTTGACTAATAACCTCTCTCTGGCGAGATATGATCAAACCCCATGGGTGTCGATTCATTACAATCACATAGTGATGTGAACTAGATTATTGACTTTAGTGCAAGTGGGAGACTATTGGAAATATGTCCTAGAGGCAATAATAAAATGATTATTATTGTATTTCCTTGTTCATGATAATTGTCTATTGTTCATGCTGTAGTTGTATTAACTGGAAACCGTAATACATGTGTGAATACGTAGACCACAACATGTCCCTAGTGAGCCACTAGTTGACTAGCTCGTTGATCAATAGATGGTTATCGTTTCCTGACCATGGACATTGGACGTCATTGATAACGGGATCACATCATTAGGAGAATGATGTGATGGACAAGACCCAATCCTAAGCATAGCATAAGATCGTGTAGTTCGTTTGCTAAAGCTTTTCTAATGTCAAGTATCATTTCCTTAGACCATGAGATCGTGCAACTCCCGGATACCGTAGGAGTGCTTTGGGTATACCAAACGTCCTGGCGTAATCGGGTGACTATAAAGGTACACTCGGGTATCTCGAAAGTTTACATTGGGTAGGCACGGATCGAGACTAGGATTTGTCACTCCGTATGATGGAGAGGTATCTCTGGGACCACTCGGTAATGCATTATCATAATGAGCTCAATGTGACCAAGTGGTTGGTCACTGGATCATGCATTACGGTACGAGTAAAGTGACTTGCCGATACTTGAGATTGAGCGAGGTATTGGGATACCGACGATCGAATCTCGGGCAAGTAACGTACCGATTGACAAAGGGAATTGTATACGGGATTACTTGAATCCTCGACATCGTGGTTCTTCCGATGAGATCATCGAGGAGCATGTGGGAGCCAACATGGGTATCCAGACCCCGCTGTTGGTTATTGACCGGAGAGTCGTCTCGGTCATGTCTACGTGTCTCCCAAACCCGTAGGGTCTACACACTTAAGGTTTGGTGACGCTAGGGTTGTAGAGATATTAGTATGCGGTAACCCGAAAGTTGTTCGGAGTCCCGGATGAGATCCCGGACATCACGAGGAGTTCCGGAATGGTCCAGAGGTAAAGATTTGTATATAGGAAGTCCAGTTTCGACCACCGGGAAAGTTTCGGGGGTCACCGGTATTGTACCGGGACCAATGGAAGGGTCCCGGGGGTCCATCGGGTGGGGCCACCTATCTCGGAGGGCCCCATGGGCTAAAGTGGGAAGGGAACCAGCCCCTGGTGGGCTGGTGCGCCCCCCATGGGCCTCCCCCTGCGCCTTGGGTTGGAAACCCTGGGGGTGGGGGGCGCCCCACCTGACTTAGGGGGCAAGTCTCCCGCCTTGGCCGACGCCCCCCTTGAGATTGGATCTATAGGGGGCCGGCGCCCCCCAGGGCCCCTATATAAAGAGGGGGGAGGGAGGGCTGCGCACCCAAGCCCCTGGCGCCCCCTCTCCCCCGCAACACCTCTCCCTCTCACGAGCTTGGCGAAGCCTGCCGAGATCCCCGCTTCCACCACCACGCCGTCGTCTTCTTGGATCTCCATCAACCTCTCCTTCCCCCTTGCTGGATCAAGAATGAGGAGACGTCTCTCCCAACCGTACGTGTGTTGAACGCGGAGGTGCCATCCGTTCGACGCTAGGATCATCGGTGATTTGGATCACGACGAGTACGACTCCATCAACCCCGTTCTCTTGAATGCTTCCGCTCGCGATCTACAAGGGTATGTAGATGCACTCCTCTCTCTCTCGTTGCTAGATGACTCCATAGATTGATCTTGGTGATGCGTATAAAATTTTAATTTATACAACGATCCCCAACAACATCAAGCTCTTTTCTGGCGCCGTTGTCGGGGAGGCTAGGTAAGCGGCACTAACACCCCGTCAATTTAGCTCTTTTCTGGCGCTGTTGCCGGGGAGGCTAGTGCTTGAAGGTATGTCTTTAGATCTTGCAATCGAATCTTTTAGTTTCTTGTTTTATCACTAGTTTAGTATGTAAAAGAAAATTATAAAAACAATGGAATTGAGGGTGCCTCATATGCTTCATCTTTTTAATGTCTTCCTGCTACCTCTTGAGCACTGCGTTGGATTTCCCTGAAGAGGAAAGGATGATGCAGCAAAGTAGCGTAAGTATTTCTCTCAGTTTTTGAGAACCAAGGTATCAATCCAGTAGGAGGCTACGCCACAGTCCCTCGTGACCTACACAAAACAAATAACTCCGCGCAACCAACGCATTAAGGGGTTGTCAATCCCTTCACGGTCACTTACGAGAGTGAGATCTGATAGAGATGATAGATAATATTTTTGGTATTTTTGTGATAAATATGCAAAGTAAAATGCAAAGTCAATAATAAAGTGATGGAAGATTAATATGATGAAGATAGACCCGGGGGCCATAGATTTCACTAGTGGCTTCTCGCAAGAGCATAAGTATTTTACGGTGGGTGAACGAATTACTGTTGAGCAATTGCCAGAATTGAGCATAGTTATGAGAATATCTAGGTATGATCATGTATATAGGCATCACGTCCGAGACAACTAGACCGACTCCTGCCTGCATCTACTACTATTACTCCACTCATCGACCGCTATCCAAACATGCATCTAGAGTATTAAGTTCATGAAAACATAGTAACGCATGTAAGCAAGATGACATGACGTAGATGGATAAATTCATGCAATATGATAAAAACCCCATCTTGTTATCCTCAATGGCAACAATACAATACGTTCCTTGCTGCCCTCATCCTTTGAGGAAAGGACACCGCAAGATTGAACCCAAAGCTAAGCACTTCTCCCATTGCAAGAAAGATCAATCTAGTAGGCCAAACCAAAATGATAATTCGAAGAGACTTGCAAAGATAACCAATCATACATAAAAGAATTCAGAGAAGATTCAAATATTGTTCATAGATAATCTTGATCATAAACCCACAATTCATCGGTCTCAACAAACACACCGCAAAAAGAAGATTACATCGAATAAATCTCCACGAGAGAGCGGGAGAACATTGTATTGAGATCCATAAAGAGAGAAGAAGCCATCTAGCTACTAACTATGGACCCAAGGTCTGAAGTAAACTACTCACACTTCATCGGAGAGGCTATGGTGTTGATGTAGAAGCCCTCCGTGATGGGTTCCTCCTCCGGCGGAGCTCCGGAATAGGCCCCAAGATCGGATCTCATGGGTACAGAAGGTTGCGGCAGTGGAATTAGGTTTTTGGCTCCATATCTGATCGTTTGGGGGTGCGTAGGTATATATAGGAGGAAGAATGCGTCGGTGGAGCATCATGGGGCCCACGAGGGTGGAGGCGCGCCCCTACCTCGTGCCTTCCTCAAGCTTCCTTGGCGTAGGGTCCAAGTCTCTTGGATCATGTTCGTGAGAAAATCACGTTCGAAGTTTTCATTCCGTTTGGACTCCGTTTGATATTCCGCTTTCTTCAAAACTCTGAATAGGCAAAAATCAGCAATTACGAAATTTGGGCCTTCGGTTGATAGGTTAGTCCCAAAAATAATATAAAAGTGGAAAATAAAGCCCAATATTGTCCAAAACAGTAGATAATATAGCATGGAGCAATCAAAAATTATAGATACGTTGGACGTATCAGGCATCCCCAAGCTTAATTCCTGCTCGTCCTCGAGTCGGTAAATGATAAAAACAGAATTTTTGATGCGGAGTGCTACTTGGCATAATTTCAATGTAATTCTTCTTAATTGTGGTATGAATATTCAGATCCGAAAGATTCAAGACAAAAGTTCAATATTGACACAAAAGCAATAATACTTCAATCATACTAACTAAGCAATCATGTCTTCTCAAAATAACATGGCTAAAGAAAGTTATCCCTACAAAATCATATAGTCTGGCTATGCTCTATCTTCATCACACAAAATATTTAAATCATGCACAACCACGGTTTCAGCCAAGCAATTGTTTCATACTTTAGAATTTTCAAACTTTTTCAACTTTCACGCAATACATGAGCGTGAGCCATGGACATAGCACTATATGTGGAATAGAATATGGTGGTTGTGGAGAAGACAAAAAGGAGAAGATAGTCTCACATCAACTAGGCGTATCAATGGGCTATGGAGATGCCCATCAATAGATATCAATGTGAGTGAGTAGGGATTGCCATGCAACGGATGCACTAGAGCTATAAGTGTATGAAAGCTCAAAAGAAACCAAGTGGGGGGTGCATCCAACTTGCTTGCTCACGAAGACCTAGGGCAATTTGAGGAAGCCCATCGTTGGAATATACAAGCCAAGTTCTATAATGAAAAATTCCCACTAGTAAATGAAAGTGACAAAATGAGAGACTCTCTATCATGAAGATCACGGTGCTACTTTGAAGCACAAGTGTGGTAACAGGATAGTAGCATTGTCCCTTCTCTCTTTTTTCTCTCATTTTTTTATTTGGGCCTTTTCTCCTTTTTTATAGCCTCTTTTTTTTCGTCCGGAGTCTCATCCCGACTTGTGGGGGGATCATAGTCTCCATCATCCTTTCCTCACTTGGGACAATGCTCTAAAAATGATGATCATCACACTTTTATTTACTTACAACTCAAGAATTACAACTCGATACTTAGAACAAAATATGACTCTATGTGTATGCCTCCGTGTGTATGCAGGATATGCAATGAATCATGAGTGACATGTATGAAAGAATTATGAATGGTGGCTTTGCCACAAATATGATGTCAACTACATGATCATGCTAAGCAATATGACAATGATGGAGCGTGTCATAATAAACGGAACGGTGTAAAGTTGCATGGCAATATATCTCGGAATGGCTATGGAAATGCCATACTAGGTAGGTATGGTGGCTGTTTTGAGGAAGGTATATGGTGGGTGTATTGCACCGTGAAAGTTCTTGTGATACTAGAGGCTAGCAATGGTGAAAAGGTGAGAGTGCGTATAATCCATGGACTGAACAATAGTCATAAAGAACTCACATACTTATTGCAAAAATCTACAAGTTATCAAAACAAAGTATTACACGCATGCTCCTAGGGGAAGGGTTGGTAGGAGTTAACCATCGCGCGATCCCGACCTCCACACATAAGGAAGACAATCAATGAATATATCGTGCTCCAACTTCATCACATAACGGTTCACTATACGTGCATGCTACGGGAATCACAAACTTCAACACAAGTATTTTTCAACTTCACAACTACTCCACTAGCATGACTAATATCACCATCTTCATATCTCAAAACAATCATAAAGAATCAAACTTTTCATAGTATTCAATGCATTTTATATGAAAGTTTTTATTATATCCCTCTTGGATGCCCATCATATTAGGACTAAATTCATAACCTAAGAAAATTACCATGCTGTTCTAAAAGACTCTCAAAATATTATAAGTGAAGCATGAGAGTTCATCTATTTCTTCAAAATAAAATCACCATCGTGCTCTAAAAAGATATAAGTGAAGCACTAGAGCAAACGACAAACTACCCCGAGAGATATAAGTGAAGATCAATGAGTAGTCGAATAATTATGTAACTATGTGAAGACTCTCTATCATTTAAGAATTTCAGACCTTGGGATATTATTCAAACAGAAAGCAAACAAAAGAAAATAAAATGACGCTCCAAGCAAAACACATATCATGTGGTGAATAAAAATATAGCTCCAAGTGAAGTTACCGATGAACGAAGACGAAAGAGGGGATGCCTTCCGGGGCATCCCGGAAGGCATCCCCAAGCTTAGGCTCTTGGTTGTCCTCAAATATTACCTTGGGGTGCCTTGGGCATCCCCAAGCTTAGGCTCTTGCCACTCCTTGTTCCATAGTCCATCGAAACTTCACCCAAAACTTGAAAACTTCACAACACAAAACTTAACAGAAAACTCGTAAGCTCCGTTAGTATAAGAAAATAAATCACCACTTAGGTACTATTGTGAACTCATTCTAAATTCATATTGGTGTAATATCTACTGTATTCCAACTTCTCTATGGTTCATACCCTCCGATACTACTCATAGATTCATCAAAATAAGCAAACAACACATAAAAAACAGAATCTGTTAAAAACAGAACAGTCTGTAGCAATCTGTATCAAACGTATACTTATGGAACTCCAAAAATTCTACCAAATTAGGAAGTCCTAAGAAATTTATTTATTAATGTTCTGAAAAAAGAATCAACTGCAAAGCACGTTTCTGTGATTTATGAAAACTAATCTTGTGCGCGCAAAAGTTTCTGTTTTTCAGCAAGATCAAATTAACTATCACCTCAAGCTACCCTAAAGGTCTTACTTGGCACTTTATTGAAACAAAAGCTATAAAACATGATTACTAAAGTAGCATAATCATGTGAACACACAAAAACAGTAAGGGTAAATACTGGGTTATCTCCCAATAAGCGCTTTTCTTTAATGCCTTTTTAGCTAGGCATGATGATGACAATGATGCTCACATAAAAGATAAGAATTGAAACATAACGGGAGCATCATGAAGCATATGACTAGCACATTTAAGCCTAACCCACTTCCTATGCATAGGGATTTTGTGAGCAAAGAACTTATGGGAACAAGAATCAACTTGCATAGTAAGGCAAAACAAGTGCAACTTCAAAATTTTCAACACATAGAGAGGAAACTTGATATTATTGCAATAAGTAAGAGCACATGTTACTCTCTCATAATAATTTTCAGTAGCATCATGAATAAATTCAACAATATAACCATCACATAAAGCATTATTTTCATGATGCACAAGCATATAAATTTTACTACTTTCCACATAAGCAAACTTCTTCTCATGAATAGTAGTGTGAGCAAACTCAACAAAATAATTATCATGTGAAGCATAATCCAATTGAAAATTAAAATCATGATGACAAGTTTCATGGTTATCTTCATTCTTTATAGCATACGTGTCATCACAATAATAATCATAAATAGGAGGCATTCTTTCATCATAATAAATTTGCTCATCAAAACTTGGGGGACTAAACATATCATCTTCATCAAACATAGCATCCCCAAGCTTGTGGCTTTGCATATCATTAGCATCATGGGTATTCAAAGAATTCATACTAACAACATTGCAATCATGCTCATCATTCAAAGATCTAGTACCAAACCTTTTAATGCATTCTTCCTCTAGCAATTGAGCACAATTATCGGAATCCTTATTTTCACGAAAGACATTAAAAAGATGAAGCATATGAGGCACCCTCAACTCCATTTTTGTGTAGTTTTTCTATAGACTAAACTAGTGATAAAACAACAAACTAAAAGATTCGTGTCGGTGTCAAAACCGGCGGATCTCGGGTAGGGGGTCCCGAACTGTGCGTCTAGGCGGATGGTAACAGGAGACAAGGGACATGATGTTTTTACCCAGGTTCGGGCCCTCTCGATGGAGGTAAAACCCTACTCCTGCTTGATTAATATTGATGATATGGGTAGTACAAGAGTAGATCTACCACGAGATCGTAGAGGCTAAACCCTAAGAGCTAGCCTATGGTATGATTGTTGTTAGATCTCTGGGACTAAAACCCTCCGGTTTATATAGACACCGGATAGGGTTAGGGTTACCAGTGAGTCGGTTACAATGGTAGGAGATCTACATATCCGTATCGCCAAGCTTGCCTTCCACGCCAAGGAAAGTCCCATCCGGACAGGGGCGAAGTCTTCAATCTTGTATCTTCATAGTCCAGAGTCCGACCAGCGGTGATAGTTCGGCTATCCGGACACCCCTAATCCGGGACTCCCTCGGTAGCCCCGAACCAGGCTTCAATGACGATGAGTCCGCGCGTGATTGTCTTGACATTATGGTATGGTTCTTCTCCAAATTCCATATACTTGTCGAATAGTGTCCGGCTTCTGATAAATGCTGCGCTCCTTGTCTTCTACGCCCAATAATGGCCATCTTCCACGTGTTGAATGAATGTGAAAAGTCAGGGTATCTTTACATTTACTGTTGGGGAACGTAGCAGAAATTCAAAATTTTCCTACGTGTCACCAAGATCTATCTATGGAGAAACCAGCAACGAGGGGAAGGAGAGTGCATCTACATACCCTTGTAGATCGCTAAGCGGAAGGCGTTCATGAAAAAGGTTGAAGGAGTCGATTACTCGTCGTGATCCAAATCACCGGAGATCCTAGTGCCGAGCAGACGGCACCTCCGCGTTCAACACACGTACAGCCCGGTGGCGTCTCACGCCTTGATCCAGCAAGGAGAGAGGGAGAGGTTGAGGAAGACTCCATCCAGCAGCAGCACAACGGCGTGGTGGTGGTGGAGGAGCGTGGTAATCCAGCAGGGCTTCGCCAAGCACCACGGGAGAGGAGGAGGAGGAGAGGTAGGGCTGCACCAAGAGGAGAAGTTCTCATGTCTGTGGCAGCCCCAAAACCTCAAGTATATATAGGGGGGAAGGGGGCTGCGCCCCCTTTAGGGTTTCCCTCCCCAAGTCACATGTCCGTGGCAAGTCTCTTTACTCGTTCCGTAACACATCATCCCGTGATCAACCCCTTGGTCACATTGTGCACATTATGATGATGTCCTACCGAGTGGGCCCAGAGATACCTCTCCGTTTACACGGAGTGACAAATCCAGCCTCGATTCGTACAACCCAATGTAGACACTTTCGGATATACCTGTAGTGCACCTTTATAGCCACCCGATTCGTTGTGGCGTTTGGTACACCAAAGCATTCCTACGGTATCCGGGAGTTGCACAATCTCATGGTCTAAGGAAAAGATACTTGACATTAGAAAAGCTTTAGCATACGAACTACGATCTTTGTGCTAGGCTTAGGATTGGGTCTTGTCCATCACATCATTCTACTAATGATGTGATCCCGTTATCAATGACATCCAATGTCCATGGTGAGAAGCTGTAACCATCTATTGATCAACGAGCTAGTCAATAGAGGCTTACTAGGGACATGGTGTTGTCTATGTATCCACACATGTATCCGAAGTTTCCTATCAATACAATTATAGCATGGATAAAAAACGATTATCATGAACAAGGAAATATAATAATAACTAATTTATTATTGCCTCTAGGGCATATTTCCAACATTTACCCCCCTTGCTGTGCAAATGAACCGTCTATAAAAGAGACGGGGATCCAGATCCGGATCGCACCATCCTCCCTTCGCGAGCCTTCATCAGAGCGCCTTTGACCAAAAAATCCACTCCATCATGGGCGATCGGCCGGCTCCTCCTCTCGCTCCCAGCCCTCAGCCCGGAGATTGGGGAGATTCTCGATCCACAGCCAGGTGGTGGTGCTCCAAACCAAGGGATTCCTTCCCCGACCTTCTTGGTTCCGGTGCGTTCGGACTCGCCACTTATAAGAGGCGGGGAAGCGGTGAGCGTCCTGATCCCTCTAAGGGAGGGTGTGCTTCGTCTCTTACCTAATGAGAGGACTCGGATTTCCAATCCATCCGTTTCTCCGGGGGCTTCTGGAGTTCTACGGCTCTAGCTGCACAACCTTACGCCTGCCTCCATCTTGCATATAAGCGGGCTTCGTGGCCCTTCTGAGCTGTTTACAGGCGTTGAGGCCCATTTCGCTCTGTGGAAGAGATTGTTACGCCTTGTGCCTCGTTCTCACGAAGGGTCAATATATCAAGTGGGCGGAGCGAATTATGGCGCATCGCCGGACCGGATACTTATCCGGAACCCCAAAGAAGGCATCCGAGGGTGGCCCTCGGAATAGTTTTACATCGAGGGCGTCTGCTGCCGGATCCTGTTCGGATCGGCCCTCCGTGAGTTTAGCAATGCTCCTCCGAAGAAGCGCCTAAGCCGGGCGCCCTTGAGCCCCCCAGAGGGAAAATGACCGGGATGTCCTTTACTTGATGAGCCGAATAAGATTGCTGGCTCATGCCGGATTGACCATGATTGGAGTCATGGGAATCTGCATTATGAGGGGAGTTCAGCCGCTCCAATATAGGGGCCACCCCATGTGGGATTTCAACGGGGAGGATGATGCCACCCGCCATGGCATAAAGGGCGAGGATCGGTCATGAGCTGGTGAAGACCTTGTCCGCCAGTACAAAGGGGAAGAGGAGGATTTTCTCCGCATCAATCCGCTGAGCGGGTTTTCTTCGAATAATCCTCGAAGTTGGGTAAGCGAATATCTTTGTGGCCTGTCCGATCCATGTTCCCGTGGTTAAATATCTCATTTCATGGTTTCTGCGCAGGAACTGCGCCGGGCTGTGGAGAAGATACATAGCCCGCCTCCACAACCGGAGGATCCGGAACGGTCCCTCGATCCGGCCTCCGAAGAGGACTCGGATATAAAGGTGGAGCTGATCGACGGGGTGTTCCATCAACTGAGCATCGACAATGCTTTGGTTGCCATTACTGACCCGACTACCCGGACTATTTTTGGCCTCCAGTGTAACCGTGACCGAAGTCCGGATACCATGACCCACCCGTGCTTTACTTCTAATCACCGCGTATTTGATGGTGTTTCGCAAGTGCCTTCGAGAATGGGAAGCCGAGCCTGCCGCGGCCCGTCCAACAAAGGCAGCTCGGCCCGGTAGGAAAAGAAGTGCGGTACGACTCGAGACATCGCCGCAAGCGGTATGATGTGCCATCGTGTTTTAAGGAGAGGTTCTGGGAGGCCACCGACGCTCGTGGTTTTTTCGGAAAAAAGGCGCTACCGGATCGAGTCCGAAGAAGTTGCCAATCGGACCTCCGCCAGGGCTCAAAAGCCGAGTCGAGAAGGGGTGCAAACACGAGGCGTCGTCGGATGCTCCTCCAACGGAGGATGCCGAGCATCGTCGGCCACCAAGTCGGAGGTGGAGAGCGCCATGAATCATAGGCGCTGCCGACTGTTCTACGTGACGACATGTTTCTCCCAAGAGGCGTTGGGCGCCTTTAATTCGAGAAGCGCACCTCCGTGCCGCTCAAGATGGCCTAGCCAGAGCCACGGAGCAATATGTGAAAGACATACGGGTAAGGAATTTTGACAGTTATATATGCCAGTAGCCCCCGAGACTTAAAATAGTTAGGATAACTGATTTAAGGATCATTTGGAATGCAGGTTCTTACCGAAAAGAATACCCGTTTGTCCCAGGAGCTTGAAGAGTGCAAGGCCCAACTTGAGGCCGCACTGGCCGCGACCGGGGAAGCCATGAAGACTCCCTCTGGTAATATATGCCCTTCAAAGTAGAAGTAGTTTCACAAAGTGCGGCGTGTGCATAAATCTGACATTAACTGAGGCAGATAAGCGCCGGGATGGATCCGACAAGCAACAGCTCTGCGCCAGCTAAAGGTCGGCGAGAGCGTGCTTACGAGGGTGTGGCAGGAGAAAAACAACCTCCAAGATGCCAACACCCAACCGGGTGAAGAACTAAAGGATGTTCGTGCTCGGTTGTCCGACTCCGTAAGGAGAATCGATGGCCGCCGCGACATTTTCGATAAGTGCTTAAAAGAACTTTGGAAGAGTTCGCGAGGAAGGCGACTAACATAAACATGTATGTAGGTTTGCTCACGAGTGTCGTCTGAGGAGGAGATGCCCAGTTCTTCGGGTGATCTTCTTCCCGAACTACGTCAGCTGCACGAACGAGTTCGGCAGGTGATGAAAGGCGTCGCCCAGGCCTTGTGGCCATCTATCTCCCTGCCCGAAGGCATTGGGGAGCTGGCAGAGCGGCTTCAAGGAGCACGGCGCGCTTCTGGCTATGGAAGATATCGGCATGTCGTCAAAGGCGCCCAGGAGGCTGGGCCATGGTAAAGACGCGGTACGAAGGTGACCCAACCCACATGGCCGAGGTCGGACACTGTGGGGCACTGATGGGAAGGAGATCCTGTAAGCTTAGTGTACGGCCAAGTAGAATTGGCCGTAAGTATTCCCAAAGCAAGATTGTAAATTAGACAGCCTATTAGATGGCATTGAGGAGGAATACAATCACCGAGTTGACTATGTAATTTAATATGACATGAAAATGTCTTCTAAGCGGATTGTAGATCGTTTGTCATAGCGGACCTTTTAAGCTCGACCTCGGGACCCAATAGTCCGGAGTGTGTCCGAATACCCTCGCGGTTATGTAAGAACCGGGGCATGCATGGAGACAAAGGCGTAGGGGTCATTATTGCTGTATCGAGACAAGTGCCCAACTAGTTATGTTATATTACATGGATAGTAAGAAACATCTTCCGGGGAGAATAGTTCCGTTAAGGGTTCCTTTCTCAGGAGGCATGCCCTAAAGTGCATGTCCAAACTGCTAAGAAAGCGAGAAAATCATCTGGGGCAGATGGATAAATAGTTTAAAATCATCTTTCAGTTCACCGACCGAATATTCCTTAAGAATGCTAGCTTCGGCTTCACCCTACTGAGGTACACATCCGGCTGACCGACGATTACAATCGCAGAGGTGCTCCCTTTACCGCCTAGCCGAACAATCGGGAACGTGAGGGTAAGCACAGGAGCCAGCAACCCAGCTTGGCCAAAACTTAAGTCATATCGATGCATATAATGGTGAGTAAAAGGTACATGCGGAAGTTTGACACATGTGTTGGGCATAAAGCCCGTATAAATAAGCTTCGTTAAAGAAGCCCCGGTATAATGAGCGCGAGTGGCGCGTCAAGTATGTCTTGAACAAAGCGCAAGCGAGCCTCTCTGAGGCTTCAAGAAGAAGGAGGAGGAAGGAGAGAAATAAAAGACAGCTAAAGTATAAATTTTGGACGGAGGAAGGAGACGAACCCAGTCCGGGCGCTAAGCGTAGAATCTTCGTAGATGGGCTGCGTTCCATGGGTTTGGCTCGAGTCGGTTATCCGATGCGCTTGCAGACGGTATGCCCCGCCGGTCAGGACCTGGTCGATGATGAAGGGACCTTCCCATTTGGGCTTGAGTTTGTCCTTTTTCTTGTCTGGCAGGCGTAGAACTAGTTCGCCAACGTTGTAAGCTTTGGCCCGTACTTCTCTGCTTTGATATCTTCGAGCCTGCTGTTGATAAAATGTGGAAGGAGCTTTTGCCATGTCGCGCTCCTCCTCCAAGGCGTCGGACTGTCCTGCCGATCGAAGTTCGGCTTCTCTTTCTTCATACATGCGCACGCCGAGGTGAGTCATGAATTATGTCGCAGGCAAGACTGCCTCTGCGCCGTACACCATAAAAATGGTGTGAATCCGGTAGTCGATTCGGCATGGTCCGCAGCCCCCAGTACGGAGTCGAGCTCCTCTACCCAAAGGTCGTGTTAGATTCCTTAAGGGACCGCACTAGTCCGGGTTTAATGCCGCTCATGATTAGACCGCTTTGCCGCCGACTTGACCGTTAGTTTGAGGGTGATAGACTGAGGCGTAATCGAGCTTGATGCCCATGTTTTTGCACCATAGTTTGACCTCATCGGCTGTGAAGTTGGTGCCGTTATCAGTGATGATATTATGGGGGACACCGTAACGGTGCACTACCCCTGATATGAAGTCTATCACCGGTCCAGATTCGCCGTTTTAACAGAACTTGGCTTCTATCCATTTGGTGAATTTATCCACCATGACCAATAGGTATTTTTGCTTGTGGGTTCCTCCTTAAGGGGTCCAACCATGTCAAGCCCCCTGCACCCATGACGGCCAGGTGATGGGTATAGTTTTGAGGCGGTGGGTGGCATGTGGCTTTGGTTAGCAAAAGCTGGCAACCGACGCATCGTTGGACTAAATATTGTGCATCTGCCCGGCCGTCGGCCAATAAAATCCTGTACGGAAGGCCTTGCCTACAAGGGCCGGGCTGCGGCGTGGTGCCCACCCGGTCGGCATGAATTTCAGCCCGGAGGTTTCGCCCTTCCTCTTCGGAGATACACCTTTGAAGGACTCCTGTTGTGCTTTTCTTATAGAGCTCTCCCTCATGGACTTTATAGGCTTTGGATCGCCGCACTATGCAGCGAGCCTAATTTTGGTCTTCGGGGAGTTCCTGCCTAGTTAGATAGGCTAGGAATGGCTCCGTCCACGGGGCAATAACCGCCATTATTTCATGGGCGGAGGGTGTTATCTCGTTGGCAGAGCCTCCGATTGTGTCGAGTGTTCGGTGTCGGCCCGGTGCGGTTGGGTCCGGATTGTTATTTCCGGACTCCCCTTCCCATAGTACGGATGGCTTGAACAGCCGTTCCAGGAAGATGTTGGGCGGGACGGCATCGCGTTTTGCACCGATGCGTGCCAATACGTCCGCCGCCTGGTTGTTATCCCTGGCTATATGATGAAATTGAGCCCTTCAACCGTCTTGACATTTTTAGGACCACGTTGCTATGCGCTGCCATTTTCGGATCTTTGGCATCAAAGTCTTCATTTATTTGAGATATCGCGAGGTTTGAATCCCCTTGAACCTCTAGGCGCTTAATGCCCATGGAGACTGCCATCCGGAGGCCGTGCAGAAGGGCCTCGTATTCGGCTGCGTTGTTGGAGTCCGTGTACATTATCTGAAGGACGTATTGGACTGTGTCCCCGGTTGGGGACGTCAGGACGACGCCAGCCCCCAGGCCGGCCAACATTTTGGAGCCGTCGAAGTGCATGATCCAATTGGAATATGCGCCGTACTCTTTAGGGAGTTCGGCTTCGGTCCATTCGGCAACGAAATCGGCCAACACTTGTGACTTAATAGCTCATCGTGGCTTATAGGTTATGTCGAATGGGAGGAGCTCGATGGCCCATTTGGCAATCCGGCCCGTCGCGTCGCGGTTGTTTATAATGTCGTTAAGAGGTACTTCGGAGGCTACTGTAATCGAACACTCTTGAAAGTAGTGTCGCAGCTTCTGGGATGCCATGAACGTCGCGTATGCTATCTTTTGATAATGTGGGTACCGGGACTTGCATGGAGTTAGGACAGTGGACACAGAGTAAACTGGTTTTTGAAGAGGAAACCTGTGTCCGTCCGTTTCTCGTTCGACGATGAGCACCGCGCTAACAACTTGATGTGTTGCGGCGATATATAATAGCATTGGTTCGCCCATGTTGGGCGCGGCCAGGACCGGATTTGTTGCCAATATGGCTTTTATTTCTTCGAGTCCGGCCGTGGCGGCATCCGTCCACTCGAAGTGTTCGTCTTGTTGGAGGAGGCGGTAAAGGGTAACGCCTTTTCTCCCAAGCAGGAAATAAAGCGGCTTAGAGCCGCTACGCATCAATCAATTTTGTATTTGTTTGAGGTCTTTTGGAATATCCAATTGTGACAGAGCTTCGGATCTTGGCTGGGTTTGCTTCAATTCCTCTACCGGACACAATGAAGCCCAAGAGCTTTCCGGCTGGAACGCCAAGACGCATTTTTCGGATTGAGCTTAATGTCGTATTTTGGATATTGTCGAATGTGAGCCTCAAGTCGCCTACTAGAGTTTCGACATGCTTTGATTTGACGCACCACGTCATCTACATATGCCTCTACTGTTTTGCCGATCTGGTTTGCCGGACATGTCCGAATCATGCACCGATATGTTGCGCCGGTGGTTTTGAGCCGAAGGGCATTGTGTTGAAGCGAGAATGGGCGTATGGAGTGATGAATGCCGCTATGGCTTGGTCTGGCTCCGCCATCTTAATTTGGTGGTAGCCGGAGTATGCATCGAGGAAGCACAATGAATCGTGTCCTGCTGTGGCGTCAATGATTTGATCAATGCGAGGGAGGGGGAAGGGATCCTTTGGGCAAGCCTTATTAAGGTCTTTGAAATCAACACATAGGCGCCAGGATTTGTCCTTCTTTGGTACCATCACCAGATTTGCTAGCCAGTCCGGATGTTTTATATCTCTGATGAATCCGGCTTCTAGAAGTTTGGCTAGCTCCTCTCCCATAGCCTGCCTCTTGGGTTCGAAAAAACACCGAAGAGCCTTCTTGACTGGCTTAAATCCTTTTAGGATATTTAGGCTGTGCTCGGCCAGCCGACGTGGGATTCCTGGCATGTCTGAAGGGTGCCAGGCAAAAATGTCCCAGTTTTCTCATAGAAATTCTCGTAGTGCGGCGTCTACATCAGGGTTTAATTGTGCCCCAATGGAAGCCGTCTTTGCAGGGTCCGTTGGGTGGACTTGGAATTTGACTATTTCATTCGCTGGTTTAAAAGAGGTGGACTTGGATCTTTTATCAAGTATCACATCGTCCCTGTTCACCGTGGAGCGCATCGCGGTGAGTTCCTCGGCCGCTAGGGCTTCGGATAGTGCCTCGAGGGCTAGTGTGGCTGTCTTGTTTTCGGCCCGGAGTGCTATGTTCGGATCACTAGCGAGAGTGATGATTCCGTTAGGTCCGGGCATTTTAAGCTTCATGTACCCATAATGGGGTATAGCTTGAAAAATTGTGAATGCCTCTCGCCCTAATAGAGCGTGATATCCGCTGCTGAACGAGGCCACTTGAAATGTGACCTCCTCGGACCTGTAATTGTCCGGTGAGCCGAACACTACGTCCAATGTGATTTTTCCTGTGCAGCATGCTTCCCGGCTAGGGATTATTCCTCTGAAGGTTGTGCTGCTTCGCTCAATGCAGCTCCAGTCTATTTCCATTTTTCGGAGGGTTTCCTCATAGATGAGGTTTAATCCGCTGCCGCCATCCATGAGTACCTTAGTAAGGCGAAAGCCGTCCACTATTGGACTGAGGACCAATGCGGCTGGTGCTCGGGCTGTTCGGAATTTAGGTTAAATCACTGGCATTAAATGTAATAGCCGTGTCCTCCATGGATTTATTGTTGCTACTTGGTAGACTTCGCAAGGTTATGGAGTGTTAAGCTTCCGCATGTTATTTGATGCGAAAGTCTCAAGACTGTTAATACCGTCTTGGTATTGTTGGGCTGGGATTCTGAAGCTAGAAGCTCTTCGCCACTTTTGGCCACCTGCCGTAGTATCCAACATGCTCGAAGGCTATGAGTTGGAGTGGCGTCCTCTGTGCTATGAATTTTGCAGGGTCCGTTGAGCCATCCCTTCAGTACGGTTCCATGCCCTTTAGGGGTTTTTTGTTTTTTGGTATTTAACCCAGGTGGTTGGTGATGATGCACCCTTTTATTTTGGACTAGGGCTGTGTTCGGGGCCGGATTATCCCAAAATTTACCTTCGGTTTTCCAAGCACTCTCCATCGCAAAGATTACTTTTGTACTATGGTCACCAAGTCACCAAAGCGTGTAATTTCATGACGACTTATGGCGTTTAGGATTCCTTCGTCCGTGCAATTATTGCAGAAGAGTGAGATTGCGTCCTCCTCTCGGCAGTCCTTTATCCTGTCCATAACCAGGAGGAATCTGGCCCAGTAATGATGTACTGTTTCAGCGGGCTCTTGCCGAATTCGGGATAGATCGCTAATGTTTGGGTGGGCGGGTGGAACTAGATTCGGAACCCCGTCCAATCTAGGACTCAGGGGCCGAGAAGTTTCGCACTTTGTAGTTTGGGTTTTTGGATGTTATCCAATGAATCCAACCCGCCGCCTGACTTTAAGTTCAGGATTTGATCGACATCCGTCCCTCCGCGGGAATCCGGCATGGAGGGGTCGGGAATCCGGATGTAGCTAGTCCTTAAGATAGAAGAAGAGTCGCCGTATTGTTCCTGTACCTCAGCAACATGGTGGGTAGCCTGGGGAGAGTTAATCTCTCTCAGATCGGTTTTAGGCCCGATCTGATCGTAGTCAGTGGCGATTCCCAGGGCGGCGATGCGATCCAAGAGCTCGATCACGGAGGAGAGCTCGATCGGATCTAGCTGCTCGGCAGGTTCCGAGTTAACACGAAGATTGGTTTCGATGACCCGAGAAGTCATCGCCGCGGCAACGGCGACCTAGTGATCATAGGGAAACCACCTGGCGAAGAGTCGGCGGCGGCCAAGGCTCCTTTGGCGATAATGTCGCCTTTAAAGATGGGATGAGGCATCCTTCTTGACGGTGACGGCATTGCAGGAACTCTCAATGAAAGCACCAATGTCGGTGTCAAAACCGCGGATCTCGGGTAGGGGGTCCCAACTGCAAGGCCTAGGCGGATGGTAAGAGGAGACAAAGGGACATGATGTTTTTACCTGTGTTCGGGCCCTCTCGATGGAGGTAAAACCCTACTCCTTCTTGATTAATATTGATGATATGGGTAGTACAAGAGTAGATCTACCACGAGATCGTAGAGGCTAAACCCTAGAAGCTAGCCTATGGTATGATTGTTGTTCGTCCCTCTGGACTAAAACCCTCCGATTTATATAGACACCGGATAGGGTTAGGGTTACATAGAGTCGGTTACAATGGTAGGAGATCTACATATCCGTATCGCCAAGCTTGCATTCCACGCCAAGGAAAGTCCCATCCGGACCGCAGGGACGAAGTCTTCAATCTTGTATCTTCATAGTCCAGAGTCCCACCAACGGTGATAGTTCGCTATCTGGACACCCTAATCCGGGACTCCCTCAAGAGTCTCCCGAACCAGGCTTCAATGACGATGAGTCCGGCGCGTGGATTGTCTTCGGCATTGCGAGGCGGGTTCTTCTCCAAATTCCATATACTTGTCGAATAGTGTCCGGCTTCTGATAAATGCTGCGCTCCTTGGCTTCTACGCCCAATAATGGCCATCTTCCATGTGTTGAATGAATGTGAAAAGTCAGGGTATCTTTACATTTACCCCCCTTGCTGTGCAAATGAACCGTCTATAAAAGAGACGGGATCCAGATCCGGATCGCACCATCCTCCCTTCATGAGCCTTCATCGTGAGCGCCTTTGACCAAAAATCCACTCCATCATGGACAATCGACGCTGCTCCTCCTCTCAAGGCCCCAGCCCTCACCGGGAGATTGGGGAGATGCTCAGTCCTGACAAATAATTGGTGGTGCTCCAAACCAAAGGATTCCTTCCCGACCTTCTTGGTTCCGTGCGTTCGGACTCGCCACTTATAAGGGCGGGAAGCAAAGGAGAGCGTCCCCGATCCTCTAAGGGAGGGTGTGCTTAAATCTCTTACCTAATGAGAGGACTCGGATTTCCAATCCATCCGTTTCTCCGGGGGCTTCTGGAGTTCTACGGCCTCCAGCTGCACAACCTCACGCCTGCCTCCATCTTGCATATAGCGGGCTTCGTGGCCCTTTGCGAGCTGTTTCTGGGCGTTGAGGCCCATTTCGCTCTGTGGAAGAGATTGTTCTGCCTTGTGCCTCGTTCTCACGAAGGGTCAATATATCAAGTGGGCGGAGCCGAATTATGGCGCATCGCCGGGACCGGATACTTATCCGGAACCCCAAAGAAGGCATCCGAGGACTGGCCCTCGGAATAGTTTTACATCGAGGACGTCCTGCTGCCGGATCCTGTTCGGATCGGCCCTCCAGAGTTTAGCAATGCTCCTCTGAAGAAGCGCCTAAGCTGGCGCCCGCGGAGCCCCCAGAGGGAAAATGACCGGGATGTCCTTTACTTGATGAGCCGAATAAGATTGTCGGTTTCATGCCGGATTGACCATGATTGGAGTCATGGCAATCTGCATTATGAGGGAGTTCAGCCGCCCAATATAGGGGCCACCCCATGTGCGATTTCAACGGGAGGATGATGCCACCCGCCATGGCCGCAAAGGGCCGTGGATCGGTCACCAAGCTGGTGAAGACCTTGTCCGCCATGTACAAAGGGGAAGAGGAGGATTTTCTCGCGTCAATCCATCGAACGGGTTTTCTTGAATAATCCTCGAAGTTGGGTAAGCGAATATCTTTGTGGCCTGTCCGATCCATGTTCTCGTGGTTAAATATCTTATTTCATGGTTTCTGCGTAGGAACTGCGCCGGGCCGTGGAGAAGATACACAGCCCGCCTCCACAACCCGAGGATCCGGAATGGTCACTCGATCCGCCTCGAAAAGGACTCGGATATAAAGGTAGAGCTGATCGACGGGGTGTTCCATCAACTTAGCATCGACAATGCTTTGGTTGCCATTACGGCCGACTACCCCGGACTATTTCTGGCCTCCCAGGTAACCGTGACCGAATTCCGGATACCATGACCCACCCGTGCTTTACTTCTAATCACCGCGTATTTGATGGTGTTTCACAGGGGTGCCTTGAGCGGAAGCCGAAGCCTGCCACGGCCGTCCAACAAGGCAGCTCGGCCCAAAGAAGCGGAAAAGAAGTGCGGTACGACTCGAGACGTCGCCGCATAGCGGTATGATGTGCCATCGTGTTTTAAGGAGAGGTTCTGAGGAGGCCACCGACGCCGTGGTTTTTCAGGAAAGAGCGCCTGTCGGACTGAGTCCGGAGAAGTTGCCAATCGGACCTCCGCCAGCCGAGCTCAAAAGCCGAGTCCGGAAGGGGTGCAAACACGAGGCGGCGTCGGATGCTCCTCCAACGGAGGATGCCGAGACTGTCCGCCACCAAGTCGGAGGTGGAGAGCGCCATGAATCATAGGCGCCGCCGAACTGTTCTACGTGACGCATGTTTCTCCCAAGAGGCGTTGGACGCCTTTAATTCGGGAGAAGCGCACCTCCGTGCTGCTCAAGATGGCCTAGCCAGAGCCACGGAGCAGTATGTGAAAGACATACGGGTAAGGAATTTTGACAGTTATATATGCCAGTAGCCCCCGAGACTTAAAATAGTTAGGATAACTGATTTAAGGATCATTTGGAATGCAGGTTCTTACCGAAAAGAATACCCGTTTGTCCCAGGAGCTTGAAGAGTGCAAGGCCCAACTTGAGGCCGCACTGGCCGCGACCGGGGAAGCCATGAAGACTCCCTCTGGTAATATATGCCCTTCAAAGTAGAAGTAGTTTACGCAAAGTGCGGCGTGTGCATAAATCTGACATTAACTTGGTGCGGATAGCGCCGGGATGGATACGGACAAGCAACAGCTCCTGCGCCAGCTAAAGGCCGGCGAGAGCGTGCTTACGAGGGTGTGGCAGGAGAAAAACAACCTCCAAGATGCCAACACCCAACTGGGTGAAGAACTAAAGGATGTTCGTGCCCAGTTGTCTGACTCCGTAAAGGAGAATCGACGGCTTCGTCGCGACATTTTCAGTAAGTGCTTAAACAAACTTTGGAAGAGTTCGGCGAGGAAGGCGACTAACATAAACATGTATGTAGGTTTGCTCACAGGTCGTCCTGAGGAGGAGATGCCCAGTTCTTCGGGTGATCTTCTTCCCGAATCATACAACCTGCATTTAACGAAGTTCGGCAGTGATGAAAAGCGTCGCCAGCCTTGTGGCTATCTATCTCCCTGCCTGAAGGCATTGGGGAGCTGGCAGAGCGGCTTCAAGGAGCACGGCGGCGCTTCCGACTATGGAAGATATCGGCCTGCCGTCAAGGCGCCAGGGAGGCCCGGGCCATGGTAAAGACGCGGTACACGAAGGCTGACCCAAACCACATGGCCGAGGTCGGACCTGTGGGGCCTGATGGGAAGGAGATCCTCAGAAGCTTAGTGTACGGCCAAGTAGAATTGGCCACCAAGTATTCCCAAAGAAGATTGTAAATTAGACAGCCTATTAGATGGCATTGAGGAGGAATACAATCGGTCGAGTTGACTATGTAATTTAATATGACATGAAAATGTCTTCTAGCCGGATTGTAGATCGTTTGTCATAGCGGACCTTTTCGCTTTGACCTCGGGACCCAATAGTCCGGAGTGTGTCCGAATACCCTCGCGGTTATGTAAGAACCGGGGCATGCATGGAGACAAGGCGTAGGGGTCATTATTGCTGTATCGCATAAGTGCCCAACTAGTTATGTTATATTACATGGATAGTAAGAAACATCTTCCAGGGAGAATAGTTCCGTTAAGGGTTCCTTTCCCTGGGAGGCATGCCCTAAAGTGCATGTCCAAACTGCTAAGAAAGCAGAAAATCATCTGGGGGCAGATGGATAAATAATTAAAAATCATCTTTCAGTTCACCGAATATTCCCTTAAGAATGCTAGCTTTCGGCTTCACCCAGTCTGAGGTACACATCCGGTGACCCGACAGTTACAATCGCAGAGGTGCTCCCTTTACCGCCTAGCCGAACAATCGGGAACGTAGGGGTAAGCACAGAGCCGAGCAACCCAGCTTGGCCAAAACTTAAGTCATATCGATGCATATAATGGTGAGTAAAAGGTACATGCGGAAGATTGACACATGTGTTGGGCATAAAGCCCGTATAAATAAGCTTCATAAAGAAGCCCCGGAGTATAATGAGCAGGTGGCGCGTCAAGTATGTGCGAACAAAGCGCAAGCGAGCCTCTACAGGCTTCAAGAAGAAGGAGGAGGAAGGAGAGAAATAAAAGACAGCTAAAGTATAAATTTTGGACGGAGGAAGGAGACGAACCCAGAGTCCGGCGCTAGGCGTAGAATCTTCGTAGATGGGCTCCGTTCCATGGGTTTGGCTCGAGTCGGTTATCCGATGCATTTCATGAGCGGTATGCCCCTTGATCGGGACCTGGTCGATGACGAAGGTACCTTCCCATTTGGGCTTGAGTTTGTCCTTTTTTCTTGTTTGGCAGGCGTAGAACTAGTTAAGCCAACGTTGTAAGCTTTGGCCTGTACTTCTCTGCTTTGATATCTTCGAGCCTGCTGTTGATAAAATGCGGAACGAAGCTTTACGCCACATCGCTCCTCCTCCAAGGCGTCCAGACTGTCCTGCCGATCGAGTTCGCTTCTCTTTCTTCATACATGTGCACGCCGAGGTGAGTCATGAATTATGTCGCGAGGCAAGACTGCCTCTGCGCCCGTACACCATAAAAAATGGTGTGAATCCGGGAGTGCGATTCGGCATGGTCCGCAGCCCCCAGAGTACGGAGTCAAGCTCCTCTACCCAGTGCGGGTTAGAATCCGTAAGGAACCGCACTAGTCTGGGTTTAATGCCGCTCATGATTAGACCGCTTGCCCGCTTCGTCTTGACCGTTAGTTTGAGGGTGATAGACTGAGGCGTGTCGAGCTTGATGCCCATGTTTTTGCACCATAGTTTGACCTCATCGGCTGTGAAGTTGGTGCCGTTATCGATGATGATCTTGTGGGGACACCGTAGCGGTGCACTACCCTGATATGAAGTCTATCACCGGTCCGGATTCGCCGTTTTAACAGGCTGTGCCTCTATCCATTTGGTGAATTTATCCACCATGACCAATAGGTATTTTTGCTTGTGGGTTCCTCCCTTAAGGGGTCCAACCATGTCAAGCCCCGGACCATGAACGGCCAGGTGATGGGTATAGTTTTGAGGCGGTGGGTGGCATGTGGCTTTAGTTAGCAAAAAGTCGGCAACCGACGATCGTTGGACTAAATATTGCGCATCTGCCTGGGCCGTCGGCCAATAAAATCCTGTCTGGAAGGCCTGTTTGATAAGGGCCGGCTGCGGCGTGGTGCCCACCCAGTCGGCATGAATTTCAGCCAGGAGGTTTCACCCTTCCTCTTCGGAGATACACCTTTGAAGGACTCCTGTTGTGCTTTTCTTATAGAGCTCTCCTCATGGACTTTATAGGCTTTGGATCGCCGTACTATGCAGCGAGCCTCATTTTGGTCTTCGGGGAGTTCCTGCCTAGTTAGGTAGGCTAGGAATGGTTCCATCCACGGGGCAATAACCGCCATTATTTCGTGGGCACAGGGTGTTATCTCGTTGGCAGAGCCTCCGATTGTGTCAGAGTGTTCGGTGTCAGGCAGTGCGGTTGGGTCCGGATTGTTATTTCCGGACCCCCCCCCTTCCCATAGTACGGATGGCTTGAACAACCGTTCGAGAAGATGTTAGGCGGGACGGCATCGGCGTTTTGCGCCGATGCATGCCAATACGTCCGCCGCCTGGTTGGTATCCCGGGCCACATGATGACATTCGAGCCCTTCATCCCGTGCTGACATTTTTAGGACCGCGTTGCGGTACGCTGCCATTTTCGGATCTTTGGCATCAAAGTCTCCGTTTATTTGAGATATCGCGAGGTTTGAAACCCCGCGAACCTCTAGGCGTTTAATGCCCATGGAGACTGCCATCCGGAGGCCGTGCAGAAGGGCCTCGTATTCGGCTGTGTTGTTGGAGTCCGTGTACATTATCTAAAGGATGTATTGGACTGTGTCCCGGTTGGGGACGTCGGCCAGACGACGCCAGCCCCGGCCGCCAACATTTTGGAGCCGTCAAGTGCATGATCCCATTGGAATATGCGCCGTACTCTTTAGGGAGTTCGGCTTCGTCCATTCGGCAACGAAATCGCCAACACTTGTGACTTAATAGCTCGTCGTGGCTTATAGGTTATGTCGAATGGGAGGAGCTCGATGGCCCATTTGGCAATCCGCCCGTCGCGTCATGGTTGTTTATAATGTCGTTAAGAGGTACTTCGAGGCTATCTGTAATCGAACACTCTTGAAAGTAGTGTCGCAGCTTACGGGATGCCATGAACACCGCGTCGCTATCTTTTGATAATGTGGGTACGGGACTTGCATGGAGTTAGGACGGTGGACACAGAGTAAACTGGTTTTGAAGAGGGAACTGTGTCCGTCCGTTTCTCGTTGACGATGAGCACCGCGCTAACAACTTGATGTGTTGCGGCGATATATAATAGCATTGGTTCGCCCATGTTGGGCGCGGCCAGGACGGATTTGTTGCCAATATGGCTTTTATTTCTTCGAGTCCGGCCGTGGCGTATCAAATCCACTCGAAGTGTTCGGTCTTGCGCCGAGGAGGCGGTAAAGGGTAACGCCTTTTCTCCCAAACGGGAAATAAAGCGGCTTAGAGCCGCTACGCATCCAGTCAATTTTTGTATTTGTTTGAGGTCTTTTGGAATATCCAATTGTGACAGAGCTCGGATCTTGGCTGGGTTTGCTTCAATTCCTCTACCGGACACAATGAAGCCCAAGAGCTTTCCGGCTGGAACGCCGAAGACGCATTTTAGGATTGAGCTTAATGTCGATTTTCGAGATTGTCGAATGTGAGCCTCAAGTCGTCTACTAGAGTTTCGACATGCTTTGATTTGACGACCACGTCATCTACATATGCCTCTACCTGCTTTTGCCGATCTGGTTTGCCGGACATGTCCGAATCATGCAGCGATATGTTGCGCCGGGCGTTTTGAGCCGAAGGGCATTGTGTTGAAGCAGAATGGGCGTATGGAGTGATGAATGCCGTTGCGGCTTGGTGCAGCTCCGCCATCTTAATTTGGTGGTAGACGGAGTATGCATCGAGGAAGCACAATGAATCGTGTCCTGCTGTGGCGTCAATGATTTGATCAATGCGAGGGAGGGGGAAGGGATCCTTTGGGCAAGCCTTATTAAGGTCTTTGAAATCAACACATAGGCGCCAGGATTTGTCCTTCTTTGGTACCATCACCAGATTTGCTAGCCAGTCCGGATGTTTTATATCTCTGATGAATCCGGCTTCCAGAAGTTTGGCTAGCTCCTCTCCCATAGCCTGCCTCTAGGGTTCGGAAAAACGCCGAAGAGCATGCTTGGCGGCTTAAATCCTTTTAGGATATTTAGGTCAGTGCTCGTCCGTACCGACGTGGGATTCCTGGCATGTCCGAAGGGTGCCGTGCAAAATGTCCCGATTTTCTCGTAGAAATTCTCATAGTGCGGCGTCTACATCAGGGTTTAATTGTGCCCCAATGGAAGCCGTCTTTGCAGGGTCCATTGGGTGGAGTTGGAATTTGACTATTTCATTCGCTGGTTTAAAAGAGGTGGACTTGGATCTTTTATCAAGTATCACATCGTCCCTGTTCACCATGGGAGCGCATCGCGATGAGTTCCTCGGCCGCTAGGGCTTCGGATAGTGCCTCGAGGGCTAG
Organism: Aegilops bicornis; assembly: GCA_021605145.1. Taxonomy (NCBI): domain Eukaryota; kingdom Viridiplantae; phylum Streptophyta; class Magnoliopsida; order Poales; family Poaceae; genus Aegilops; species Aegilops bicornis. The sequence continues at coordinate 986,137 of JAHIAL010000096.1, forward strand.
TGTGGCTGTCTTGTTTTCGGCCGAGTGCTATGTTCGGATCACTAGCGAGAGTGATGATTCCGTTAGGTCCGGCATTTTAAGCTTCATGTACCCATAATGGGGTATAGCTTGAAAAATTGTGAATGCCTCTCGCCCTAATAGAGCGTGATATCCGCTGCTGAACGGGGCCACTTGAAATGTGACCTCCTCGGACCTGTAATTGTCCGGTGAGCCGAACACTCACGTCCAATGTGATTTTTCCCTGTGCAGCAAGCTTCCCGGCTAGGGATTATTCCTCTGAAGGTTGTGCTGCTTCGCTCAATGCAGCTCCGATCTATTTCCATTTTTCGGAGGGTTTCCTCATAGATGAGGTTTAATCCGCTGCCGCCATCCATGAGTACCTTAGTAAGGCGAAAGCCATCCACTATTGGACTGAGGACCAATGCGGCTGGTGCTCGGGCTGTTCGGAATTTTGGTTAAATCGCGGCATTAAAGGTAATAGCTGTGTCACCCATGGATTTATTGTTGCTACTTGGTAGACTTCGCAAGGTTATGGAGTGTTCGCTTCCGCATGTTATTTGATGCGAAAGTCTCAAGATTAATACCCAGACTTTGGTATTGTTGGGCTGGGATTCTGAAGCTAGAAGCTCTTCGCCACTTTTGGCCACTGCCGTAGTATCCAACATGCTCAAGGCTATGAGTTGGAGTGGCGTCCTACGTGCTATGAATTTTGCAGGTCCGTTGAGCCATCCCTTCAAAAGACGGGGTTCCATGCCCTTTAGGGGTTTTGTTTTTTTTGGTATTTAAACCAGGTGGTTGGTGATGATGCACCCTTTTATTTCGGACTAGGGTTGTGTTCGGGGCCGGATTATCCCAAAATTTACCTTCGGTTTTCCAAGCACTCTCCATCGCACAGTACTTTTGTACTATGGCCACCAAGTCAAGAAAGCGTGTAATTTCAATGACGACTTATGGCGTTTAGGATTCCTTCGTCCGTTGCAATTATTGCATAAGAGTGAGATTGCGTCCTCCTCTCGGCAGTCCTTTATCCCTGTCCATAACCAGGAGGAATCGCCCAAGAATGATGTACTGTTTCAGCGGGCTCTTGCGAATTCGGGATAGATCGCTAATGTTTGGGTGGGCGGGTGGAACTAGATTCGAACCCCGTCAATCTAGGACTCGGGGCCGAAGTTTCCGAACTTGGAAGTTTGGGTTTTTGGATGTTATCCAATGAATCCAACCCGCCGCCTGACTTTAAGTTCAGGATTTGATCGACATCCGTCCCTCCGCGGGAATCCGGCATGGAGGGGTCGGGAATCCGGATGTAGCTAGTCCTTAAGATAGAAGAAGAGTCGCCGTATTGTTCCTCTACCACAGCAACATGGTGGGTAGCCTGGGGAGAGTTAATCTCTCTCAGATCAGTTTTAGGCCCGATCTGATCATAGTCAGTGGCGATTCCCAGGGCGGCGATGCGATCCAAGAGCTCGATCACGGAGGAGAGCTCGATCGGATCTAGCTGCTCGGCAGGTTCCGAGTTAACACGAAGATTGGTTTCGATGACCCGAGAAGTCATCGTCGGTAGCGGCCGAACTGGTGATCATAGGGAAACCACCTGGCGAAGAGTGCGGCGGCGGCCAAGGCTCCTTTGGCGATAATGTCGCCTTTAAAAGGCGGGATGAGGCATCCTTCCCGACGGTGGCGGCATGCAGGAACTCTCAATGAAAGCACCAATGTCGGTGTCAAAACCGGCGGATCTCGGTAGGGGGTCCCGAACTGTGCGTCTAGGCGGATGGTAACAGGAGACAAGGGACATGATGTTTTTACCCAGGTTCGGGCCCTCTCGATGGAGGTAAAACCCTAGTCCTTCTTGATTAATATTGATGATATGGGTAGTACAAGAGTAGATCTACCACGAGATCAGAGAGGCTAAACCCTAGATGCTAGCCTATGGTATGATTGTTGTTAGATCCTACGGACTAAAACCCTCCGGTTTATATAGACACCGGATAGGGTTAGGGTTACACTGAGTCGGTTACAATGGTAGGAGATCTACATATCCGTATCGCCAAGCTTGCCTTCCACGCCAAGGAAAGTCCCATCCGGACCACGGGGCGAAGTCTTCAATCTTGTATCTTCATAGTCCAGGAGTCCGGCCAACGGTGATAGTTCGGCTATCCGGACACCCCCTAATCCGGGACTCCCTCAATTCGATTGCAAGATCTAAAGATATACCTTCAAGCACTAACCTCCCCGGCAACAACGCCAGAAAAGAGCTTGATGTCTACTACGCAACCTTCTCCTTGTAGACTTTGTTGGGCCTCCAAGTGCAGAGGTTTGTAGGACGAGCAAATTTCCTCAAGTGGATGACCGAAGGTTTATCAATCTGTGGGAGGCGTAGGATGAAGATGGCCTCTCTCAAACAACCCTGCAACCAAATAACAAAGAGTCTCTTGTGTCCCCAACACACCCAATACAATGGTAAATTGTATAGGTGCACTAGTTCGGCGAAGAGAGGGTGATACAAGTGCAATATGGATGGTAGATATAGGTTTTTGTAATCTGAAAATATAAAAACAGCAAGGTAACTAATGATAATTGTGAGCAAAACGGTATTGCAATGCGTTGAAATAAGGCCTAGGGTTCATACTTTCACTAGTTCAAGTTCTCTCAATAATAATAACATAATTAGATCATATAACTATCCCTCAACATGCAACAAAGAGTCACTCCAAAGTCACTAATATCGGAGAACAAACGAAGAGATTATTGTAGGGTACAAAACCACCTCAAAGTTATTCTTTCTGATCAATCTATTCAAGAGTCCGTAGTAAAATAACACGGAGCTATTCATTCCGTTCGATCTATCATAGAGTTCGTACTAGAATAATACCTTAAGACACAAATCAACCAAAACCCTAATGTCACCTCGATACTCCTGTGTCACCTCAAGTATCCATGGGTATGATTATACGATATGTATCACACAATCTCAGATTCATCTATTCAACCAACACAAAGAACTTCAAAGAGTGCCCCAAAGTTTCTACCGGAGAGTCAAGACGAAAACGTGTGCCAACCCCTATGCATAAGTTCACAAACGAAACCCGCAAGTTGATCACCAAAACATACATCAAGTGGATAACGTGAATATCCCATCGTCACCACAGATAAGCACATGCAAGACATACATCAAGTGTTCTCAAATCCTTAAAGACTCAATCCGATAAGATAACTTCAAAGGGAAAACTCAATCCATTACAAGAGAGTAGAGGGGGAGAAACATCATAAGATCCAAATATAATAGCAAAGCTCGCGATACATCAAGATCGTACCACCTCAAGAACACGAGAGAGAGAGAGAGAGAGATAGAGAGAGAGAGATCAAACAAATAGCTACTGGTACATACCGTCAGCCCCGAGGGTGAACTACTCCCTCCTCGTCATGGAGAGCGCCGGGATGATGAAGATGGCCACAAGTGAGGTTCCCCCTCGGCGGTGTCTTAACAGGGCCCCGATTGGTTTTAAATTGGCTCTGAGAGGCTTGCGGCGGAACTCCCGATCTATTCCGCTCCCGATGTTTTTAGGGTATATGGACATATATAGGCGAAGAAGTCGGTGGGAGCCACGAGGCCCACGAGGCTGGGCGCGCCTCCACTGCCTCGTGGCTTCTCAAGCTTCTGACGTCTACTCCAAGTCTCCTCGATTGCTTCCGTTCCAAAAATAACTCTCCCGAAGGTTTCATTCCGTTTGGACTCCGTTTGATATTCGTTTTCTTCGAAACACTAAAATAGGGAAAAAACAGAAACTGGCACTGGGCTCCGGGTTAATAGGTTAGTCCCAAAAATAATATAAAAGTGTTTAGTAAAGCCCATAAACATCCAAAACAGATAATATAATAGCATGGAACAATCAAAAATTATAGATACGTTGGAGACGTATCAGCTTGCGCTTGATCGGATGAGATTTTTTTAGGTGATCAGATTAGGAAATTAGATCAAGGGAAAATCTTAAAAATATACCTAAATTAAGGAGACAAAAAGTCTAAAGTGCCCTCTGAGATCAACGGTGAGATTTTGTTTGTACTCCCACCTCTATGTAAGGAGTACCAGGGGTGATGTCGGCAACATCAGCGGGGGGCGCAAGCAGGAGCGATCACGGCAAGAGAAGATGGGGAGGCCAGATCAGTGTGATTCGAGGTGATGTCGCCGTCCTTGTTGAAAGCCTCGCGTGCACTAGATCCTCCTTGGAGGCGACAGAGAGCTCCAGCTTTTTTGCCTTGGCGCGCATGGCCTGGGAAGTCAGAGCATCTAAAGTCGGACTCGGCAAATCTGGCCCCTCAAACGCCCATGGACGCATTCGGGCGCGTCCGCGGGCATTGACCGAGCACCCCTAGAAAATGTAATCCACATTCGGACACCTCTATTATCATAGCTCAAATCCATACAAACTCATGCAACTACGTTGATGTACACTGATGTTTGTTTGAACTACGTTGGTATTTCCCCAAAGAGGAAGGGATGATTGAGCACAACAACGGTAGGTATTTCCCTCAGTGATGAGACCAAGGTTATCGAACCAGTAGGAGAACCACGCAATACCATTTAAATAGCTCCTGCATACAAAGAACAAATACTTGCAACCCGACGTAAGAGAGGGGTTGTCAATCCCTCACGGGTAAAAAGATAGATAATATTGTAGGTAGATTGGATAAATAGATCTCGCGGGAATGCGAGATAAAATAAATAACAATAAATTGCAGCAAGGTATTTTTGGTTTAATAGATATGAAAATAAAAGCAAATAAAAATAGATCGGGAAGTCAAATATAATAAAGAAGAGATCCGGGGGCCGTAGATTTCACTAGTGGCTTCTCTCGAGAAAAATAGCAAACGGTGGGTAAACGAATTACTGTTGGGCAATTGATATAACTTCAAGTAATCATTACGATATCCAGTCAATGATCATTATATAGGCATCACGTCCAAGATTAGTAGACCGACTCCTGCCTGCATCTACTACTATTACTCCACACATCGACCGCTATCCAGCATGCATCTAGTGTATTAAGTTCATGGAGAAACAGAGTAATGCAGTAAGAACGATGACATGATGTAGACAAGATCTATTTATGTAGAAACAGACCCCATCTTGTTATCCTTAATAGCAATGATACATACGTGACGGTTCCCCTTCTATTACTGGGATCAAGCACCATAAGATCGAACCCATGAAAAAGCACCTTTTCCAATTGCAAGATAAATAGATCAAGTTGGCCAAAAAACCAAATATCGGAGAAGAAATACGAGGCTATAAGCAATCATGCATATAAGATATCAAAGAAGACTTAAATAAATTTCATGGATAAAAAAATAGATCTGATCATAAACTCAAAGTTCATCGGATGCCAACAAACACACCGCAAAAAGAGTTACATCGTATGGATCTCCAAGAGACCATTGTATTGAGAATCAAAAGAGAGAGAGGAAGCCATCTAGCTACTGACTACGGACCCGTAGGTCTACAATGAACTACTAACGCATCATCGGAGAGGCACCAATGGGATGAACCCCTCCATGATGGTGTCTAGATTGGATCTGGTGGTTCTATAACCTGCCGCGGCTGGAATTGATTTTCGTCGACTCCCCTAGGGTTTTTGAAATTTGGGGTATTTATAGAGCAAAGAGGCGGTGCGGGAGGCCACCGACGTGGGCACAACCCACCTGGGCGCGCCGGGGGGCCCAGGCGCGCCCGGGTGGGTTGTGCCCCCCTCGGGGCACCCCCAGGTGCTTCTCCAGCCCATTGGTTGTCTTCTGGTCCATAAAAATTCCACAAAAAGTTCCGCTGCGTTTGGACTCCGTTTGGTATTGATTTCCTGCGATGTAAAAAACAAGCAGGAAACAACAACTGACATTGGGCACTATGTCAATAGGTTAGGACACAAAATGATATAAAATGGTTATAAAATGATTGCAAAACATCCAAGAATGATAATATAACAGCATGGAACAATAAAAAATTATAGATACGTTGAAGACGTATCAGCATCCCCAAGCTTAATTCCTGCTCGTCCTCGAGTAGGTAAATTATAAAAACAGAATTTTTGATGTGGAATTCTGCCTAATATGTTCATCACATATTCTTTTCTTTGTAGCATGGACATTTGGACTTTTATAAGGTTCAAAGCAATAGTCTAGTTTTGACATGAGGACTTTAATACTCAAGCATATCAGCAAGTTCAAAATATCAACACTAAAGCAAGTTATCCCTAGCCCATTATGCTCAATCATTGATCCATTCATGAAACACACTCGCATATTAGCTACACCCAATGGTCCAAATCGATCATAGTGCCCCTTAGTTGGTGCTTTATAAGAGAAGATGGAGACTCAAATAAAAATAAAAATTGCATAAAGTAAAAGAAAGGCCCCTTCAGAGGGAAGTAGGGATTTGTAGAGGTGCCAGAGCTCAAAGCGAAAAGATATGAGATAAAACATTTTGGATGGCATGCTTTTCACATCAGCCCAAAACGATCGAAAGTAGTTCCCAATACTTTCCATGCTAGATATATCATAGGCGGTTCCCAAACACATGACAGAGGAGACAACTGCTCCACCATGTACGAACCTCCCCGCGACGCTGCTGCCACCTCCCCCTCTCGCTGCCGGCGCCGCGCAACTTGCCGGTGACGTTCTCCGCCTTGCAAGTCGCAGCCGATGAATTGACATCGCCCACGGATGAGGCGGACTGTGTCTCCGTCGCGGTGGTGTGGTTCGGGCTGGACGACATCTCCGCCGGTGGATACAGACCGGAGGTGAGGATTGGAAGCAAGGGTGGAGGACGGCGAGGGTCCGGGCGAGGGAATGGTTAGAGGGAGGCGGAAGGAGGAGGAAGGGTTTGGTGGATTTGGTGCAATTTGGGGTGGGTTCAGGCTGTCGGGTCCGACGTGGCCGGCGCGGGCGCTCCCATATCTGCCCCATATCTGGGTTAGATATGGGGGGAGCCGGTCAGTCCGGCCGTTTGAGGGCCGTTTAGGGAGCCCATTTGGGTCAAAATATCATGATTGGACGGTGATAAAGGCGGCCCTTTGGGCGTATGAAGGAGGTTTGAGAGGTCGGCTGTAGATGCTCTAAGTTGCCAAATTTTTATGCATCTATGTGATTGGGCCTGGGAATGTGGAAGACTCCCCCGGGAGGATGCGACAACTGTCATTGTGCGCGATCAGAGACGGTGGCTTGCGCTCGATCGGATGAGATTTTTTTATGTGATCAGATTAGGAAATTATTTCAAGGGAAAATCTTAAAACTATACAGGCCAGCCCTTAGAGGAGGAGAAGGAAAGAGGGGAGGGAAAGGAAAGTGTGGAGTAGGACTCCCCCTTCCTTCCCTCTCCCCCTCTTTCCTCCCCCCTTCTTCATACAAGGAAGGGGGGTGGGGCGCAGGAGGGCAGGAGCCCTAGGGCCGGTGGCCAGCCCCTTGGGGCGCGCCCTGGCTGCCCTAGGCTGCTTCCTCCCTCCTCCCACCTATATATTTGTGGGGAGGGGGCGCCACACAAGGACACAATATTGTCTTAGCCGTGTGCGGCGTCCCCGTCCACCGTTTACTCCCTCGGTCATATTTTGTAACGGTTAGGTGAAGCCCTGCGGAGATCACATCACCATCATCGTCACCACACCGTCGTGTTGTTGGAACTCATCTACTACCTCGCCTTCTTGCTGGATCAAGAAGGCGGAGGACGTCACCGAGCTGAACGTGTGCAGAATGTGGAGGTGCCGTGCGTTCAGTACTAGATCGGTTGGAGTGCGAAGAAAGTTTGACTACATCAACCGTGTTGTGAAAAGCTTCCGCTTACGGTCTACGAGGGTACGTAGACATACTCTCCCCCTCGTTGCTATGCATCTCCATGGATAGATCATTGCGTGTGCGTAGAAAAAAATTGTTTTTCATGCAACGATTCCCAACAAATGGTAGGGTATTTGCGGTGCTCTACGAGGGTGTCGTGGATGAAGCAGAAGGGATTATGCTGCGACATGGAGGTATAGCTGATGTTGCCGACTTTCGGACCAACCAGCGAGGTGGCATGAGGAGTGGCATCGGAGCCGCAGGCAGAGGTGCCCATGTCGGCGGACCACGATTACTCGGCAGTAGTGTGGTGGAGTCAGAAACCTACCTACGGAGGATGCTAGCGACTCCGGTCCGATGGAAGAAGAGGACGATGGGGCGGCAAGGGGCACCAAGGCCGAGAGCCGAACTCGAGGCGGAGGCGGCGGCGCGGGCCGATGATGCCATTTTTTCTTCTTCCTTCCCCCCTTTTCGCTTGCTGCTTTTGGGGTGGTTGGGTATTTCGTTTGCGTTTATTTTTTTTTCTATTCTACTACTACCAGGCCCCGTTTGAGTTCGCAGATCACTGTTGGATTATGGGCTCTAGAGGTGCAATTTATGGATACCCCTAACATTTCCATGATTTATGCAGGAGTCCATGTTTTACAAAGTTCAACCTTCACTACAATTTTTCTGCCAAAGGGACTTGCAACACAGACGCTGCCAACGTAAAAATGTATTTAGTGGTAGAGTGGAGAACGGATGAAGAAACACAACGTTGCCATGAACATCGCAATAGTGCCGTCTCGACCAAATCGCAATGTTTTGCTACACCAACCAAAAAATGCTATACTGGAGAGAAAATGCTCTAAATGCATTGTAGAATGATGTGGCTCCTCGAGTACTCATGGTAGCGTTAGCGAAGTTCACGGCCATATCGCGTCAGAAGCATCCTTTGTATATCTAGTACTGCTAGGAGGCATGAATGGTGGATTATGTAGAGACTTGGAGACCTGCATTAGGCTGCTAGATCCGCATAGCAACGGTTGCTTCTCTCCTAATGTCTTCCATTCCCTCATGTTTTCAATACATCTTAGTTTTTCACCTATTTGATGCGCTAGCATGTTCGAATAGAAGACGTTGTAACAAGCATAGGTGAATAACAAAGTATTTTTTACGGAATGGAAGCGAACAAATTCTTATAATTTGTGCTACTTTTTTCCATGATGGAAGAGAGAGTGGTTGTTGCGGTTGCAATGAGGAACATTGTGCCTCGCAAAGTTGCAATTTATAGAGCCGTATCATGCAAGGAGTCAATAAAGAGCGACCATGTACTTCTGCTATGTCACATGCCTAGAAGTTTGCCATTGCTCATAAAGGCATGATTCCATCTTCAATCACTCATACTTCATTCTTTTATAAAGCATACCTTATCTGTCAGAGTGGAGTACAAGTACACATGTGATAATGCCATTCAATAGTCTCCCATCTTTGTCGGCATTCTCAAAAGTGTGTGGCAAGTGGAAGATTCGTTGATTTCTCCAAATTTTCTACACATCTCTGATTTTTTTGTCTTCTTTTGAAATCAAATTTCTAGTTTTGTTATTTTTCTCTTCTCTAGGGAGATATTCATAGAGTTTATTTACCTGTGATATATTTCACCTAACCAACTCACTTGAATGACATCAGTGATGCTCGATCTGAGACAGGCAACCGAATTGCGTGAAAAAACTTATGATTTTACTCTATGAACAGCTGATGCTAGGTAAGCAACTCCTACAAATCAACGGAGATCACCTCATTGTCCTTTCGACATTCAAAACACCATTGGAAGGTGCATAATCAAGAAAAAAATAAAAGTAAAACCTCGCATGTTCATCCACACATGATTTTGTGTGTGAAAATGATCAGATCTATCATAAGAGTTTACCTGAAGTACAAAGCATCTCAAACATAGTAAAAGTTACATCAAGATTCTGAGGCCACCGGAAGACCACTATTGTCGCCAGAACGAGCCGTCGACGCACCGCTGTTGTTGCTCCCCTACCGGAGCCGGCTTGATCTTGTCGATGGCATCCAGTAAGTCTTCGTGCACATACCCTAAGGACCAGTGCCCTGGAGTTGCAGTCGTCGCCGTTGAAAACTGAAGGCATAAAACCGATGGTTGAACCAGTTTCACTCATCACAAAAATACAAAAATAGCCTGCATCAAAGAGGATTCGAACCCAGGAGGCTAGATATAGGAGCGTAAATTGCAACTTTGGCCCCATAATCACCTTAGCTAGCCAACTTTTTTGTTAGATTTAATTTTTCTCTCGAAAAGGTGTTAGATTTAATTAAGTGATTGTATTTTACATCTATTTAGTATGACACTAATACACAAACAAATTAGTTATGTTATAAATCCATACTTCAAACCTGTGAACCGGTGGTCCGGCGGGTAAAAACCTGAACCGGCGGCATCGCCGGTTCGATCACCGGTTCGGTTTTCTAAAGTATGCTCTGATTCCCTCATGTTTCCAATACATCTTAGATTAATTGTGAACTATCTAATGTACTAGCATGTCCGAATAGAAGACGTTGTTGTAACGAGGATAGGAGAATAACGATGTAATTTTATGGGATGGAAGCAGTCAGTTTTTCAGAATTAGTGCAGAAGTTTTGCTTTTCATGCCATGTAGTAGTTGCTGCTAGTTTTTTTTCCTGATGCGCGAGATAGTGGTTGTTGAGGTTTCTATGAGGAATGTTATGCCTCGCAAAGTTGCAATTTACAGAGTCGTATCATGCAAGGAGACAACAAGGAGCGACCATGTACTTCTACTATGTCACATGCCTAGATGATTGACATTGCCTATAAAGGCATGAGTCTATCTTCAAACTGATACTTTATTCTTATTATAAAAGCATACCTTATTTGTGCCACATGATTATAGGTACACATGTCATGATGCCGTCGAAATGTCTCCCTTCCTTGTCGGCAGTCTCAAAAGTGCAAAGCAAGTACTAGATTCGTTGATTTCTCCAAAATTTCCACGCATCTCTGTATTTTCTTCTTCTTTTAAAATCAAATTTCTAGTTTTGTTCTTCTTATCTTCTCTAGGGAGATATTCATAGAGGAAGGGAGGCTATCCGCATGTTTACCTCGGGTGATGCAGGATCCCAGGCGCGTCGCCGCCGCCATGCTGTGCACGGGCATTCGTGTCTCCAAACCCGCCGCTGCTGACTTGCAGCGAAACTTGACGTAAGCACATGCCCGCAACCACCCACCAACCCATCGATCGATCTCCTGGACAGACTAGCATAAACCTACCCGCGGAGGACCCCGGCGGTCCCGGCGGCATAAGAGGATGACGAGGCAGCGGGGGCCGCCCGACTAAGAGCGATCTCACGGTGAAAGCGGCGGGCAGACGATGCCATTTTTTTCTTCCTTCCTCTCTCTTGCTTGCGGCTTTTGGGGTTGTTGGCAAATTTGTTCGGGTTTATTTTTCCTTTTCTATCGGTCCTGCTCGGTTTTGTTCATTCTGGGCCAGGGGGGTCTCGTTATTTATTTATTTTATATTTTTTGAGCAAGGGCCCGGGCTCTCATCCGACCATGCGTCGTAGTAGATGAAAACTTCCTCCATAGCATGAATGCATGATTTATACAAGCAAAAGGGCCCGTGCGTTGCAACGGGATATTTATTTTTTTCATAATCTTCAATGGCCATGATCACATTTTGCTGCATCACCGAGATACACTATCACTCTCAATTTCGTGAGATCATGAACAATTTTTGATATCATGAAATTTTTTTATTTTAAACTCGTACACATATTTGAAATCATGAACATTTTCAACTTCGTTAACACTTTTAAAATTTTTCAAACATTTTCTAAAAATGATAACAATAATTGAATCCATGAACATTTTATACTATTTGCAAAAATGTCTTTTTAATTGTGAACATTTCTTAAACAACTTTCTTTGATCGGTGGACATTTCTAGAATGGATGAACATTTTTTCTGGACATTTTTGGAACAATATTTGAATTCATGAACCTTTTTTTATTTAATGAACATTGTTTTTATTTAACAAACATTTTTTGAAATGCATGATCATTTTTAAATCAGAGAACATTTTTGTGAATGAATAAAATATTTTGTAATTCACGAACATTTTTTGAAAATTTTGGATATTTTCCCATTCATGAATATGTTTTGAATTTGTGACATTTTGTTCAATTTTGTTAACATTTTTTAATACAGGACCTTTCCAAAAAATGTGAATTTTTTTTTATTTTACGAACATTTGCTTTCAAATTGTTTTTAATAAGCAAATGTTTGTTTACAAAATCACGAACATTTTTCGATTCATAAAACATTTTAACTCAACGTTCTGATTCTTTTTATGGTTGGAATTTTTTTGAAGTCCCAGATTATTTAAAGTATAAACAAAAACGAAAAGAATTTGAAATTTGAAAAATAGGACGCCCGGATATGGGCCAGCTCAAACTGGTGCGATACGCCTTCTCCCAGAGCGCAGAGCGTAGTATAGCAGGTCCCCACTGCATAGGCCTGTTCCAGGCGGGGATTCCCCTTTGTGAAACGTTTTTCAATCACTTATAGGTTGTATTGGTGGATAATATTTTGTAACTTTTGAGGCAATTTCCGTGACTTACCACCAGAAGCAATAGCCCCTTTATTATTATAGCAAAATGGCCCGAGCGTTGCAACACCAACGGGAGATTTTTTTTTTCATAATCTCCAATGCTGATGACCATATTTTTCTGCATCACTGAGATATACAATCACTCCCATTTTCATGAAATCATGAACTATTTTTGAAAAACTTGACATTTTCTAAAACTCATGAACTTATCTGAAATATTAAACATTTTTTAAATTCATGGACATTTTTACAGATTTCTGAACATTTTTTAAAACCATGAACATTTTCTGAATTCATGAGCATTTTGCACTATTTTCAAACATTTTTATTAAATTGTGGATATTTGTTGAAAACATTTTCTTGAATAGGCGAACATTACTAGAATCCTCAAACATTTTTTTTGGAGAAACAAAATTTTCATCGTATTAAATTAGGAGGAGCTTAGCCTCGAGGCCCCCGACTTGAGTAACCTAGCTGTCATGGCGGCCAACGACCTAAATTGGGAGGAGCTTGGCCTCGAGGCCCCCGACTTGTGTAACCTAGCTGACCCAATATCCATGGATGAGGTGTGCGATTCCGCGAACCTATAAAATCTCCACCCCGGCATTCCATTTGGCCACAGCGCAAACAGAGAAGGGAATTAGCACCCGGTCTAACAAAGCAGTCTTGATCTCTCGATCGGGTGAGCAGCGGGAGGGATCAAAGTTAGGGAGCTGTGTAGGTGCCTGATCGAAGCTAGCACGATCCATGGCCATGGAGAGGTTCTTGACTATGCTTGTCTTCTGCGAGGCGCCCATCGACGGATACAGTACGTCTGTGATGACAACCGGCTCGGTCATCTAGCTGGTCTCCGGTGGCACGTCCAAACCGGCGGCTCACAAGGTGGACGACGAGGAGAAAAAGCAGGGATACTCCGGAGGGTCGACGTTGCAGCGGCATGCTGGGTTCCAGCTAGCCTTCGACGGCCTCAACTGCTTCGACACCGTCATGATGCACTGAGCATGCCTTTTCTTTTTACCTGTATAGGACTTGGATCAGTTAGATTGTTGACACGTACGTACTAGTAATCATTTTTTCATCTGATTGCACTGTTTCACTAGTAGTAGTCCATATGCATAAGCTTCAATACAAATGAAAACAATTTTAATTGGATATATATTTGTCGATTTGGGGTGTATGACAACTCAAAAAAAAGTTTGGGGTATATGTATTTTATTTGTTTGTGCTTCGCACAGAAAACATATGGATCATTCCGTGACTATTTGGGTTACTACAATGTAAACTAAAACATGCGGTCGGTAACACGTTTCGAATCTTCTTCAAGTTTTGTTTCCAATTCGAAGACAGTCTCATTTTTGGATGTGAACTACCTCTATTTCAATTTGGTAGGAATTATATTTGATTAGTGCATAAGCTTCAAATACAAAAGTAATGAAATTCAAATAAGCATATATAAATATTTTCTAATTAGGGATAGTGGACATGTATCACTTGGTAGTTATCAAAAGAAATATCTATAGACATTCGACCAAAGAAAAACACCACAAAAAAATAAACAAGTAAATAAATACTACACCAACCTTAGCTGGTGTGAATAATGGTTTCTTGAAATATAAGTCTATTCATAAGAGCAGATGGAATATCGAGTAATTTGCCTACACTTCTATATGTGCTCCTTAATTTTAGTTGTTAGATTATGAATAAGGATGCAAAAGACAAGATAATGCGTGATGCAGTGAAAAAAAGTAACAAACATATGTGAATCAGAGACATCGGGAGAGAAGCAACTGAAAGTAGAATCGTCTGATACTGGCGCTGTAAGAGAACTGGTGTGTGCATCAAGGAGCTAGGAGAGAAGATAATGGCTGTTTGTTAGGCTAGAGGGGATGGAGGTGGTTTTGGTGGCAGGGAGCCGTTGGAGATTCAGAAGAAGGCCAGAGGCATATGTGAACATCGTTGGGAGAGCAAGAAGAGGGCGCCAGCAGCCTATGACTTTTTATTTTTCCTGTATAGGACTTCGAACAGTTAGAATGTTGACATGTACGCAATTGTAATATTTTGTTCATTTGATTGTACTTTCTTGACTAGTATATTGCACATGCATAAGCTTCAATATAACCAAAGGAATTTTAAGTGGATGTGCATTTGTCAGTTTGGGTTTTCGCATGGAAGTGTATAGACATCATTTTCTGCCAGTCTCTCTGATTACGCGCGCACGCACAGACACACACACACCAACCCCCTCCCCCTCCCACACACACACAACAGTTCGAGTGATTTGACTTTCGAGGATGCAACAACCTCCTTATATATGCCCCCAATGCAAATTGGACTTGATAGTCATTGCCTTCATTCGACACTTATGTGCCATCCCAACATCATATCCTCCTACTAATCCAACATGATTACTTGGATCCATTCATTTTAATCTAATCTGTGTTTCTTCCACAACCTCTTCATTGCTACTGTATAAAAATTTATATAATAGTGTATAAATATAAAGAAATGAAATACGCACGAATAGTAGTGGCGCGGGGCAACCACCGGCGCTGCTGCTATTTAGCATTAGCGTTGGTCGAACCCACGCTACTGCTAACACAAGTAGACCCGCGCTACTCCTACCAGTTAGTTGTAGCGCCCTAGCAGTAACTGCTAGCGTATAACCCCGTGCATAATCTGGGAGAGATTTCTTTCCTTCTATGATCATTTATGCATATTGGCTTGTTGATGTGTTTGATCTTAGCTTTTATTGTTATCCGTTAATATGGCCCCAAAGTAATATGATATGTGGTTTGTTTATATATATGGTGAGTGGGAGATGAGAATGCTACAATCCTGACCTAGTGGCTTGGGGAGGTAACATTGATTTTACAGGAATCTGGCACAATTTTTTAAACATTGATGCTTTGCCAGGTCTCGAGGTGGCTATTAACAAATGTTTTTCGTTGAACTTAACTGTCAATTTCTTTTGCATGATTTTCCCAGAATATGTTTGTATGCCATTCTACATACATGTTCCTTTTACAACTGAAAATCTAATATTTTTATTCTTTGCAAAATGAATGGGCATGGAACTATTTGCCACTTTTCCATTGACCCTGAGTCGCCAAGCTGAATATTTCTTTTGGGTGTGACTATCGAATAGAACTAGGGTTGTCATTATGTTTCTCAGTGTCCCACCATGAAAGTTAGTCAAACCACTAATGTCATGAAAGCTAATATGACCGGCTAACCATCTTTGACTCTACCAGTATTAAATTACGGGCAATGACGTACTCCCTCCGTCCTTCAAAGAGTATACTTCCAACATTGTTGGAGGGTCAAACTATCTCAAAGTTTGATCGAGTTTGTGAAAATATATCAATGTTTATGAAACCAAATAAGTATATGATAAAAATATATTTTATCATGAATCTAATGATACTAATTTGATGGCATAAATGTTGGTGTATTATTGTATAAATATGGTCAAACATAAAAAAAGTTTGACTTTCCAACATAATTGAAAGTACACTCTTTACATGACAGAGGGAGTACCCATTTGGTGTTGCATGTCCTGGCAAGATTGACAGAGGGAGTATCAATATAAATGCATTTGGCCAATAATGCGAGATGGTAATAATTAGTTCTAGAAAAATACAACACAACTATGTAAGGGTGTAACGACAGAATGAAAAACTGGACATTTTTAAATATGTACATGCTCTTGTTTTTATTTTCATATAATTTTCACGAAAAAAATGAAATTTTCTGTACCCACATAAAGAAAGTCAAAATTCAGTTTTAAGCACTGAACTTTGTTTCTACAGGGGCTGAAAAACTGATCCTTTTTATATATTTGCAAGATGCATTGTCTCCGAATTATTATACTAGAATTTACCCGCTAAAGAGGCAAACACAAATCTGTGCTATTATTTCAGTTTTATTTCTCATTTTAACCCTTTTCACCTTGGAGCACGTGCTCTTTGATGTCACGCTGAATTAACCATATATATAACTCTACCCTCGCCCGAGAAAATAGCAAAGTTTAGTAATTCGCCCACATCTTCCATTGAGCTGCTCCTTTTATCTGAGATATTAGAACACAAGGGTCACAAATAGATAAACAGAGAAGATGAAGTGAGATGAACCAATTGAAGAGATGCTTCGACACGTGAGAATTGGAGGCATTGGGAGAGAAGCAATCTTAGCAAAGTGAATTTTGTGGCCTGCGCAGTCGGTACCGTCTTTATCAATCATAGGAGACATGTCTTATGATACTATTGGGCTATCTGGGGTGAGAGCAGGGCCGGGCTTATAGTTGTAAAAAGTGTGCAGCCCGCACAGGGCCCCTAATTTTTTGGGGCCCCAAAATTTGTATATAGGCCTAGTATTTAGAAAAAACTGTCATAGCAGGCCCTGGGCCGTTGGGTGCTGGACGTTGCTGCTCGTCTGCTCGATCGATTACCCTAAAAAAAAG
Organism: Aegilops bicornis; assembly: GCA_021605145.1. Classification (NCBI taxonomy): domain Eukaryota; kingdom Viridiplantae; phylum Streptophyta; class Magnoliopsida; order Poales; family Poaceae; genus Aegilops; species Aegilops bicornis. Next base: position 1,003,039 of record JAHIAL010000096.1, read on the forward strand.
TCTGCTCGATCGATCTTCCTTAAAAAAATGCTGCTCGATGCCTCGATCGAGAAGGAAACGGGATCTCGGTCCCAAAAAAAAAGAGATCATGGACTGATCGATTGCAAAACCGTAATAGCAGGTGCGGCGGTGTCGTTACAGGAAACGGGATCGGCTCCTTCGCGGCTTCGCCTCATTTCCTCAGCCTTCATGGTATCGCCTCATGCCTCAGCCCTCATCGTATCAATCGGCAAGCCGCACGCAATTCACGCCTCTGCAGTTCTTGCCTTCCTCTCTCCAATGTTCTAGACTCGTCGCCTCGTCGGATCGATCTCGCCTCGTCAGATCGACTGGCGATCGACTCCAGGTGCTTCACGGCTTCAAAACAGGTTTCACCTCCTAATTTCTAATTTTTAATTTCATAAATCCTAATTAACTTTTGACAGGGATCGTTAGAGATTGGTTCTTGCCTCCTTGTTAAACAATACAGTTTAGTATTATATTATGCAAACGGGAGTTGAATAGGTATGATTTTTTACATATCCTATTATTTTGTAAGACATTATATCATATACATTATAATAGCTCATTAGTTCATTTTAGTAAAATAGGGCCCATTCTTTAGTTTCGCACAGGGCCCCGGAATTTACCGGCCCGGCCCTGGGTGAGAGGTTGTACAAGAAATTTCTAAAGTCATAACCTTTCAGCTGGTCGCACTTCCTAATTGTGAGAGGTTGTACAAGTTGAGTACAAGGATGACCGCGGTGAGAGCTTGGAACTTAGCACCTGCTCTAGCATTATTAGCATCGACAAGTGTTAACCTGGTTCTTTCGTCGTTTATTTATTCCTGTTGTTTGTCAAGGTGCCGTATGTCTTGTTACTAGTTTTTTTTTTACCACAGTACGGACGCAAATGCTCATATACACGCGCATACACTCACCCTTATGAACGCATACACGCACACTCTATCCTATGAGCACCTCCGAAAGACTAAGCCGGCATATCATCTTGAAATTTACGAAGTCACCGTAGGCGCCTCGTCATCGACGGGAACGTCTCCTTCCACTGAATGCGCATCGCCAGAAATCCTGAAATAAATCCAGAAATAAATGCGAGCACCAGGGCTTGAACCCTGGTGGGATGGGGATACCACAGTCCCTCTAACCATCCAACCACAGATTGGTTCGTTGTCTTGTTACTAGTTCGTGTATGCAAGGAGCACCTCTGGTCTTACCTACGTGACGAAGGACACTGTGTGATGATATCACTAGGCTGTGCGGGGACATCCATGTCTTCAATTGTGCCATTGCTGATGAGCAAGGAATGGCCTATCTCTTGGAACGCCAGGTACTCGAGGATCCTACCGACTTGAGCGCACGAAGAAGGTACCGGGTGGCGGTGCAAAAGCGACGAACCGGGACGTTGCTAGTGAGGAGCACCGAACTCGTGGCAGAGGCGGTGACATGGACCCACAATGTTCTTATTTTTTTTCCCTTGTATCTGTTTCACTCACAGCTTTTGGAGCGTTGGCGATTTTCTTGTTTATTTGAAGGGTTCCTTGTGGTTCATCTTTTCTTACGAAACACAATAGGAACATAGATGCTTATCTTAATATAGTTTTTCCACGATCACTCTAGTTTAGTTACAGATGCGATGTGACCAGCTTGCATAAAGTAAAAGAAATATACCCTGCTCATCGAGGGAAGTTGAGAATCCTCCGTAACAATTTCCTGATTTATGTAAGGTGTCCACCAAATTTCAACATTTAACCACATTTTTTGCGGAATATGTTGTTCATGTTACAACTTAAAAACTCAAAACGACATAAAGTGCTTCTAGATTGTTCTAACTAAACGCATCTATGACTGCATATCAGCATGAGGTGGCACCAAGATATGACGAATATCATAAAGATGTCCATTCGTGGAAGTGTTACCATCATAATTAGGAAACACTCATGGACTCAAATTTGAACTACCCAGAAACCAAGGTCCAGACTCTATTTGGCCCCCTCATTATGAAAACAACCATGTAGGTAAGTTTGATGCCGTATCGCTTAGGAAAGTGATAAGTGTTCAAGATGATAGTTCATTACTTTTGGGAGGCATGTGCAATGGATTATAGATAGTCGCACAAAAGGATTGTGTGTGTTGGACCTGCCTAGTAACAATTGTTTCTGTCCCGGTGTGTCCGATTTCTATGTGTTTCTGTTACATCAGAGATTGGCACTTATGTTATGTGCTAGCATGTTAAATAGAAGGGAACAGATGGTGATAAAATTCAACAAGGCAGATTGTCTTACTAACACAAAGGAAACGAGGATTATATAGGCTTATAACATTACTCAGTCAATTAAAGGTTGCTAGCCAATTTAACTAGTTTGTTGACATGGAGTACTTCTTTTATAGTGCAATTTACTAACCTTATGGTCCATAAGTAACTAGTCATCTTAACCTATCAATTCAGAGGGTACTATAGGCAATTCAACACGAGTTTTTATTCATAAGGGCAATTTAGTCTAGGGTTTGGAACATTCTGCACCCAAAAACTCCATGAACGATGTAGACAGGAAACAGAGCGCCGGCCATCGCTCTCGCATATACCGGCCCTTTCGGGCAGTCAGCCGAGTGCGTGCCTATCGCGTCAGTCACGTACTCGCGTGTGTACCTTTCCCTACTCTTGCCTGTAGACGGCTACGTGCGTGCTCTCGCTGTTTGTGGTGCAAATAATGTAGGCGCTCTGTGTTAGCTAGCTTCGTTGAGTCATTATCTCACAAGCAAAGAAAATGGTCGATTATGAATAGATTAGAAATTTCTCGGAAAGAAGAATGGTCAAAATTTCTGGTCAATAATCACGAAGTTGAAAAGGGAGAAGTTTGGACCGAGCAATCAGTCTGCGGCCACGGCTGGCGTGACTTCCGCGTTAGCTCCTGCCACCCGCAGCCGGACTGCCGGTTTGACGCCCACGGCATGGTCGCCATCAATCCTTTCTACTCCGACTCTTGGACGCGCACAGGTCTGTGACGCGAGCCTGTAAAATCTCCACCTCGATGTTCCGTTCGACCAGAGCACATACAGAGCCGGAAATTTTGCCATCTGATCGAGCAAGAATTCTTGATGTCTCGATTTCGCGGGCGGCGCCATGGGCTAATGAAGCCATTTTTCTTCTACTTCCTTCTTCTCTTTCGCTTGTGGCTTTTGGGGTTGTTGGCGAATTCGTTCAAGTTTATTTTTTTCTTTTCTAGGCCCCATTCGGTTTCGTTGATCGAAGTTTGATTCTGGGCTTGGGCATATCGTGTTAGCACACTTTAATAGAGCTGCACAATTACCACGTAAAAAAGGGCTGCAAAATTATTATTATTTTTATTATATCTAGAGGGCAACACATTTTATTTTATTTTTGAGGGGAAATTTCTCATCTATTCATCTTCAATCATGACAGTACCACGAACATCAGAAATAATTAAAATGCACCTAGCATAGACTGTCTAGCAATGACTACAAGCACTGAAGTGAGTCGAAGGCACGCTGCCGTCATCACCCCTCTCCCGCTAGAACCAGACAAAACTTATTGTAGTAGACAGTCCGGACGTCGTCGTAAGGCTCTATAGGACAAGGACACCAGAACATCAATCACCACGATGAAGAGTAGTGTAGATCGGAAGGATCCAAGCTGATGATATACGAACATAGAGTAATGACAGCCAGATACAGGCAGATCCCACGGAGACAGATCCGCAAGAGACACACCCCCACATGCTCACAGATGATGCTAGATGCACCACCAGGACAGGTGCTATGTAGGGAGAACCTTATTCCATTTTCAGGGAGGCGCCGTCATCTCACCTTCATGTGAACGGCAAACCCTAACAAAACTAAACAAAAATCTAATACGTAGCCCTCCCGCTGGTAAGGACCAGGATGGATCGCGCCCGCATGAGCATGACCCTAAGTCCACCGGGGACGAGACGGACCGACGATGTCGCCGGTGGAAGGCAGAGGAACTCTAAGCTTTTTTTTACGGAGGCGGCCGTTGCATGAGCTTTAAGCAAATGCACCTTAAAGACGGGATCTATTTGCTTGTGTTCAATAATGTGGATTGATAGGCGTAATTTCATCCTGATTTCTTAATAGTGCTGCATAATTATTGTTCTTACTGACAGATTGGTGGAAATTTGAATCCTCCATACCACTTTCCTGGTTTACGTAAGGCGTCCATGTTTCTTAAATTTCAACAAGTATTGATCGCATTGCTTGCAAAATACTATGTCCAAGCCTTGAATGAAGTGAGCAAGAACATCATTGTCGTGAAGATCATGGGCACGTTTTCTCGAAGGAGAGGCGCGGCTTCATCGCACCAGCCGTGAAGCGCTGCATAAGAGCAAGGCTCAGCGAGGTCAACGACTCTTTACCGCACTAATGAGTGATGTGTCTCCTCGAGAATTGGTTGACCTTGTCAGTGAAGTTTGCGGGCATGTCAAATGAAAACCCATTGCAGTGTACCTAGTGCTACTATTAGGTATGTCTGTGGGATTATGTAGAGAACGGGCGAAGATATTAGGTCGCCAGATTCGTCAGGCAATGGTTGCTTCTCTTCTGATGTCTCCAATCCCCTCGTGCTCATGATACATTTCACATTGCCACATATCAGATGTGTGTGATGGTAACAAGCAAACGTGAATAAAAATGTGTTTTCTTATGGGATTGAATCAGCTGGAGTCTTGGTCTTACTACAAGGGTTTCACCTGTTGGCTATGTAGTAGTTGGTGCTAGTTTCTTTTCACTTCGAGGAATAAATAGTGGCTACGCTAGTTGCTGCAAGGAACGTTGTGCCTAGCAAAGTCGCAATTTATATAGCTGAGCCAAGCAAGGAGACAACTTGAAGGGGCCATGTACTTATGATAGATCACATGCATGGGAGATTGCCATTACCCACAAAGGCATGAATTTATCTTTAGTTTCTCGTAATTAAGTTTCACTTTAAGGAATACCTTGTGTACACGAGCGAAGTACCGAGTACGTCCCGTCGTGACACCATCGATCAATTTTCCTTCTTCGGTGTAGCTGAAAGTGCATAGCAAGTGGAAGATCCATTTGTTTCTCCAAATTTTGATATGCGGTCATAATCCATGGGCAAATCGTCCTTTAGAATTCCATGTAGTTTCTTGAGAGTTAAGCTAATGGGATATGTCTTGGAGCTTTGTACTTCAAAGTTTCCTGGTAATCATCACCAGTAAGAAACTGAGATATTGCGTGTTGTGAATTGCACTACTAATTTGAAATGACTTACTCTAAAATCTCAGTAGAATTGATTAATAGCTACAAAGTGCACCTACTAACTCATCTAGGCTCATGTTGGAAGAATAGATATTTGTGGTTGGTATTTATTTTCTAAAGATAATGACATTAATGTTTTAAAAAAAATCGTCTAGACTTCCCAACATTTTGATATAACTAGGTACCTGCATGTGTATTGCCACGGGGGTCAAAGATTTTTTATATGAATAATTTGGTACCTGGTTCATTCATAGAAAATAAATTAATGTAATTGACCGGCATAAGGGAGGTGCGGTGATATATGGCGTGAAATTGAGCGTCTTAATTCTGCGTTATTGCAAAAGGTAAGTTAATTAACGTGGAATGAAGAAAGGAAGAAAAACTTAGGGTTCCTTTAACTCTCACCAGCGTCGCCGCCGGTCCGCTTTGTCTCCAGTGGCCCTCGGGCCATCGAGGTGCGATGGACCCAGAGCCCTGCCGGCAGGACGGATCTTGCTGCGTTTTTAGGTGTTTTGGTGTGTTCTTGCAGGGTTTGTGTCCTACTCAGGAGGACGAGGAGGTGACGGCTCTATGAAGATGGGATTTGGTGCTGATCTTCGATGGATCTGCTTGGATCCATTCTTTGTTCGCGTGTATCTAAGTTGTGTCATTTTGATCTATACTTCTCTTCATTGGTAACCACTGGTGTGCTGGCCTGGGAGGACCTTAGCACGATAACTTCCCGAATGTCTACTACAATAAGTTTAGCACGGCTCCGATGAGGGAGGGCGATGGCGGTGGCGCACCTTCGTCTCGCTCCAGTGCTTACAGTCACCGCTAGGTGGTCTATGGACATAGATGTAATTTTTTATGTCCATGTTGTTTGTACTACAATGGCATGATTAATAGATCGATGTTTTCCTCGCAAAAAAGAATTTAAGGTCGAATTGATGTAGTGTTGCAAAAGGAAAGTAAATTAATGTGATTGTGCGATGTACTTGGAAGATGCTGTCAAATATGGCATGATAGGGCAAAACCGCTTGGATGAAAGAAAAACCGATAGAAGGGCATGGTCGGAAGGGGGAACCGGTTGACGAAGAGTTATGCGTGGCAAGAAAAGGACCACTAATTATTTTTTCAGTAATAAAGTTGTGATTAGGATCTCGCGTGAGTGTGAGTGTTATAATCACTTTGTTCAACCGTTTGTCATCGCAGCAATATTTGTTTCCAACATAATATTATGCTTCCTAGCCTATACCTAAAAGAAGGAATACCCAAACCACTATATCTGGCAAGGATTTTGCTTCCACGTTTGGCCACTTGGGTGAAAGTGACTTAGGGACCTATGTATGGGTGACACGTATATTTGTTTGGGACGTGGCGGGGTAGGATCTGGTGTGTGGACATAGCGTTTAGTTGCAAATTTTCTCAACTTTCTCTCCATCGGCGTGTACAATTATGGGTGTCTGTTGCAATTTTTCTTCACCCTATTTCTCACTGAGTTTCTTGTTTGAGTTTTTTTACTTTTTTTACAGCCTAAATCAGGCCAATAAAAACATGTCACGTTAATTCTAAATTTTAAATATACTACACCAAGCTTAGTTTCATTTACCTGGGTTTTTTTTGAGTTTTTTAAACAGTGCTAATTGGACCAATGGGGAGATGACAGCTTATTTACCGGGGATGTGGCTGTGTGAATTTGTTCGGGTGGCTCCAGCAGGTCCTCCACAGGATTTGTGCCGAGTTTTCCATCGGTGTGCATGTGGGCTGGATCGGTGTGTTCACGTTGGCCTGCATGCGCGCCCTGGATTGATTCGTTGATTTGGTTATGTGATCTTTGGCGTTTTCATGTTGGATGTGCATGCTGATCCTGCAGGCATGCGTGCCATACGGCAGGTTCGTCTACTCTTCTCGCATATTCTTTTGTTCTACTAGGAGGATGCCACATGAGTCACTGTTTGCAATTTGGCTTCGCCCCATTGCACATGCATCGTTGGTTCTTCCGTCGCGTGTTCTGGTCGTTGCCTCTCCGGGTCGTTCGGGGTTGTTTCCGGAAAAAAAAACATTACCTCCAAGCTACTAAATATGAACCTTTCCTGCCGTTGCTTCTTCCATTGCGGCCTGTGGTTCTTGCTCCTTTGCGCCTGCATTTACCGATGGTTCGTTGTAGCTCTGTTTGTGTTGGTTGAGGCCGTCGGGGTCGTCCTCCTAAATCCGGGCATCCGTTATCAACCGTGTGCGCATTGGCGGCCGTTCTGTTCCAACTGAAGATCGTTCCACATTAATGGGGGAGACTACCGTCGGCGACTAATTGTCTGGGGCTCATTCATCGCGACAGGGCCGTCGTGATGCTCGCCGTCCGCCGCGTTCTACGTGTGTTGGTACGTTTAATTAGTTTGTTTACGTATTCTTTAATGCAGAGTGTAGGTGGCTGCCCATCCAACCCGTCGGCGCTTCAAGTTCGCGGCCATTTAGATCGACCTCATGTCCGCCGTCATCACCTCGACCCCCTCTCCTCTACCCCGATTTATCTTCGGTCTTGCCTGGCCGTTCCACCCCATGCTCCAAGGTCTAGAGGTGTCGCGGAGTCTCAACAAGTGAGGCCGTCAGGTACGCAGTGATGGCATATGCCTACACACCCGCCAGGGCAGAGGCCCTGCCCCGCTGGAGTGGGCCTCACAGATCCGGTGGCCTTCGTGGCCGCTACCTTGTACATGGTCTTCACCATAGTCACCAACCCGGCGACGTCCATGCCGTCGCCGGCTGCGCCATGGCAGACCACCAACAAGGTCCCCGTAGGGAGCTGCAACCCGCAGCGCCGGCGTCGTCGTCTCGATCCATGCAATGTGAGGTTGAAATTCAACAAGCTGACAGGAGACACTGTGACATTTGAGGCTCCTGGGGGGCCGTACACTATGGAGGTCGAGAAAGGACGCAATCTGTCGCAGATTGGAGGAGATGGATGTGCCCGTTTGCCGCCGCATGCGCTCTTACTGGTGGTGAGTTGATCAGCTTCTCCTTGAGCGTAAAGACCCAAGCTGGCTGTCATTTATCTCCACCTGGCGGAAGATCATGAAGATGACGAAGATGATGAAGATGATGAAGATAATGAGGACCCACTCGATGAAGATGATGAAGACCCACTTCATGAAGCCATCGTAGCTCAAAGAACAAGGCTGAGCGAGGAGGAGGTGTCCAACCTACGGGACATAATTCCGCCATCGCGTGACTTTTGTCGGGGTGCCATTCGTGACCCGCTGACAAATACCATGGTTGATCGACATGATATGGTATGTTATACTTACAAATGCAAATTATCCGATGAAATACTTAGTGTACAATCCAATGATATGGTATGTTGTGTGTAATCTAGTCGATGATATGTTTTAGTGTAGACTTCGATCACATGCTTATTAGTGTAGAATCTAAGGAAACTATTAATAGTGTAGATAATCCATATGTACTTATTTGCGAGGCTATTTATTAATTGATATGTTTTTCTTATTCAGAAATTGGCAAAGAGCATATCTGTGAGTTATGGTATCGAGCCCGATGAAGAAGGCTCAGCTGGACTACGCCTTTACGCAAGGGGCTCCGTCACAACCTGTACTTACCGCGTGGACACGGACGGTCGCACACACTTAACTCGGTTGGGTGGAAGAAATTCCTCAATGGCAAGAATCTTCGTGTTGGACAGGCCATCCTAATTACTATCAGGAGTACCAACCGCCCAGGCTTGAGGATGATGATTGTCTTCGATATCATCTAAAACTACATATGTGTGTGTGGCTATATCATCTAGAACTACATATGTGTGTGTGACTATATCATCTAGAACTACATATGTGTGTGTGGCTATATCATCTAGAACTACATATGATGATTGTCGTTGATATCATCTAGAACTACATATGATGATCGCCGTTGATATGACCTTGTACTGCTTGAGGATGCATATTGAGTATGCATGAAATTGTTATCTAGTACTTTCGTTTCCAAATTACTCGCCGTGGTTTGAACTAAAACCACGACGAGTAATTTGGAACGGCGAGTACTACCCAGTAATGGTTTATGAATTTGATATCTAGTAGCAGTACCTAGTATCTAGTGTCTGAAAGGGAAACTGAAAGGGAAAATGATGAAAGATATAGCAGTAGCGAGGGACAGCGAAATCGCTACAGCTAACTAATAGCAGCGCGTTCGGAAAAAAGCGCTGCTGATATCGTCATCAGTAGTAGCGCGGGTACGGACCGCGCTACTACTACAAGTTAGCTGTAGCGCCTTATTAGTAGCGCGGCCACCGCTGCCGCTGCTACACTCAAAGCCGCGCTGCTGCTAGGGTTTTCCCTAGTAGTGTCCTCCTGTCCGCCTCACGCGCCCGTAACAACACATCCTCAGCGCCATGACCCCCGACTCCGGGGACACTATGTCCCCTTCGTCCTGGGCGCGACCGCGACCGACCCACAGTGGCCCTCCGCTTCGGTGCGGGTGGATCCTGGGTGCGCATGGAGGGAACTGTGACACTGCAGTCGTTGCTGTTCGTGACTCATGAGGCGACCAAAGGTTATAGGCACTATGTTCCCATGCTTATGTTATGCGCCACGTCGCCATCTCACGGCTCTTCGTTTCCACGACGCTGCCAAAGCCGTGATCGCGGGTCGAGTCATGTGGCGCCTGTCTGTACGCAACCATCTCGTGCGCGGGAACCGCAGCGCGCTGGCTAGCCATGCATGTGATCAGTCGTTGCGGCCACGCTATCGTTGTTGCTCACCGGAGACGACGCTGCAGGCTGCGTCACCTCACATGCTCAGTAATCAGTATTCATGTGTTGCCTCAGCAGTGCTGTCCTGCAGGTTGCTCAGTATTTGTGCCTTCTACCCTGCATCTGACCAGATCGGCGCAGCACATGCTAGCCCGGCGGTGAGTGGCGACCACCACGGTCGGGATCAATGCCCAAAAGGTCAGATATGCTTGATCTTGGCAGCTGGTCGCTGCTGGCTTGCTGCACGGCAGCACCAGCATGCAGCTTAGGCCAGTGTCCTCGGCGTACTGGCTCAGAGGCAGCGTGTTGAACCCGTGCTGCAGCATCTCTCCTATGAGTCTGTTGTCAGACGTTGAACAACACGACGAAGGAGAGGCCTGAGAACAATTTCGGTACGAGATCCACCACAGCAAATTCGTTTTGCTATAATTTGGTTCAGTTACACCCCTAATCACTCTACCATGTATGTGCCGATCATGAGCAACTTGATAAAGCTACAATTTCATCTTTGTTAACAATTGCACTTTTAAATTATAATATCAGTGGAGTAAATCTAGACATGAATTGCAATCAAGATTAGTCATTGGACGTTCTCTCTTTCTTGGACCTGGATTAAGATTCCGTTATGAGGAAAAGGCAATTAGGTATCTCCCTTGCTCCATAATTTTGCAATCATTCTATGTCATATGACATAATAAATGTTGCTGGACATGCCTCTCAACAATACTTGCATACGGCAAGAGCTAATGAAATAGACCTTCCCTTCGACGGTTTCTGCACAAGCTCTCAAATTGAAGGCGCATAATGTTGCTCCCATCCTTTTCTGTAACTAACACTACCAATACTTGCATGCTTGATATAAACTATAGTCGATGTAGGTGAGTAGCACTTTAGAATGATTTCATATTATGGCAAGTTACCAATATCAAGAGCGAGAATAGTGGATTATTTTATCTATTTGGGTTTTAAAATTATTTATTTATTTTATGAAACATAATGCTTCCAGTAAACCTGTTATATCCACCTGTGAACATATCCGACTAATTGAACATTCTTTCTTTGGTTTTTCCTTCTGCAACATGAATGCCAACTGTACATGAGGCCACACTAGAATGATATAAACCATGAGTGGTTTTAATGCGTTCGATCCTAGTATAAGAGTAGAAATTCTTTGGGTCGATTCCACCAAGGTAGTTTAGGTCTAAGACCTCCTAATTGGCGCTTAAGCACCCAAAATCTAAAGTGGCACTAGCCGGATGCCAAGTGGGACCCAGCCTACCAACACGAGCAGCTCGGTTTGCTTGGATCGTCCCAAGCTCGGTTTGACATTTTGAGCGGTCGGCCATTAACTGTTGACCGTTCACCCTCAACCATTGACTTTTGAGAGAAAATCAGGGATTAAGAAAATCATAAAATTAGAAAAAAGTTCATAGATTTGAAAAATAATGATTTTTTCTGTTAAATTGAAAGAACTTCAGGGATTTTGAAGAAAAAGTTCAGGAATTTGAAAAAAGTTTGTGGATTTGAAAAACATTCACGAATTATTTGAGAAAATTTAACTAATATGAAAAACGTTTGTGGATTTATAAATATGTTCATGAATTGGAAAAACATTCTCGAATTTGACAATTAATCACAAATTTGAAAATTGCTCCGGGTTTTAAAAAAATGATTTCAAAAATAAATCGCGAGTTTGAAAAAGTTTGTGAATTATTAAAAAAATACAAAACCAGGAAAAAAACTAGCTGGAATTAACTTCAGATTTGACAATAGTTCTATTTGTTCAATTCTTATTTCTTTTCAGTGTAAACTGTAATAAATGAGTATATTTTGACGATGTTATGTGTGAAGAGGTATTTTACAACTGAAAATATATATCAAGGCAATTTACTAGCAGTGCCTCATTACTGCCTTATTAATACTATACAATTTGATACGCATATGATCTACATTGAATCATGACCGATTGAAAAAAATGGCAACTCAGCAACACCTCACACAACATCGCAAATTTCATTAGCAACATGGAAAAAAATTCACGACGACGCATTAACAGGGTGCGGCGTGCCGCCGCGCGGGTATAGCTAGTAATTTCCTAAGCAACACCAACAATTATTACTATCAGGAGGGCCGTTTAGTCGAATTTGGACAAAGCACGCACCCCAACCCGTTGAAAAACAAAACTACAAAACAAAGCCCGCCCATCTCCAGTCGCGTTCCCAACAGGCCCTCTCCAGGCGTTTTTTCCGCGCCCGGACCCAAAAATCGGCCCAGTCGCGTCCCAAGAGCCTGTTTTTCACCGGCTTGGGCCGAAATTGGTGCCGGCATACCCAGGCCGAACCCTGCGTGCTGGGGGGCGCCCGGGGGCGCCGGGGCGAGCAGTTTTGACACGAACGAGGATGGGCCACCAAGTCAGCGAGACGCCGCTTCGTCGCCCTCATCGCCTCGGTTCCCGCGGGAATCAATGCCAAGGCTGGCCAAGGCTGCCGTGCTGCCGCGCCGGTCAGCCTCCGTTGATGCTCCCGTTGATGCCTCATGGGCGGTGCAGTGAAGGCGACGCCGACGCGCGTCCCGTCCGCTCCCGCCACGCGTCGGTCGGCATGCAGCCTCTCGCCGCCCCGCTGGGCTATAAAAGGCGACCCCTTCCCGCCGGTGAATGGCACAACCCCCCATGCATCCCGCCTCACAAAGCAGCCCTCTCCCCCCTTCCCACTGACGAGCACAAAAATGGCCGAGAGGTTTCCTGGCGATAGCGCGGCGGCGAACGACATCGACCGCCGCCATATCCGAGAGCCAAAGGCGCACTTCCTCTACGAGGCCGCGTATGAGCGCCAGCGGCGTCCCGGTGCCACCGGTGGCCGAAGGGGCGGTGCGGCCGGCGGAGATCGGCCGCATCCGCTCGTCCCTGACGGAGGAACTGCGGAATGAGCCGAGGTACGCGCCCGACAGCGATACACTGTGGACGATGTACTTCGAGCGCCACCACGAAGAGCAGATCGCCTCCGTCAACGGCGTCATTCCCCGCGGCCGCCTCAACGCCGAAGGACGGCGCTAGTGGTGGGGCGTCCCAGGCCGCACCCTCGAGGCCGTCCTCGACCACATCGAGACCGACAACGTGCCGCGCCTCGAGTACCCAACGCGGCCGTCCTTCTCTCGCCACCGTGGCAGTTCCTGGACGCCGCGGCGAACGGATCCGACGTTCTCGTTTCGTCTCTGGCTGGCCATCTCTCCGTCCCGTCAACCCAGAGCCGGAGAAGACACCGCAGCGACAGTGCACCCGCGGCGGCGCCCTCGTCATCAATGAGGGTACCCGCCCCTCCCCGCGCTTACTTTGCCTGGTCCAGCCGAAGCCCGAGCCGGGCCTGCTCCCCGTGAAGCCGAAGCACGTCGACATGGTGGGCCCCGACGACGAGGCCGCCCTAAAATGGGCGAAGGAGGACCACGTCTGCGAGCAGGTGCGCCGCCAGCGCCAAGTATACGCGGATCTCCAGACCCGACGCCAGGCCCGGTGCTGCGGGCGCGAGGAGGGCGGCGTCATAATCCTCGACAGCGACGAGGACGAGGCCGGGTCGTCCAGTGCCCCGCTGCGCATCGGGGACCTTGGGCAGGGGTGCAGTAGGGACGACAGTGGCTCCAGCGGGGCGCGCGACGACGACGACGACAGCGGCGCTTACACCCGCTTCTACAGACTTCTCGGCATTTAGATGGCACGCGGTGGACGCGGCGTAATACCTAGTGTGGCGTACTTTGCCATAGTTTGCATGTTTTTACTTTTTAAAAAATCAATGAAATTTCACCGAGTTCGTACCAGATCGCCGAGTTTGCACTCGTTTGTACGTAATTTCGCCGACCTCGCGCGATTTTGGGGTGACCAGGTGGGCGACGACTGGGAACGGAGTCACCCCACGTGCCAAACTTGCGCTGGTTCACCCCCAAGCGGCTTTTTTTCGCCGCCCTGGGGGCCGAACAACTGGAGATGCTCTAAGACGCGCAGCGACTCCCTCCCAACCCATGCGCTGCTGTTGCCGCCGCCGGCCGCCCATCCCTACTCGCCTGCTGCAGTCGGTCGCCGACCGCCCGTCCCTACCCCCGCGCTGCCGCCGCCGACCGCACCTTCCTACCCGCGCACTGCCACCGCCGGTCGTCCGCCCCTACCGCACCTGCCGCCGCCGCCCGCCGCCCTCCCTACCGTGCGCTCCCGCTGCTGGTGCCCGCCCCTCCCTACCCGCGCTCTACCGCCGCAGTGTCTGTCATTGTCCTCCACCGCCCAGCCAGCCTCCTCCCTCCGCGTCGCCCGCGACCTTCTTCCCCCAACTTGCCGCCACCCACCCTCAGGTCTGCGCGCCCCCGCCTGCCCCCGGGTCCGCGTGCCGCCGGCCATCCCCAAAAAGCGTGCCGCCGACCATCCCGCAAAAAGGGAGCCGCTGGCCGCCACCGCGCCACCAGCCGTCGCCTCCTTCCCACATGCTACCCGCGGCTGCCACGCCATGGCTTGCGGTCATCGGCTGCCGGGGGAGCCGAGGGGTCGAGATTGTTCCTCTGCAGTACAACTACACGCTCCGTGGTCGCTCATGAGAAGACCTGCGTGCAGGCCACCTTCGATCCGTTCAACGATTCGATAGCCGGCGTCCGTCGTACTGGTTTGCGCACCATTGCCTTTGGTCTTTTTCCGGCTTGAAACAGCGAGCGCCGCCTGGGAGGACTCGCGGGGGACCACGCTACACCAACGACGGCCTCCACCAGTACGTCTCCTATCACTCCCGATGGTAGTTTTTCTCCACCGTGAGAAGGTCCATCTTCTCATCACCTATCTGTCCCCATACATGCTAAAAATATATATGGCAAAGTCGATGCAATTTTCCGAGTGCAGCGTTTCAGTGCCCAGGCTCATCTGCACCCGCTCATAAAAAATATCAAAAAAAATTCAAAACAAATTCCAATAATTCCAAACTTTTTTACATGGTGAAAAATTTATCACGTGAGGTCCGCATTAAATTTGAGGTCATCTGGACTTCTGGACAGCTCTCAGCAAAAAAGAGAAATCGGGACAGAATAGTGCATGAATAGTATACATTTTTACAGACATTGAATTTGCCTTTTTTGCCGAGAGCTGCTTAGATGTCCAAATCATTTGAAAATTGGAGCGAACCTCATGCATCAAATTATCTACCACACAAAAAAAGGGATTTTTTGAATTTTTTTTGTTAGGGCAGGTGCAACTGAGCCTAAGCTCAGAAGTGGATTACCGCTATTTTCCATCCATTTTCTGAAGAAAACCGAACTTTGTCAGAGTAACTGAAGAACACATCTTTAGTTGATGATTGCGGGGTGTCTGTGTGCTTTGATTGGGCTCATTTCTAAGATCTTTGGTTAGTGTATGACATGGTTGCTGCAGATATGCAAATAAGTAGACACAAAAATTGCATGAATAGAATTTTGGCAGCGTTTTCCAATAATATGTTAGTTCTGGAGTATGTGTAATGTTGTCATTTTACTATGCTATGTTTCCATGTGCGTTAGAGCGACTACTCCAAAAAAGAGCCACGGGAATATGCTGCCCTCAGTCCTCTCTCGAAAAATTGAGCAGTGCAGGTTCTCCGGTGCGCCAAGTATTGTCAGCGGCGATGCCTGCATCATGGCCAATTCGAGAGATGCTGCATTTGTGTATGCATATTTATCTATTTAGTTTCGTGTTCTGTTGTTTGCGCCAATTGATCCTTGTGTTAATGTTTGTATATGTTGTCCACTTCTGATCCCATTGTGAAGTGAAAAAAGACAAGCGAGCTAGGTACTAGTTCGGAAAGTTTGCAAGTTCGAAGACATCAACCTAAAAAAGTTCATTGAAAAACTTTGGTTTGCCTCTTCCGTGAAAATGTCTTGCTAAAGAAATATCTCTTGTGCTCTTATTTATTCGCCTGAATATTTGGTTTGATTCTCAGGTGCGAGATGGCAACTGCAAACATCGCTAAATACATGTACAAACTAGTGGTTGGCTGCTCCTAGCAGTAAATGTGGTCCGGTTCACCAGCTTGCTCTTCCTCGAGCAACCATTTCGAGAACTTTATTGTGTTTTTGTGGTGGTGATTGATTTTAGGATTAGTAAATTTGACGTTGGTAGCTAGCTTGCATATGGAACCTGCAAGTTCAATATTGGCTTTAGATCTAGATCTAGTCCTTGTTGTACAAATGTCCTAGTGTTCACATTTATTCGGGTAAAAAAGTTGATTTGAGTTCAGCTACAGAAACCATGCAGGTTCAGTGATGATGGGATCATAAGTTTGGACAAGAAAACAAATATGAATTAAAACACAAAACATTAAATTCTATAAGTTCAACTGCTCGTCCACACACGATAAATTCAAGATGGTAAAAGTTTAAAATGGTAAAAGTTCAAGTGGAAAACAAGAGAAGTCTAGCATCATTGCAAAAATAATTCCACTGCAGAAAAAATGGAAACACAACAAAAAAAATTAGAAAGATAGCATTCAGTCAACGATATAAACCATGCAAGTTCGGGGACTAGGATACGTAAACCGTTGCAAATTTACGAGGAAAATATTACCGAAAAAATAGAGCAAAGTCATACATCAGTACGAGTACTCTGTTTTTTAGACAGGAAAACAGGAGGATCCGTCTTGCCGTATTCAAAATTACTCTTAAACGGTTGTGAATTTGGAAAACTTTTAACATGACTAAGTTTGCATTTTCGATAGCTTTCAAACAATATATTATTTGCCCAATTTTGACAAACTTTGAAAAAAATGCGTTTGAAATCAAATTTGACCGTATTTCAATTCGAGTTTAAATCGTACGGAATTATAAAAACAATTCTACATGAAAAAGTTGCACATTTTCCATAGCTTTCCAAGGCTGTATAATTTGCGTCAATCCAGCAACCTGTTTGGAAAAAGAAGATTTTTACAAGCTTTCCAATGCCATCTTATTTGCTCAACTCTGACAAACCGTTTGAAAATTAAGTCCAAAATACCGTTCACATTTTCGGTTTTGGAAAAACGATTTTTTTCAAAACTGCACTTAAACATGATTATTTTGCAAAAACTTTCAATATACTTGAAATATAGTTTTCAAGAGCTTTCCAACGATATATTACACACCCCGTTCTGACAAAAAAATTGTTAAATTTTGTTTGAACTAAAGAAGACGATCTGCTCAACAGAAATGAAAGCATCAGTTTAACTGCTCGAATTCATTTGTTCAACAATAGTAACAGAATAATATTTTCTTACGTGAAACAGAGTAGCCCAGATGGGTATATATATAACCATAACTATAGTACATGATGAACTGTAAAGCAATAACAAAATTAACTACTCTAGATGGATCACAATATTATGTATATTGTTATAGAATATATGTGCCGCTTTATACCTGTCTTTTTGAATTGACCTTCATAGTTGTTCAATAATCTTCAATTAAGTAACATCGAAGTCTTTCCAATTATGGCTAATCTAGTTTTGTTGTTCACATTAAGGATTAGAAACGGTGCAGTAAGGGCATCTCCAACGCTAAGCCACAAATTTTCTCCGGCATCTGTCCTCGGATGCGGGAGCCGTCCATACAAAGTTGCCAGCATACATTTCAACCACTATTTGAACTAACCGGATGAAATTCATGCAAACACGACAGATTTCATTAAAAGTAGACAAAATTCATTACATTTCGAACATTTTCCATATAAACCAGACGAAATTCATTACATTTTTCATATAAACCAGACAAACCATACTCTAAACCTAATCTAAATGATCGCCCGCGCCTTTTCCCCTTGTCCGACCATGAGCCAAGAGAACTGAAGCTCTCTCCATTGCCATCACCTTCTCTAGTTCCGCCTAGACACCTTCATGTCACCGCCAAGCGGCTAATCAGTCAATGATGTTCAGCCCACCAAATCTTGGCTTCAACGGGAAGGGAAGAGTGGTGGCTTTCTTTGGACCCGAGCAGCGGTGCCCTACCATGCACTACTCTTCCTCATAGGTGGCCCTGCCCGCGGACGTGCAGGCTCTGTCGTGGTGGCGGCGGTGCGTAGTCGGGGCGGAGCTTGTTGTGGCTCTTGTCCCAGACCTCATCCGCCGCCTCGTCAAATTCCCTATAGGTGGCCGCCAATTGCGCCCAATGGAGGAGGTACCACTAGCGGTCATGGCGGATGCGCACGCGGAGCAGAAGGAGTCAACCAGCGCGTCCGGCATGATGGCTTGCCGGCGGCGAGTTGCTCCTCCGCGCGCCGGTGCTCTTCGAGGAGGCTGAGGTTGTAGGCCTGGTCGGCCTGCTCCTGCCGGAACTTGGCATCCTGCACCCCCCGCAGCACGTTCGTGTAGTGTGCACCAGCCTTGCCGACGATATTGCCCGCACGCACTAGCCAGGAGGGTGGTGTTGGCTCGTCCTCCATTGGGGCGTCAATTGCCACCGTCTGCTAGCTGGCCTGCCAGCCGGTAGGAATGGTGGCCATCTCCTTCTTCTGCTCCG
Organism: Aegilops bicornis; assembly: GCA_021605145.1. NCBI lineage: Eukaryota > Viridiplantae > Streptophyta > Magnoliopsida > Poales > Poaceae > Aegilops > Aegilops bicornis. The sequence continues at coordinate 1,021,519 of JAHIAL010000096.1, forward strand.
AGGAAAGGGTCTCGTCGAGGGCTCTGGAGCACAAGGGGGCCTCGGCGGGCGTTGTGCGGTGAGGAGGAAGGGACCAGAGGAGTATGACTGCAACTACGGCCGAGACTACAGTTTATATAACGGTCGGATAGTAGTGGGCCGCGGCGGTGAAGTTAATGGTGGATGGCAAACAGACGGATGGGTGCAGCCAAGTAGGTTCGTCGGCAACCGCATATCATTAATGTAGGGGCGACAGACTGATGGGATTTCATTTGAACACTGAGCAGTCGCCTACACCGGGAAGCGGCGGGGGTGGCGCTCACTCGGCTGGCGGCCACTTCAATGCTGACCGTAGTGAGAGGTCGCGTTCGCTCTGGCCGGGCATGAATCCGGCATTGACGCTCTAGAGCATAGCTGACTATTTGTGAGGGAAGTGCGCGTACGTGAGGAAGGTTTTTTTTGGGTGGCCAGGGGAGTCGGAAGCGGGCGTGGCAGCGCTCCAGACACCTGCAAAGCCACCCTAGTTTGTCTTTGTTTTAAAAAAAATGTGCGCCGGGACCGCCGAGTGGAACGAAGCAGGCTCGCGATGGATGGCGCAACACGTCCTGGCCGCTCGGTCCGGACAGCTGGGAGTGATTTGAGGGTTCGGAGATGCCCTAACTAACCATAATAGTGAGATCATCTCGGTCAAATTGGCAGCACAATGAGTCAACTATTTAAATCTCGCATTTTTTCCGTTCAGGGCACCTAAATACCAATGTGTGTTGTCTATATTTATTGGAAGTTCAATCTATAAGCTAGAAAGTTAGTAAAACTATGAATAAAAATGCATGAATCGTAGAACATCAAAATATACTAAAGGAGAACATATGCCAAAGGTGAACAAGTGTGGTCAAGAGGAACTAAGAGTTGTATCATTTCACTTAATCTTGACTGGTGTTACACTAGTATAGCGCATTGCTATTCAGACGGTTCTGACTCCCAATCACAGACAATACCCCGAACCATGTGCTCGGGTGGGTTGGTGATAGGGGGTCCATCGCTGACGCAGGGAGAAAACGTCTGCGATAAAGATCCGAACCATCTGCTGGAAGGGAATTCCAGCCAATTCACCATGACATAAGATCAGTTTAGTCTAGGGCTAGAAACATTTTGTAGGAAACAGAGCACAATCGCCCTGTCGCTTGCCCTTTTCTTTCCGATAGTCGGCCGCGTGCGTGCCCACCCACGGCCTCATGCGCGCTCTCGCTGTCTGTAGTGCAACTGTTGTAGGTGCTCTGTGTTAGCATTCCTTGAGTCATCATCTCACAAGCAAACGCAAACGTCAAGATTTGCTGGTCAATAACTATGATGTTGATTTCCGCCTCTACCAATCAGTCGGTTGATAACTAACAAAGATAAGGCGCCCCATTCGCCACACAATTCACGGGAGTTGGGCCGCTCAGATTTGTCAGAGTTGAGCACTAAGGGCGCCTACAAACTCGCTCATTTGGGCATGTGGCTTCCCGCGTCGAGAAGCCCCTCGTCCATTCGTTTCATCATCCCATCTCAGATATGAGACAAGAGGTGGCAAGCCGACAAGGAAAAAGAAAGATGTCGCTACCCATCTCGTCGCATGAGGCATGGTTATAGCAGGCCGGAGGCCGCCGTAGCACCATCAAAGTTGTGGTCGTCGCCCAATATGTCCTGATGGCTAAGGAGTTGGTCGTTTGGCCGCACATTGCAACATGAACGAGGTGCAATAAATTGTAACATGAACGATGTTCCGGTTGGATTACAAAATGACCGATGTTGCGGCTGCTATTATAAAGGTGGGTGTGTCGTCGGGCCTCGTGATGCGACGCAGAGGTGCTTGATCACACCAATCCAACATCCCCGTGACCTGTCTAATCTTTGCCAAACATCAACCGACTATTGCATTACGACAGCAAAGTGGGATATCCGCTTGCAGTAGCAACGTCGTCGACATTCCAGCACATGTCCCTAGCTTGCAGCACGCCGATCGACCTTTATAATAGCAGCATGTTCCCTCGATCCGGTCTAGATTTTGCATTAACAAAAAAGAATGATGGACGTCCTTGCAAAATTGCAGGGCCACCTGGCAATGTCGAGCGACTGGCTTTGCAACATCACCAGTTGGTCTTAGTGTCGTATAGCTTTGTAGCATGACGATCCAAGTTTTGTAGCAAAAAAAGAGAGATGCCGGACCTCGCAACATTGCGTATCTGATTTACATTGACCATCTTGCTTGCAGTAGTGTCGACCTTGCAACAACATGTGGTGTTGCAACACGCCTGGCCAACTTGCATGAGGGTCGGTCGGCCTTGCATCGTCGCTTGGTGTAGCACCATGCCGGTCTAGGTTTTGTAGCAACAAAAAGAAAGGCCTTGCAACACAATACAGTGCAGAGGGTCTAACTTGTAACATCATTGACCAATCTCACAACGTTGCTTGGTTTCAAAACATGGCAGTACCACTCAGTATGTTTACAACATAGTCCATGTTGCGCTCGGTAGGTTTGCAAGTTGACTGATGTTGCACTCATGTTGCAAACACTTGGCAGGGTTTGCAACGTGGTCCATGTTGCACTTGGTAGGTTTGCAACAATGACCTGTGTTGGATGCGACGAACCATTTGCTACATAATCCATGTCGCACTTGGTAGGTTTACAACATTACTCATGTCGGGCTCGCATTGCAAACACTTAGTACGTTTACAACAAAAGTCCACGTTATGCTCGGTAGGTTTGCAAGATGATCCATGTCGCACTCTCCTCGCAAACGCTCGAAGGTTTGCAACATTACCCATGTTATGCTCGGTAGGTTCGCAACATGACCCAGGTTGAATGCGGCATGCCATTTGCAACATGATCCATGTTGCACTTGGTAGGTTTACAAATAAGACTCATGTTGCACTCGGTAGGTTTTCAACATGACTCATTTTGCGCTTGCAATGAAAACTGTCGGCGGGTTTGCAACATGACTATGTTGCATAATGTTTTCGACACTATTTCGTCATCCTCACCCAATAGGACCTGTGTTGCCGCATCGATGCGGATCTAGCCGTCGCCGCCCTCGCTTGACCTGGTTGGTCCACAACACAGTGTATGTTGCACTTGGCTATCTTGCAACACAAACCATGTTGCAAAAGCGCACATGTGTGATGGGGAGTTGTTGCGCGCCACACGGGCTGAGGCTGATCGGACAGTCGACGCACATCAACTTTTAGTCGGTTGAGGAGAAGCCTTTTCCCAAGGAAAAATATGTTTCGTCGATCATGTATGGGTCGATCTTGATTTCCATCATTTTCTATCCCAAATTACTGCTACAGTTCACCTAGAAGACCGCTGCCCAAACCTGATTTACACAGCAAATATGCAGCCTCGTCCGACGTATGTACAAGTAAGAAGCCACGTTGCTTCCTCCAAAAAAAGGACACGTTGCTTCCCACGTGGGTGGAGCCCACCAGTTCACTCCAGCGCAAACGCGCCAGGCAAATTGGACGGCTTGATCACGCATGATCCAACGGCGCGCCGCGCGACTGACGAGTCAGGAAATCAGCCCGTTGATTTCAACGCTTTTCCATAGGGAAATGTTTTGACCGAGCAATCAGTCAGACCACGGCTGGCGTGGCTTCCGCGTTCGCGCATGCCGGCAGCAGCCGGACTACAGGTTTGACCGCTCGATCCGATTAATACCCAGGCACGGTCGCCATCAATCCTTTCCATTCCGACTCCTGGTACGCACTAGCTCGGCACCACACCGAATGCCTCTCCCTCTCGCTCTCGCGACGCCACACCTCCCCCTCGCCATAGTCGCCGCCACCACAGATCTGCCCCTACGACATGCCTCCACGCCGGCGAGAGGTGCTCGCGCTAGCTGCGCCCCCGCCTCCCCCACCTCAGCAGCTTGCGCCGACCATTCGAGCATCTGGAGCCGCGGGGTGGCAGGAGCGCGCGACCAGGATCCGATTCGACTGGATCCGGTGTGTGCAGGAGTGGAAGATGGCGGAGGCAACCACACCGGAGATGAGATCTGCGGCCGTGAGGGTCGCTGAGATCCAACGAGGAAGGGCGGATGTGGAGCAAAGGAAGCTAGCACGGAGAATCTTCGAGGAGGCCATGCTGGAGGAGAGAGCAAGGATGCCCCCGTTTCCGTCCTCCCCGCCGGCCGAATTCGTGATTTGGGCGAGGGCGGAATTAAAATCGACGGAGCCGCGGCGAGCCCTCCGATGGGAGTGCATCCTCGGCGTGATTCCACCGAGCGCCTGAGGATCTCTACGGCTGGGGTGGACCTACTACCTCGCCGTAGATCGCTGGTACCGCCATGGTTTGGAGACCGCGGCGTGGTTCCGCCAGGAAATCGTTCAAGCGCTGACAAAGGGATTTGTATCCCAAAAGGGCAGGTTAGTCAGCTGTTTTCACAATCGATGACATTGTTTGATCCAGTAGGGGCTAAGCTGAGCTTGTGCTCGGAGAGTCGTAAATCACCGGGATTCCAAAATGCTGGAGATTGGGGATTTTTCCCCTGAGCTGAGAGGAGTTGCAGTTGGGCGGGATAATGCGGGACCCATCGTCACCTCTCTTCCACCAATCCGTTGCGAGAAAGTGAAAACGCCTTTGCCTTTTACGCTTTCTTCTCGAGACAATGCAAACGAGTCTATATCTAGGGTCTTCGGACAGCTATGGGCCATTCCCTCCCCCCGCCGTCGCCAGCCTCACCCCTCTCCGCCTAGCAAAACCACCACCACCTTGGGATGGCTCAGGAAAGATCTAGCTCGGTCGGGATATTTTTCTCCCTCTGATTTATTCCCAGTCAAGCATCTCCGCCCGTTCGATCCACCTCCGACGCAGCTCAAGATTATCCGAGAAGGAGTTGGGGCGGGCTCCAAATCCTTTGCGCAGGTTGTCATGGCGGACAAGAATGCGCCGCCGGTGGGGCAGAAGCAGCGCGGTCCGGCTCCGCCGAAGATCCCTGGGCGTCGTCAAGCCACGGGGGGTGCGCGTGCTGCCTGTTGGGGAACGTAGTAATTTCAAAAAAATTCCTACGCACACGCAAGATCATGGTGATGGTATAGCAACGAGAGGGGAGAGTGTTGTCCACGTACCCTCGTAGACCGTAAGCGGAAGCGTTATGATAACGCGGTTGATGTAGTCGTACGTCTTCACGATCCGGCCGATCCAAGCACCGAACGCACGGCACCTCCGCGAGTTCAAAGACACGCTCAGCTCGATGGCGATCCCCGGACTCGATCCGGCAAAGTGTCGGGATGAGTTCGTCGACCTGACGGCGTGGTGGCGATGTTGATGTTCTACTGCGTCGCAGGGCTTCGCCTAAGCACCGCTACAATATTATCGAGGTGGACTATGGTGGAGGGGGCACCGCGCTGCACGGCTAAGGAACGATCTTGAAGATCAACTTGTGTGTCATGGGGTGCCCCCGCCCGTATATAAAGGAGCAAGGGAGGGGTGGCGGCCTAGGAGGCGCACCAAGGAGGAGTCCTACTCCACCGGGAGTAGGATTCCCCTTCAAGTAGTAGGAGTAGGAGTCAAGGAAAGGGGAAATAGAAGAGAAGGAAGGAGGGCGCAGCCTCCCCTAGTCCAATTCGGACTAGGCCTTGGGGGCGCCAACCTCTCTCTCTCTTTCCCCTAAAGCCCAATAAGGCCCATATACTCCCCGGCGAATTCCCGTAACTCTCCGGTACTCCGAAAAATACCCGAATCACTCGGAACCTTTCCGATGTCCGAATATAGTCGTCCAATATATCGATCTTTACATCTCGACCATTTCGAGACTCCTCGTCATGTCCCCGATCTCATCCGGGACTCCGAACTTCTTCGGTACATCAAAACTCATAAACTCATAATATAACTGTCATCGAAACCTTAAGCGTGAGGACCCTACGGGTTCGAGAACTATGTAGACATGACCGAGAACTATTCTTGGTCAATAACCAATAGCGGAACCTGGATGCCCATATTGGTTCCTACATATTCTACGAAGATCTTTATCGGTCAAACCGCATAATAACATACGTTGTTCCCTTTGTCATCGGTATGTTACTTGCCCGAGATTCAATCGTCGGTATCCAATACCTAGCTCAATCTCGTTACCGGCAAGTCTCTTTACTTGTTCCGTAATACATCATCTCGCAACTAACTTATTAGTTGCAATGCTTGCAAGGCTTATATGATGTGTATTACCGAGAAGGCCGAAGATACCTCTCCGACAATCGGAGTGACAAAACCTAATCTCGAAATCGCCAACCCAACATGTACCTTTGGAGACACCTGTAGTACTCCTTTATAATCACCCAGATTACGTTGTGACGTTTGGTAGTACCCAAAGTGTTCCTCCGTAAACGGGGGTTGCATAATCTCATAGTTACGGAACATGTATAAGTCATGAAGAAAGCAATAGCAATATACTAAACGATCAAGTGCTAGGCTAACGGAATGGGTCATGTCAATCACATCATTCTCCTAATGATGTGATCCCATTAATCAAATAACAACACATGTCTATGGTTAGGAAACATAACCATCTTTGATTAATGAGCTAGTCAAGTAGAGGCATACTAGTGACTATATGTTTGTCTATGTATTCACACATGTATCATGTTTCCGGTTAATACAATTCTAGCATGAATAATAAACATTTATCATGAAATAAGGAAATAAATAATAACTTTATTATTGCCTCTAGGGCATATTTCCTTCAGTCTCCCACTTGCACTAGAGTCAATAATCTAGTTCACATCATCATGTGATTCAACACTAATATTCACATCTGTATGTGATTAACACCCATAGTTCACATCGTCATGTGACCAACACCCAAAGGGTTTACTAGAGTCAATAATCTAGTTCACATCGCTATGTGATTAACACCCAAAGAGTACTAAGGTATGATCATGTTTTGCTCGTGAGAGAAGCTTAGTCAACGGGTCTCATCACATTCGTAGAGGCGTATGTATTTTGCAAATATTCTATGTCTACAATGCTCTTGCGGAGCTACTCTAGCTAATTGCTCCCACTTTCAATATGTATCCAGATAGAGATTTAGAGTCATCCGGATTAGTGTAAAAAGCTTGCATCGATGTAACACTTTCTGACGGGCTCTTTATCACCTCCATAATCGAGAAATATTTCCTTAGTCCTCACTAAGGATGTTCTTGACCAATGTCCGATGATCTACTCCTAGATCACTATTGTACTCCCTTGCCAAATTCAGAGCAAGGTATACAATAGGTCTGGTACATAGCATAGCATACTTTATAGAACCTATGGCTGAGGCATAGGTAATGACTTTCACTCTCTTTCTATCTTCTGCCGTGGTCGGGCTTTGAGTCTTACTCAATTTCACACCTTGTAACACAGGCAAGAACTCTTTCTTTGATCGTTCCATTTTGAACCTTTTCAAAATCTTGACAAGGTATGTAATTATTGAAAAAACTTATCAAGCGTCTTGATCTATCTCAATAGATCTTGATGCTCAATATGTAAGCAGCTTCACCGAGGTCCTTCTTTGAAAAACTCCTTTCAAATACTCCTTTATGCTTTGCGAGAATAATTCTACATTATTTCCGATCAACAATATGTCATTCACATATACTTATCGAAATCTTGTAGTGCTCCCACTCACTTTCTTGTAAATACATGGCTTCTCCAAAAGTCTCAGATAAAACCATATGCTTTGATCAACTCATCAAAGCGTATATTCCAACTCCGAGATGCTTGCACCGATCCATTGATGGATCATTTGGAGCTTGCACATTTTGTTAGCTCCTTTAGGATTGACAAAAACTTCTGGTTGCATCATATACAACTCTTCTTTAATAAATCCATTAAAGAATGTAGTTTTGACATCCATTTGCCAGATTTCATAAAATGTGGCAATTGCTAACATGATTCGGACAGACTTAAGAATCGCTTCTGATTGAGAAAATCTCATTGTAGTCAACACCTTGAACTTGTCGAAAACATTTTTGTGACAAGTCGAGCTTTGTAGATAGTAACACTACTATCTGTGTCCGTCTTCCTCTTGAAGATACATTTATTTAACATGGCTTGTTGATCATCGAGCAAGTCAATCAAAGTCCATACTTTGTTCTCATACATGGATCGTATCTCAGATTTCATGGCCTCAAGCCATTTCGCGAATCTGGGCTCATCATCGCTTCCTCATAGTCCGTAGGTTCATCATGGTCTAGTAACATGACTTCCGAACACGATTACCGTACCACTCGTGCGGATTTTACTCTGGAAGACCTACGAGGTTTGGTAGCAACTTGATCTGAAGTTTCATGATCATCATCATTAACTTCCTCACTAATTGGTATAGGAATCACTGGAACTGATTTATGTGATGAACTACTTTCCAATAAGGGAGAAGGTACAATTACCTCATCAAGTTCTACTTTCCTCCCACTCACTTCTTTCGAGAGAAACTTCTTCTCTAGGAAGGATCCATCTTAGCAACGAAAAACTTGCCCTACGGATCTGTGATAGAAGGTGTACCCAATAGTTACCTTTGGGTATTCTATGAAGACGCACTTCTCCGATTTGGGTTCGAGCTTATCGGTGAAAACTTTTTCACATAAGCATCACAACTCAAACTTTTAAGAAATGACAACTTAGGTTTCTTTGTTAAACCATAGTTCATACGGTGTCGTCTCAGCAGTTTAGATGGTGCCCTATTAAACGCGAATGCAGCTGTCTCTAATGCATAACCCCAAAACGATATTGGTAAATCGGTAAGAGACATCATTGATCGCACCATATCAAATAAAGTGCGGTTATGACATTCGGACACACCATTATGCTGTGGTGTTCCAGGTGGCGTGAGTAGTGAAACTATTTCACATTGTTTTAATTGAAGACCAAACTCGTAACTCAAATATTCATCTCCACGATCAGATCGTAGAAACTTTATTTTCTTGTTACGATGATTTTCTACTTCACTCTGAAGTTCTTTTGAACTTTTCAACTATTTCAGACTTATGTTTCATCAAGAAGATATACCCATATCTGCTCAAATCATCTTGTGAAGGTCGGAAAATAACGATACTTGCCACGAGCATCAACACTCATTGGATCGCATACATCGGTATGTATTATTTCCAATAAGTCGATATCTCGTTCCATTGTTCCGAACAACGGAGTTTCAGTCATCTTGCCCAAAAGGCACGGTTATAAGCATCAAATGATTCATAATCAAGTGATTTCAAAAACCCATCAAAGCATGGAGTTTCTTCATGCGCTTTACAATCGATATGACCCAAGCGGCGGTGCCACAAATAAGTTGCACTATCATTATTAACGTTGCATCTTTTGGCATCAATATTATGAATATGTGTATCACTACTATCGAGATCCAACAAACTATTTTCATTGGGTGTATGACCATTGAAGGTTTTAGTCATTTAAACCGAACAACAATTCTTCTCTGATTAGAAATGAATAACCATTTTGTAAACTATTTTCATTGGGTGTATGACCATTGAAGGTTTTATTCATGTAAACAGACCAACAATTAGTCTTTGACTTTAAATGAATAACCGTTTTGCAATAAAACATGATCAAATCATATTCATGCTCAAAGCAAACACCAAATAACATTTATTTAGGTTTAACACTAATCCAGAAAGTATAGGGAGTGTGCGATGATGATCATATCAATCTTGGAACTACTTCCAACACTCATCGTCACTTCCCTTCAACTAGTCTCTATTTATTCTCAGAACTCCTGTTTGAGTTACTAATCTTAGCAACCGAACAAATATCAAATACTCGAGGCTACTATAAACACTAGTAAGGCACACATCAATAACTCTGTATATCAAATATAACCTTGTTCACTTTGCCATCCTTCTTATCCACCAAATATTCAGGGGTAGTTCCGCTTCGATGACCAGTTCCATTGCAGCAAAATACTTAGTCTCGTGCTTAGGTCCAGACTTGGGCTTCTTCACTCGAGCAGCAACTTGCTTGCCGTTCTTCTTGAAGTTCCCTTCTTCCCTTTGCCCTTTTCCTTGAGACTAGTGGTCTTGTCAACCATCAACACTTGATGTTTTTCTTGATTTCTACCTTCACGATTTTAGCATCGCGAAGAGCTTGGGAATTGTTTCGTCATCCCTTGCATACTATAGTTCATCATGAAGTTCTAGCAACTTAGTGATGGTGACTAGAGAATTCATCAATCACTATCTTATACGGAAGATTAACTCCCACTTGATTCAAGCGATTGAAGTACCTGCAGACGGTCGAGCACATGCTCACTAGTTGAGCGATTCTCCTCCATCTTTTAGCTATAGAACTTGTTGCAGACTTCATATCTCTCAACTCGGGTATTTTCTAGAAATATTAACTTCAATTCCTGGAACATCTCATATGGTCCATGACGTTCAAAACGTCTTTGAAGTCCCGATTCTAAGCCGTTAAGCATGGTGCACTAAACTATCAAGTAGTCATCATATTGAGCTAGCCAAACGTTCATAACGTGCGCATCTACTTCGCAATAGGTCCATCACCTAGCGGTGCATTAAGGACATAATTCTTACGTGCAGCAATGAGGATAAACCTCGGATCACGGATCCAATCCGCATCATTGCTACTAACATCTTTCAACACAATTTTCTCTAGGAACATATCAAAATAAACATTTGAAAGCAACAACGCGAGCTATTGATCTACAACATAGTTTGCAAAAATACTACCATGACTAAGTTCTTGATAAATTTAAGTTCAATTAATCATATTACTTAAGAACTCCCACTTAGACAGACATCTCTCTAGTCATCTAAGTGATCACGTGATCCAAATCAACTAAACCATAACCGATCATCACGTGAGATGGAGTAGTTTTCCATGGTGAACATCACTATGTTGATCATATCTACTATATGATTCACGCTCGACCTTTCGGTCTCCGTGTTCCGAGGCCATATCTGCATATGCTCGGCTCGTCAAGTTTAACTGAGTATTCTGCGTGTGCAAAACTGGCTTGCACCCGTTGTAGATGGACGTAGAGCTTATCACACCCGATCATCACGTGGTGTTCAGGCACGCACGACGAACTTTGGCAAGCAGTGCATACTCGAGAGAACACGTCTTGATAATTTTTAGTGAGAGATCATCTTAAAATGCTACCGTCAATCAAAGCAAGATAAGATGCATAAAGGATAAACATCACATGCAATCAATATAAGTGATATGATATGGCCATCATCATCTTGTGCTTGTGATCTCCATCTCCGAAGCACCGTCGTGATCACCATCGTCACGGGCGCGACACCTTGATCTCCATCGTAGCATCGTTGTCGTCTCGCCAACTATTGCTTCTACGACTATCGCTACCGCTTTGTGATATAGTTAAGCAATTACATGGCTTTTGCATTTCATACAATAAAGCGACAACCATATGGCTCCACCATTGCCGATAACTTCGGTTACAAAACATGATCATCTCATACAATAAAATATAGCATCACGTCTTGACCATATCACATCACAACATGCCCTGCAAAAACAAGTTAGACGTCCTCTACTTTGTTGTTGCAAGTTTTACGTGGCTGCTACGGGCTGAGCAAGAACCGTTGTTACCTACGCATCAAAACCACAACGCTAGTTTGTCAAGTTGGTGTTGTTTTAACCTTCGCAAGGACCGGGCGTATGCACCTCGGTTCAACTAAAGTGAGAGAGCAGACACCCGCCGGTCACCTTTAAGCAGCGAGTGCTGCATGGCGGTGAAACCAGTCTCGCGTAAGCGTCTGGCGTAATGTCGGTCCGGGCGCTTCATCTCACAATACCGCCCGAACCAAAAGTATGACATGCTGGTAAGCGGTATGACTTGTATCGCCCACAACTCACTTGTGTTCTACTCGTGCATATAACATCAACGCATAAAACCAGGCTCGGATGCCCTTTGTTGGGGAGCGTAGTAATTTCAAAAAGTTTCCTACGCACACGCAAGATCATGGTGATGGTATAGCAAGCGAGAGGGGAGAAGTGTTGTCCACGTACCCTCGTGAACCCGTAAGCGGAAGCGTTAGCACAACCCGGTTGATGTAGTAAATGCGTCTTCACGATCCGACCGATCCAAGCACCGAGCGTCGACACCTCCGAGTTCAGCACACGTTCAGCTCGATGACGATCCCGTACTCCGATCCAGCAAAGTTTCGGGGATGAGTTCCGTCAGCACGACGGCATGGTGACGATCTTAATGTACTACCGACGCAAGGCTTCGCCTAAGCACCGCTACAATATTATCGAGGTGGACTATGGTGGAGGGGCACCGCTGCAGCTAAGGAGCGATTTTGAAGATCAACTTGTGTGTCATGGGGTGCCCCCTGCCCCGTATATAAAGGAGCAAGGGAGGGTGGCCGGCCTAGGAGGCGCACCAAGGAGGAGTCCTACTCCCAGGGAGTAGGATTCCCCCTTCAAGTAGCAGGAGTAGGAGTCAAGGAAAGGGGAAATAGAAGAGAAGGAAGGAGGGGGCACAGCCCCTCCCCCTAGTCCAATTCAGACTAGGCCTTGGGGGGGCGCCCAACCTCTCCTCTCTCTTTCCCCTAAAGCCCAATAAGGCCCATATACTCTCCGGCGAATTCCCGTAACTCTCCGGTACTCCGAAAAATACCCGAATCACTCGGAACCTTTCCGATGTCCGAATATAGTCGTCCAATATATCGATCTTTACGTCTCGACCATTTCGAGACTCCTCGTCATTTCCCCGATCTCATCCGGGACTCCGAACTTCTTCGGTACATCAAAACTCATAAACTCAAAATATAACTCGCCATCGAAACCTTAGCGTGCGGACCCTACGGGTTCGAGAACTATGTAGACATGACCGAGAACTATTCTTGGTCAATAACCAATAAGCGGAACCTGGATGCCCATATTGGTTCCTACATATTCTACTGAAGATCTTTATCGGTCAAACCGCATAATAACATACGTTGTTCCCTTTGTCATCGGTATGTTACTTGCCCGAGATTTAATCGTGGTATCCAATACCTAGCTCAATCTCGTTACGGCAAGTCTCTTTACTCGTTCCGTAATACATCATCTAGCAACTAACTTATTAGTTGCAATGCTTTAAAGGCTTATATGATGTGTATTACCGAGAAGGCCAGAGATACCTCTCCGACAATCGGAGTGACAAAACCTAATCTCGAAATCGCCAACCCAACATGTACCTTTGGAGACACCTGTAGTACTCCTTTATAATCACCGAAGTTACGTTGTGATGTTTGGTAGTACCCAAAGTGTTCCTCCGGTAGCAGAGGTTGCATAATCTCATAGTTCTGGAACATGTATAAGTCATGAAGAGAGCAATAGCAATATACTAAATGATCAAGTGCTAGGCTAACGGAATGGGTCATGTCAATCACATCATTCTCCTAATGATGTGATCCCATTAATCAAATAACAACACATGTCTATGGTTAGGAAACATAACCATCTTTGATTAATGAGCTAGTCAAGTAGAGGCATACTAGTGACTATATGTTTGTCTATGTATTCACACATGTATCATGTTTCCGGTTAATACAATTCTAGCATGAATAATAAACATTTATCATGAAATAAGGAAATAAATAATAACTTTATTATTGCCTCTAGGGCATATTTCCTTCACTGCCGCGCCCCCTAGTAAAGGTGCAGCCCCTCCTGCACAAACTACTGCTGCTGCGCCTCCGGCACCGATCCCTCCTACCCCACCGGTACAAGTCTTCGACGAGCGCTACAAAGATATGGTGTGCTTCACTTGTGGAGGCCCTGGCCACTATGTTGGTAACTGCATCCAGAAAAAAAACTCGCTTCATCTGTGGTCTGGAGGGTCACAATGTCAATAATTGCACAGCCTAGGCACAGCCCCATCCAATTGCCACTTTCTTTGGGAGTTACGCTTTCTGAGGCTGGGTTTTACCATATCAGCATCCCACAATGAGGACAGAAGCAAGTTAGCTGAACTTTAGGAACTGTGGAGAAGTCTGGATCATGAAGGGAGAAATCAGCCAGTCAGATTTGGTTAAGAACCTCTCTGGTATCTTTTGCAAGAACAAACAATGGACATGGCAGATCAGGCCGCTGTCGGAGAAGAAGTTCCTGGTTAGATTCCCTCCCTGGAAAGATGTTGAAGAATTGATCGAATTCCCTGCCTTTGATCTGCCCATCGATGGAGTCTCCGTGTCTGTGGAAAAGTGGACCGGCTCAATTGACCCGTTCAGCGAGCTTACTGAAGCATGGGTAGTTGTTGATGGTCTATCCTCTAAATGGTGCACATGGAAAGTCCTTTCTCAAATTGCTTCCTGCTTTGGAATTCTTGTGGATGTGTATTGGAATGGTCTGATGAAGAGCTTCTATGAGAAAGTGAGGGTCAAAATTGCTTGTAGGGACCCAACTAAGATCCCCTTTGAAAGGATTATGGAGATGAGGAAAAAACTTTATATTTTATCCTTTACTGTGGAAGGCTTTGACCTGACAGGGGCTGATGATCCTAATGATGATGATGGTCCTACTAACATAACAGTGGATGATGACAACAAGATAACAGAGGAGGAGGAACTGGATAAAGACATCCTGGATGATGGAGAGGAACCCATTGATGCCCTAGACCTTGCCAACAGAGCCCCTACAAAAACCCCAGCTAGGAAGAAAGCAACTGATGATGGTACTTCATTCCATCCCCCTGCTCTGTTGGAAGCATGCTTCTCTCCTGTGAGAGTCAACAAGAAGACTGATCAAGAAAGTGTGGCCCAGAGCGTGTGCTCTTCGATATCCTATGCTGAGGCAATCAAAACCCTCAGCAGTCCACATAGCAAAACGAATGGGGGTAGTCTGTTTGCCGCATCATCAAGTGGTGTTCCTACTGCCACTTCCACAATGTCTGCTTTCGGAAGATATCTTGATGCAGTCTTTGAAAGAATTGGAAGACTACGCCTCACGATCTTGTGATGATGCTTTGCTGAACCTGATGAAGAGATGGTTCTTGTTGAAGCTACATTATAGCCGATGGCTTTGAAGATAATGGAGCTTGTGGATAAAACCAAGGAAAGGGCTACACCCAAGACCAAGTGGGGCCCAGTGGTTGCCCCAAGACTGAGCTCCAGGGTCCACAACAGGCAAAATATCATGGAGAAAGCTGTAGCTCATAAGATGAAGCAAAACCTGGAAATCCCTCTGTCGGTGTCAAAACCGGCGGATCTTGGGTAGGGGGTCCCGAACTGTGCGTCTAGGCGGATGGTAACAGGAGACAAGGGACACGATGTTTTTACCCAGGTTCGGGCCCTCTCGATGGAGGTAAAACCCTACTCCTGGTTGATTAATATTGATGATATGGGTAGTACAAGAGTAGATCTACCACGAGATCGGAGAGGCTAAACCCTAGAAGCTAGCCTATGGTATGATTGTTGTTAGATCCTCTGGGACTAAAACCCTCCGGGTTTATATAGGCACCGGATAGGGTTAGGGTTACCACAAGTCGGTTACATCGGTAGGAGATCTACATATCCGTATCGCCAAGCTTGCCTTCCACGCCAAGGAAAATCCCATCCGGACACGGACGAAGTCTTCAATCTTATATCTTCATAGTCCGTGAGTCCGCCAAAGATGATAGTTCGGCTGTCTGGACACCCCTAGTCCAGGACTCCTCGGTAGCCCACTGAACCAGGCTTCAATGACGGCGAGTCCGCGCGCATATTGTCTTCGACATTGCATGGCGGGTTCCTCCTTCAATACTTTATAGAAGATTTTGAACACAACGACAGTCAAAGTCCGCTCTGCAAAATAATTTCCACATAACACCGTAGAGAATAATATTGACACAAAATCAATCGGCTGACGTATTCCACGGCGTGCCATCATGCCACGGCCAAGTCTTTATTCGAATTGTTTTTACCATACCACCTCAGCGCGTTTAGCGAGGCAGTTTCCTTGGCACGTCTTTGGCAAAGCAGAGATCGTGTGCCCCTCATTCCGGGATTCTCATCAATACGGACGTGGGTAACCCAACCGCGCCATTGATTACGGCGCTTGGAAGATAAGAGAGTTTTACCAGGCTGGTGGGGCGGCTTAGTTGCGTCTGGTCCATATAAGGGGATAAGGATCCACCTTTTTGCCTCGCCTTCTTCCTCCTTTGCTCATCCATTTCCGCCAAGACTCGAGCTCCAGCGCCCAAGTCCGCACATCTCTCCTCAACCTTCTCCAGCCATGTCCGGAGCGGGAGGCAAGTGGATGGCCTCCTCCGTCACGGAGGGGCACATCACAAGATTGCGGGAGGCCGGATATTTGTCCGGCGACATCGCATGTCGGCTCCCCGCCAAGGGGCAGCTCATCCCCACCCCGGGCCCCATGAGAGGGTGGTGTTCCTCACCCACTTCCTCCATGGACTAGGTTTTCCACTTCAGCCATTTGTCAGGGGCTCATGTTCTACTACGGCCCAGATTTCCAACGATCTGGCCCCAAACTTCATCCTCAATATCTCGGCGTTTATCGTGGGTGTGCGAAACCTTCCTCGCATCCAGCCCCACTCGACGCTTATGGTTGAAGACCTTTAGCGTCAAAGACGAAGATAGTGGGCAGCCGACAAGCGAGTGCGGAGGCGCCATGGCGAGCAGGATGCCCAACGTCACATGGCTCGAGGGCTCCTTCATGGAGACCATAAAGGGAGTGGCAATAGGGGTAGTTCTACATCACCGAGCCGCGCGACTCCAAATGGGCGGCGGCCCCGAATTCAGATCTGACTCCCCCACCCGGCTCACATCATGGAAAGAGACGGGCCTGACGTGGGTGCTTCGGAAGAGCTGGCCGGACTCCAAACCTGTGTCCGAAACCTGGTGGACAAGAACCTCAAGCTTGTCAACGTAGTCCAGGTTATGCTCATCCGCCGGATTCTCCCATGCCAGCAACGGGCCTTCAATTTGTGGGAGTTCGATCCGGCACAGCACCGGACCTTGAGCCGGCTCTTCGACACTACGTACGAAGATGCCTGGAAGGTGCTGTCTAAAGGCGCCGAAGCTCCCGCATCCGCTACCGAAGATCGCGGATTCCGCTCGCAGCGTCAAGCCAGGGAGGTAAATTATTTTTGCCCTTTATGGGACTCTCTTTTCATAGTTTGACTCTGTCACGGGATCTAAAACTCCCTAACCTTTGACAGACTGGTGAAGGCGATAGGACAGATTAACAGTCCGGCTCCTTTGCCGTAAGACCCAGCGGATGCCCGCTGACGGGCTGCTGGTTCCGGCACCCTCACGTGGTGTCGGAGAAGAAGGCCAAGAAGGAGGCCACGGGAACTCCAGGAGCTCCGGCACCGGTGGTGTCCGATTCTGAAACAGAATCCTCTCCCCGAGGAGGAGGAAAGAAGCCTCTCCCCAGTGAAGAAGGGAAGAAAAGGAAGGCCGCCCTGATCGGGGTCCAAGAAGGAAGAACACTTCCTCCGGACGTCTCCACCAACGCCCGACGGGCGAGGAGGAGTGTCATTCGAGGGCCAAGCCCCTGGCGAGATCGTGAGTGTCCGGATTCCCTTGGTTTTTTCTTATTTTCTTCATTGTGTTCTCTAATGCAGAACAATCATGCAGCCCGCCCAAGGGTGAGCTTGCCGCTTCGTCAAGCGGGTCCCTGAATTCGTCCGAAGTGGAGAGCACTTCTCTTCCAGCCGCCTCATCGCCTCGCGCCGCCGAAGACGCCGAGGTGGGGCCCCAAGGGGGGATGGTCAAGAGGAGGTGGCGCAGGAGGCGCCACAAGGTAGCCTCCCGGACTCCAGGCGTGAGGGGAGCAAGACCCCCAGGGGCTCTAAGCCCGACCCTTGTCCGGACTCCATACCGGAACCTTCAGCGGTTCCGAAGTCCGGCAAGCGGCCCCTTCGTAAGAAGGGAAAGACGCCGGTGTCCTTCGTCCAACCGGAGGCACCGGATAGCTTACTGGAGGCGCTTAATAGCGCCTCCATCGAGGAGGAGCACCGCACTGTTATGAGTGCGGTGATCCGAAAAGTTCGACCGCCAAGAGCGGGCTGACTGAAGCCTGCAACAGCCTTCTAACAGGCTTTGAGGTAAGTTTTCAATATATACAAGAAGATTACCGGATAGACAGTAGCCCCTGATGCTTAGTTCGGTGTTTGGAAATAAAAGCCAGACTAAGGATCTAAAAAGATATACGCAGGAGTCTAACATAATTATGTCAATATGGGAATGCAGGCTGCCCTGCTGACCTCTGCCGCACTGACTACGGAGGTCAATGTATTAAAGGAGAGCCTCGAGCGGTCCGAGAACGAGCTCGGCCAAGCCAAGAAGCAGCTCGAGGACAAGGAAGGTAAGTAATACCTTATTAAAGTAATACCTTATAGAAAGGAGTTGGTTGCAAAAAAGACATGAATAACATGGGTATTGTAGGGGCCACGAACGAGGTGGCGACCCTAAAGGAAGCGGTGACCGTGGGCAAAACAAAGCGGCCATGAGCGCACCGAGCGAGAGAATGGGGAGGCGCAAATGGCGGAGAATGCGGCAAGAGCTCCTGGCTCGTGAAAACACGAGGGTTTGGAGGCGTGACTCAAGACCCGAGAGTCCGAGCTAGCCTCGGCTCTTGAGAGTGCCAAAGCTGCTAAGGCCGAAGCCCAAAAAGCCCTCCAGGAAATTGAGGCGATGAAGAAGATAGCGGCGGGTAAGGCATTCTTTATGCAAAGCAAGAATGTAAAAGTCAATTATCTGTTACTTACCCGAATCCGGAGCTCTCCAGGAGCCTTCGCAGATCTGCCGCGCAGTGTATCCGATGCCGCCGCTTTCTACCGAGCCGAAGAGGGGAGCTCGACGGAGAAGGTGTTTTGGTCTCAGTATGCTAAGGCCGAACATCCGGTGCCCTTGAGCGACCAACTGAAGCAATTGGTCGAGCTCCACAAGGTCGCCGAACAGGCCATGAAGGGCCTTATAGCTCGGCTGTGGCCAAATGAGGCCATGCCTGGGAGCTACTTCGGGCTAGTGCGGCGGCTGGTGGACGCCTGTCCATGGATCGAAGTAATCAAGCGCTCTGTCTGCATCGAAGGTGCCCGTAGGGCCCTTGCCCGTGCTAAGGTGCACTGGGGCAAGCTGGATGGTGAGAAGCTTGTGAAGGACGGACCGCCAGTGGGCAAGGAGCATCGCAAGCCCGAAATGTATTATGAGGGCGTCCTGGAGGGTGCCCGCCTAATAGCGGGTGAATGCTCCAAAGATGTAATTTTTGAATAGACTCGCATTTGTTATCCTGTACGCTGAAAACTTGTTCATATGCGCTAAGCAACGCTTGTGAATTTAAAATATTACCTTCTGTGCGGCCGTTTATCAAATTTGAGAGATGGCAAGTCGTTGGCTTCAGCTCCCATGCCACGAGTGCTGGGGTGTTCGGGATAAACTTGAGCGCTCTTGTTCCCATTCTTGGGTCCTACGAGGGAGGCGCTCAACGCAACGAACCAGGCAACCGGACTTATAGTGCTTGAACACTTAGCCATAGAATTCTATAATTTTAAATTTCGGCGAAGCCCCTAGTATTCGGAAGACCGAGTTCGGGGCGCTATCCATGCCTTGGCCGGACAGAGCCGGCTCCTCGCTCTAAGCGGCATAAGTCTTTAGGGACCCGAAAAAACCTCTCGAACAGCGACCAGCTCTCGCCTTATCATGACGGTCAGTTTTAGCTTTCTCCACTAAGGTGCTCAACCCAGCTCAACTGGGGCACAATCGCAGTGGTTCTCCCAGTGCTACCTTAGCCGATATAACGGAACGTAAGGTACCAAAACATGGGAGCCGGGCAAACCCAACTATTGACCCAAGACATGATTCGGAGCCGATGCATATAATGCTATAAGTTCGGGGTGCCGCACTTGTGAAAGTGTTCGGACTTATCACACCATTATGTGGGGTACTTAAGCCCCTGGTGTATTGGCCGTACCAAAGTGTACGGGTGCAACATGTCATAGATGAACATATATGGAAAAAAGGGAATGCAATAATAAGCAGAAGCTATGTATTGTTTTATTCAAAAAGATACTGCAATGAAAGCAGAACGATACAAATAGTGCGGTAAGCAAGGGATGGGACTATTTAACATGTCCCCCTCCAGGGGTAAGCTGCGGGGTGGTATGTAAAACAGGTATAATGCTCGTAGTAGAGACCATCTGGACACTCGACGTAGCTTTCTGCTTACCTGTCTGTTGCTTCGCGAGTTCAGCAATTCTAGTGCAGACAGTGGCTTCGGAAGGCGGAGTCCTGAAAGTAAGAGAAAAGAAAAAAAAAGAATGACACAATCGGGAACCCCTGGTGCGGTCGAGCCGCACTCTGGGCGTGCCGAGGTCGTGCCCCTCCCCTTATGCCCATGGTATCTCTAGAGCGTAGTTATGTACGCGTAGTACTGGCTTCGCGATATCGCGAGGGCTGGGGTTGGGGCCGCATTGCTACGCTTGCTCGGATCGTGTCCGGGCGTTTAATGGCCGGACTCGAGAATTGCGTTAAGAGGCTGCTTTGCACTTCCGCCGCTAGGGCCGCCGTATGCACCTCTGTTCGGAGAGAGCATTCAGTGTTTCCATTGACCGTAATTACTCCTCGAGGGCCTGGCATCTTGAGCTTGAGATATGCATAGTGCGGCACCGCATTGAACTTTGCAAATGCGGTTCGTCCGAGCAGTGCATGATAGCCGCTGCGGAACGGGACTATGTCGAAGATTAACTCTTCGCTTCGGAAGTTATCCGGGGATCCGAAGACCACTTCAAGTGTAACGGAGCCTGTACAGTTGGCCTCTACACCTGGAATGACGCCTTTAAAGGTCGTCTTTGTGGGTTTAATCCTTGAGGGGTCTATGCCCATTTTGGCGACCGTATCACAGTAAAGCAGGTTCAGTGCTGCCGCCGTCCATCGTGACTCTAGTGAGGTGAAATCCGTCAATGATTGGGTCAAGAACCAATGCGGCGAATCCGCCGTGTCGGATGCTAGTGGGTGGTCCTTCGATCAAAAGTGATCGGGCAGAGGACCACGGGTTGAACTTTTGGGGCGAATCGCTCCATCGCATATATACGTCCCTTAGTGCACGCTTCCGCTCCCTTTTGGGTATGTGGGTTGCGTATATCATGTTCACCGTCCGCACTTGTGGGGGAAGCCCTTCTATCACCTATTGTTAGGCGGCCGGGGCTCCTCCTCGCCATCGCTATGCAGCCCCTTGTCATTGAGTTCGGCATTTAACTTGCTCGCTGCTTGAACACCCAACAATCTCTGTTGGTGTGGTTGGCTAGTTTTTCGGGGTGCCATGTATCCGCACAAGCGATCGAGTATTCGGTCCAAGTTGGACGGGCCTGGTATTTTTTGAATGGCTTCTTCCGCTGACGGGTTTAGAGCCTCTGAATCCGGCATTTACCGTCAGATCTTCAAAGCATTGTCACCGTTAATGCGGCGTTTAATCTTGTTGCGACGACCTGCCATTGCTGTCCTTGGTATCCGAACTACCGTGGTGTTTGGCCAAGTTGTTGCTTCGAGCTAGCCAGCTGTCCTCTCCCGCGCAGAAGCGGGTCATGAGTGATGTGAGGGCTGCCATGGATTTCGGCGTTTCCTATCCTAGGTGCCGGGCAAGCCACTCGTCGCGGATGTTATGTTTGAGGGCTGCAAGGGCCTCTGCATCCGGATAGTCAACGATTTGATTTTTCTTGGTTAAGAACCGTGTCCGTAATTGTTCCGCCGATTCATCCGGCTGCTGAATTATATGGCTAAGGTCATCGGCGTCAGGTGGTCGCACATATGTGCCCTAGAAGTTATCGAGGAATGCGGCTTCGAGGTCTTCCCAACAACCAATTGATTCTCGGCAAGCTGTTGAGCCAATGCCGAGCTGGTCCTTTAAGCTTGAGTGGGAGGTATTTGATGGCGTGTAGATCATCACCGCGAGCCATGTGGATATGGAGGAGATAATCCTCGATCCAGACCGCAGGATCTGTGGTACCATCGTATAATTCGATGTTTACGGGTTTGAAGCCCTCTGGGATTTGATGATCCATTACTTCATCTGTGAAGCATAGCGCGTGTGCGGCGCCTCTGTATTAGGCTATATCACGACGTAGCTCATATGAGCTTTGTCTACTGTGTTCGGCCCGGCCGGGTTCTTTGATCCGCGTGACGGTAATCATCCCGAGTCGTTACGCCCACGCGATCTGTAGATCGATCTTGTTTGCTTTGCCTTATCCTCCAGTATATCTCGCAAGTCCGGTAGCGTTCTCCCGTGCCTTGGTACTTTTTGAGCGGGCCGGGCGTGGCTTGAGCGGAGGCCGAGGACGCTTCTCTGTCGCGGCCACGGGTGGCCGGTCTGCCATGTCGCGGCGCTGGTGATGCGGGTGCTTCCTCCTCGATCGAGGCAACGGCCTGCGTTTGGGGTAGCTTTGGAGGCGTTCGAGTTCGTACTCTTGGCTGCAAGGACTTCAGTCCATCCGTCAGCTAGCAGATCTTGGTCAGCTGTAAGTTGCTGCTGCTTTTTCTTGAGGCTGCTTGCCGTGGCCATAATCCTGCGTATGAAACGCTCCTGTTCGGCGGGATCCTCAGGCATCAAAAATTTGACGTCGTCGAGGCTTGCCTCGTCTTCGGAGGGAGGCATATAATTATCGCCCTCTACCTCTCCGCCGCTCTATCATGAGGGCTGGCTTCTCCCTCCTCCGTGTTGAATCCTGCCGGAGGGTTGTCTTCGCACCGTCCGAGGTGTTATTATCTCTGTGCCGGAATCGCCGCTTTTGTTGTGGCGGGATTTAGCGGCGCGCCACCGCGTGGCGCTTGGGTTGTTGCTTGGAGGGTCATCCTCCGCTGTTCCATCGCCATTCCCATCTTTTGGGATGTCCACCATGTATATGTCATATGACGAGGTGGCTGCCGATTGCCCGTGTGGCGCTGGCTCTTGATCGCCTCCGCACCGTCGTCCATACCGTCGATGTCTTGGTCGAAGTCGAGCATGTCGGTTAAATCATCAACAATGGCTACAAAGTGGGTAGTGGGTGGGCGTTGAATTTCTTCGTCGTCCAGAATCCCAGCCTTCTGACCGTAGTTCGCCGTGGCTCCCCGACAAAGAGAGAGACTTTAATGAGTTCAGGATATCGCCAAAAGGCGAAGTGCTGAAATATGTCCGCCAAGGTGAACTCCATAACCGGCGCCCAATCGGATTCGACTGGCAGGGGCACGGGAGGTTCGGAGTCCGGAGAGGAGTCCGGCACCTCGGAGTCACAGGCTCTGCAAAGGACAGGGATGGTGTTCGGCTCAGTCGCCGTAGAGATCGTAGACCCTGAGGTGGTGTCCAGCCACTCATCCTCGATCGGCGAAGTCGGCTCCGAACTAAGGGGGCTGATGCGGCCTCCGAGACACTGCTCGTGGCGAGCTAGATCATACCCATCGAGACAAGGCGGTAGCGCTTGGTGTGGCTCGAATCCGTCAAGATCAAGTCTCCGCGGATGTCGGCCGTGTAGTTCAAACTTCCAAATCTGACCTGATGGCCGAGGCGTAGCTTCGATCTGCTCCAGATGGCCAAGTGAATTGGCCCGCAGCAGAGCCGCCCGAATCTGAAGATCTGTCCGGGAGAAAAGTCTCACCACTGGACCACGTCGTTGTTGATGATCGAAGGAGCCATCGGGCCTATAGGTGACGACATAGAGGAACTCTCAATGAAAGCACCAATGTCGGTGTCAAAACCGGCGGATCTCGGGTAGGGGTCCCAGGCGTGCGTCTAGGCGGATGGTAACAGGAGACAAGGGACACGATGTTTTACCCAGGTTCGGGCCCTCTCGATGGAGGTAAAACCCTACTCACTGCTTGATTAATATTGATGATATGGGTAGTACAAGAGTAGATCTACCACGAGATCAGAGAGGCTAAACCCTAGAAGCTAGCCTATGGTATGATTGTTGTTCGTCCTACGGACTAAAACCCTCCGGTTTATGTAGGCACTGGATAGGGTTAGGGTTACACAGAGTCGGTTACATCGGTAGGAGATCTACATATCCGTATCGCCAAGCTTGCCTTCCTGCCAAGGAAAATCCCATTCGGACACGGGACGAAGTCTTCAATCTTATATCTTCATAGTCCAGGAGTCCGGCCAAAGATGATAGTTCGGCTATCCGGACACCCCCTAGCTGGTGCTGTGGGTGGGCATGGGAATGCTGTGAGAGGTGGACTCTTTAGTCGGACACATTCATTCAAAATCCCATGATTGGTATTTTTTGGAATATTAGAGGTTTGGGCCAAAAAGGGAAACTACAGTGCCTGTCTGACTTAGTTAGCAAGTATAAGCCTAATTTTTTAGGCTTTCAAGAAATTAAGAGAGATACCTTGTCTGACTCCTTTCTCAATGCCCTAGCTGGATCTATTGCTTATGATTGGCATATGCTACCTGCTGTAGGCTCTGCTGGGGGTATCCTTGTGGGTACTAAATCTAATCTTTTTGAGGTGCTTAGTGTAAGTAGTAAGAATTACTGTATTATCACAACCTTAAAAAATAAAACTGATGGTTTCTGCTGGCATTTGATTGTGGTTTATGGCACAACTTATGCTGTAGACAAACTTGACTTTATTGCTGAACTTCATGAGAGTATGGATAACTTATGCTATCCTGTTTTGTTTGGTGGTGATTTCAATCTGATTAGAAAAGCTAAAGATAAATCCTCAGGCAATATAAACACTTCTTGAACATTCTTGTTCAATGACTGGATTAATAAATGGGGCCTTATGGAATATAAGTTGTCTAACAGGGTTTATATCTGGAGTAATAATCAGGACAATCCCATCTTTTCCACTATTGACAGAGTTTTCTTTACTACTAGTTGGGACAGTCGCTTCCCCCTCACCACCTTGTGCGCACTTCCCAGGGTGGGGAGTGACCATGCCCCAATTCTCCTCGACTCAGGGGTGGGTGCTGGTAACCCATCTAAACCCTTTAAATTTGAAAAATGGTGGTTGGAACAACCAGACTTTCGAGCCTTGGTAGAAAAAATTTGGGCCACACCTTCACCATGTACAACTGCTATTGGGACCTGGCAATTTAAAACCAAGTTGTTCAGGAAAAGTGTTAAAGGCTGGAGCATAAACCTAGAAGCAGCTATGAAGAAAAAGAAAAAAGTCTCCTTCAGGAATTCGATATCCTTGATGTCTTTCTTTGAACAAAATAGAACCAATGCTGGGGATGTCCTCAGAATGAAACAAATCAAAGAGGGACTTGAAGAAATCTGGAGAAAAGAGGAAACTGCCATGTGGCAGAGGTCTAGAGATAGGAAGATTAAGGAGGGGGATAGAAACACAGCTTATTTCCATGCTATTGCTAACCAACGTAGAAGAAAAAATCAGCTGTCTATCCTAGAAGGGCCAGATGGGCCTGTATACTCCACTAAAGACATGTTGGATGTGGCCACTGACTTCTATAAAACCCTTTTTGGTTTTGAACCAAGACCTAATATCCATTTAGATGACCAGTTTTGGTCTGAGGAAGAAATGGTAACAGATGCAGAGAATGTTTCCCTGGAAAGAGCTTTCTCAGAAGAGGAAATTAAAGAAGCCATCATGGGTTCGTATGCTAATGGGGCCCCTGGCCCTGATGGCCTCTCATTTCTCTTTTATCAACACTTCTGGGAGACCATCAAGCATGATTTTATGGCTCTGGTTAGAGATTTTGAAAATGGGACCCTGGATATCCAGAGACTAAATTATTATATTGTTACTCTGATCCCTAAAGAGCCAGATGCCAAGAATATGAGGAAATTTAGACCAATTTGTTTGAGTAATCGCTGTTAAGATCTTGATAAAGCTATGACAAAGCGAGGTTGGCCCCAGAGGTCATAGACTCCTATCTCCTTGCCAATCTGCTTTTGTGAGAGGCGGGTTTATTCTAGAAAGTGTAGTTACTGCTCATGAGGCCATTCATGAAGTCCATAAATCTAATGAGTGCAGGATTGTTCTCAAAATAGATTATGAGAAAGCCTATGATCGGGTGAACTGGGATTTCCTAGTAGAAATGCTGACTTCTAGGGGTTTTGGAGCTAAGTGGATCGGATGGAACCTCTCCATTCTGCAACAAAGCTCTTTCTGTGTTAAAATCAATGATGTCCTTGGGCCTTACTTTGTGGGGGAAAGGACTCAAACAAGGGGATCCAAGTTCCCCCATGCTTTCCAATTTGGTGGCTGACGTGTTCTCTCGTATGCTGGCCAAAGCTATTAACAGTAATATTATCTCTGGGATTGTTCCCCATATCATCCCGCAAGGGCTGATATGTCTGCAGTATGCTGATGATACAATCCTCTTTCTTAACCCTAAACTTGAATATGTTAGGAATTTGAAATGGCTACTTGCATGCTTTGAAAACCTCTGTGGGTTGAAAATCAACTATGACAAATGTGAGGTAGTGCCAATCAATATGAATAAAAATGATGCTAAACTACTTTCCCAAATTTTTTGCTGTAAGTTGGGGGATTTCCCTCTAAAATACCTAGGAGTTCCATTACACTACCTCAAATTGAGGAGACAAGACATTCAGTACATCATAGACAAAATTATCAAAAGAATATGTGGCTGGAAGGGGAGACTACTTAGCTATGAAGCAAAGTTAGTCCTCCTCAAAGCTTGTATTGCCAGTGTCCCTATGTATCTAATGTCTGTCATCAAATTTCCCAAATGGGCAATCAAAGCCATCACTTCGCAGATGGCTCATTTTTTCTGGGGGAACCTAGGTGGTGAACATAAGTATCATCTTGCCAACTGGGGGCTAATCTCTCAGAAAAAAGACTTTGGTGGTCTGGGGGTACCCAACTTGAGAGAATTTAATATGGCCTTGCTAGCTTCCTGGGCAAAAAGATATTTTATGGACAGTGAAAAAACTGGGTGAGGCTGGTTGATCACAAATACAAAACTGACAAACCCAATGTGTTGTGGGCTAAACAAAGTGTGGGCTCTCCGTTCTGGAAGGGGGTTACCTGGGCTTTTGAAGGAATTAGACCTTTCTATAAATGGAAGTTGGGGAGTGGTGAAAAGATCAGCTTTTGGGATGATGTGTGGGTGGGGGATTCTTCCCTTAAAACCCAATTTTGGGACATATATGAAATCTGCCAACAACAGCATTGTGCAGTTTCTGAGGTGTGGGATGGTTCTACTCTGAAACTTACCTTCAACAAATGTGTGGAGGCTGGGTTTATGGAGAGATGGCATGACTTGATCCGTATCATATCTAACTTGCCCATTACTGGTGAGGTAGACCAACCCATTTGGATGTTGGAATCGTCAGGAATCTACTCGGTTAAGTCTTTCTATAACATGATTAATTGGGGTGGGGTTTCTACCCCTATCTGGAAAAAATTCTGGAAAATCGTCGTGCCTCACAGATATTTAGTTTTCCTATGGTTAGCTTTCCATAACAAGATTCTTACCAGAGATAATCTGAATAAAAGAAGGGAAATGGAAAATTTAAAATGTTTGTTTTGTGATGAGGATGAAACTGTTTATCACCTATTCTTTGAGTGTGTGGTTGCTAAACAAATCTGGAATGATGTGTCTGACTCTTTTGGGTTTAGTAGTCCTAATGATATGAATGAACTATCTTCCTTCTGGAACCTAAATAACAAAAAGTCTATTACAGATATTGCCTGTGTTGCTACCATTTGGGGCATTTGGACTATGCGTAATGACATGTGCTTTCAGGGCGCGCAGTGGACAAGCACCAGTGCAATCTTGGCAAGAATCAGCTCGTCATTGCATCAATGGAAGATCCTCTGTGTGGGCGACCAATCGGTGCTGCTGAGAAGATGCATTCAACTCCTAGATCGGCGAAGAGGCGAGCTGCTCAGGATTGCATGGGCGTTGGGCTGAGAGCTTGCGTGAAGAGGACCCGAGATGAGGCACTGAAGGCTCATTCAGAGTGAAAAAAAAGATAGGGTTGCATAATCCCCCTTGTGGTTAATGCTTCTGTCTTGGCTCGGTCGAGGACTGTAGTTTTTTAAATGGCACTCTTCAATTCGTCAGTCTGTCTTGTGGTAGCTATGATGCGCGAATTTGAGCTCTCTCAGATCGTAGACTTCTTATGCTTTCAGTTTCCTCTGGTCTGCCATCCTCGGGTAGGCCCGATTGCTTGTAACTGTCCATGTTGACTTGCGCTTTGCTCCGTTTATAATAAAATGGAGCGGGGGGGAACCCCTTTTGATAAAAAAAAAGTGTTTAATTCCTGCATCTGAAAATGTAGGAGAAAAAGGACTGATAGTTCAACGGCGGAAACTACAAAACTATTCTCTCTGAAACTTTGACTTGTCTAGTCATCAGAATTTTGCAAACTTCATCGATAAGCACCATGACACTTAGCATTTGGTAAATCGAAGTATGTATACTATACTGATCCTTGTTACCCCGTCTCTATTCAACCAACAAGCTGATTTGTTGAAGCCGGTTCAGTTCAGTTTCCTGATGCACTCGTACTTGAGCATTGGTCCAATCTAGAATTCGAATTATTAGCTGCGGGTCACTGCAGAGCTCTCTGTTTTGAAAAAAAAAATGTGATGAACACATGGTGAATCTTGTTAGGAAAGATAGTTTTGGACTTTTAATCAGATGTTGGCAAACTTGAACAAGGTTTGGTATGAGTAGCTGGTCCGTGAGTGGCACTACTACAGAAAATAAAATATCTAATTCTAGTATAAACGGAAATTGAAATCCTTGAGATGACCAGTTCAAGAATAGTTGAACAAACTAGCTTGTAGATTCCTGGTGGCTGTTGACCCTAAATTTAAAAGTGAGTAGCTGAGCAATGATTTCTTTTCTCATAATGTCTCCGGTTCCCTCAGGGAGGCGCCGTCGTCTTGCCTTCCTGAGCAGGGCACAAACCCTAACCAAACTAAAAAAACATCTAATACGTAACCCTCCAGCCGGTAAGGACCGGGATCGATCGCGCCCGCATGAGCATGATCCCAAGTCCACCGGGGACGAAGCGGACCGAGAATGGCGCCGGTGGAAGGCAGAGGAACTCTAAGCTTTTTCTTTAATTAGGCGGCGGGTGCATGAGCTTTAGCCAAATGCGCCTTAAAGACAAGATCTACATGCTTGTGTAAAATAATGTGGATGGATAGGCGTAATTTCCTCCCGATTTTCTTAATAGGGTTGCACAATTATTGTTCTTACTGACTGATTGGTGGAAATTGGAATCCTCCATACCACTTTCCTAATTTACGTAAGGTGTCCATGTTTTTAAAATTTCAGTAAGTATTGATCGCATTGCTTGCAAAATACTATGTCCAAGGCCTGAACGAAGTGAGTAAGCACATCATTGCCATGAAAATCATGGGCACGTTTTCTTGTAGCAGAGGCGGGGCTTCACCGCACTAGCCGCGAACCGCTGCATAAGAGCAAAGCTAAGCGAGGGCAACAACTCTTTACTGCACAAATAAGTGGCGTGTCTCCTCAAGAATTGGTTGACCTTGTCACTGAAGTTTGCGGGCATGTATTGTGAAAAGCTATTGCAGTTTACCTATTGCTACTATTACGTATGTCTCTGGGATTATGTTGAGAACGGGCGAAGAACCTAGGTCGCCGGATTCATCAGGCAATGGTTGCTTCTCTTCCGATGTCTCCAATTCCCTCGTGTTCCCGATACATTTCACATTGCCACATATCAGATGTGTGTGATGGTAACAAGCAAACGTGAATACAAATGTGTTTTCTTATGGGATGGAAGCAGCTAGAGTCTTTGTCTTACTACAAGGGTTTCACCTTTTGGGCCATGTAGTAGTTGATGCTAATTGCTAGTAGGAACGTTGTGCCTAGCAAAGTCGCAATTTATATAGCTGGACCATGCAAGGAGAAAACTAGAAGAGGCCATGTACTTATGATAGGTCACATGCATGGGAGATTGCCATTACACATAAAGGCATGATTTTGTCACATGCGCAATGGACATAGAACCTTGCGGGCGGGAGGGATCTTGCTCCATTTTCATTTGTTTTTATGAGTTCTTTCAGGGTTTGTGCCCAACTTAGGAAGGCGAGGAGACGATGCCTCCATGAAGATGGATCTGCTTGGATCCAGTCTCTGGTTCGCGTGTATCTAAGTTGGATCTTTCAATCTATACTTTGTCTTCATTAGTAACGACTGGTGTGCTGGCCTGGCAGGACCTTAGCACGTTGACTTCCCGACTGTCTACTACAACAAGTTTGGCCCGGCTCCAGTAAGGAGAGGAATGGCACTGGCGCACCTTCATCTCACTCCACTGCTTGTAGTCGTCGCTAGGTGTTCTATGGACATAGATGTCAAAAAGATATGTCCATGTTGTTTGTACTGCCATGGCATGATCAATAGATAGACGGTTTCCTCGCAAAAATGTTAAGTTCGAATTGATGTAGTGTTGCAAAAGGTAATTAAATTAATGTGATTGTGCGACGTACTCTGGAAGATGTGGTCAAATATGGCATGATAGGGAAAAACCGCCCGGATGAAAAAAAACCCCATGGAAGGACATGGTGGGAGGGGGAATAGGTTGACGAAGAGTTATGCCTGGTAGGAAAAGGACCACTAATTAATTTTGAAGTAATATAAAGTAGTGATTAGGATCTCGCCTGAGTGTTATAATCACTTTGTTCAGCCGTTTTAGTCATGGCCCCAATGTTTGTTTCCAACATAATATTATGCTGCCTAGCTTATACCTAAATAATTCCCTACGCAACACAAACAATTATTGGTGTACATTTTTTTAATATATAAACAACAATTATTACTATGCATAATATAGTACATGATGAATTGTAAAGCTATAATAAATTAACTACTCTAGATGGATCACAATATTATGTATATTGTTATAGTATATATGTGCCGCTTTATACCTGTCTTTTTGAATTGGCTTTCATAGTTGTTCTATAATCTTCCATTTAGTAACATCGTAGTCTTTCCAATTATTGCTAATCTAGTTTTGTTGTTCAGATAAAGGATTAGAAACGATGTAGTAAGGGCATCTGCAACGTTGACCCACAAATTTTCTCTGGCATCTGTCGTCGGACACGGGGGACTAGTTCGTGGCCACGGATAGGGGAGCCGGCCATCCAAAGCTGCCAGCATACATTTCAACCACTATTTGAACTAAACGGATGAGATTCTTGCAAACACAACGGATTTCATTAAAAGCAGACGAAATTCATTAGATTCAGAAAGAAAAAATAAACCAGATGGAATTCATTACATTTTTCATATAAACAAGACAAACCCTACTTTAAACTTAATCCAAATGATCGCCCGTGCATGTTCCCCTTGTGCGACCATGAGACCCGAGAACTGAAGCTCTGGCTACTGACTTCGCCTTCTCTAGTTCTCCCTAGGCACACTCTTGCACCGCCTCCGGAGCCCTGGGAAGTGAAGTTGTCCGCCTCCACGTCACCGACAAGATACTAATCAGTCGATGATTTCAGCCCACCAAAGCTTGGCTTCAATGGAAGGGGAAGAGCGGTGGCCTTCTTGGGACTCGAGTGGCGGTGACCTACCATGCACTGCTCTTCCTCGCTGTGGGTCATGCCCCTGGACGTGCAGGCTTTGTCGTCGTGGCGGCGGGGCATGGCCGGGGCGGAGCTGGTTATGTTCTCCTCATTGTCGCTCTTGTCCCACACATCATCCGCCACATCATCAAATTCCCTATAGGCTGCCACCTATTCTGCCAGATGGCGCGGGCAGAGCGGTACGAGTCAACCAGCGCCTTCGGCGCGACGGCCTTGGCAGCGGCGAGTTGCTCCTCCGCGCACTAGTGCTCTTTGAGGAGGTTGAGGTTGTAGGCCTGGTCGGCCAGCGCCTACCAGAACTTGGCATCCTCCTCCTCCCGCAACATGTTCGTGTAGTGCGCATCGGCCTTGTCGAGGGTGCTGCCCGCCCGCACTGTCGAGGATGGTGGTGCTGGCTCGTCCTCCATTGGGGCATCATTGACCTCAGTCTACTGCCTGGCCTGCCAGCCGGCAGCAATGGCTGCCATCTCCTTCTTCCGCTCCGAGGAGAGGGTGTCCCCAAGGGCTTTTGAGCACAAGGGGGCCATTGTGGGCATGGTGCGGAGAGGGGGAAGGGAACGAAGAGGACGACTGCAACTATGGCCGAGACTGGAGTTTATATAACGGGTGGATGGCAGTGGGCTGCGGTGGTGAGGTTAGTGGTGGACGGCAAATAGACGGACGGGTGGCGCCAAGTACGTTCCTCGGCAACCGCATATCATTAATGTAGATGCGACAGAATGATGGGGTGTCTTTGAACGCTGAGCAGTCGCCTGCACCAGGAAGCGACGCGGGTGGCGCTCACTCGGCAGCTGGCGGCCGCTTCAATGCCCACCGTAGTGAGAGGTTGCGGCACTTATGCTCTAGAGCGGCGCCGACTATTTGGCAGGGAAGTGCGCATAGGCGAGGGAAGGTTTTTTTTCCTGGGCCGGGTTGTGAGACGCGGGCGTGGTAATGCTCTAGACACCAGCAAAGCCCCCAGTTTGTCTCCATTTGGACGAAAAAGTGTGTTCGGACCGCCGAGTGGACCGATGCAGGCCCCCGTTGGATGACAAATCACGTCCGAACCGCTCACTACAGGTGGTTTGAGGGTCCACACTGGAGATGCCCTAACTAACCATAATAGTGAGATCATCTCGGTCAAACTCGCAGCACAATGAGTCGAGTATTTGAATCACACTTTTTTTTAATCCAAAATACCTAAATATCAATTTTTGTGTTGTTTATATTTATTGAAAGTTCAATCTATAATCAAGATAGTTAGTAAAATTATGAATAAAAATGTATGAATCATAGAACATGAAAATATACTAAAGGAGAACATATGCCAAAGGTGAACAAGTGTGGTCAAGCCGAACTAAAAGTTGTATCATTTCACTTAATCTGGACTGGTATTACACTAGTATTGCACAATGCTATTCACACGGTTCTGACTCCCAATCACAGACAATACCCCGAACCATGTGCTCGGGTTGGTTGGTGATAGGGGTCCCATCGCTGACGTAGGGAGAAAACGTGTGCGATAAATATCTGAACCATCTGCTAGAAGCGAATTCTAGCCAATTCAGCACGATATAAGATCAGTTCAATCTAGGGTTAGAAACGATTTGCAGCAAATAACTCCACGCACGTTGTAGACAGAAAACAGAGCGTCGTCCCTCTGTCGCCTGCCCTGCCCATTCGATTCCGAATTATGCACGCACGCATGCTCTCAGCTTCCGAGTTCCATCTGGAGGCCAACATGCACAGGCCTATGCTGCGAGCCTATAAAATCTGCATCCTGGCGCTCCATTCAACCGCAGCACTAACAGAACAGGGGATTATTAGCACCTGGTCGAGCAAGCACTCTTGATCTCTGGATTCAGCGAGCACAGGTGTCTGATCGGAGCTTCCACAGGATCCATGGCCCTGGAGAGGATTCTGACTGCGCTTATCTTCTGTCTATGATGACATCCTCCAGGGCGATCAAGCCGCTGGTCTCCTGTGGCTCGATGAAGCCGGCGGCTGATGCGCCGAAGGTTGACGATGCTTACGCTGGAAAGAAGCCTGGATTCTATGGCGAGACGGCAACCCAGCGGCATGCTGGGTATGAGCTTGCGTTCGATGGTCTCAACTACTTTGACACCGTCGTCATGCACCAAACATGAAAAATGATTGATTCATTGTATGTTGGTATAGACGTATGTAATGGCATCACGGTTCGTTCATTTGATCTGTATATATAGTTCTTGAATCGGCGAGCGAGCCTGATTTGCCCTTCGCCCTCGAGTCGTCCACGCGTGGCAATCGGAGGGAGCCCTAACTCGCGGCCGCCGGTCCCCCGCCTCCCGTTCCCCCTCTCCCGCCATCGCCACGGGGTCGGCCGGAGAAAGCCCGGCCGGATCCGACGGTGACAGGTGAGGGAGTCCTGGATTAGGGGGTACTCGGACAGCCGGACTATATGTTTATGCCGGACTATTGGACTATAAAGATACAAGATTAAAGATTTCGTCCCGTGTTCGGGTGGGACTCTCCTTTGCGTGGAAGGCAAGCTTGGCTATTCGGATATGTAGATTTCCTTCTATGTAATCGACTCTGTGTAACCCTAGCCCCTCCGGTGTCTATATAAACCGGAGGGTTTAGTCCGTACGACAACAACAATCATAATCATAGGCTAGCTTCTAGGGTATAGCCTCTACGATCTCGTGGTAGATCAACTCTTGTAATACTCATATCTTCAAGATCAATCAAGCAGGAAGTAGGGAATTACCTTCATCAAGAAGGCCCGAACCTGGGTAAACATTGTGTCCCCCACCTCCTGTTACCATCAGCCTTATACGCCAGTTCGGGACCCCGTACCCGAGATCCGCCGGTTTTGACACCGACATTGGTGCTTTCATTGAGAGTTCCACTGTGTCGTCACGATAAAGCTTGATGGCTCCTTCAATCATCTACAACAATGCAATCCAGGGTAAGGTTTTCCTCCCCGGACAGATCTTCGTATTCGGCGGCTTCGCACTGCGGGCCAACTCGCTTGGCCATCTGGAGCAGATCGATCGATAGCTACGCCCCTGGCCGTCAGGTCAGTTTTGGAAGCCTGAACTACACTGCCGACATCCCCGGAGACTTGATCTTCGATGGATTCAAGCCCATGACAGGTGCGCCGAACAGTCACGATGAGCATGACTTAGATCTGCCATCGGACGGTGTTCGGGAGATCACACCTGCGGTTGCCCCGACTCTTAATCCGGAGCAGATCGTGCCATCCGAGGATGGGTGGATGGACCCCGCCACGGAGGCCGTACACTCAGCGGCGTTAGAGCTGAACACAGACTTCGCCTCCGATGAAGTCTGTGTCATCGGACCCTCGGACTCGTCTCCGGCCATAGGCTCTAAACCGCGTGCATCCATGCCTATCGAATCTGATTGGGCACCGATCATGGAGTTTACCCCCGCAGATATCTTTCAGCACTCGCCCTGTGGCGACGTGCTAAATTCACTGAAATCTCTCTTCCTGTCAGGAGACTCTTGGCCGAACTATGTCCGGCTTGAGTGGGAAGCGGACGACAAAGAAATTAGTTCCCCACCCAACACCCACTTAATAGGCACTGTCGACGACTTAACCAAAATGCTTGATTTCGACTCCGAAGACATCGACGATACGAATGACGATGCAGGAGAAGAACATGAACCACCCACTAAAGGGCGCTGGACAGCCACCTCATCATATGATATATATATTGTTGGAAATATGCCCTAGAGGCAATAATAAAAGCATTATTATTATATTTCCTTGTTCATGATAATTGTTTTTTATTCATGCTATAATTGTATTATCCGGAAATCGTAATACACGTGTGAATACATAGACCACAACATGTCCCTAGTGAGCCTCTAGTTGACTAGCTCGTTGGTCAACAGATAGTCACGGTTTCACGACTATGGACATTGGATGTCATTGACAGCGGGATCACATCATTAGGAGAATGATGTGATGGACAAGACCCAATCCTAAGCATAGCACAAGATCGTGTAGTTCGTTTTGCTAGAGCTTTTACAATGTCAAGTATCTCTTCCTTAGACCATGAGATCGTGTAACTCCCGGATACCGTAGGAGTGCTTTGGGTGTACCAAACGTCACAACGTAACAGGGTGACTATAAAGGTGCACTACAGGTATCTCCGAAAGTGTCATTGGGTTGACACGGATCGAGACTGGATTTGTCACTCCGCATGACTCCGGAGAGGTATCACTGGGCCCACTCGGTAGTGCATCATCATAATGACCTCAAAGTGACCAAGTGTCTGGTCACGGGATCATGCATTACTGATGCGAGTAAAGTGACTTGCCGGTAACGAGACCGAGCGAGGTATTGGGATACCGACGATCGAGTCTCGTGCAAGTAACATACCGTCGACAAAGGGAATAGTATACGGGTTGCTTGAATCCTTGACATCGTGGTTCATACGATGACATCATCGAGGAGCATGTAGGAGCCAACATGGGTATCCAGATCCCGCTGTTGGTTATTGACCCGAGAGCCGCCCTCGGTCATGTTCCAGATGTCTCCGAACCCGTAGGGTCTACACATAAGGTTCGGTGGCGCTTAGGGTTATTAGGAAGACTTGTATGTGATTACCGAATGTTGTTGAGTCCGGATGAGATCCCGGACTTCACGAGGAGTTCGGAAGGGTCCGGAGGTAAAGATTTATATATGGAAGTTGTCAAGCGGACACCGGAAAGTTTCGGGGCAGATCGGTATTGTACCGGGGCCGCCGGAAGGGTTCCGGGGGTCCACCGGGAGGGGCCACCCCTTCCTGGGAGCCACATGGGCTGCGTGGGGCAGGAGCCAGCCCCTGGTGGGCTGGGCGTGCCCCCCCCCTTGGGCCCTTGCGCCTAGGGTTGGGGGGGGACCCTAGAGGGGGCGCCCCCTTGCTTGGGGGGCAAGTTCCCCTCCACAGCCGCCCCCTCTAGATCCCATCTAGAGGGGCCGGCCCTCCTGCCCCTTCCCCTATAAATAGAGGGGTGAGGGAGGGCTGAACACCAGCCAAGGCGCAGCCCTCCCTACCCAACACCTCTCCTCCTCCGTGCGTGCTTGGCGAAGCCACAGCCGAGAGTCTTGCTGCACCAACACCACGCCGTCGTGCTGCCGTTGGAGCTGTCTTCCTCAACCTCTCCTTCCTCCTTGCTGGATCAAGACGGAGGAGACATCGTCCGTACCGTACGTGTGTTGAACGCAGAGGTGCTGTCCGTTCAAAGCACTTGGTCATCGATGATCTGAATCACGGCGAAAGTACGACTCCATCATCACCATCCCTTGAACGCTTCCTTTTCGATCTACAAGTGGTATGTAGATGCGAACTCTCTCTCTTGACTCGTTGCTTAGATGAACTCATAGATAGATCTTGGTGAAACCGTGGGAAAATTTTAATTTTCTGCAACGTTCCCCAACAGTGGCATCATGAGCTAGGTCTATGCGTAGTTCTCTATTGCACGCGAGTAGAACACAATTTGTTGTGGGCGTAGATCTTGTCAACTTGCTTGCCGCTACTAGTCTTATCTTGCTTCAGCGGTATTGTGGGATGAAGCGGCCG
The DNA here is from genome assembly GCA_021605145.1 of Aegilops bicornis. NCBI lineage: Eukaryota > Viridiplantae > Streptophyta > Magnoliopsida > Poales > Poaceae > Aegilops > Aegilops bicornis. Next base: position 1,058,535 of record JAHIAL010000096.1, read on the forward strand.
GACCAACCTTACACGTGCGCTTACGTGAGACCGGTTCCACCGACTAACATGCACTAGTTGCATAAGGTGGTGGCGGGTGTCTGTCTCTCCCACTTTAGTTGGAGCGGATTCGATGAAAAGGGTCCTTATGAAGGGTAAATAGAAGTTGACAAAATCACGTTGTGGTTATTCGTAGGTAAGAAAGCGTTCTTGCTAGAACCCAATTGCAGCCATCGTAAAAGATGCAACAACAATTAGAGGGCGCCTAACTTGTTTTTGCAGCAATTGTCATGTGATGTGATATGGCCAGAAGTTGTGATGAATGATGAATGATATATTGTGATGTATGAGATCATGTTCTTGTAATAGGAATCACAACTTGCATGTCGATGAGTATGACAACCGCAGGAGCCATAGGAGTTGTCTTTATTTTTGTATGACCTGCGTGTCATTGAAGAACGCCATGTAAATTACTTTACTTTATTGCTAAACGCGTTAGCCATAGAAGTAGAAGTAGTCGTTGGCGTGACAACTTCATGAAGACACGATGATGGAGATCATGATGATGGAGATCATGGTGTCATGCTGGTGACAAGATGATCATGGAGCCCCGAAGATGGAGATCAATGGAGCTATATGATATTGGCCATATCATGTCACTACTATATATAATTGCATGTGATGTTTATTATGTTTATGCATCTTGTTTACTTAGAACGACGGTAGTAAATAAGATGATCCCTTACAACAATTTCAAGAAGTGTTCTCCCCTAACTGTGCACCGTTGCTAAAGTTAAATGCGTTTCAAGCACCACGTGATGATCGGGTGTGATAGATCCTTACGTTCACATACAACAGTGTAAGATAGTTTTACACATGCAAAACACTTAGGGTTAACTTGACGAGCCTAGCATGTACAGACATGGCCTCGGAACACGGAGACCGAAAGGTCGAACACGAGTCGTATGGAAGATACGATCAACATGAGAATGTTCATCGACAATGACTAGTCCGTCTCACGTGATGATCGGACACGGCCTAGTCGACTCGGATCGTGTAAACACTTAGATGACTAGAGGATGTCTAATCTGAGTGGGAGTTCATTAAAATAATTTTGATTAGATGAACTTAATTATCATGAACTTAGTCTAAAACTTTTGCATAATATGTCTTGTAGATCAAATGGCCAACGCTCATGTCAACTTGAACTTCAACGCGTTCCTAGAGAAAACCAATTTGAAAGATGATGTAAGCAACTATACGGACTGGGTCCTAACACGAGGATCATCCTCATAGCTGCCAGAAACAATATGTCCTAGAAGGACCGCTAGGTGATGCACCTGTCCCGGAAGAACCAAGACATTATGAATGCTTGGCAGTCTCGTCTTGATGATTACTCCCTCGTTCGATGCGGCATGCTTTACAACTTAGAACCGGGGCTCCAAAAGCGTTTTGAGCAACACGGAGCATATGAGATGTTCGAGGAGCTGAAACTAGTTTTCCAAGCTCATGCCCGGTCGAGAGATATGAAGTCTCCGACAAGTTCTATAGTTGTAAGATGGAGGAAAACAGTTACATCGGTGAGCACATACTCAAAATGTCCGGTTGCACAACCGCCTGTCCCAGCTGGACATAAACCTCCCGGACGAGGCGGTCATTGACAGAATCCTTCATCGCTCCACCAAGCTACAAGAGCTTTGTGATGAACTACAATATGCAGGGGATGGTGAAGACCATTCCGAAGTATTCTCTATCTTTGAAGTCGTGAGAGGTTGAAATCAAGAAAGAACATCAAGTGTTGATGGTCAATAAAACCACTAAGTTCAAGAAGGGCAAGGGCAAGAAGAACTTCAAGAAGGACGGCAAGGAGGTTTGCGGCCGCTAAAGCAAGTTGCCGGGAAGAAGTCAAAGAATGGACCCAAACCTGAGACAGAGTGCTTTTTATTGCAAAGGAAGGGCCCTTTGGGCGGAACTGCCCCAAATACTTAGCGGACAAGAAGGCCGGCAACACTAAAGGTATATTTGATATACATGTAATTGATGTGTACCTTACCGATTACTCGTAGTAACTCCCGGTATTTGATACCGTGCCGTTGCTCATATTTGTAACTCACAGCAGAGCTGCGGAATAAACGGAGACTGGCGAAGGGCGAGGTGGATGCTTGGCGTCGGGAATGGTTCCAGAGTCGATGTGATCGCCGTCGGCACGCTACCTCTACATTTACCCTACGGGATTAGTTTTGAACCTTAATAATTGTTATTTGGTGCCAAGTTTGAGCATGAACATTGTATCTGGATCTCGTTTGATACAAGATGGCTACTCATTTAAATCCGAGAATAATGGTTGTTCTATTTATATGAGAGATATGTTTTATGGTCATGCTTCGATGGTCAATGATTTATTCTTAATGAGTCTCGAACGTAATGTTACACATATTCATAGCGTGAATACCAAAAGATGTAAAGTTGATAATGATAGTCCCACATACTTGTGGCATTGCCGCCTTGGTCACATTGGTGTCAAGCGCATGAAGAAGCTCCATGCTGATGGACTTTTAGTCTCTCGATTATGAATCATTTGACACATGCGAACCATGCCTTATGGGCAAAATGACCAAGACTCCGTTCTCCGGAACAATGGAGCGAGCAACCAACTTATTGGAAATCATACATACCGATGTGTGCGGTCCAATGAGCGTTGAGGCTCGCGGAGGATATCGTTATGTTCTCACTCTCACAGACGACTTAAGTAGATATGGGTATGTCTACTTGATGAAACACAAGTCTAAGACCTTTGAAAAGTTCAAGGAATTTCAGAATGAGGTAGAGAATCAACGTGACCGAAAAATAAAATTCTTCTGATCAGATCGTGGAGGAGAATATTTAAGTCACGAATTTGGTACACACTTAAGAAAATGTGGAATCGTTTCACAACTCACGCCGCTGGAACACCTCAAGCGTAACGATGTGTCCGAACGTCGTAATCGCACTCTATTGGATATGGTGCGATCTATGATGTCTCTTACCGATTTACCGCTATCTTTTGGGGATACGCTCTAGAGACAGCTACATTCACTTTAAATAGGGCACCGTCTAAATCCGTTGAGACGACACCGTATGAATTATGGTTTGGGAAGAAACCTAAGCTGTCGTTTCTAAAAGTTTGGGGATGCGATGCTTATGTCAAGAAACTTCAACCTGAAAAGCTCGAACCCAAGTCGGAAAAATGCGTCTTCATGGGATACCCTAAAGAAACCATTGGGTATACCTTCTACTTAAGATCCGAGGGCAAGATCTTTGTTGCCAAGAACGGATCCTTTCTGGAAAAAGAGTTTCTCTCGAAAGAAGTAAGTGGGAGGAAAGTAGAACTCGATGAAGTACTACCTCTTGAACGGGAAAGTAGTGCAGCTCGGGAAAATGTTCTGTGATGCCTACACCCACCGAAGAGGAAAATAATGATGATGATCAAGGTACTTCGGATCAAGTTGCTCTTGAACTCGTAGGTCCACGAGGACACGTTCCGCACCAGAGTGGTACGGCAACCCTGTCCTGGAAATCATGTTGTTAGACAACGGTGAACCTTCGAACTATGAAGAAGCGATGACGGGCCCAGATTCCAACAAATGGCTAGAAGCCATGAAATCCGAGATAGAATCCATGTATGAAAACAAAGTATGGACTTTGACTGACTTGCCCGATGATCGTGACGATAGAAAACAAATGGATCTTTAAGAAGAAGACGGACGCGGATGGTAATGTCACCATCTATAAAGCTCGACTTGTCGCTAAGGGTTATCGGCAAGTTCAAGGGATTGACTACGATGAGACTTTCTCTCCGTAGCTAAGCTTAAGTCCGTCCGAATCATGTTAGCAATTGCCGCATACTATTATTATGAGATATGGCAGATGGGCGTCAAAACAGCGTTCCTTAACGGTTATCTTAAGGAAGAGCTGTATATGATGCAGCCGGAAGGTTTTGTCGATCCTAAGAATGCTAACAAAGTATGCAAGCTCCAGCGATCCATTTATGGGCTGGTGCAAGCATCTCGGAGTTGGAACATTCGCTTTGATGAGATGATCAAAGCGTTTGGTTTATGCAGACTTATGGAGAAGCCTGCGTTTACAAGAAAGTGAGTGGGAGCTCTGTAGCATTTCTCATATTATATGTAGATGACATACTTTTGATGGGAAATGATGTAGAATTCTTGGACAGCATTAAGGCCTACTTGAATAAGTGTTTTTCAATGAAGGACCTTGGAGAAGCTGCTTATATATTAGGCATCAAGATCTATAGAGATAGATCGAGACGCCTCATAGGTCTTTCACAAAGCACATACCTTGATAAGATTTTGAAGAAGTTCAAAATGGATCAGTCCAAGAAAGGGTTCTTGCCTGTACTGCAAGGTGTGAGATTGAGCTCAGCTCAATGCCCGACCACGGCAAAAGATAAAGAAGAGATGAGCGTCATCCCCTATGCCTCAGCGATAGGTTCTAGAGAAAATTCCTTATTTGACACTACCTTAAAATCTGCTTCCTTATTTGACACTGAAAAAGTTTTTCTTCCCTATTTGACACAAGTTCTAAATTTTATTCCCTATATGATATTTTCGTCCATTTTGAGCCTAAATGACACCTGAAAAGACTCTTTTGCCCCTCATGTGGTATGTTTGTGTGCGGGGCAGTAGTGCACACACGCAGGGGAAGTAGCGCACACACGAAGCAGCACATACACATGCAACAACACACACACACGCACGCACACACGCAGCAACACACGCGCGCGCGCACACACACACACGCACACACACGCAGCAACACACATGAACGCGCACACATACACAGCAGCACACACATACACAGCAGCGCACACACACACACGCAGCAACACACATGAACGCGCACACATACACAGCAGCACACACATAAACAGCAGCGCACACACACACACGCATGCAGCACATAGGAACGCAACAGCACACACACACGTGCACGTACACACGCAGTAGCAAACACACACACAGTAGCAGCAGCACATGTGCGCCAAGCACTCCACGCACGCAACAGCACACACACGCAAGATACACACACATACCGCATGAGGGGCAAAATGGTCTTTTTACGTGTCATTTAGGCTCAAAATGGACGGAATTGTCATATAGGGAATAAAATTTAGGATTGGTGCCAAATAGGGAAAAAGAACTTTTTTAGTGTCAAATAAGGAACCAGATTTTAATACAGTGTCAAATAAGGAATTTTCTCTAGGTTCTATTATGTATGCCATGCTGTGTACCAGACCTGATGTAAACCTTGCCGTAAGTTTGGTAGGAAGGTACCAAAGTAATCCTGGCAAGGAACACTGGACAGCGGTCAAGAATATCCTGAAGTACCTGAAAAGGACAAAGGACATGTTTCTCGTTTATGGAGGTGACGAAGAGCTCGTCGTAAAGGGTTACGTCGACGCTAGCTTCGATTTGAATCCTGGATGACTCTAAGTCACAAACCGGATCGTGTTTATGTTGAATGGTGGAGCAGTTAGCTGGTGCAGCTGCAAGCAGAGCGTCGTGGCGGGATCTACATGTGAAGCGGAGTACATGGCAGCCTCGGAGGCAGCGCATGAAGCAATTTGGGTGAAGGAGTTCATCACCGACCTAGGAGTCATACCCAATGCGTCGGGGCCGATCAAACTCTTCTGTGACAACACTGGAGCTATTGCACTCGCCAAGGAGCCCAGGTTTCACAAGAAGACCAGGCACATCAAGCGTCGCTTCAACTCCATCCGTGAAAATGTTCAAGATGGAGACATAGAAATTTGCAAAGTGCATACGGATCTGAATGTCGCAGATCCGTTGACTAAACCTCTCTCGCGAGCAAAACATGATCAACACCAGAACTCTATGGGTGTTCGATTCATCACAATGTAACTAGATTATTGACTCTAGTGCAAGTGGGAGACTGTTGGAAATATGCCCTAGAGGCAATAATAAAAGCATTATTATTATATTTCCTTGTTCATGACAATTGTCTTTTATTCATGCTATAATTGTATTATCCGGAAATCGTAATATACGTGTGAATACATAGACCACAACATGTCCCTAGTGAGCCTCTAGTTGACTAGCTCGTTTAATTGACGAGATAGTCACGGTTTCCTGACTATGGACATTGGATGTCATTGACAAGCGGGATCACATCATTAGGAGAATGATGTGATGGACAAGACCCAATCCTAAGCATAGCACAAGATCGTGTAGTTCGTTTTGCTAGAGCTTTTACAATGTCAAGTATCTCTTCCTTAGACCATGAGATCGTGTAACTCCCGGATACCGTAGGGAGTGCTTTGGTGTACCAAACGTCACAACGTAATCGGGTGACTATAAAGGTGCACTACAGGTATCTCCGAAAGTGTCTGTTGGGTTGACACGGATCGAGATCGGGATTTGTCACTCCGTATGACGGAGAGGTATCACCGGGCCCACTCGGTAGTGCATCATCATAATGAGCTCAAAGTGACCAAGTGTCCGTCACGGGATCATGCATTACTGATGCAGTAAAGTGACTTGCCGTAACGAGACTGAACGAGGTATTGGGATACCGACGATCGAAGTCTCGGGCAAGTAACATACCGTCGAGAAAGGGAATAGTATACGGGGTTGCTTGAATCCTTGACATCGTGGTTCATCCGATGACATCATCGAGGAGCATGTGGAGCCAACATGGGTATCCAGATCCCGCTGTTGGTTATTGACCGAGAGCCGTCTCGGTCATGTCTCGCATGTCTCCCAACCCGTAGGGTCTACACATAAGGTTCTGGCGCTTAGGGTTATTAGGAAGACTTGTATGTGATTACCGAATGTTGTTGAGTCCGGATGAGATCCCGGACGTCACGAGGAGTTCCGAAGGGACCGGAGGTAAAGATTTATATATGGGAAGTTGTCAAGCGGACACCGAAAGTTTCGGGGCATATCGGTATTGTACTGGGGCCACCGGAAGGGTTCCGAGGTCCACTGGAGGGGCCACCCTTCCGGGGGCCACATGGGCTGCGTGGGGCAGGAGCCAGCCCCTGGTGGGCTGGGCGCCCCACCCCCTTGGGCCCTTGCGCCTAGGGTTGGGGGGGGGAACCCTAGAAGGGGCGCCCCCCTTGCTTGGGGGGCAAGTTCCCCTCACAGCCGCCCCCCTCTAGATCCCATCTAGAGGGGCCGGCCCCCCTTGCCCCTTCCCCTATAAATAGAGGGGTGAGGGGAGGGCTGAACACCCAAGCCAAGGCGCAGCCCCTCCCCTACCCAACACCTCTCCTCCTCCGTACGTGCTTGGCGAAGCCCTGTCGGAGTACTGCTGCACCAACAACACCACGCCGTCATGCTGCCGTTGGAGCTGTCTTCCTCAACTCTCCTTCCTCCTTGCTGGATCAAGACGGAGGAGACGTCGTCCGTACCGTACGTGTGTTGAACGCGGAGGTGTTGTCCGTTCAACACTTGGTCATCAGTGATCTGAATCACGGCGAGTACGACTCCATCATCACCATCCCCTTGAACGCTTCCGCACTCGATCTACAGGTGGTATGTAGATGCAAACTCACTCCCTTGACTCGTTGCTTAGATGAACTCATAGATGGATCTTGGTGAAACCGTAAGAAAAATTTTAATTTTCTGCAACGTTCCCCAACATATATATATAGGTAACATTATTCTAAGCGTGAGTGTAGAATAGCTTATTCTACACCTCCTAGTAACACTATGTACAAAATCTACTAAAAGCGGTGTACAAAATGTAGTAATTTGGAAAATAATTTTTTTATCATCTAAGTTTGTAATTTACTACATTTTACGAAAATTACTATATTTTACATAGTGTGTTACTGTATGTTGTATGTACCGTTACTGGGGTGTAGAATAAGCTATTCTACGCTCACGCTTAGTTTAGCGTTACTATATATATATATATATATATATATATATATATATATATATATATATATATGATGGACACACCCAAAGAAAACAACGGCAGGAACGGAAGGATGCAGGATAATCCTCTTGAGAAGCAACCAAAGCGACGACGTCAGCGCCGCTCTAAATCCCGCCACAGTAAAAATAGCGATAACAGTGCAAGAAAGAATAACACCCTGATTGACTCCAAAGGCAACGACGACCCCCTGAACCCAGCGATGGAGCAGGATGAGCCAGGGGGCGGCGAACATAGTCCGGGGTCGCTGTCCGATCATAGCGATGGCAGAGATAAAACTCATAAACCTATCTCCGGAGAGGAGAACAGTCCGGACGACGATGCACTCATCATCCCGGAAAGTCACTTGGAACAAAAGAACCTCCATAGGAGGCTTATCGCCACCGCGAGGAGCTTCAAGAAGCAGAAGCAAAGGCTTAAGGCCGCGCAGGATACGCTCAACCGCAGAACAAAATGCTCGACACTGAAGAAAAATACGGTGGCAATCGGCACAAAAAGAGCTACCCAAAGCGCAAGCTGCTGCACGAATTCGACGGCGAGGCTATAAAGCCCATTCCGCCGAAAAATAATACGACCGATCAGCCGGGCCGACCACCCTGTGGACGCGACAGGGCGGCCAACGGCGTCGCACACAAGTCAGCACACGATTTACGCGAGCACCTTAAGAAAAAAGCCGGTATGGCCAGGTCCATCTATGGATCTAGGAAGCATGCTCCGGCGCAGGAATCAACACCGAACACTACAACCGTCGGAAGCATACCAAGACACATCCAAATATCGGGGTGCCGCGCACCCCCTGTGCTTCACCGATGAGGTGCTGGATCATGAATTTCCAGAGGGATTTAAACCCGTAAACATAGAGGCATACGACGGAACGACAGACCCTGCGGTCTGGATTGAGGACTTTATTCTTCGCATCCACATGGCTCGTGGAGATGATCTCCACGCCATCAAATACCTGCCCCTAAAGCTGAAAGGACCAGCTCGGCACTGGTTGAAAAGCCTCCCCGAAAACTCAATTGGAAGTTGGGACGAACTTGAGGATGCTTTCAGGGCTAATTTTCAAGGGACCTATGTCCGACCTCCGCACGCAGACGATTTAAGTCACATAATCCAACAACCAGGAGAGTCACCCCGTAAGCTTTGGAACAGGTTTCTCATTAAGAAGAACCAAATCGTCGACTGCCCGGACGCTGAAGCCTTAGCGGCTTTCAAACACAGTGTCCGGGACGAATGGCTCGCCAGACACCTCGGCCAGGAAAAACTGAGGACAATGGCAGCCCTAACAGGCCTCATAACCCGCTTTTGCGCGGGCGAGGACAGTTGGTTGGCCCGCAGCGGCACCAGCGACCCAGGCACATCCGAAGTCAGGGATGGCAATGGGAAGCCGCGACGCAATAAAAACAAGTGTCAAAACAAGGAGGACAGCCCAGACAACACGACGGTAAACGCCGGATTCAGGGGCTCTCAACCCGGTCAACGGAAAAAGCCATTTAAAGGCAGCAGAGATGGACGGTCCAGCCTAAACAAAATTCTAGACAGATTATGTCAGATTCACGGCACCCCCGAAAAAGCTGCAAATAACACCAACAGAGAATGCTGGGTCTTTAAGCAGGCCGGCAAGCTAAACGCCGAACACAAGGGGAGGGAGGTGCCAAGTGAAGACGAGGACGAACCGCGCCAGCCGAACACCGGGGGAGAGAAAAAGAATTCCATCAGAGGTCAAAACAGTGAACATGATTTACGCAACTCACATACCAAAGAGGAGGCGCAAACGCGCACTCCGAGACGTATACGCTGTAGAGCCCGTCGCCCCCAAATTTCACCCATGGTCGGCCTGCCCGATCACTTTCGATCACAGGAATCATCCGACTAGTATCCGACATGGAGGTTCGGCTGCCTTGGTGCTCGACCCAATAATCAACGGATACCATCTCACCCGAGTTCTTATGGACGGCGGCAGTAGTCTTAATTTTATATATCAGGACACTGTCCGCAAAATGGAGATAGACCCGTTAAGAATCAGCCAAAGCAATACTACCTTTAAAGGAGTAATACCAGGCGTAGAGGCCCGCTGCACGGGCTCTCTGATACTAGAGGTTGTATTCGGTTCACCCAACAACTTCCGAAGCGAAGACCTAATCTTCGACATCGCTCCATTCCGAAGCGGCTACCATGCATTACTCGGAAGAACGGCCTTCGCATTACGCTTATCTTAAACTTAAGATGCCCGGTCCACGTGGTGTCTTCACAATTAGCGGAAATACAGAGCGTTTCTTACGTGCGAAAGAATATGTGGCGCCTTTAGTAGACGAACCACTGAACGGCCTCTCCAAACAGAATAAATGATCGGTCGTCAAGACCACGGACACGGTTAGATAGCCATGGAGAGGTTTCTGACTGCGCTCGTCTTCTACGAGGCGCCCCTGGATGAATACGGCATGTTGATGATGACATCTAGGGTGATCAAGCCGCTGGTGCCCGCTGGCTCGATGAAGCTGGCGGCTGCTGCGCCTCGATGAAGCTGGCGGCTGCTGCGCCCAAGGCTGAGGATGCGTACGCCCGGAAGAAGCCTGGATTCTGCGACGAGACGATCACGCAGCGGCGTACTGGCTATGAGCTTGCGTTCGATGGTCTCAGCTGCTTCGACACCGTCGTTGTGCACCAAGCATGAAAAGTGATTGATTCATTGTATGTTTGTTTGGACGTGTGTAATGGCACCGCCGTTCTTTCATTTTGATCTCTATATATATAGGACTTGGATCAATTGGGATGCTAACAATCTTTAAAAAAAATTGTATTGTTGCCATGTGCTAACTAGTGATGGTTTCTTTATTCGATCGCACTGTCTTATTATTGCATCTGTGTTCCTAGTGCGTGCCTGGCTGCGTCCCAGCCCCGCAGCCAAAAGCACCTTCATCCGTCCCCCCACCTCCCCCCCCCCACCCCCCTCCTCGCCGTCGCTGATCGTTGCGGCGGGGACAAGGCCCCGGGTTCGGACTGTGGCGGCGGGTCTTCTCCCCGAGAGAATTCCTTATTTGGCCATTTTTAAAAATTTGATTTCCTATTTGGCCCAAAATAAAATTTCTTCCCTATTTGACACCTAAATTAAATTTTGTTCCTTATACGACACTTCCGTCCATTTTAGGCAGTAGCAGGGTTAAGTGCAAGGTGAAAAGACCATTTTGCCCCTATGATTAGTTCATCACGTTTTAAACTACAGTGCTACACATAGTATGCCAATTAGCACATCGTTCTGAATTTGATTGCATGTTCCAAAGTACAGTATTATACATAGTCACATCACAATCACATACTACTAAATCCTCTAATTAAACACGGTCTCCTACACGGCTCGGCACCAGGAGCAAGTACATATGTATATGTTACTTATACCGTGAGAAAAAGGAAATGAAGAGATTAACACGAGCGACACGCTGCCGTGGCAATCAGTCGGTGTCCCCTGTTCTCGCATGCGTGTCTCTCGAGTTGTGACATCGATCTACTAGCAGGCGACTTGTACTTAATACGTGCAAGTGCATCTAGTGAAAATTGATCCAGCTGCCTATTTATTGCTTGTACGCGAGTATCCGATCGGCGCCCCGAAAGTAATCACCCGTGGCTAGCTTATACGTGCATCTCGGCGAAATGTACTGGGACGTATTACGAGCTATGACTCGACGGAAAGTACACGACGAGTCACGACCTGTGCCAACATCCTCTTCCACCAATTACCTTTCGTTTGTTGCACGTGTCGCTTAGATTGCCGGATCGCGTCCAGCCTCGAAGGCATCGGGGCCGTAGATGTCGACGCCATGGCCGCTCCACCGCTCTATCCATGGCCTCACTGGCGGGCTTGGGCATCGCTGTGCTATCCGCAAAAAAAGGTACTGTAATGACCATCGATATGCTAGTACAAGTTTGGATGTTTTGTACAGCTTTTACATGCACAGACAGATTTACCTTAGGAACGAAATACTGGAGCTTTCATATACATCGGCAGCATCTGTTGAACATCCATAACACGTGTGAACTGATTTCTTTTTAACTACACCCAGGGTAGTTACACACGACACTAGGGGCAAATGGTCTTTCTACTTTGCACATAACCCCATTACTGCTTAAAATGGACGAAAGCGTCGTATGAGAAATAGAATTAACTTTAGGTGTCAAATAATGGGGAAAAGTTTATTTTGGGCCAAATAGGGAAGCAAATTTTAAGAAAGGGTCAAATAAGGAATTGTCTCCTTCTCCCCTGTCGTCCGATTCGATTGCAGTACTCGTCTCCAAGTGTCATCTCCAACGAAGGTCTGTATCCATGCACGTTGGCCACCATGCATGGTCCGATTCGGTCCGCTCAGATCGTCCCAAAAGGCTGGCGGCGCAAGGCCCGGCAGTGCCCCTTCGGTAGCGGCGGCCACGAGTAAGCCTGGGATGGAGCGGACCCGCTTGTCGTTGCAACGCCTCAATGTTGACGCAGCAGCAACACACTGCCATGCATACAAAGCGTACAACGCGTATCCATGCGGCGGTGGACAGAAATATTGTGCCGATCTGTGTTGCCAGTGACGCGGTGTGTTATTAGCAGATCCGATATCTATCTGTCTATCTATCTATACTACATACTAAATCTATACTCCCTAGAAATTACCACGTTAATAAGATTTTACAACATGTTCATCTAGTAGGACCGAGTTATTATGGTGTAGATTAACCCATATAATCCTTCTATGCATCCATGTTCTATCTTGTTTTTCAACAAAGTTCTTTCATCACTCTCATACCAAAAAGAGATAATCCTATGTCTCCTTCTGATTTCAGACCTATTTCACTTCTGAATTGCACTATCAAAATCATCACCAAGCTTCTAGCCAACAGACTTCAAAAGACGATTCTCAAGATTGTTCACACTAATCTATATGGCTTTCTCAAATCAAGATCAATTCAGACTGTTTAGCCTGGGCTTTTGAATTCATCCATCAATGCAAACAATCAAAGAGATAGCTCATCATACATAAGCTTGATTTTGAAAAGGGTTTTGATCTTATTGAGCACAAGGCTGTAATCAATATTCTAAAAGCTAGAGGCTTTGGAAACAGGTGGATGATGTGGATTAAAATGCTTCTGGATTCAGGGTCTTCAGCAGTTCTACTTAATGGGATTTCTGCCAAACAATTTCAATGCAAAAAGGAGGTTAGACAAGGGGATCCTGTTTCTCCCTTGTTGTTTGTGTTGGCAGCTAATCTACTTCAAACTGTGCTAAACAATGCAATGCAAGCCCCTCTTAATCAAACCCAGACTTTCCACTCATCCACTATGCTGATGACATAGTGATGATTTTACCTGCAGTGCCTAGTCAGAGTAGTCAAGTAAATAATCTTTTCAAACACTATGTTGCACAGACTGGGTTGAATTTTTTTATTATGGAAAATCAGTGATCATCCCTCTTAATGTGAATCCTCAAACTTTGACCATGATTCTTAATGAATTGGGATGTAAACACGGAAGTCTTCCATTTACCTATTTGGGGCTGCCCCTGAGTGATCACAGACTGAAAGTGGAAAATTTCAATCCCATATGCCAAAAAAATTGAAAGAAGATTGAGTGGATGCTCCAGCCTGCTGTCCTATGATGGTAGACTCCTCCTTGCAAAAGTTGTGTTCTTTGCATTGCCTATGTTCTTCATGAGTACTTTGGCTCTTCCGGCAAGCACCATGGTACAAATCAACTAATATTTAAGGCATTTCTTTTGGAGAAAAAATGGACAAGATCATCAAAGGACCAGCTCTTATCTCTTGGAAGAAGGTCTGTCAACCAAAGGATCAAGGGGGGTTAGGCATACTAGATATTGCTCATAACAATAGGACACTCCTGATGAAAAATCTCCACAAGTTTTTCCATAGAGGATTTGCCATGGGTTAAACTAATCTGGGATACTTACTACATCACACATCTTCCAGGGCATAAGATGGAAGATTCCAGTTGGTGGAAGAGTCATTTAAAGCTCCTGCCACTGTTCAAAGAGAACTACCAATGCACAATGGGTGATGGACAAACTGTCATTTTTTGGCAGACAAGTGGTTAGACGCTTCACTCATCAACAAATTCCCACAGCTGCATTCCTGTGAAAAGAAGGATACAAAGTCAGTAGCCAATTGCATACAGACAACTGAATGAGCTTCAAAATCTCGTGACTATGAATTGGAATGAGCAGAGAAGGGATAAATGGAAGGCATCTGGGCAAGGTCAACAATATTCATCAATCAGAATGTATAAAGCCACTTGGCCCAAGACTGAAAGTAATATGCTGTTCAAATGGAAATGGAAGACTTCTAACAGACTAAGGCAATTTTCTTTCTGGCTACTACTACATGTTAGAATCAACATCAGAAATCTGTTGAGGAGATAGCATATGCAGCTAGACAACTACAATTATATTCATTGTCGGGAGCATACCGAAGAAAACATTGAGGTACCTTTTCTAGGATTGTACCTTTGCACAAGAATGCTGGGAATGAATTGTTCCAAACAGAAAACTAGGAATATCAAGCTTCTATGACATTATGATTTTACACTCCTCTCTCCCAAAAGAATTTGCCATCGACATCATTATCCAAGGCTGTTGGAGAATCTGGACTCTGGAAAATGGATAGATTTTTAGAAAGGAGGTGCCGAGTATTAACTGCTGGAAGTTTTGGGTCAAAGAAGATTTGAGTCTTTCACAACACAGGATCAAAGCAAGATTTTTGGACAGATTTAAGGAATGGATTACTACACATATCTATGATGATTGTAGAGGATATAGTTATTGATCCTTAATGTTATCATGTTCCAGAGATTAGGAATCTGATAAGTACCCCCTCCGTCCGGAAATACTTGTCATCAAAATGGATAAAAAGGGATGTATCAAGAACTAAAATACGTCTAGATACATCTTCTTTTATCCATTTTGATGACAAGTATTTCCGGACAGAGGGAGTAGCTCTTAGTGGGGTTTTGCATTTTTCTTTTTATTCTTTGCAAATATTCTTTCTTATATTAATTTACGAAAATTACGTAGAACAATTGTTCTACGGTTTCGGCTTAAAAAAACTCCAGGGAAAACACATGATAATTTATGGGCTCCACGTTCAATTTTTTTCCAACAAACTTCACGTTCAAGCTAGAGAACATTCAATCTTTTTTCCTAAACAAACGATCCAGGGAAAACACGTGATGTTTATGGCCCCCATGATCAATTTCCCTCCCACAAAACTCCATTTTTTCTTTTGCGGGGTAAGAAACTCAATGTTCAATCTAGGTAAAACTTCTAATATTCGAGACACTCCCCTAGAAATTCCCATGTTAATCTGAGTAACTAGAAAAAGTATAGACTGTCAATCTATGGGTATGAATTATTATGGCTTAGATTAAACAAAGTCATGTAATGTAACAAACTCCATTTATCTCCCTCGATCAATTTTTTTCGATGACCTCCCACAACTCCTTATATCTCCCACGACCAGATTATTCCTAGATGGCCTCCCTCGATGAAATCAGCTCCATGTATCCCTGCAGGACACAATAGTCCTATCTCATAATGCTAATAATTCTTCCTGCCAAAGGCTTGACCCCATCTGTTCTATCTAGATATATTGAGGCCTTGGTTCCCTCTTGGTTGTGCATGCGGATTGATTTCATTTTTCTGTCCTCCAAGCACCACCTAGGTTTCGCCCTTAGGTCTTATTGCGCTGTTGGACTGTAGGGCATCCTTTCCCCCCCATACGATATCAATAACAAACAGGGCATGGGTGGACTGTAGGAGAAATAGAAAGATTGCTCTTTCATGGATCTGCGGCTACAAATAATTGGGATGGATCGTTTTCTTTCTTTGTGATTTTATTTCAAAGCATTGCTTTTGTTTCGTGGATTTTGTAGCACAAGAACCAACAGAGAGCAGTTGCAGGTGTGATATGTCAGAGATGATAGATTCCATCCATTAGAAGCAGGGAGTAGCCGTGTTCCAGATTTTATTGGAACTTAGAAGTTGTCTTCAGGATTTCACTTGCAGGTCTAATCAAAGTTTCTCCCTCATGTCAAGCAGGATGACAAGAAAATCCGCCAAATCCACAAACAAAAGCAATGATTCATTGTTTTAGACATGTCGCTTACACAGGGTCAAAACTAGACATGTGTCCAACCATAGGTTCGTAAAGACATGTAATTAGTAGCTTATGCTTCTCATCATAACTTTAAGTTGCAACAAATGGATGTGAAGAGTGCTTTTCTTAATGCTCCCATTAATGAGTTGGTGTATGTCAAACAACCCCCCGGGTTCGAGGACACCCCTACTTCCCGGATCATGTGTATCAACTCGATAAGGCACTCTATGGCCTTAAACAAGCCCCACGTGCGTGGTATGTTGCCCCATGGTAGATTTGATCAACTGTAGTACCGCGTTGTTGTCATGGTTGTGCTCAGATCTAAATTGTGGATTCGGATCTGACACCGTGCGGTACTACCGCATCTCCGGTGCGGTACTACCGCTCCCCAGGAGCGGTACTACCGCGTGAGGCGCGGCACGAAAATTTTACTGGCTCTCCGAGATACGGTACTACCGTGACACCCTAGCGCGGTACTACCGTGGCTAGGAGCAGCACTGAACTTTTAGTACCGCGCAGCCCTGCGGTACTACCATTGTCTCAAATCCCTCATGTGGCAATTATCACGTGCTAGTTCTACTTGTTTCACCTCCTTTGTTGTGGTATTTTCATTGATCCTTCTTGCCTCTCGTTCGTGTTTTGTGTTTTGTGTCTTAGGTGGTGGCTCCGGTGCTCCTGCTCGTCGTACCAATCCCAGTCGTGACACGGGCTCCCAGCGTCTGCGAAACCAAGACGAAGCTCCAGAGGGCTCCAATGACCCCCAACGCAGGACCAAGACCACCGCCACCAAGACCAAGGAGCCCACGAGGGGCATGGATGAGATACCGCTTGCTGAGTTTATTTCTCGAAGGAAGGTCAATCCCTATGTGAATCCTCGTGCCAACATCAGAGGGAATGACTTGTTCTGGACCAAGCAACAGAATCTCATTTATCTGGATGTTATCAAGGGCAATCAGAACATATATGTGGACGTGGACTAGATTGCTATGGTTCACATGAGGGAGGATATGCACCGTGAATACTTTGGTGAGGCTCTGGACCTAGCGGAGCAGTTCGGCATCGAGTATGTGATCTCTTTCCATATGGATTTTGATCCTGAGATTGTGGCTCAGTTCTTTGCTTCGGTCCACTTTCATCCTGATGAGGAACGGAACATGACCTGGATGACCAATGGACATCAAATCACTGCTACTTGGAAGGAGTTCATGGGTTTTCTCAGAGTGCCTGATGAGGGGCTCAACACACCTGTTGGTGTTCGCCCTCATGCCAACGCCGAGTCAGCTAGAAAGGACAAGCTTCAGCAGTACTATGTTGAGAAGAAACTGGCCAATAACAAGACAACGTGGGTGCTCAACCCGTTCCTTGACATCATGCACCGGATCTTCCGAAACTCACTATTTCCACGCATTGGGGACAAGGACAAGGTGCATGCCTATCTTGTGGATATGATGCTCATCTGTGAGGAGGCACGGCTCTCTCAAACTCAACCACTTGACGTCTCCCACATCATGTGGTGCGAGCTTCGGTTTGTGGGATTCCACCGTAAGGTACCCATCTATGGACCATATATGTTCCTCTTGATCTCGAAGACTTGGGAGAAGCTCTATCCCACTGAGGAGTTTTTCGCCCCTGACTGGATCCGTCATGACCCCATCAGACTCCGCATCAAGCCCCAGTGGGCTAACACTACTACTCGAGCCGAGGCTAAGGCTGCTAGGATGGAAGTTGATGAGGATGAGTTTGAGGAGGAAGAAGCTGATGAGGATAGCTCTGCTGGGTATGCCCCTCCCTCTTCTGAGCCATCTTGGGCTAAGAAGTTGAAGGCCAAGATGAAGGCCTTGTTCTGCATGCAAGCCCAGGGGCAATACAGGGCTCATTTTACTTCCAAGGAGAGCCGCCGCCGCGACAAGAAGATCTTCAAGATATTTGGTGAGGAGATGTCCAGTGGGTCTGAGAAGCATATCACTCCAGAGGCCGAATGGATAGCTAAGCAAGGATTTTAGTCGACTGAGTCTGAGGAGGAGCCCATCCCCGCCGCCGAGTCTGACGAGGAGCGTGCGAGTGACTACTCCGCTTGAGCCACCACTTGTGTTGTAGGTGTCCTCTCTGCCTTTTTGGCATCTCGATGCCAAAGGGGGAGAGAGTGTAGGGATTTGCGAGTCGTGTGTCGTGTTTGTGTTTTCTTTGCTTGCGTTTGTTTCGTTGAACCTTGTTTGCTTTGGTTTGGTTTGCACTTGTGAGACTTATCTATCATATGGTGTAAGACATATGCACTCTATCGTACCTTATTGAGCTTATGTTATCTTGTGTTACTCATATTATGCTCATATTTACTATCTTGCTTACTGTTAGCCTTATTATTGCAAGATATGCCTTGTCTCTAAAATATAGGGGGAGTGTTGATCCTAGTATGTGTGGCGCGCAGTCCAAAGCACTTATCTAGATAGCACACATCTAGGGGGAGCCCGTCTATATTTTAGAGATGTGGGGTTTGCTCATGTTCTATGTTATCTCCCTTGTGCAAATCCCGTAGTCATCAATCCACCAAAAAGGGGGAGATTGTATGGGCGTTTCTATCCCTAAGTTGTTTTGGTGATCGATGACAATGCTTTTGCGGACTAATCGTGTGCCTTGAGTATTTCAGACATTTCATCACTAGGCACAAGACGGTTTGGTGCCCCTCGAAGACTATTGAAGACGGCGTTTCTCTACGTTTCTTTACAGTGGATTTGAGTCGTAGGAAAGCCGTACTATTAAGAGGGGGTCCGCTTTGGAAAGGTTTGGGTGGAATTATCACATACACGTCTACTTCTTTGCACCGCCTTTCCTTTAGCACTCTGGAGCATCCTCCGTCTTTTCGTGTCTCTGCAAAACGTCGTGCCTGCTGAGCTGGGGCATGCGGTAGTATTGCTCCTAGGAGCGGTAGTACCGCAGGCCCTTGCGGTAGTACCGCAAGTGCCCACGGTAGTACCACTCCCTTGGAGCGGTAGTACTGTGGCCTCGGGTCAGGCGCTGTGGCCTTTGCGGTAGTAGGGGCGGATGTAATTTTTTACATCCGCTCCCTAAGCGGTAGTACCGCGCCGGCGGCACGGTAGTACCGTGCACGCTGGCCAGGCTCAACAGCTTGCGTGGCAGTAGGGGCAGATGTAATTTTTTACATCCACACCCCGCGCGGTAGTACCGCTCCTAGCGTACGGTACTACCGTGTCGGATTTTTGCACAGACTCCAGCTCAGCGGAAGTTGCCACACACATATTTTTATATGTCCGTGCCTTCCCTATCCTAGTCCATCCCTGCCTTGGGGTAGTACCGCAAGGAGGAGCGATAGTACCGCGCCAGTGGTTCTACCGCCCTCTGCTTCAGTGCATTTGGGTTGTCCTAGTTTCTTCTACTCGGGCGGTAGTACCGTATGCCCGTGCGGTAGTACCGCGTCCCCGACGCAGTAGTACCATGTTTCGCAGGCTGAGTTGGTGGATAACGGTTGGATTTGTCCCTCCACTATATAAGGGGTGTCTTCTTCTCCGAGTTGACTACCTCTTCCCTTCCCAAGCTCCATTGTTGCTCCAAGCTCCATTTTCGCCGATCTCTCTCCTAGCCAATCAAACTTGTTGATTTTCTAGGGATTGGTTGAGAAGGCCCCGATCTACACTTCCACCAAGAGAAATTTGATTCCCCCCACTAATCCCTTGCGGATCTTTTTACTCTAGGGTGTTTGAGCACCCTAGATGGTTGAGGTCACCGCGGAGCCATATTCCATTTTGGTGAAGCTCATTGGTGTCGCTGGGAGCCTCCAATTGTTGTGGAGATTGCCCCAACCTTGTTTGTAAAGGTTCGGTCAACGCCTCCAAGGGCACCAATAGTGGAATCACGATATCTCGCATTGTGTGAGGGCGTGAGGAGAATACGGTGGCCCTAGTGGCTTCTTGGGGAGCATTGTGCCTCCACACTGCTCCAACGGAGACGTACTCCCCTCAAAGGGAAGGAACTTCGGTAACACATCCTCGTCTTCACTGGCTCCACTCTTGGTTATCTCGTCCCTTTACTTGTGCAAGTTTATTTGTGTCATATCCCTTGCTTGGTTGTGTGCTTGTTGTTGTTGCATCATATAGGTTGCTCACCTAGTTGCATATCTAGACAACCTTCTTTGATGCAAAGTTTAGTTTGGTAATGAAAAGCTAAAAATTGTTGGTTGCCTATTCACCCCCTCTAGTCAACTATATTGATCCTTTCACCCGGTCTCTGCATTAGTGTGATGCATACAACCATTTTATTGATTATTCCAGCTGACTGCTTCACCATTAAAAATAAATACGTCTGTAGATTGAGACTTTGAGTCATTTGGATTAGTGTCAAAGCTAGCATTGATGTAACCCTTTGTGATGAGCTCTTTATCACCTCCATAAACGAGAAATGTTTTCTTAGTTCATTTTTGGTATTTAATGATATTTTTGACCGTTGTCCAGTGTTCCACTCCGGGATCACTCTCGTACCTACCAGTCATACTAATGGCAAGACACACATCAGGTCTAGTGCACAACATGGCATACATGATAGAGCCTACGGCTGAATCATAAGGGACGACTTTTATCTTTTTTTCTTTCTTCTGCCATAGTTGGGCATTGAGTCTTACTCAACTTCATACCTTGCAATATGGGAAAGAACCCCTTCTTTGACTGGTTCATTTTAAACTTATTAAAAACTTTGTCAAGGTATGTACTTCGTGGAAGTCCTATTAAGAGTCTTAATCTATCTCTAAAGAACTTGATCCCCAAGGTCTTTCTTCCAAAAACTCTTGCTCAAATATCCCTATGTGCTTTCCAGAAGGTCTACATCATTTTCAATCAATAATATGTCATCCACATACAGTATTAGAAATGCTATAGAGCTCCCACTCACTTTTTTGTAAATACAAGCTTCTTCAGAAGCATGGATAAATCCAAAAGTTTTGATTATCTCATCAAAGCAAATATTCTAACTCCTCAATGCTTGCACCAGTACATAAATGGATCGCTGGAGCTTGGATAAGGAACGCTGTTTTGAAGTCATTCTATTGGATTTCATAATTGAAAAATGTAGCACTTGTTAACCTAATCCTAACAGATTTTAGCATCGCTACGGGTGAGAAATTCTCAACATAGTCAACCCTTAAACTTGCCAAAAATCTTTTGCGACAAGCCGAGCTTTATAGACGACGATATTACCATCAGCGTATGTTTTCTTCTTAAAGATCCATTCACTAGTAGAAAAACACCTATTAGTCCCGGTTCGTAAGGGCCTTTAGTCCCGGTTCATGAACCGGGACTAATGGGTCGTTACAAATACCTCCACCCATTAGTCCCGGTTCAAACACGAACCGGGACAGATGTGCCTCCACGTGGCGGTCCACCGAGCCCAGTCGAGAGGCCTTTGGTCCCGGTTGGTGGCACCAACCGGGACCAAAATCCATGTTTTTTCGAAAAGTGGCTTCTTTAGGGGTTTTGGGGGTTATTGTTAGGTTGTTATTAGCTAGCTAATAGAGAGAAGTGTCCTCTCTTATATCTTCGTCCTTGGTTTATCAACGCTGCTGCTATGTTCATTTCACCCGCTGATATAACATGCTCATGCATGCTCGCATCATACATCATCATATATAATAACAAGTCCTACTAATCATGCATCATCATACAACTTCTACTCGTTATTAATAATAAGTCATACGATCATCATCCTCATAGTCATCGAACCCAACCCTACATAATTGTTCTTAGCACATGATCATCAAGATCGTAGGACCTAAAACACCCTTAAGGTAAAATAGCATAAAACAATATAGACCCTGACTCTCCATTATGAAGAATGGAGATCATCCTGCTCCAATTCTGGCGCTTCGCTTCCTTTTGCTTCCAAGAAGCTCCTTACGACTGTCCATACATTTTTTCCATTCTTTGATTGTCATGTCTCCACTTCTTTTAGAAATCCGGTATGGACAGTTGAGATTCGTAGGATGACCTGGATATATGTTCAAAACATGAAGGCTACCATTCTCATACATCAAATGAGGCACACAATCCTCTGGGATTCTCTGTTGAAAAACATAGTAATAACTTCGTAGTTAGCAATGATGTACTAGTTTTAGAAGTATGCAAAAGATGCACGGATGTCGTAATAGTAAAAAATCTTACCAGGTATCTCCATGGTAGTTATCGTAGTTCAACACGTGCACTAGTGGCACGTATTGACCATAATGTTGAGGAGTTCGAATGTAGACATTGTAATTCTCAAGATCAGTACAAAATGCGATCAGATGATTTTTCTCCTTATAAGTTAATTCGAGCCATCGTGTAGTGGGTTTTGTCTACCATCTTCCGCACATTCTTTGAACAATCAAAATAAGCTATCAATGGAAATAAGCTGTCAACTATTTTGAAATAAACAATATAAATTACTTAATAACTATGTTAAGCTCACATGGGGAAGAATTGGAGGTGTATCCACAAGGACCCAAATCGAAGGTCTCTCTTGCTCGATTGTAGGATCACCAAGATCCATGGTGACAAGCATACCCTCATCAAGACCATGCATCTTGCAAAGTGCTTCCCAATTTTGCAACCAAAATGGGTTACACTCTGAGCATTGTACAGCTTTACTTGAAAATCCACACCATGATGGGTACTTAGGATAATTTTTTGGTTTCAAACTTTCATGGTCTTCAAAACCCATCCTCTCCAAGACATAGCGTCTTGCAAAGCATGGGATAAGCTAGTCGAATTGGAAAAGATGAAAATATTGTCATGATTAAAATAGTTGAAGTCATGATTAATTACGAAAAAAAACTATTGTCGTCAAGTTGCATCAGATGAACATCGAAGGTCTCACGAGCTTAATGATGAAGCGCCGATCTTCGCCCAGCTCAATGAACCTGTCGCAGATACCTCGGCCGTCGTGGCACCAGTCGCACTTCAAGCGGTTTTCGCCGTCCGAGTACGACATTTCCGGCCTATGTTCATAATTCAACTGAAGGAGAACTTATCCAATATGAGCATTCAATAAGCAAAACCAAATCATAAAATAAGCAAAACCAAATCATAAAATAAAGTAGTATTCGAATTAGCATGCATTCAATAATTGTAAGCAAAAGTACATCATCTCTTGGTGTTCGTACATCGTCGAATATTATCACTAATATAGCATCACTAATATTACAACTAGAACCGTGGCGCCCGGACGGTATCGACGCAGGCGGTGGACACCCAAAGATAAGGAACCATCACAGGATCATAGCTCCAAAGAGATCCTCAAGAACCTGCCAGTATTGTCGAATCTACCCTCCAATGCAACCATGTAGCGACGGACGTGCTCGTCCTCCTCGCTGACACGGTGACGCACCACCTCCGCTGTGTCCGGAATCCTCGGCACCGCCATCGCCCACGCGACCGCCACCAAACAAGGATCGGGTCAACAACGGGCTGCCTCCTCACCAACTCTACGTCCCCGGAAGGTAGCACCTCCCAATACCAGCCCGGCGGAGCCCAGTTCCGAACATGGCCCTGATCAAGCAAGCCTCCACCGTCGAGTCGACGACGACGAGGATGCGGGATAGGCATCGCCGACGTCGATGCGGGAACTATTTCTTTACATAGTTAAATAAAGTAGTTTTATTAATTAAATCAACTATCTAGTTCAACTACTATACTAAACATTTACTATAAATAAAGTAGCACTTACTACAAACTACTTCTATATATAGTTAAACAAAGTAGTTTTATTAATTAAATCAACTATCTAGTTCAACTATACTAAGCACTTATTACTATAAATAAATAAAGTACTCCCTCCGTTCCTTGATATAATGTGTATAGATTTTTGAGAAAAAATCCAAAATATAAGGTGTATTGCGTTTCACCACTCATTTGAATAATTTTTTTTATGAATTTGATTACATTTCCTTATATAGGTCAAGCTCCTCTATTTTCTCATGTCAATTAGTCAGGTGCAATCTCGCCCAAAACTTGGAATTTTCCCTCCATGTGCGTTCTTTAATTTCCGTGCCAAAAACTATACACCCTATATTTAGGAACGGAGAGAGTAGTACTTACTGAAAACAAAGTAGCACTTACTATATAGTACTTACTAAAAATAAACTAGTATTTTTCTAACTAACTCATATTTTTCTAACTAATTATATTACCAAAAAAATCTAAATAAAATAGTAATTATATTTTTCTAACTAGCTAGTTCAATTATAGTACTTACTAACACAATCTAAATATCACCAAACATACTATGAACAAATTAATAGAAAAAAAATCTATTAACAGAAAAAAAATCTAACACAATATGAACAAATTAATTACACCAAAAAATCTATTAACAGAAAAAA
Source organism: Aegilops bicornis (assembly GCA_021605145.1). Lineage (NCBI taxonomy): Eukaryota > Viridiplantae > Streptophyta > Magnoliopsida > Poales > Poaceae > Aegilops > Aegilops bicornis. The sequence continues at coordinate 1,082,976 of JAHIAL010000096.1, forward strand.
AATCTAACACAATATGAACAAATTAATTACACCAAAAAAATCTATTAACAGAAAAAAAATCTAACACAATATGAACAAATTAATTACACCAAAAAATCTAATAACAGAAAAAATCTAATACAATATGAACAAATTAATTACACAATCTAAATTAACATACTATGAACTACATATCTAAATTACTACACATCTAAGTTGCTCATGGCGAGGTCGACGGCGACGGCGACGGCGTAGGTGCGGCTGGGCGGCGACGGGCGGGCGGGTCAAGCGGGCGGCGGCGACGTCAAGGCGGGTAGGGCGGGGGCGGCGATGGCGCCGGAGCGGGCGGGGCGGCATGGCCAAGGCCGGAGATCGAGGAGGAGGAGAGATCAAGTGGGGATGCGGTTCGAAATTTTGCTTATATAGCAAAGTCTTTGGTCCCTGCGTGGCTCCAACTGACCATCGCATTTTAGTCCCGTTGGTAGCACCAACCGGACCAAAGGCCTTTTCAAGAGCCCAAAGGGCGGGAAGCAGAGCTTTGGTCCCGTAGGTGCCACCAACCGACTAAAGTGGGCATTGGTCCCGGTTGGAGCCACGAACCAACCAATGGCCTGGCCGCACGGTGCGGCACAAAAGTTTAGTCCCACCTCGCTAGCTAAGAGGGGCGCGCAGTGGTTTATAAGCCCCACTACCGCTCGCCTCTCGAGCTCCTCTCCACTGCAGGCTTACGGGCCTACTTATTACTGCTTTGCGATGGTTCCCATGGGCCACCCACGGGCCTGAATCCTGGCCCATGGTGGGTTTCTAGTCGTATCCAGGCCGTGGGGCCCTGGGGAGGCACTTTTTTTCTTTACTTATTTATTTTGTGCAGCTGTTTTTTAGTCCCACCTCACCAAGCGAGAGGCACTCGCACCTGTTTATAAGCCCCGAAAGTGCGAGATGATGAAGAAGAGGCTCAATGCTCACCAAGATGTTGGTTCGCTTGCTTCCTTGAGGAATAGGGTAGACTGCGAGCTATGTGCAGTGCAGTTTACACTATTCCTAACGGATTTAAGCTAATTAACTAGCATTGCGCCTCTTTTTTATTTTTAATGACTTATTACAACTCAGAAATAAATAGAAAAAAATAAATATAGCAGAAAAGAAAAAAAACTATATAAAAAACTACTCAGAAATAAATAGAAGAAAAAATAGTTGTGATTAACTTTACTAAAAATGAGCATAGATGTTTATTTTTAATAAATTATTACAAATAATAAAAAAATAGAAAAAATAAATATAGCAGAAAAGAAAAACTATATAAAAAACTACTCAGAAATAAATAGAAGAAAAAATAGTTATGATTAACTTTACTAAAAATGAGCATAGATGCTTATTTTTAATGACTTATTACAACTCAGAAATAAAAAAGAAAAAAGTAAATATAGCAGAAAAGAAAAAATTATATAAAAAACTATTCAGAAATAAATAGAAGAAAAAATAGTTGTGATTAACATTACTAAAAAAATGAGCATAGATGCTTATTTTTAATGACTTATTACTATTCAGAAATAAATAGAAGAAAAACTAGTTGTGATTAAATTTACTAAAAAATGAGCATAGATGCTTACTTTAATGACTTATTACAACTCAGAAATAAAAAGAAAAAAAATAAATATAGCAGAAAAGGAAAAAAAACTATATAAAAAACTACTCAGAAATAAATAGAAAAAATATAGTTGTGATTAACTTTACTAAAAAATGAGCATAGATGCTTATTTTTAATGACTTATTTCAATTCAGAAATAAATAGAAGAAAAACTAGTTGTGATTAACTTTTCTAAAAAATGAGCATAGATGCTTATTTTAATGACTTATTACAACTCAGAAATAAAAAGAAAAAAATAAATATAGCAGAAAAGAAAAAACTATATAAAAATTACTCACAAATAAATAGAAGAAAAAATAGTTGTGATTAACTTTAATAAAAAATGAGCATAGATGCTTATTTTTAATGACTTATTACAATTCAGAAAAAAATAGAAAAAAATAAATATAGCAGAAAAGAAAAAAACTATATAAAAACTACTCATAAATGAGCATAGATGCGTTTATAGAGAAAATTCAACCTAAATTTATAATAAATTTCTACTAACTTCAGAGAAATTCAGTATGAATTTAAGTTAAATTCCCTTTATAAGGGCATCTATTTTCATTTTGAGAGGAGCTCAACATGGCAGAGAGGGAGGGACTTGTAAACCGGTCTGATTCCCCTTCGGTTGGCGAAGTGGGACTAAACTCGTCATAGCGAGGACCAACCCTTTAGTCCCGGTTGGTGGCATGAACCGGGTCTAATGGGCAGCCTTTGGTCCCTGTTCAAGCCGCCAACCGACCAATGGTGGTGGGCCAGAGCGAGGCCATTGGTCCGTTCGTCCACCAACCGGGACCAATAGGTCCAGACGAACCGGGACCAATGGCCCACTTGGCCCGGCCGGCCCCCGGGGCTCACGTACCGGGTCCAATGCCCCCATTGGTCCTGGTTCTGGATTGAACCGGGACTAATGGGCTGGACCGGCCTGGACCATTGGCCCCTTTTCTACTAGTGATTTGTTCTCAGTGGCCTTTCGGTCATCGAATAAGTCCACTAATGTCCAGACTTTGTTCCCGTACTTGGATCCTATATTTCGGATTTTATGGCCTCTAGCCATTTTGTGGAATCCGGGCTCATCATCGATTCCTCATAGTTCGTGGCTTCATCGTTGTCTAACAACATGACGTCCCAGACATGATAACCCTACCATTCAGGGGTAATACGTGTCATGGTCGACCTACGAAGTTCAGTAGTAGCCCGATTCGAAGTTCCATGATCATCATCATTAGCTTCCTCTCTATCTGGTGTAGGCCCCACAAGGACATCTTTCTGTGTTCTGCTACTCTCCAATTCGAGAGAAGGTTTTTATAACCTCGTCAAGCTCTACATTCCTCCCGCTCACTTCTTTCAAGTGAAACTCCTTCTCTAGAAATGATCCATTCTTGGCGACAAAGATCTTGCCCTCGGATCATTGATAGAAGGTATACACAATTGTGTATTTAGGGTATCCTATTAAGACGCATTTTTTGGCTTTGCATTCGAGCTTATCTGGCTATCGCCTCTTGACATAAGGTCGCATCCCCAAACTTTAAGAAAAATGATAGCTTAGATTTCAATGGATTTACATGGTGCCATATTTAAAGTGAATTCGTCTGTCTCTAATGCATGACTTCAAAACAATAGTGGCAAATTGGTAAGAGACATCATAGAACACAACATATCTAATAGAGTATAATTACGACGTTTGGACGCACCATTACGGTGTGGTGTTCCAGGTGTCTTGAGTTGTGACTCGGATAGTCACCTCCACGATCAAATCATAGAAATTTTATCTTCTTATTACGATGCTTTTCTACTTCACTCTGAAACTCCTTAAACTGTTCAAATGTTTCAGACTTGTTTTTCATCAAGTAAATATACTCATATGTACTTAATTAATGATCTATGAAGATCAGCGAATAACAATATCCATCGCCTGCTTCAACACTCATTGGACTGCATACATCGATTATTATTTCTAACAGTCACATGCGTGCTCCATTATATCAGAAAACGGGGTTCTAGTCATCTTGCCCATGAGGCATGGTTCACATGCTTCAAATGATTCAAAGTCAAGTGATTTCAGAAGTCCATCAGTACGGAGTTTCTTCATGCGCTTTACACCAATATAACCTAAGTGATAGTGCCACAAGTATGTGGTACTATCATTATTCACTTTGCATCTTTTGGCATCAATATAATGAACATGTGTACTATCGAGACTCAACAAGAATAAACCATTCACATTGGATGCATGACCAGAAAAGATATTGTTCATATAAATATAAGAACCATTGTTCTCGGATTTAGAAAAATAACCGTCTCGCAATAAACAAGATCGAGATATAATGCTTATGCTTAACGCATGCACCAAATAACAATTATTTAGGTTTAAAACTAACACCTAAGGTAGACATAGAGGGAGGACGCCGAGGTCGATCACATCAACTGGAGCCATTTCCAACGTGTATCATCATCTCGTCCTTAGCTAGTCTCTGTTTATTCTGTAGCTCTTGTTTCGAGTTACAAATATTAGCAACTGAAAAAGTATCAAAAAACAGCTGCTACTACGAGCACTAGTAAGGTACACATCAATAACATGTATATCAAATATACCATTGTTGATGTTGCCAGCCTTCTTATCTTCCAAATACCTGCGACAGTGACGCTTCAGTGGCCATTCTCCTTGAAGTATAAACACTCAGCGTCAGGTTTAGGTCCAGCTTTGAGCTTCTTCACGGGAGTAGCAACTTCCTTGCCAATCTTCTTGAAGTCCCCATCTCTCTAATCTTCACAATACTGGGATGTTATCTATGTTGCTCGATGAATATATGTGGTGTAAGGTAGAATTTTGGATGGTAACCTGGATTCTCATTTCTCCATGAATGATCGACTCGAGTAACTAAATATGACGGAGAGGTAAGAGTAACGTAGAATAGTTAAATGCATGCATTCCACAAGATAAGAAGTCCATTAAGAGATAAATAATCCCAGTAAGACCACCAGTATTCATCCCTCATGGATCAAGGAAACCCCCCTTCAAAGACCAAGTGCATGGACAAGATATAACAATTATATCCTTACTTTTTCTCTCCCCTTATGTGTATTTTGGTTTTTTCTAGAATAAAGATTTTTGCACTTAATCTTCCATCTCCATCAAGGTTACTGGTGGTCATTGTATAAGGCTCTCAGTCTATAAAGGCACCCTCTCACGGATCATTTGTAACACATCTCATATTAAACAAGAGCTCTTCCCTAGAGTGAGATCCGCTTTTTCGAGTTGATCATTGCGGACACCAGGTTCGGGTGCAATACCTTCAAGCGTTGGGCTTACGAAAAAGGATGTCAACGAAAGTTGCCGTGTCTCAGCGAGGATCCTCGACATATCTCTGGATTGTCAAGTTCGTGTGCGTAAGGTTGTACCATTCAATGGGAATAGGCTGGTATCGTTCCCGAGTCCAGACTGCACCTGGTTAGTAAAATTGATTTTTGTCACTCGAATTAGTGTCTTCTACTTTACCTACATTGTCATGCACCCTCTCTTCATGTTGTTTTTTCACTGACATCAACCGTATGGGATAGTTCTGCGGCTAGGTTTTGGAAGGACTCGGGAAGAGAAGGGGATGGGAACTTGGGGAGCGACGTCGCTGGTTTTTTTTCTTGGACGCAGATGACGGGAACGTGTGTTCCTGTCTTATGTAGAGGTTTTTAAGTGGACTAGCAGGCGTCATGGAACGTGGATGGATTAGTGGGTTTATCTTGAGGAATCCCTTGCCGACACGCTAGATTGATCAGTGACCACTCAGCCGACAGAGTCCAGATAGAACAGCGACACTGCTGTCACTTAAGTTTGCACGTGAGCATCTGACACAAAGATCGAAGTACAAAAGTATTTATGTGGTCAGCCGTTTGCGATGAACATTCATCTGCTTGGATTCAAGAGGATTGGAACGGAAGCTACGGATTGGCATGAATGATGGGCGCCGTCCCTGCTACACATACCGCGGCCGGAGCTTTTTCTGTTGCCTCGATGATCATCACCGTTTTCTGGCTTCTTTTAAATAAGTTCATCATTCTTTTCCTCTGGCGCTCACGCCGTGATTGGAAGTACATTCATTCATTTGACGCTAAGCCCTCCTAAAAAAGGACTTGGCCACTATGCCATTGATATAACCATCTTTTTCTCTTCCAATTTGGTGTTTAGATGATTGTATTAAGTGGAACCGGGTCATTACACACGCTAAAAAAGCTTCTTTCGCGGTTTTAGATTTGTCATCACAATCATGTCACTGTTGTGAGCACCTCAAAGGAAACGGTTTATAAACTTTGCCTATGCGAATATGGGAAACAGTGGCAAAATATACCGTTTATTTAGGCATACAGTACTTGGCTTATACTTTTCGGTTGACGGAGGCGGCGTCACTTTTGCAGTACAAATTGGATGTTGTAGATGTTATATTTTTCTAAATTTGACATATTTGTACAAACTTTACAACATTTGACTTTTATCCCTCCAAAGGAGGACACAGCACACGCTCTTTATAATTGTTCCCATGCCAGACAACTATAGAGCTCTATGAGGAGTACTCCCTCCGTCCGAAAATACTCGTCATCAAAATAGATAAAAAGAGATGTATCTAGAACTAAAATACGTCTAGATCCATCCCCTTTTATCCATTTTGATGACAAGTATTTCCGGACGGAGAGAGTATATGGCACCTACCTGCAGACATGGATTTGCAGCTTACCTCTACCTGTTGGTTGAGAGATGTACTGGAGTCTGCACCGAAAAGCATGGTCGACTACATCATCTTGACTGCTTGGCGAGCATGGTACGCCCACAATGAGGTCACCCATGCTAATCCTCTGCCTACTGTTGAAGGTTCCAAGAGATTCCTCTCTGATTATGTTAAAACACTGAGGAACCTAAAGGAATCATACAGTGAGGAAATCATAAAAGGAAAGCAACCGTTCTGATCACTATGGCGTGTGATCCTCGCATGGTACAACAGAAGAAACCAGCCAAACATCCAGCTGGGTGGGTGAAACTGAATTGTGATGGTTCTGTTAAGGCAGAGGATGGCTCGGCGATTAGGTTTTCCCCACAGATCAATTCTCCCCCGCGTCGTCTCGCGCAGGCGACTCGGGGGCGATTAGGTTTTCCCCCGAGCGCCGCCACCCTCGTCTGCCTCCCCTCGCCGCCGTCACCGGCGGCCTCCGGCCGGCCCGCGGCGGTGGCGGGACCCCTTTCACCTCCTCCTTCATCCATCCCCGCGTTGGTCCCCCTCCCTGCTCGCCCGCCTCGTCCTCGGCGGCACGAGGCTGCGTGGAGATCGCCGCCTCATCCTAGTGGTCGCCCCGCGGGCTGGGGCCGTGCCTCCTGCCGCCGGCCGGCCTGGGGAGCAGGCCTGGCCGTTGCTGGCTGTTTCCTCGCCCGATGGGCTGCTTCCTTTGCTTGGAGCGGCCAGATCTGGATCATGGTGTTGGGGTGCTTGGAGGGGGTCGGTCTGGGATGGGGCCTCGGAGTGGTGCTCGTTGCGGTGGCTGGAGCGGCCGGCTTCGCGCGAGCTGCTCGTCTCTTCGGAGATGGGTGAGCGTGGCTCTTTGGATCTAGGGCGGCGGCCCTTCCGGCAAGATTCCATTGGCTTTACCGGTGCTCGTTGGTGCTGGCCGTTCTTCCTCGGCCGAGGGGGCAGCGAGGCAGCGGCAGGTGGCGGCTGTGATGCGGGCGTCTCGGCGTCGCCCGATCCAGATCTGAATGCCTCCGTCTACTTCAACCATGGCTGCCTCCGATGGTCCTGCTTTGGGCGGCCTTTGTCGCTGGAGTTGTACCTGTTTGGCGGCTGGAGGTGGGAAGTGGCTGCGGAGAAATCCGAGGCCAGCAGTGCTGGTCGCGACGGCGGCGACGCCCGAGGGCGCCGTACCTGTCTTATAGGCGCCGTCCAGGTTGCCTCCTACCCCTCTTCCTTCCACCCAGCTCGTATGCTGGGCGAAAGCCCAAATCCTTGCCGGATCGAGCGACAGCGGCGTCAAGGGCGCCGCTACCCTCTTTTGGGGGTGTCGTCCGTGGTGAGCTTGGGGTGGATGTGATGCTTTGGTTGCTACGGCGGATTGGTCTTCAGCGGCCCTGCCGGTCTCGGCGGAGCGGTGCTTCATCCTACTCATTGATGGCGGCGTATCTCGGCGGCGTGGCGCAGCGGAGATTCGGCGTCCGATGTGTGGTGATGGACTCGCGCAGGAGGACCAAGCTGTCTGGTGTCGTGGTGACGTCGATGGCTGAGTGGCCAGACAAGGTAGAAGCCTTAATTTGATCTGAAGACGGACCCGTGGAAGATGGCGGCGACGACACGAAAAGGCGTCGACGGATTGTGCACCGCACCCGGTATGTGGCTCGGCTGGGGCTTCCGAATGTGTTTCGGCTTCCGGCTTTTGATGTTAGGCTTAGGTGAGTGGTCTGGGTAGTGGCCCAGTTAGCACCCCTTCATCATTTTGGATAGAAGTAGCGGCATATGTTGCCAAGATGGTGGATTCAGGCACATTGTTGTAATACTTTGTAAGGTTCTCTAGAATAATTAATAAAGTGGCCGTATGCATCTCCCAGATGAGAGACCGGGTGTCATCCTCCTTTTCTAAAAAAAAAGAGGATGACTCGGCCGGAGCTGGAATGGGGCATCAAGATGAGAATGGGACCATCATTTTTCGGCGTGTCGTCGACTGCTGAACTGTTCAGTTCCTTTTGAGGCCGAAGCAAGGGCATGTGAGGAAGGCTTGACACTGACGATGCAATGGAGCGATTAGCTGGTCTAACTCGAACTGGACTGCAAGCTCCTGATTGATGCCATTCAAGAGAAGAGTCAAGACCGAACGTGCTTCGCTCATTTGATCTCGCTCATTAGAGGTTTGTGTATGGGCAGTAGAATTATTTCTCTTGTACAAGTGGATCGATCGCAAAATAGGGTAAGTCACTGTCTCGCAAATTTTGCCAGAACATAGGGAAGAACTGCTGTTTGGTTTGGTTTGGGACCTGAGAACTTGTCTTCAGTTTATGACCAAGACCTCCTTGTAAACCCTATTGCTTAATATATCCCCTATTACTCGCAATATGAAAGTACTCCTTCTGTCTAGGTGTGTAAGTCACCTTACGAAACCAAATAATCCCAAAACACTTAGGCACAATACATTAACTCCCGCCTCATTTCTTGTTTTGTGACATATCAACCAATAAGAGATGTGGGCCATGCATGCTTTCAATAATTTGAGACTGCCAAACATGACATGCAGTGATTAGTTCATTGCATGCAATGCTATTAATTAGCAAAAAGACATTCAATTTTCTCGTTTTCCACTCCGCCTTGGTCCCGGTGCATAACATAAGATGACTTAGGCTAGTCATAGTGGGGGTAACTTAGGTAGTAACTTAACACATCTCAAGACAATTTTGCTTATGTGGCAAGTATTTAATAAGGAAAGAGGTGCTTGTGGTAACATAATATGTTACTGTAACATAGCGCTTACCGAGGCAAAATGAGTCTATGAGCTAATAAATAAAGCAATCTATAACTCTACTACTATGTTACTTTGCACTATGGAGGTAGTAACTTAAACTGGTGTCATATGCATGACACTAGTATAAGTTACTCCCCACTATGACCAGCCTTACGCACCTAGATGGAGGGAGTACTACATTTTTGCGTCGGAGTACAATCAATTTTCTCGTTTTCCTCTCCGCCTTGGTCGCGGTACACAACGTAAGATGACTTACGCACCTAGACGACGGAGAGAGTACTACATTTTTGCATCGGAGTACTATTTTTGGTGCGTACCATGTGTTGGTGTGTAGTGCTATCCACCTATAAATGGTAGATAATTAATTGATTCTCCAGTAATTACGGGCACATTAGTGCTATGATGAGGAGGGGATAAGTTGGAATTCATTAAGTCCCCCCTAATTCCTGCAATAAGTCCTCTATTTATATATTGCTATGATAACGAGAGGATAAATGCGAATTCATTAATGCCCCCTAACTCCTGCGATAAGTCCTCTCTATATATATGATCACCATCATGGCGAATACTGGCATCCATCGACTAGACTAGAAAAACAACACTAGCTGCCCAGAAGAAGAGGAATTGCAAGAACCAATTCACGATGGCACGTCCAAGGAACGACACACATATTTTGTTCTTGGTTGTAGCTCTTCTGTTCATGTCTACCGCCTTCCTGGCCTGTAATGCAGACAGTAAGAACATACATTTCTCCTGTACAATTTGTTTTGAAACAAGGCAAAAAAATTGCTTTTTATATTGATATACTAGTAGCAAAGGACAACCCGGCCGAAGCCAAAAATTTGCTTCCATCATCTTTTTCTTTATAGATCTGTTCTTTCTTTCTCTTGGTACAAAACTGACCGTTCATCTCTGTTCGTGACGCTGTGCAGTCGACCCACCCAGCTGGTGCACGCCGGAGGCGGTTTGCCAGGACCCGGTTACGCCGGGAAACAGGGAAACGTGCAAAAGCATCTGCAAAAGTTTCGGCTACAACCCGGAACAAGCCTACTGCAATCCCGATCCCACTCCGAGGTGTTGCTGCATCTATTAAGCGCAGGAAATAACAATGCCACTGGAGTGGCAGATGATGGATGACAAAGCTAGCAAACTCACTTTTATGTTTTTGTTTCGTCTTATGTGAAAATCAGAACAGATCATGGTCCAGGCCTGTCCTTCAATTAATAAAGATTAGAAAAGTTTCTTATATAGGCTAGTTTGCAGAATTAATAAATGAACATCTGTAAAACAAGGGGACGAAATGTCTTGACTTAACGACGCCAAATTTACTCTTCGTTACAGAAAAAGGCTTTCGCCCCGCTTTATATATAAAGCAAAAATTTACTCTTTGTTCAAGCGGACAAAAATATAAATGCAACAAACACCCGTTCATGTCATAGCCCAGAGAGATGGCCAGCATGGAGTCGGGTCACAGTAAAAGGACAAAAATGGATGATATAAATCTTCATTAATTTGTTGGTCGTCACCCAACAAAACTCATGAACCAGATGAACTAGCGATGACAGCAGCTTTACTGATCACCTGTTAAAACGTCTAGTGCCAACATTATTCTTTCGGCTGATCATCAAGACTGTGAGCCCATGTGTCATATGCATCTCTTCAAAAGCACCTCAACAGGGTGCTCACCTGGGCAAGCCCCACAAGATGGCGACAATGGTCAGCGACATGAGCACCGATCGGTGAGGGGAATTTTCTCACTGATGGCTGCAGCTTCGCCGTGCCAAGCCGATGTTGGCAACCATGTCTCCGTTCGGCCGTTGGTCGCAGTGCTGCTCGCTGAACGCACTGCCGTTTGCCTCAACTTCCATTGGCAGCCGCGGCGCCATGCTTCGGTTTCGTGCCCGATGCCACCTACTTCCTGCAGTCTCCTGCAGCTATGGGCCACCGCTCTCAGCGGTCATCGATTGGGCGCCACCACCGCCGCCCCGTGCTGGATGGCAAACTTGCATGTCTGAGCAGTGTCGGCCCTCGCCGCCGTGCGAAGCCTCGACTGCGCCATGAGCCGCAGGTGCCACGCGATAGGCTGGCAGCCGCCGCCCACCGCGTGCCTCGGCACCATTACTCACCCCGATGGAGGCCAGGGAGCATTTGGTTACTGGATCTATCCGTTTGGAGATGGTAGCTCGGGATATTTTCAACCGGTTTAGATGGCGGTCATGTAATAGGATAGGCAATTAGATTACCTATCTATTTTTAGCCAGCCGGTTGTGGCGTCTTTTCCTGGGGAAACGCTTTCCGTCTGTAGTCTGATAGGAGGCCATCGTGTGACCTGTCCACCACCGTCGATTCAATTTCAATCTCATGGTCACAGATTTTGCGTCATATGAAAAGAATACCCCGTCGGCCAAAGCTAACCACCCGCAATCCCCGCACCTAACCTCTCCCTAATCAGTCGGCGCCACCTCGCACACACCACACCGAGCTAGCCTCGCCAGATCCCCTCCCCCGACTCGCACGACCTGCCTCCTCTCCTCGTCGTCGAGCAGCACGGCAACTTCGCCGGGCAGTTCCGTTCGCTTGCTCCTCGCCGCTACATCGTCTCTCCACCAGTGCTATCCCCGGTGACATCTCAGGTGTGCAATCCCAGCAGTAGGGGGTCGATCCCCCAATCCTCATCCCCAGTTCATCCTTCACCAGGTTATCATCGGCTGAATCGGTGTTGACACCCACTGGACTGTACAAGTCAACAGGATCTGCGTTCACACCTCGTGTTCTTTCATTGAATTTTGTGTGACCGTGGTAATTTCCAAATTCAGAATTATGTGCTTCGCATTTAAAAAACAAAGTGCTTCCACTATGTAAAGTTATGCTGAGATGCATATGATTTCAAGTATCCATGTTGCTTAGCGTTCATGATATTTCAACCATGCTACTATTCTTTATACTCTTGTCGTATGTTGAGATATCATGACACTGATGCTTATAAATATTCATGCTTCGTTAGTAATGTACTCCCTCCGTTTCTTTTTACTCCGCGTATAAGTTTTGGTCAAAGTCAAACTACACAAAGTTTGACCAAATTTATATTAAAAAATACAAACATCTACAATACTTAAACTATATAATATGAAAATACATTTCATGGTGCATCTGAAAATGTTGATTTCATATTGTGAATGTTGATATTTTTTAGTATATAGTTAGTCAAACTATGCAAAACTTGACTTTGACCAAACCTTATATGCAGACTAAAAAGAAACGGAGGGAGTATATGTGTTTCTTTAGCCCAGATATCTTGCGGCAACAGTCCACAGTCAGCTCGGAAAATTGTTTTCTTTTCCTGGAAATAGTTCACTTCTATTCATGTTTCTTGTTATATTCACATCAGCCTATGTTCATGTTAGGTAACTGATTTATATTCATATTTTATTGGCAGAGCACACATTTCTTAATCCAACCATGCCACCAGTTAAAATTTGTACTTCCTGTGTGTCGTATATTTGTTGTGATAAAAGGAAGCAATTGCTTCCTATCAGTCATGTTTCATACTTTTATTTTGACTGATGTTTCTATGTTCATGAATTTTTGCTTCAACCATTGTAAGTGTGTGCTTCTTTTATTGTACACTCATTTCCACCATTAGCAAAACTAGTGTATGCTTCAACCACCGCAACTGTGTGCTTCAACCACTTGCTAGTGTTGCTTCCGTTAGTGAAATTTTATTGTACAAACATTTTGCTTTTCTTACTAAATATTAGTATCAACCAATATCAGTGTGTGCTTCATTCTTTCTCACTAAATGCTTCTATTGTACAGACACTTTGCTTCAACTGTTTCCAGCTGTACTTCTTCATTGCATGATGGCCATGATGATGAGTGCTTCATGAGGTGCTCCAAGTTGTCAACCGTACCATGCATGAGAGAGAACTCATGGCGCGAGCTGATAGTGTCCATGACCAGCTTCTTGAGCAGTTGTTGCTACGACGACTATGAAAAAGTGAAAATAGTATGGTTGCAATACGATTCAACTTTTGATGTAAAAAAGAGTACAATTTTTTGTTGCACGGGATTAGTTTGTTTGAATACTTGATCATTCTTAGTATGGTTCCACATGATTTCTTTGCCATATGCAAATATTCCCGTTATAGAAAAAGATTGCTTCCTTTGCAACAAAATTTCTTTTCAAAACTCTTAAAAACATAGACTACATGAAAATGCTTGTGTTGAACAATATATTTTTACCATGCCTTGTTTATATACCGAATAACCATTTGCACAGTGCGTATCCTTGTTTTGCTTTTGGTAAATGTTTCTATCGAACGCGGATATTGTTTATGCTACGCTGAAATCATCGAAATGCTACCATAGCATCGAAATAATGCTTCCGACAATAAAAAAATACATCTATTATATGATCAAAATATGTTTCGTCACACCTTAAAAGCATGCTGCTAACAATAAAGAATAATGCTTCCATGCCCTAAACGTGTTGGGCTGCACAAAAATGCATCTCTAATAATAATTATTTTCTTATATTGTTAGTTGGAAGTAAATTACAACTTACCAAAAAAATGATTATAAAGGATATTTGGCATGATTTATGGGAAGCAATTTTCAACTAGCCGAAGTTACAGGAAGCAGTCAATTAGTAGCGTGATTGATGGGAAGCAGTCAATTACCAGGAGGAAGCAAAGGAATGAGCTGGCGAATGTAGCGAGCGTGTTTAGCGGAAGCAGTTACAGGAAGCAATCACTTGTAACGAATCAATTCAGCAAATCATGTGCGGGCCATACTAGAAGATCGGATGGCTACTGTGCTTCTATCCTACGGTCTTGGACTAGTCTGATAAGAGCTAGGGATCAGTAGTCTGATCCCTAGCGCTGCCCCTTTTCCTGGCTAGTTTGTGTATCTAGCCTTTTAGACTCTGTGTGAGCTGCCTTTTTTTTGTTTCAGTTGAAGACTTTGAAACTTTGTTGGCACATTTTGATATTTGGTTAATAAGATTGCCGTATGCATCACTTTTAATGCAGAGGCCGGGGAGCCTCCTTTTCGGAAAAAAAAAGGTCGCAGCACGTCTCTCCGCCTCTCCGACTCCGTCAACAATCGACCGCGTCTCGAGTCGAGTCGCGTCAGGGGATCCACTTTTCTGCCCACGTTTCCTCGTATATATACATACAGAGCACGAGCCGAGCCATCGGAAACCAAGCATCCATCAACGCAGCACACTCGCATACCAGGAAACCGAAACGCATCAAGGCTAGGCGCCGCTGACCATGGACAGAATCCTAGCTTTCTCCATCCTCAGCTCCTCGCCCGCGGACATCGCGGGTGCCGGCTACAGCACGCCCACGCGCCTTTCATGGAGGGGTGGCAGCGGGGAGCAGCCGGAGAAAGTGGCGGACAAGCAGCGACAGGAGGAGAAGGTCGACCAGGGCTCTCGGCCGGAGAAGAAGCGGGAGGTGCGGTTTGCCCCGGAGTTCGACGGCATCAACTGCTTCGAGTCCATCATCTCCTTTTGAGCGGCTGATCCGCTGCTGTCTCGGGATAGTTAGCGAGCTTCATTTCTATTTTTGCTGGTTGCTTAATTAGTGATGATGAGACATGTATTTCTCAAAAAGAGAAGTGATGACGAGACATGTAATATGTACAGAGGACGCAGTGGCGGATTCAGTGGGGGTTCCGTGGGTGCCCGGGCACCCCCTCCACAAATGCAAAAGCAAATTTGTCTGCTACTACCTCCGTCCTGCTTTGTTGGTCTCTATTGTATTTTGTGTCAAATTTATACCATTAATTTAACTAACAAAATGTTCATCCATGTCACAAAAAATATATTACTGAAAATTATGTTCAAATATGAATCCAACGATATAATTTTTATTGACATGCATTAACATTTTGTTAGTTAAATATTTGATCAAAATTTGGCATAAATTACAAAAAAAGACCAATAAACCAGGACGGAGGTAGTATTAGTTAGTCTAATCCAATGTGTACTATAGGGTTAAAATGATACACGGGCAATTTGTTATAACTAGTGACAAGGTTGGCGCCCTCCATGGTCAAGCTTTAGGTCTGACACTAAGAGGAGATGAATGTATTACTGATCATACGCTTTATGCTGCTAACTTGAGCCATAATTCTATGAAGTGTATGATCAAAAAATGACGAATTCCTTCCGAATTCTGACCCTAGCCCCCTGACTCCCAGTGTGCAAATCAAAATGTTAAAACACACACACATTATTCTTTTTGCAGAAAAACACCGATGCACCGATCAATGCGGAAAATGCCACAGAAAGATAAACAGTGAAAGTAAATACTCCACCAGCCTTCACTTTTGTGAGTAATGCTTGTGCTATATATAAGTCCATATTCAAACGAACCTATAGCAAGGTCCAATAGTTCATATACACTTTGACACTTATTTTTTCTTCTTTTTGACATGTTAGAGTGCAAATAAATAGCTAATACACAACCAGAGGAAAGCGTCGAGAGATGATCCAAATGGGTCCCCAAATATTTGGGAATCAGAAGCATCAGGAGAAAAGCAGTTTGTACTCGGTGAATTCAGTAGCCTATGCTGTATCCACATTCTCTACAAAATCCAGGAAACATGGCACATGTTAGTAATGACATGTCATCAGCGGAAGATGGCACAACCTGAAAGATTTGCCCCCTCTCTTGTGGGGGAGACGCTTGTCTATTGATTTCTTTGAGGAAATGAAATCGGGGCGGAAAGCTCCTCAATTCGAAAATAAGAGTTGAGATTGATATTTACCCACTTAGCTAGCTCCATCTTAAGGCCAAGTTGACCAACTTTTCTACATAATAAATTCTCTGGCATCATACTCCCTCCGTTCCGAATTATTTGTCTTAGATTTGTCTAGATACGGATGTATCTAGTATTAAAATAAGTCTAGATACACCCGTATCTAGACAAATATAAGACAAGTAATTCGGAACGGAGGGAGTACATACGTCTCCATCAGTGTGTTTTTATTTCTAAGCGATGGGGAGGCTTATAATTTGAACCAAGCAAGTGACCTAAGATGATTTTGTTATCAGTTGGCTAATGGTGATGGCTGCAGATCGGTCCAAACCAAAGAAACTAGTGCTGCCGAGTAAGAATATGACGCAGTATGCAAGGAGATTGGAGTTTATCTGTGGAGCAGGCGATATGCATGAAAGAAACGTGTTCACTTCTTTTGGGAGTTGGTGCATCCTGATTTGGGTTTGCTTTCTCTGAACATCTGTATAACGCATCAAACATGAAGCTACTCAGCCGACAACTTCCTGAACTTTGTAGAAACGAAAGCTAATCCAGATTTGAGTCTGTTTCTTCCATATGAATACGATGATCATATAAAAAGAAAATAAGAGTTTGGGGTCGGGCTTATATACAACTTCTGGCCTCAGCTAGAAATAGAGCAGGTCAAATTTAAGGCCCCGATCCTCCGGCGACCAGTCGCCACACCCACACACGCAAGACTCAACACAGCTTCGTCAAACCAAGAAAGAATCAGGAGTTACACACCCCTGGATCAGCCGAGCGTCTTGTAGTAATGGAGTTCATTGACGCCAGATGATGGTCTCGAAGCACTCAATCCCGTCAAACTCCAGCGCGAACCGCGGCCGCCGCGTCTCCTCCCGTGGCGGCGTAAGCTGCGACTGCGCTTTCCCCTTTCGAAGCTTCTGCTGGTGCTGCTCAGCCTCCGGCCGCTTCTCGTCCTGCTGCATGGCCCGCCAGGAAAGCCTCGCCCAGCTACCGTGGGCGCCGTGGTTGTTATCGGCCCGCGACGCGCTCAGGATAAAGAAGACGAGCATCTTGTCCATGACCGATTAGAGACGGGTGATTGATTCCCGCAGCAGCTTCGGTGATCCTTGCTTGGTTTCTGTCTTGCTAAGGTTGGTGGAGGGAGGAGGGAGAATGCGAGACTGGCTTATATACGTCGGAGCATCGAGGATGATTTGTTGGACATGGTGGTTTCATGCGCTGGAGGAATCCAGAATATTCGTGGACGCGGCTGCGAGGGAGAACCAGCTAATGAGCTCGTGATGCAGATGCACGCCGTGGCTGTTAGCACTAATCTTGGCCCGTGCGCTGTGGCCGGGACTCGTGGAGCTGGGCGTCCGTGGCTGCGTGGTTCGTGCGGAAGACTTGGCCAGGTCGTTTCTGTCAAGCGGCCGTAAGTGGAGCAGCTGCGTCTGCCGGGCCGTTAGGCAGCCGTGGAGTGCGGACGTGCGTGGGCGTGCATGTAGTTAGTGGTTAGGTAATGCGTGGGTGCATGGCTTAGTGGCCGTTGTGGCCGACGAGCTGTGGGTGCGCGCGTGTCTACTACTTAAGGTGTTGTGGCGTGAGTACTTCGTTGGTCGGCGTGTTGCAACGCAGTGACAGGGACTGTCCGGGTCCATGTGGGCCCGGCCGGGCCGTAGGGCCCGTCAAGTCCTCGTCGCCGCGTCCGGTCGGCTTCGCTCTTGCGATGGAGGCTGTTCCCTCCCAACGGTCGAGTAGTGCCCGCTCTCGTGGCCGTTGTTTCCTTTCCCTCTCTAGGCCTCGTGTTGGCAGCTCCAGAGAGACAGCGAGGATGGTCCAGTAACCGTGGTGGCACATGCTGGTGGGCGGCTGCGTGGGTGGTGCACTACGAAGTGTCTCGAGTGATGGTGGTGGTTGTGGATCGGGAGAAATCACTGTCGGCCTGTCGACACCGATGTGATGACGCCTGCGGGTGCCGTCGGACCTTCCTGAGGGGCATCGGGTATATCCCTTCGCTACTATCCCTCGCGTACCGGGGAAACCCTAGAACTTGTTCGGGCAACAGCGACGGCATCGTCGCATTCCTTCTTGAAGGTGTTGCTTGGTGCGCGGCGCTTCGGGATGCTGGAAGCGTGGTGGTACTTCTTCGTAGGGTGCAGCGGTTGCCGGTCTTTCTTTCTTCGTTGATCTATCGGTGTCGGCATTTATTTGCCTTTTTTTATTCTTATTTTTCTTTTGGACTTTTCTGTGTTGCGGCCCCAGCAAGCTGGATGTATTGGGTGTTTGCTTTATAATATAAAGTGGGAGGAAACCCTTTTTCTTAAGGTGTTGTGCCTGTGCATGTTGGTGGATGAGACAAGGAGAAGCCAGTCAAGAAGAGATGTGTGTTCGAAGAGAAGCTAGGAGAGTTGTAGTCTCCAGCGTCCGGTCTCCCGTTGTATTTGTCGCTAAGGCTTGTCGCCGAGCCGGGTATGTGGCCAGAAAAGAAATCACCGTTCATGTGGCGTGGCGCCGTTCGTGCGCGGAGGCATTTGTACGCCGGAAAATTAGTGTGCTCCTTCTTCCACCTTCGTCTGCAGAGAGAGAGAGAGCTAGTCAGGGGTTTGTCCCAACAGTGGCGTGGCTTCGCGGTGTCGGGGCTTCTCACATCTCTTTTTTCTTTGCGTCTGTTGTACAGTGCTGTTCTCTCTGTGGCCATGGCGTGACGTGTCGGGTGGTGCCATGTCCGAGAGTTGACTTGTTGAAAGAAATTTTTAAGATTGCTAGCTCAAAGAAATTTTAGTTAAGAATTAGAGCAGAGGTATGTGCAATGTTTTGTCCTTTGTGGTACAATACTATTTTAAAAATATATTTCCTATACTTATTGACTTATTGAATCAAATATTCGATGCTTTGTTTTTTTGGAAAAATTTAGCATGATTCTCTTTTTCCCGATTGGACTATTTTGAGATTGGACCCCGCTGGGTGCAAACGGTTACAAGCCACCCTAGGCATCTGCATGTTACTTTTTTTGGTGTATTTTTTAGTTTTTTAGTGTAATTTTCATAGAAAACTACCACCCTTTAGATCCAGATCGGAGGGATCTGGGGACGTTCGCCAGGAATTGCTCCCCGGGGAACGTAAGCCAAATAAGATTTCCATTGAGTTTTGAGTATATGATCTGTAGGTGGTTGTCATATGGACACCCCCGGGAGGTGTAATAAAGTAAAGGGTTAATTATCCTTTTGCCCTCAGTGGCGTCCATGTGCTCAGTTTTGCCCTCAGATGCGAATTGTGCTCAGTTTTGCCCCTAGTCCGTGCGCACCGACTCGTTCCGTGAACTCTGCCGTCTCCGTCAGGTCAACCTTTTGACTCGGCCCTTACAGGTGGGACCAGGCGGCAGAAACGGCCAATTAAATTTTCATTGAGTTTTGAGTATATGATAGACTGTAGGTGGTTGTCATATGGACACCCCCGGGAGGTATAATAAAGTAAATTAAATTCATGGGCAATAGGAGTACTGCTATCAATGATTCACATACCATAGCTCCGTGATGTGGCACTGGACAACTATTGGTAGCCACTATATATGTCATTGCTTCTAACCAAGGTTATCATGTTGCAAATGCCACTACAAACGCTACCCCTATCAAGTCGTGTGCGAGCAAGAACCTGAGTAGCTTGATACAGTCATATGTTGTGGGATTGGGTGACATTGGGAAAATTGTGCTTGGTGCAAATTCACATGTACACATGAACTAGAGGGTACCTTGCACAGCAAATTTCTATCCTTCATTGCTAGGATTCTTTTGCTGTTGCCGTTCACTGTACCGAATCTGAAGGACTTGCCGTCGAAGTTTATTGTACCATGCAAGGTAGCGCAGTAGAAATTTCCTATGCATGCGAGGGTGGTGCAGCATGATTAATGGGGGACTCATCCCAAACGGCTTCTTGCAGAAAATCATCACTTACATATATACGACAGGCTTCATCACAAAACTAACATGTACTATGTGGCTCTCATGTGAGATGGTTTCATTCTGGCCCGGCCCTATGCCCATCATGCACACCACTAACTAGTTTTATGAAACCATCTGGGATGATCCTCAGTGACTAAATAGAGAGGCTCTAGCTCGTGAGACAAGACCCCAAACCGTCACTAAGGAGGTGTCGTGTGATCCAACCTACTCTAGTTTCAGTTATATTCAGACTTTGGAGGCTCGACTATTCAGTTGCATGCTACCGGCACGTACCCATACGGCTAAGCCTTTATTAAGTGAAATCCTGACACTTGTTACTTTTATAATTCAGGAAAACAAGTAATTTTGCCACGAACCCGTTTAGCTCAAGAATGATTTACATGTACCCACTTAGAAACATCAGCCTTCTGATAGTTCCGTTCGTCGCCGGTTGAAAACCTCGACAGCAGTGTGAAGCTCAAGCTCATCCGTCTTTTCTAGTGCTTTTGGGATCCTTCCGTTTCTATTCTTATTTTGCGCGGGGAGGGATGGATCAAGAGAAGGAAAGCCAGCATCGCCATGGGGGCAGTGTCAGGAACGAGTCACAGCAAAGGCGAAGTAGGTCAGGTCCCAGTAATTCTATTCACCGTCGGTACGTTTTATTCACCTTCAGTACCATCAGAAGTT
This sequence comes from Aegilops bicornis, assembly GCA_021605145.1. NCBI lineage: Eukaryota > Viridiplantae > Streptophyta > Magnoliopsida > Poales > Poaceae > Aegilops > Aegilops bicornis. The sequence continues at coordinate 1,103,448 of JAHIAL010000096.1, forward strand.
GAAGCTTGAAAACTAATGTTATGATTTACGAACTGTGCTTGTATACCTGGCATATTTTTTTTGGAAAAGGGGCATAACCCTGGCCTCTGCATCAGAACAATGCACAGGGACGGAGCTCCATGTATTCACTGGTGTCAATTGACACCAGTGCCTTCTAGCTTTTTAGGTAATAAGTATTAGCAAAATGTGCGTATGACCCCAGCCCAAAAATTCCATTGACCCCAGCCCAGCAGCAGACCAGCTAATCTCTAAAGCCTTAGCCCATAAAATCCATCAAGTACTAAAATAATCAACAACCTGCGGCAGAAAACAACGATACAAGGCCAGGCCCAATGCTTACTCTGTTACGCACGTCTCTATGTATCAATTAATCGATGTACGCTACCCGGCTGCTGTACGCCTGTACCTGTACGCGAACCGACGGATGCCCTAGTCTCTTCGCCTCCTCATCTCGATCCCTAATTCCGCAGCCGCCGCAGCGAATCGGCGACGAACGACGGCGAACTCGACGCCGGTTCGTCGGGTGAATGTTGACATCGGCCGACCGTCCGCCAGTGCATAATCTTTAATTTGCAAGTGTTGGCTTCCCATCCCAGGTAATCTGCACCTTCTCTCTCGCCTCTCGGTCTCTACTCTCTAGACTGTCTACAAGACTACAATTCTACATGTCCATTGATTTCATGATGGCTATTGACTAAGTAATTATTTTAGTTTCTTTGATTTGATTTGCCTAGGACCAGGAGGATATGGATAAATTTTTGTTGAAAGGGAAACGGCCAGCACCAGATAGTCACGTGGCAGGGACTTCAAGGCCAGTTAGACCAAGACAAGATCTTGCATCAAATATTGGTACTACTCCTCCGCCTCCGCAGAAATTAACTTAGATGCACTTCCTCATGATCTAGCTGATCGAAAAAGAATAGGGCAGTACACAAAGAATCCTAAGAAGCAAGATGAGATTAGAAGAATATATTTAAATAGAGGACCTTACAGACCACAAGAAGGCTTTAAATATCCTCAGAAAACCATCGCAGGAGCTGAACGGAGATTTAGTCCAAAATGGTTTAAAGACTATCATTGGCTAGAGTACAGTGATAAGGTGCATAAGGTATTTTGCTTGTGTTGCTATCTATTTAGAGACTGCATCGATGGCCAAGGTGGTAATGATGCATTTGTTGTTAAAGGTTTCTCTTGTTGGAATAAGAAACAAAGACTAGATACTCATGAGGGTGAAGTTAATAGCTTTCACAATGTAGCTGTTAAAAGATGCGATGCGTTAATGAATCAAAATCAGTCCATTAAGGTTGCCCTCGACAAGCAAACTGATATCACAAAGAAGCAAAACCGCATTCGGCTAAATACTTCTGTTGAATCGGTTAGATACTTGCTACATCAAGGTTTAGCTTTCCATGGCAATGATGAGTCGGAGGATTCAAAAAATAAGGGGAATTTTCGAGAGTTGGTAAAAACATTAGCAAATCAGAATGAGGATGTAAGAAAGGTAGTCCTTCAGAATGCTCCACAAAATTGCAAATGGGTGTGTCCAGATATTCAAAAAGAACTTGTGAGTTATTTTGCCAAGGTGAATAACAACCATCTCTATTCACTACTATATATTTATTTCATGCAGTTTATATTGTTGTGAGCACTCAAAATGACACTCTCTCTTATTTTGCATAGATAACGTTGGATTCTATTCTTGAAGAGATTGGTGGTGATGTTTTCAGTTTATTGATTGATGAGGCTTGGATGTGTCGATAAAGAACAGATGGCTGTTGTCTTGAGATATGTTGACAAGCTTGGACTGATCTTGGAACGTTTAGTTGGAGTTGTACATGTGAGTGAAACATCTGCAACGTGTCTCAAGTCAGCTCTCGAAAAATTGCTTGCTAAAATTGGACCAGAAACTAGAGCTGTGTGCATTATATGCACCGCAAGCAATCGACCCGGATCATTCAATACGACAGTATGAACACGATACCAAGGCAAACCCATGGAAATACCCCTTTAGCAAAGAAAAATAGACACGATGTCGCTTTATTTTATCGCATTGAAAAAGTTAAGCTTCAAACAAGTTAGAGGGCAATGCTATGACGGCGCAAGCAACATGCGCGGTGAGTTCAATGGATTGAAAGCCAAAATTCTGGAAGAGAATAGGTCAGCATATTATGTGCATTGTTTTGCTCACCAACTTCAATTGGTTATAGTGGCGATTTCAAAGAAGAATGAAGATATTGCGGATTTCTTTTATATGATCTCTCTTCTATTTAATGTGGTGAGCTTCTTGCAAAAGAAAAGACATGATCAGAGAGAGTAACCGAGAAAATGTAAAAAAATCCATAAGTAGTGGACGAATTAGTACTGGCACAGGGCTAAATCAAGACCAATCACTTCAAAGGGCAGGAGACACCCGTTGGGTTTCTCACTATAGAACCCTCTCAAGCTTAATCCAGCTGTTCCCATCAATTGTTAGTGTCTTGAATTATGTAGCAAAAGAAGGCAAGAAGGATTCCAAGAAAAGTGAAGCACGTGGCCTTCTATCATATTTTGGAACCTTTGATTTTGTGTTCTATTTGCACATGATGTTCCATATATTAGGGAGTGCCAATACTTTGTCACATGCATTGCAACAAAAGGATCAAGATATCTTGAATGCCATGTCATGTGTGAAGTCAACATGAGAATGATCTACAACAACTAAGAGATGATGGATGGGAATCACTTCTAGAGAAGGTATATTCATTACATGAAGAACATGACATTCCTAAGCTAAACATGCATGATGAATATGTCGATCGGCATAAGCCAAGAAAAAGAACCAATATTACAAATCTTCATCATTACCAAATCGAGTGCCTTAATTCTGTTATTGATTGACAACTTCGAGAGTTCGATGATAGATTCAATGAAGTGAATTCTGCATTGCTTATCCACATGGCTTCTTTCAACCCAAAAAACTCCTTCGCTGCTTTTAACTTGGATAGTTTATTGAAGCTAGCTGAGTTTTATCCTGATGATTTCAATTCAACACAATTGATGGATCTTGGTCATGAACTTCGGATTTTCATAGACAATGTCCGAGCGGACCAAAGATTTGCCAATTTGGATGGCATTGCCGATCTTGCTAAAGTGTTGGTGGAAACTAAAAAGCATCTTGCATTTCCTTTTGTGTATCAACTTCTCAAGTTGGTGCTAATTCTGCCAGTTGCCACAGCGTCCGTCGAGAGATGTTTTTCAGCAATGAATATTGTTAAGAGTGTTTTGCGGAACAAAATGGGTGACGAGTTCATGAGTGATTGCTTGATTTGCTATGTGGAGAAAGACATATTTTCTACAATAACGAATGATGATGTGATTGATCTGTTTAAGAAGATGAAAGACCGAGAAGGGAAGTTATGAAATGTGAGTCTCGTATCACTTTATTTTCTCCTTAACGATACTTATTTTCTGCATTATTTGTTTCTTACTATTGTTGTGAATTTAATATGTTATTTTGTTCATCCTTTCCAGAAAGTTAAAATGAAACATTCAAGTCATCCTTTTGCCTATTATTTCTGGAATATGTAAAGAAGTGTTATTTTATGCTTTGCTCAGCCAATACTGCTACTCGCATGCGATTTTTTGATGTAATAATAATATCACCTACATATTGTTGCTTTTTATATCGCTCTTGGCCATTATCAATGTTGTTGCACCACTATAATTTGTGCTAGAGGCTTAGCCTGGTCAGTGGTTGACACCAGTGCCCATTTTTTCTAGCTTCGTCCCTGACAATGCATATGGCCACCTTTATTATAAAGTAAATAAGTTCATCCCAAGTCACAAGGTCTTAAACAAGCGAACCACAAAAATGCTCACGAAGAGCCAAGGAAAAAAAAGCCACAACTAGCTGGCATAAAGAAAGATAGGAAAACTAATTGGCTATCCTATTACATGACCGCCATCCAAACGGGTTGAATATAGCCCGAGCTGCCATCTCCCATCGGGTAGATCCAGTAACCAAATGCTCTCTGGCCTCCGTCTGAGTAAGTAACGACCACATACGGATCAAAGTAGTGTCTCGGAATATAACCTGCAAAAAATGAGTATTTGTTGTTCTGTTAAAAACCAAATCATTCCTGCAGTTTCAGACTACCCAAAGTAAAGCACATACTCCTACGCGAATGTGTCTCGCTGTTTGGGATTCTATCCCGTCTAGCCACGTCCCAAATAACGTGTTGATATTATTCGGAGGAGTAATATTAAACGCAATATGAACAGTACGCCATAGAACCTTAGCCATCGGACAGTCAAGAAAGAGGTGTTTGATGGTCTCATCACGGTCACAAAAACTACATCTCGTGGAACCAGACCAGTTGTGCTTTGTCAAATTTTCCTTAGTTAATATGACTTATTTGTGTAGAAACCACATGAACACTTTAACTCTCAAAGGTACCTTGACATTCCAAATGTGCTTGGTAGTAGGAATAGAGCTAGAGTTAATCATATCTAAATACATGGATTTAACCGTGAACTCTCCATTCCTGGCTAACTTCCATCGCAACGCGTCTGGCTGTTGAGAAAGCTGCACATCCATCAATCTTCTCACTAGATGGAGCCAGGCTTCACAACGGGGTCCGGCAAGTGTTCTCCTAAATTGGATGTTGAGGGGAGTGGACTGAAGCACAATAGCAACGAAAGCGTTGTTGGAAATATGCCCTAGAGGCAATAATAAATTAGTTATTATTATATTTCCTAGCTCATGATAATCGTTTATTATCCATGCTATAATTGTATTGATAGGAAACTCAGATACATGTGTGGGTACATAGACAACACCATGTCCCTAGTAAGCCTCTAATTAACTAGCTCGTTGATAAATAGATTGTTACGGTTTCCTGACCATGGACATTGGATGTCGTTGATAACGGGATCACATCATTAGGAGAATGATGTGATGGACAAGACCCAATCCTAAGCCTAGCACAAAGATCGTGAGTTCGTGATGCTAAAGCTTTTCTAATGTCAAGTATCATTTCCTTAGACCATGAGATTGTGCAACTCCCGGATACCGTAGGAATGCTTTGGGTGTACCAAACGTCACAACGTAACTAGGAGGCTATAAAGGTACACTACAGGTATCTCCGAAAGTGTCTGGGTTGGCACGAATCGAGACTGGATTTGTCACTCCGCAGACGGAGAGGTATCTCTGGGCCCACTCGGTAGGACATCATCATAATGTGCACAATGTGATCAAAGGTTTGATCACGGGATGATGTGTTACGGAACGAGTAAAGAGACTTGCCGTAACGAGATTGAACAAGGTATCGCATACCGACGATAGAATCTCGGGCAAGTACAATACCGCTAGACAAAGGGAATTGTATACGGGATCGATTGAGTCCTTGACATCGTGGTTCATCCGATGAGATCATCGTGGAACATGTGGGAGCCAACATGGGTATCCAGATCCCGCTGTTGGTTATTGACCGGAGAACGCCCTCGGTCATGTCTACATGTCTCCCGAACCCGTGAGGGTCTACACACTTAAGGTTCGGTGACGCTTAGGGTTATAAAGGAAGCTTGTATGTGGTTACCGAATGTTGTTCGAGTCCCGATGAGATCCCGGACGTCACGAGGAGTTCCGGAATGGTCCGGAGGTAAAGATTTATATATGGAAGTTCTGTTTTGGTAACCGGAAAAGTTTCGGGCGATATCGGTAATGTACCGGGACCACCGGGAGGGTCCCGGGGGTCCACCAAGTGGGGCCACCTGCCCCAGAAGGCTGCGTGGGCCAAGTGTGGGAGGGGACCAGCCCCTAGGAGGGCTGGTGCGCCCCCCACAAGGGGCGCAAGGCAAGGAAGAGTGGGAGGGCAACCCTAGTCCAGATGGGCCTTAAGGCCCATCTAGTGGGCGCCTCCCTCTCTCCCCTCTTGGCCGCCTCCCTTGTAACCCATCTAGGGCTGCCGCCTCTAGGGGTGGGAACCCTAGAGGGGCGCACCTCCTCCCCTTCCCTATATATATAGAGGCCTAGGGCTGCCCAAAATCACATGAGAACTTCTCCTCTCGTTGGTGCAGCCCTGCATCTCTTCTTCCTCCTCCTCTTCTCCTGTGGTGCTTGGCGGCCCCACAGATTGCCACGCCTCCATCACCACCATGCCGTTGTGCTGCTGCTGGATGGAGTCTTCCTCAACTTCTCCCTCTCTCCTTGCTGGATCAAGGCGTGGGAGACGCCACCGGCTGTACGATGTGTTGAACGCGGAGGTGCCGTCCGTTCGGCACTAGGATCTCCGGTGATTTGGATCACGACGAGTACGACTCCTTCAACCCCGTTCTCATGAACAGCTTCCGCTTAGCGATCTACAAGGGTATGTAGATGCACTCTCCTTCCCTCGTTGCTAGTTTCTCCATAGATAGATCTTGGTGACACGTAGGAAAATTTTGAATTTCTGCCACGCTCCCAACAGTGGCATCATGAGCTAGGTCTATTGCGTAAATTCTTTGCACGAGTAGAACACAAAGTAGTTGTGGGCGTTGATTTTGTTCAATATGCTTACCGTTACTAGTCCAATCTTGTTTCGACGGTATTGTGGGATGAAGCGGCCCGGACCGACCTTACACGCATTTTACGTGAGACAGGTTCCACCGATGACATGCACTTGGTGCATAAGGTGGCTAGCGGGTGCCGATCTCCCACTTTAGTCGGAACGGATTCGATGAAAAAGGGTCCTTATGGAGGGTAAATAGCAATTGGCATATCAAGTTGTGGTTTTATGTAGGTAAGAAACGTTCTTGCTAGAAACCCATAGCAGCCACGTAAAACATGCAAACAACAATTAGAGGACGTCTAACTTGTTTTTGCAGGGTATGATATGTGATGTGATATGGCCAAGAAGAATGTGATGAATGATATGTGATGTATGAGATTGATCATGTTCTTGTAATAGGAATCACGACTTGCATGTCGATGAGTATGACAACCGGCAGGAGCCATAGGAGTTGTCTTTAGTTATTGTATGACCTGCGAGTAATTAAACAACGCCATGTAATTACTTTTACTTTATTGCTAACCGGTAGCCATAGTAGTAGAAGTAATAGTTGGCGAGACAACTTCATGAAGACACGATGATGGAGATCATGATGATGGAGATCATGGTGTCATGCCGGTGACGATGGTGATCATGGAGCCCCAAGATGGAGATCAATGGAGCTATATGATATTGGCCATATCATGTCACTACTATATAATTGCATGTGATGTTTATTATGTTTATGCATCTTGTTTACTTAGAACGACGGTAGTAAATAAGATGATCCCTTACAACAATTTCAAGAAGTGTTCTCCCCTAACTGTGCACCGCTGCTAAAGTTCGTCAGCTTCTAAGCACCACGTGATGATCGGGTGTGATGGATTCTTACGTTCACATACAACGGGTGTAAGACAGATTTACACACGCGAAACACTTAGGGTTAACTTGACGAGCCTAGCATGTACAGACATGGCCTCGGAACACAGAGACCGAAAGGTCGAGCATGAGTCGTATAGTAGATACGATCAACATGAAGATGTTCACCGATGATGACTAGTCCGTCTTACGTGATGATCGGACACGGCCTAGTTGACTCGGATCATGTAATCACTTAGATGACCAGAGGGATGTCTATCTGAGTGGGAGTTCATAAGATGAACTTAATTATCTTGAACATAGTCAAAAGACCTTTTTGCAAATTATGTCGTAAGCTCGCGCTTTAGTTCCACTGTTTAGATATGTTCCTAGAGAAAATATAGTTGAAAGTTGACAGTAGCGATTATGCGGACAAAAGAAAGCTTATGTCCTTAATGCACCGCTCAGTGTGCTGAACCCCAAACGTCGTTTGTGGATGTTGCGAACATCGGACATACACGTCTTGATAACTACGTGATAGTTCAGTTAAATGGTTTAGAGTTGAGGCACGAAAGACGTTTTCGAAATGTCGCAGAACATATGAGATGTTTCAAGGGCTGAAATTGGGATTTCAGGCTCGTACCCACGTCAAGATGTACAAGACCTCCGACAATTTTCTTAGCCGGCAAACTAACGGAGAAAAGCTCAATCGTTGAGATTGTGCTTAGATTGTCTGAGTACAACAATTACTTGAATCGAGTGGGAGTTGATCTTCCAGATGAGATAGTGATGTTTCTCCAAAGTCATTACCACCAAGCTGCTAGAGCTTCGTGATGAACTATAACATATCAAGGATAGAGATAATGATCCTTGAGGTATTCGCGTTGTTTGACATCGCGAAAGTAAAAATCAAGAAGGAGCATCAATTGTTGATGGTTGGTGAAACCACTAGTTTCAAGAAGGGCAAGGGCAAGAAGGGACACTTCAACGGCAAATCAGTTGCTACTCCAATGAAGAAACCCAAGGTTGAACCCAAACCCGAGACTAAGTGCTTCTGCAATAAGGGGAACAACCATTGGAGCAGAATTACCCTAGATACTTGGTAGATAAGAAGGCTGGCAAGGTCGATAGAAGTATATTGGATATACATTAAGTTATTGTGTATTTTACTAGTACTCCTAGTAGCACCAGGGTATTAGATACCGGTTCGGTTGCTAAGTGTTAGTAACTTGAAATAAAAGAGCTACGGAATAAAGCGGAGACTAGCTAAAGGAGAGCTGACGATATGTGTTGGAAGTGTTTCCAATTTGATGTGATCAAAACATCGCACGCCTCCTTCTACCATCAAGATTAGTATTAAACCAGAATTATTGTCATTTGGTGTTTATGCGTTGAGCATAGACATGATTGGATTATGTCTATCGCAATACGGTTATTCATTTAAGGAGAATAATGGTTACTCTATTTATTTGAATAACACTTTCGATGGTCTTGCACCTAAATGAATGGTTTATTGAATCTCGATCGTAGTAATACACATTTTCATGCCAAAGGTATAAGATAGTAATGATAGTACCACTTACTTGTGGCACTGCCATGTAAGTCGTATTGGTGTAAAACGCATGAAGAAGCTCCATGTTGATGGATCTTTGGACTCACTCGTTTTGAAAAGTTTGAGACATGCAAACCATGTCTATTGGTGTATACGCATGAAGAAACTCCATGCAGATGGATCGCTTGGACTCACTTGATTTTGAATCACTTGAGATATGCAAATCAAACCACATGGGCAAGATGACCGAAAAGCCTCGGTTTCAAGAAGATGGAACAAGGTAGCAACCTGTTGGAAGTAACACATTTTGATGTGTGCAGTCCAATGAGTGCTGAGGCATGCAAAGTGAATATCATTATGTTCGACTTCACAGATGATTCGGTAGATGTTGAGTATATTTACTTGATGAAACACAAGTCTGAATTATTGAATGGTTCAAGTAATTTCAGAGTGAAGTTGAAGATCATCGCGACAAGAGGATAAAATGTCTATGATATGATCATAAAGATGAGTATCTGAGTTACGAGCTTTGGCACGCAATTAAGACACCGTGGAAATTGTTTCACAATTAATACCACTTTGGAACACCATAGTGTGATGGTGTGTCCGAACAACATAGTTGCACCCTATTGGATATGGTGCGTACCATGATGTCTCTTATCGAATTACCACTATCGTTCATGGGTTAGGCATTAGAGACAACCGCACTCACTTTAATGGGGCACCATGTAATTCCGTTGAGATGACACCGTATGAACTATGGTTTAGAGAAACCTAAGCTGTCATTTCTTAAAGGTTTGGGGCTGCGACGCTTATGTGAAAAAGTTTCAGGTTGATAAGCTCGAACCCAAAGCGGATAAAATGCATCTTCATAGGACACCCAAAACGGTTGGGTATACCTCCTAATTCAGATCCGAAAGCAATAGGGATTGTTTCTTGAATCGGGTCCTTTCTCGAGGAAAAGTTTGTCTCGGAAAGTTGAGTGGGAGGATAGTGGAGACTTGATGAGGTTATTAAACCATCACTTCAACTAGTGTGTAGCAGACACGGGGAAGTTGTTCCTGTGGCACCTACACCAATTTAAGTAGAAGCTTATGATAGTGATCATGAAACTTCGGATCAAGTCACTACCGAACCTCGTAGGACGACAAGGACGCGTACTGCTTCGGAGTGGTACGGTAATCCTGTCTTGGAGGTCGTGTTGCTAGACAACAATGAACCTACGAGCTATGGAGAAGCGATGGTGGGCCCGGATTCCGACAAATGGTTAGAAGCCATGAAATCCGAGATAGGATCCATGTATCAGAACAAAGCATGGACTTTGGTGGACTTGCCCGATGATAGGCAAGCCATGGAGATAAATGGATCTTTAAGAAGAAGACGGACGTGAACGGAAATGTCACCGTCTGTGAAGCTCGACTTGTGCCAAAGAGTTTTTTCACAAGTTCAAGGAGTTGACTACGATGAGATTTTCTCATCCGTAGCGATGCTTAAGTCCGTCGGAATCATGTTAGCATTAGCTGCATTTATGAAATCAGGCAGATGGATGTCAAAACGAGTTTCCTTACCAGTTTTTAGGCGAAAGATTGTATGTGATACAATCAGAAAGTTTTTGTCGATCCTAAGGATGCTAAAAGTTATGCTGGCTCCAGCTATCCTTCTAAGGACTGGAGTAAGCATCTCGGAGTTGGAATGTACGCTTTGATGAGATGATCAAAGATTTTGGGTTTATATAAAGTTTATGAGAAACTTGTATTTCCAAAGAAGTGAGTGGGAGCACTATAGAATTTCTGATGAGTATATGTTGTTGACATATTGATGATCGTAAATGATGTAGAATTTCGAAAGCATATAGGGTTATTTGAAAGATGTTTTTCAATAGAAAACCTGGATTAAGCTACTTGAACATTGAGAATCGAGATCTATAAGGATAGATCAAAAATGCTTAATAATACTTTCAAATGAGCACATACCTTGACATGATCTTGAAGGTGTTCAAGATGGATCACCAAAGAAGGAGTTCTTGCCTGAGTTGTAAGGTATGAAGTTAAGAGTTAAAGCTCGACCACGCGGCAGAAAAGAGAGAAAGGGAAAGGTCGCCCCTATGCTTCGTATATAGGCTCTATAGTATGCTATGTCGTGTACCGCACCAAGTGTGCCTTGCCATGAGTCACTATATACAAGAATGATCCAGGAATGGATCATTGGACAGCGGTCAATAATTGTCCTTGGAGTAAATAAAGACATGTTTCTCGATTATGGAGGTAATAAAGAGTTCGCGTAAAGGGTTACGTCGATGCAAGCTTTAACACCTATCCGAGTGACTCGAGTAGCAAACCGGATACGTATAGTGGAGCAACCATTTGGAATAAGCTTCAAGTGGAGCGTGGAATCAGCATTTACAATATGACATAGAAATTTGCAAAGCACACACGGATCTGAAAGGTTCGTAATTCGTTGACTAAAAACCTCTCTCACAAGCAAAACATGATCAAACCTCGTAACTCATTGAGTCTTAATCACATGATGATGTGAACTAGTTTACGCATTAATTAGTAAACTCTTTGGATGTTGGTCACATGGCGATGTGACCTATCGCGATGTTGATCACATGGCGATGTGAACTAGATTATTGACTCTAGTGCAAGTGGGAGACTCTTGGAAATATGCCCTAGAGGCAATAATAAATTAGTTATTATTATATTTCCTTGCTCATGATAATCGTTTATTATCCATGCTATAATTTTATTGATAGGAAACTCAGATACATGTGTGGGTACATAGACAACACCATGTCCCTAGTAAGCCTCTAGTTAACTAGCTCGTTGACCAATAGATGGTTACGGATTTCTGACCATGGACATTGGATGTCGTTGATAACGGGATCACATCATTAGGAGAATGATGTGATGGACAAGACCCAATCCTAAGCCTAGCACAAAGATCGTAGTTCGTATGCTAAAGCTTTTCTAATGTCAAGTATCATTTCCTTAGACCATGAGATTGTGCAACTCCCGGATACCGTAGGAATGCTTTGGGTGTACCAAACGTCACAACGTGAATCGGGTGGCTATAAAGGTGCACTACAGGTATCTCCGAAAGTGTCTGCTTGGGTTGGCAATAATCGAGATCGATTTGTCACTCCGTGTGACGGAGAGGTATCTCTGGGCCCACTCGGTAGGACATCATCATAATGTGCACAATGTGATCAAAGGTTTGATCACGGGATGATGTGTTACGGAACGAGTAAAGAGACTTGCCGGTAACGAGATTGAACAAGGTATCGGCATACCGACGATAGAATCTCGGGCAAGTACAATACCGCTAGACAAAGGGAATTGTATACGGGATCGATTGAGTCCTTGACATCGTGGTTCATCCGATGAGATCATCGTGGAACATGTGGGAGCCAACATGGGTATCCAGATCCCGCTGTTGGTTATTGACCGGAGAACGTCTCGGTCATGTCTACATGTCTCCCGAACCCGTAGGGTCTACACACTTAAGGTTCGGTGACGCTAGGGCTATAAAGGAAGATTGTATGTGGTTACCGAATGTTGTTCGGAGTCCCGGATGAGATCCCGGACGTCACGAGGAGTTCCGGAATGGTCCAGAGGTAAAGATTTATATACTGGAAGTTCTGTTTTGGTAACCGAAAAGTTTGGGCGATATCGGTAATGTCTGGGGACCACCGGAGGGTCCTGGGTCCACCAAGTGGGGCCACCTGCCCTGAAGGCTGCGTGGGCCAAGTGTGGGAGGGACCAGCCCCTAGGAGGGCTGGAGCGCGCCCACAAGGGGCCCAAGGCGCCAAGGAAGAGTGGGAGGGGCAAACCCTAGTCTAGATGGGCCTTAAGGCCCATCTAGTGGGCGCCTCCCCTCTCTCCCTCTTGGCCGCCTCCTTGTAACTCCATCTAGGGCTGCCGCCTCTAGGGGTGGGAACCCCAGAGGGGCGCACCTCCTCCCCTTCCCTATATATAGAGGCCTAGGGCTGCCCAAAACACATGAGAACTTCTCCTCTCGTTGGTGCAGCCCTGCATCTTCTTCCTCCTCCTCTTCTCTGTGGTGCTTGGCGAAGCCTCGCAGGATTGCCATGCTCCTCCATCACCACCACGCCGTTGTGCTGCTGCTGGATGGAGTCTTCCTCAACTTCTCCTCTCTCCTTGCTGGATCAAGGCGTGGGAGACGTCACCGGGCTGTACGTGTGTTCAACGCGGAGGTGCCGTCCGTTCGACACTAGGATCTCCGGTGATTTGGATCACGACGAGTACGACTCCTTCAACCCCGTTCTCATGAACGCGCCCGCTTAGCGATCTACAAGGGTATGTATATGCACTCTCCTTCCCTCGTTGCTAGTTTCTCCATAGATAGATCTTGGTGACACGTAGGAAAATTTTGAATTTCTGCTACGTTCCCCAACAAGCGTCTCTTCATTACACAATGCTATAAAGGGAAGGATATTGAAGCGCAAGAGGGGTTTCTCCTAGCCATGTGTCCTCCAAGAATCTCGTGGAAGTACCATTTCCGACTATAAACTTTGTTCTGTTGAAAAAGGCTGTTTTTACTCTCATCAGCCCTTTCCAAAAAGGTGAGTCCGTCGGCCTCACTGTCATCTGTGACAAAGTTTTGGAATGAAGGTACTTATTACGCAGAATCTGTGCCCACGTGGCGTCCGACTCTACAGATAACTTATACAACCACTTGCTGAGAAGGCATCTGTTTTTAACCTCAAGATTTTCGATCACTAGACCCCTGTGGTCTTTCGGTCGACAAATAATATCCCATTTAGTGAGTCTATACTTCTTTTTCAGGTCATCACTCTGCCAGAAGAAACGGGATCGATAGAAATCCAGTCTTTTCCTAACTCTAACTGGTATCTCGAAAAACGACAAAAGAAACATAGGCATGCTCGTGAGAACCGAATTAATTAGAATTAAACGGCCACCGTACGACATCAGCTTGCCCTTTCAGCAACTCAGTTTCTTTTCGAATCGATCCTCAATACACTTTCATTCTCTATTTGTTAGCTTACGATGGTGAATTGGTATACCCAAATATGTAAAAGGTAAATTTGCAAGTTCACATCCGAACAATTGCTTGTAAGCCTCTTGTTACACTTTGGCTTTTCGAAAGCAGAACAATTCGCTTTTATGAAAGTTAATTTTTAACCCGGTCAATTGTTCGAATAAGCATAACACCAGCTTCATGTTTCTCGCTATTGCCAAGTCATGCTCCATAAGGATGATAGTATCATCAGCGTACTGTAGGATAGACACCCCTCCGTCAACTAGATTAGGTACCAGGCTACCTACTTGACCAGCATCCTTTGCCCTACCTATTAGAATGGTCAACATGTCAACAACAACGTTGAATAAAATAGGTGACATCGGATCTCCTTGTCTGAGGCCCTTGTGTGTTTGAAAATAATGACCTATATCGTCATTCACTTTGATTCCAACACTCCCTTTTTGCGTAAAGGATTCAACCTGGTTCCTCCAAGCCGGGTCGAATCCTTTCATACGCAAAGCCTGCTGCAGGAAGGGCCATTTAACCTTATCATACGCTTTTTCAAAATCCACTTTGAAAACAACCCCATCTAGCTTTTTCGTATGGATTTCATGGAGCGTTTCATGAAGGACCACAACCCCTTCTAGGATGTTTCCGTCCGGCATGATAGCAGTTTGGGTCGGCTGCACCACAAAGTGCACAATCTGTGTGAGTCTATTAGTCCCAACCTTAGTAGAAAAATTGAAACTAACGTTAAGAAGACAGATAGGCCTAAACTGCTCAATTCTCACAGCCTCTGTCTTCTTCGAGAGCAAGGTTATTGTTCCAAAATTTAAATGAAACAACTGAAGCTGTCTGGATAATAGATCATGGAACATCGGTAGCATATCTCCTTTAATAATGTGCCAACATTTCTTATAAAACTCCGCCAGAAATCCATCTGGCCCCGGAGCTTTATTATTCTTCATCTGCGAAATCACATCAAACACCTCTTTCTCCGAGAATAGTGCAGTTAATATCTCATTCTCATCAGCAGCCAGCTGAGGTATATCCTCAATCCTCGACTCATCCAAGGACACAAAATTATCCTTTGGAGGCCCAAACAGCTGCTTGTAATAATTTGTTATGTATTGTTTTATGTTCTCCTGCCCTAAGATCGTCCCTTCATCTTGCTCAAGCTGAAAGATTCTTTTCTTTCTATGCTTGCCATTAGCGATCATATGAAAGAATTGAGTATTAGCGTCTCCTTGGACGACTTTGCGGACCTTAGATCGCAAAGCCCACTTCAACTCCTCTTCCCTCAACAGCTCTTTCAATCGCATCTCCTCGTCTATTTTGGCATGAAGCTCCGAGGATTGCAGAATTGTGGACTCGGCCTTTAATCTAGGGACTGGATAAGTGTAAGGAGCATGTCCTTTTCAACCTTATAGATCCCGTTGAGATGCTTAGCCCATCCTCGCAAGAAACTTCTCAAGTTTCTAATTTTATTTTGCCATCTCTCCATAGACGACCTTCCGCCTGCATCTATCGCCCATTCCCTGGCTATCAGATCTAGGAAACCTTCTCTTTCAAACCATGCAAGTTTGAAAGAGAAGGTATTTTTGTTTCCCACATGTGTTGCCTCACCAGACTCAACCAGCAAGGGGGTGTGGTCAGAGATACCGCGGGATCAAGCTTGGACTGTAACCAGAGGGAACTTCTGTTCCCAGTTGACGCTCGCTAGGACTCGATCTAGCTTCTCATACGTCGGATATTGCAAGGTATTAGCCCAAGTAAATTTTCTCCCCAAAAGCTCTATCTCTCTAAGATCCAAGCTTTCAATGATGGTATTAAACATAAACGACCACCTGGTGTCGAAATTATCATTGTTCTTTTCTTCTCTCCTTCTAATGAGGTTAAAATCGCCCCCAACCAGGATTGGTAGCTGTTCAGACCCACAAATACGGACGAGATCTGCCAAAAAGTCTGGTTTAATTCCGGCTGTGCGGCCCCATACACCGCAACCAGTGCCCAATTAAAACCATCCCCTTTTGATCTGACCCGAAATTTGACCGTGAAGTCACCCATGACCACACTACAGACTTCCAACGCATCACATCTCACTCCTAGTAGGATCCCCCTAGATCTTCCTCTTGGGGGAAGGCAGTGCCAATCAAAATCGACACCACCAGATAGAGTGTTCAGAAACTGAGGAGAGAAATTGTCCCTTCCAGTCTCGGAAAGGGCAATAAAATCAAGTTTATGTTCTATTGAAGCATCTGCTAGAAACCTTCGTTTAGCCAAGTCCGTCAGACCTCTGCTATTCCAAAAGATGCCTGTCATAGTTCATCATGGAATTTTTTGGTTGTTCGTACCCTAGCACTTCTACGCACTGCGGATGCAGGATATATCTTATGCCTCCACTTTCGCTTAGGCTTGTTCTGATCCTCTCCCCGGTCCTCACAACCGGGATCCTCAGAACCGACCTCCTGACCCTCTACCGGGACACTCTCCTCAAGAGGTGTACAACCATCGTCCTCCTCAGACTCAGCAATAGATGGGGCAAGATCCGCACAAAACGTATCAAGCACCCTGTCTCCCAAGTCATTAATGTCAGAATCGTTCATAGGTTTAACCGCAGCTAAATTACAAATGAACTCTAAGGCACGTTCCGCTTCCAGGTCCAAAACGTCATTACCAGATTTAGAAATCTCACTATCATTACTACCTAGTGAAAGTCCTAACTCGTTTGCATTATGAATGATCTCATCATTAGAAAAATGCAAAATGGAATTGGAAGTGTTGTCTGACATATCAGTAGTGACCTCCATGTCACGAAGCTTGGCTGCCCGCGTGGCGCACCTCAGCTGCATATCATCAACGTCCGCCTGGTCTTGAAGGCGACAGCTCATCTGTCTTCCCTCAGATACAGGATCCGGAATACCGCCAAAGGAGATGACCTCCTCCTGGGTCACCCCGTTTGGGGTGAGGCCTCCTGCCCCACTCCCAACGCATGGCCCGGCAAGAGAAGAGAGAGAACCGCAGTCAGCCGCCGGTGAGTGATACGTCTCCAACGTATCTATAATTTTTAATTGTTCTATGCTATTATATTACCCCTTTTGGATGTTTATGGGCTTTATTTTACACATTTATATCATTTTTTGGACTAACCTACTAACCGGAAGCCCATCCCATATTGCTGTTTTTTTTGCCTATTTCAGTACTTCGAAGAAAAGGAATATCAAACGGAGTCCAAACGGAATGAAACCTTCTGGAGCGTGATTTTTGGAACGAACGTGATCCGGAGACCTTGGAGTGCAAGTCAAGAAGCTTCCGAGGAGGCCACGAGACAGGAGGCCGCGTCCCCCCTGTAGGGCGCGCCCCCTGTCTCGTGGGCCCCTCGGGCGGCCACCGACGTACTTCTTCCTCCTATATACCCTACGCACTCGAAAACATCCAGAGCACCACGAAACACAATTTCCACTTTGCCAGAACCTTCTCAGATCCGCAAGATCTCATCTTGGAGCCTTCGCCGGCACTCTGCAGGAAGGGGAATCGACCATGGAGGGCTTCTACATCAACATCCTTGCCCCTCCGATGAGTTGTGAGTAGTTTACCACAGACCTACGGGTCCATAGTATTAGCTATATGGCTTCTTCTCTCTTTTTGGATCTCAATACAATGTTCTCACCCTCTCTTGTGGAGATCTATTCGATGTAAACTCTTTTTTATGTGTGTGTTTGTCGAGATCCGATGAATTGTGGGTTTATGATCAAGTTTATCTATGAATAATATTTGAATCTTCTCTGAATTCTTTTATGTATGATTGAGTTATCTTTGCAAGTCTCTTCAATTATCAGTTTGGTTTGGCCTACTAGATTGGTTCTTCTTGCCATGGGAGAAGTGCTTAGCTTTGGGTTCAATCTTGCGGTGTCCTTACCCAGTGACAGAAATGGTTGCAAGGCACGTATTGTATTGTTGCCATCGAGGATATCATATTGCATGAGTTTATCCCTCTACATCATGTCATCTTGCTTAATGCGTTACTCTGTTCTTATGAACTTAATACTCTAGATGCAGGCAGGAGTCGGTCAATGTGTGGAGTAATAGTAGTAGATGCAGGCAGGAGTCGTTCTACTTGTTATGGACGTGATGCCTATATACATGATCATGCCTAGATAATCTCATAACTATGCACTTTTCTATCAATTGCTCGACAGTAATTTGTTCACCCACCGTAATACTTATGCTATCTTGAGAGAAGCCTCTAGTGAAACCTATGGCCCGCGGGTCTATCTCTTATCACATTTGCTTTCAATCTACTTTTATTTGCATCTTTACTTTTTGCATCTATATTACAAAATATCAAAAATATATTTATGTTATCATACTATCTTTATTAGATCTCACTTTTGCAAGTGGCCGTGAAGGGATTGACAACCCCTTTATTGCGTTGGTTAAGTAGTTCTCGCTTTGTTTGTGTAGGTGCGTGGGACTTTTGAGGAGCCTCCATCTTGGATTGATACCTTGGTTCTCAAAACTGAGGGAAATACTTACGCTACACTTTGCTGCATCACCCTCTCCTTTTCGAGGAAAACCAACGCAAGCTCAAGACATAGCAGTGAGCGCGAGCAAGCGGGGGCCGGGCCGCCTGCCCGAGCTCCCCACCCGGATGCCGAAAGTGACTCGCCGTCTGAGGCGTTGGTGAGGCCCAAGTGGGACACCCCATTCTACCAGGCCTTGAACATATTGAAAAGACTCCTGGTGGACACTCGGCCGTCGTATGGACGCGTGCGCGGCGTCAGAGATGACACCACATGGAAGAAGTACTACCGTGAGACCACGGAGGAGAGAAAAGAAAGACGGAGGTTAAATGAAGAAAACATCGACAAGAAGGTTGAGAATGCGGTTGAGAAGAAATCAGGTCAGATAGTCCCAGCTGTGGTAGCTGCTGCAAAACATGAGTTTGCAGCTTCGTATGGCGTCTTGGTTCCGGCTGTCATCAGTTGGAGTAGGCAAAATCCAAATAAAGAGGCAGCAGACTTTCCCCTTTCCGACTTCTTGGTTCCGGTTATCATCGACTAGTGTTTCACCAGCACCTTCTCCTACACCGCCTCCCGCACCTGCTCCTGCATCAGCTCCCGCACCAGCTCCTGCACCGGCTCCCACGCCTGCTCATAGCAGCCCGTCCTCCATCTTGGATGTGCTCGGAGATGCTACATCTTTGGCTGAGCTCGATGCCCTCATGGTACCTGTCACATCGGCCCTCTTCAATAAATTTATAATCTCCCGTTTCCGTTGCCTTTCGGATGTCTCACGTCGCAGACATGTCTTTGCAGGGCGACGCCCCATGCACCATATTGTACACCATCAGTGGCCAGAAGGTGGACGAGGGGAAGGCGACAATAGTGAAACCGAAGGAACAATTGTTCCACAGCCGGCCGATCGCCCCTGACGTCTTTAAGGTTTCCGTGGCCAGTGTCAAACCGGGCCACGTGAATTTCGCTCCTCCGGTACTAGGGGGAGATGACGACGAGACCCCGCGGCGGCTTGGCGATTGCAAGACGTGGGTCCTGTTGTGGCCAAAGAGTCTGCTTCGTCTGGAGGCGGCCGAAAGCACACCCACGACCACGCGGCCTCAGCAAGGTATGACCATCAACATCCCACCTACCCAATTAGTGTCACCGGTCGTGCCGAGTGATAGCGGACGGCTGAGGAAGAGGCTCCATTAGTCTCTAATGACATCGCCGCCGTCAAAGAAGCAATGCATGATATCGATGCCATCCATGAGGATGAGGATGACGATGACACTCTACAGTATATCAATACTGGCGCCTATGACGACGGAGGATTGATGGCTCAACAGTATGAGTACTCAAGGTTGGAGCGTCATGAGTCGTTGCCCGAATTGCTGGAGGATGAACGTATTATAGAAAACCTTCCAGTAACAAAGAAGAATAGGAACAGATCAAGGAAAGGCAACAAAGCTGCTTCTGTGATCCAGCCGCCTCAGCATCCTAGGTTTCAAGACCGTATAGCTATCCCCGATGCGGCAAAATGCCACATCCCCGATCATCCGATCCTACCTAAGGCAGAGGTAGATGCCATACACGGTAATCTAAGGAGACTTCATGACGATGTGCTGCGGACATCGAAAAGTCTAATCGCCTCGAAAAGTCTAATAGCATATAGACGGCACCACTCTTGCTCCATCTTTAATTCTTTATTGAACCAACAAAAATCAGGCCAGGGGCGCCTTTAATTTGATTCTTTGTCTTCCGTTAAAGTTAAGCTCTGGAAACTTAAGGTTGGGTTGGATCTCTTGCCGTTGATGTTTAGCTAGGCAAGTCTTTTGGGCTACATATGGGCAAGGCCTAAGACTAGCTATTTGGTTCTATGTCACGCACAAGTGACAGGGTGCGGAAGTGGGAGGAATCAGAAACATAGTAAAACACTGAAGTTCCCATGCACACCGGCAAGTTATCCAACTTGACTAATACATTGAAGAGATCTCTACATTGAAGTGTGCATGCACCTAAGGAGTCTAAGCTAGATGACTTTCTATTGGTTTTAACCAGATTTTCTTCCGAACCTGTCAATTCGCTTCTACATATCAAAAATTCAGAGTTCCTGCCGGTTAACAAGAATAATGCTACCTGGTGGTATCTGTATCCTTTGTGCACTATGCCATCTCACTATACAGGGCCGTCTCCACGAATTCAGGGCCTCGGCGCGAAAAGAAAAATGGGGCCCTAGTTTTTTTATAATACTATATATCAAGTATAATCTTATTAATATCATTAAAATGTGTGCTATTTCGTATACAATATTTAGAAATTTCTCGAATATCAATGCAAAAGACTAAAGGTATTTTTTTTGCGGGTGAAAAACTTGCATTACTCAATCACAGGAGTTCATACAATCAATGGCAGCTTGTTCTAAAGCCTGAAAGGGTCCAGAACCTAACCAAGTCATGGTTCTACCATCTAAACGAGCAAAGTTTGCTAGACTATGGCTAACCTTATTAAGGCTGCGATTTACATGAGTAATACAGTTCTCACGAAGAGATAAAAGATACTTAATCTCCTTTACGATTGATGAGTAGACCGATCTATCATTCCCCGTGTCCTGGATCAACTTTACCGCCATAATTGAATCCATCTCAATCACCACAGGGAGCTCAGTTCTCTGGATAGCGAGAGACAGGCCTTCCATACATGCACATAGTTCAGATTATAGCGCATCTCGACAAGAAAATAATTGCCTGCACGAAGAGAAAATTATAGAGCCCTTCTCGTCCCTTAGAACCATTCCCGCTCCAGCAGTTCCACCACTTCCAAAAGACCCATCCGTAGACAGTTTCACCCAACCTGAACATGGACCAGACCACTTGGGACCATCTGTAATAAGTGCATCATGCATTGTCGTGGTACCCAAAGTGATGTAGTAGGATTTTCCTTTACACACGTCTCCAAAGAGATCAGTTTTTATTCCAATGAGCGAATCCAGATAACTCACCAAGAATCGTCGAGACGCTTCCATGGGCGGGGGGTTTATGATGGACTATCTCGTTATTTAATATGCCAAGCTCTCCATAATGTCTTTAGAAATTTCTCGAATATCAATGCAAAAGACTAAAGGTATAGCTAAAGTAATAAACTGACCTCCTTTTTGTGTGATTTTGATTTTCCAAATTAGTGTGTGATCCTTTCACAACAAATTATCCAGAGCACCCCTAGGCTATTCGGCACCAGAATCATAATTCCTATTTCTAGAATGCATGACTGTTTCTGTTTATGAAAAAATATATAGTGCATGCTCGATGAATTATAGACTTGTCAAGATGGCAGAATAGAAAAGGATCAAACTTTAATTTTCAAGGAGCAACTATTGAAAATCTTTGATGCGTGACACTATATGGATCCCCAAAGCATTTGACTACACAACAAATGTTCCAAGAAAAATCAATACACTGTGATGGCAGCGGTACGGCTTTGCAGTTTGTATCAATCAAAATGAGAAAAAGGAGGAGCTGTAGCATGTAGGGTACTGGTTACTTGAATGGCGTGGCGGCGTTGACGTCAGCCTATAATTTCCGTGCAGTTCCGGCGTGCGGCCGGTAGCCTATCGCGTGGCGCCTGCTGACGCCGATCTACAAGAAGACGTAGACAGATCAATGATTTCAATTCAAATCTAAATACAGACAGGAAATCTCGGATTTTTTTTAGAAACTAGAAATCGCGTATGTAAGTGCCGTCTTTTCCTCTCCAACTCGATCTGATTAGTTTGAGACGGAGAATGCCGGAAAATCCTATTGGACGCTCGCTGCATCGACTTGTCGTGGCGTCGCACAGAGAGCTACTGATAGCGATCAAGATGGGCCGGCCCAGTTAGGAGATAGCGCTGGCGCTGCAGCTTCCCGTTTTGGGAACCTTCTGGAGGGTTCCTGAACGGTTTTGGGAACCTTCTAGAAGGTTCTTGAACCGCGTTTTCACTGGTTTTTTCTGTTTGCTTTTTCTTTGTTGTTTTTCCTTTTTTTTCTTTTCTTTCTTCGTTTTTCTGTTTCTTTATTTCATTTTTCAATTCCTTTTTCTTCTCTTTTTGTTTTCTTTTTGTTCACATTTCAAATTATGTTTCGGAGTTTCAAAAAATCTTCCCATTTCAATTCGCGCTTCCAAATTTGTTCTCCATTTCAAAATTTGTTTTCAACATTCAAAAATTGTTCATGCTTTAAAAAATTGTCCGCGCTTCTAAATTTGTTCTCCATTTCAAAATTTGTTCTCAACATTCAAAATTGTTCGTGACTTAAAAAATTGTTCTCCATTTCAAAATTTGTTCTCAACATTCAAAAATTGTTCGTGCTTTCAAAAATTGTTCGTGCTTCCAAATTTGTTCTTCATTTCAAAATTTGTTCTCAAGATTCAAAAATTGTTCATGCTTTCAAAAATTGTTCGAGCTTCCAAATTTGTTCTCCATTTCAAAATTTGTTCTCCATTTCAAAATTTGTTCTCAACATTCAAAAATTGTTCGTTCTTTAAAAAATTGTTCGTGCTTCCAAATTTGTTCTCTGTTTCAAAATTTGTTCTTAAGATTTAGAAAATGTTTGTGCTTTAAAGAAATGTCACAAATTCCAAGAATATTTGGGGAATTCAATAGTTGTTTGTGTTTCCAAATTTTGTTTTGAAATTTGAAAAATTGTTCCTGTTCAGTTTTTTGGGTAGTTTAAAAAATGTTTCCGTTCCAAAAAAATATGTTCGCGTCTCCAAAATTCGTTTGTGTGTTGAAAAAATGTTTGAGTTTTCTCAAAATTTGTAAAATAAAACTAATAGTGTTCGCGTTTGATAAAATATTCACCTTTTGTTTTTGCTATTTGGGAAATCGTAAAGTATGTTTTTCAAACAGTCTTATACTTTCTTTAGTTCTTGTAGGTGCCCGCTGCAGTTTGGACAAATGAGCTCGTCCATCCTAGTGGCTAGTAGGGTGCCCGTGCGAGTCGCCAGTCCTGAGTTCGATTCCCAACTCTCGAGAATGCCAGCTATCGGTGGCTGGAGACACCAGAACCAGGTGGCCCAAAAAGAGTGGTTCAGGTGACTAAGCAATATAGGCCCAAAACTGAAAGGAGAATACTTGGACCTGTAATTGGGGCCCTGTGCCAGCGCACAGCTCGCACAGGCCCCTCAACGGCTCTCACCTGCAATTGCCCCAATTTTGGGGGTCCTGTACAAGCGCACAACTCGCACAGGCTCCTCAACGGCCCTGTCTCTATATATCATACTAGATGATCACGCACGCTTCGCCGCGCCGGGGACATGTACGTTTGATACCCCGCTAGTCCATGCCTTGTTTTTCAATCGAGTCTTTCTATGTAATATGTCAGGTTGGTTATCCGCGTGTATTATGTGGTTACAGTTTTTCCATCTATAGTTGTGCCGGTGGAGTTATGTGGCTTGAACATGTGTCCTCTAGCCCTCCAATGTATAGTCCTATCAGCATACAACTAACATTATGGTGTGATCAACGCACACGCTCATATGATGGGCACCAAAGGACATCAACATTACCACAAGCAATTTAAACTAAACATAGCAATTCATCGATTACCCATAGGACAAAAAAATCTACTCAAACTTCACAGGATGACAACACATCATTGAATAATAATATGATGTATAAAGCACCATTTTCAAATAGGGGATACAGAGGGTTGCGGGAGAGTGGACCGCTGAATATAGATGAGGGAAGGTGATGGAGGTGTTGATAAAGATGATAGAGTTGTTGGAGTAGACCGCCGTCACATGATGAGCGCACTGCAATGTCGCCAGTCCTGAGTTCGATTCCCAACCGTCGCACCCTACTATTTTTTGCAATTTATCACCTGGTATTTGCAGCGCACTGCAATGGGCCGGCCCAATCAGCGCACCGACGACGTGCCTGTGCGAAAGTGCAGCATTTTCACATAGGAACTCTCGAGAATGCCAGCTATCGGTGGCTGGAGACACCAGAACCAGGTGGCCCAAAAAGAGTGGTTCAGGTGACTAAGCAATATAGGCCCAAAACTGAAAGGAGAATACTTGGACCTGTAATTGGGGCCTGTGCCTGTGCCTGACAGCTCGCACAGCCCCTCAACGGCTCTAACCTGCAATTGCTCCCGAATTTTGGGGGTCCCGCCTAAGCGCACAACTCGCATGTGCTCCTCAACTGCCCCTGTCTCTATATATCATACTAGATGATCACGCGACGCTTGCAAGGCCGGGACATGTAATGTTTGATACCCCGCTAGTCCATGCCTTGTTTTTCAATCGAGTCTTTCTATGTAATATGTCAGGTTGGTTATCCGCGTGTATTATGTGGTTACAGTTTTTCCATCTATAGTTGTGTCGGTGGAGTTATGTGGCTTGAACATGTGTCCTCTAGCCCTCCAATGTATAGTCCTATCAGCATACAACTAACATTATGGTGTGATCAACGCACACGCTCATATGATGGGCACCAAAGGACATCAACATTACCACAAGCAATTTAAACTAAACATAGCAATTCATCGATTACCCATAGGACAAAAAATCTACTCAAACTTCACAGGATGACAACACATCATTGAATAATAATATGATGTATAAAGCACCATTTTCAAATAGGGGATACAAGAGGGTTGCGGGAGAGTGGACCGCTGAATATAGATGAGGGAAGGTGATGGAGGTGTTGATAAAGATGATAGAGTTGTTGGAGTAGACCGCCGTCACATGATGATTGCCGCGTCGGTGTTCCGGCGCCACCCGGAGAGAGGGGAAGAGAGCCCCCCTCCTTCTTATTCTTCCTTGGCCTCCTCCTAGATAGGAGGATGGTTTTCCCACTGGTCCTTGGCCTCCATGGCTCCCGGAGGGCAGGAGCCACTCCGAGATTGGATCTCTCTCTGTTCTCTTTTGTTTCACGTTCTTGTTTTCTTGGCCTTCACCGTTTTTTAAATTCGTAGAGATTCGTAATTCTTATTGGGCTGAAATTTGGAGGGAATTTTTATCCGGATTTTTTTTCCTTGCGGCGAAAGAAGGGACCTAACCGCCTTACGGGGTAGCCACAAGCCTGCTAGGTGCTCCCAGGGTAGGGGGCACGCCGTGTGAGATGTGGGCCCCTCGAGCATCGTCTCGGGTTGGTTTTTGCTTCCAAATATATGCGAAAATAAATCTCCGTCAATTTCTATCATGTTTGGACTTTGTTTGATATGGATTTCTATGAAACAAAAAACATATAACAAACATGAGCTGGCACTGGGTACTGGATCAACATGTTAGTCCAAGAAAATCATATATATTTTTGCCAAAAGTATGTAAAAGTAGTAAAATATTCACATGAAATAATGAAAAATTGTAGTTATGACGGAGACGTTTCACCGTGCACCCAGACACGTAAAATACCCGACTGGAGTCGTCTTCAAGATCACAATGGGATGAGCTTGACGCCCCTCCACGGGTGAACTTGGTCCTTTCACTAGGCTCCAAGGCACGAGCCTCATATTTTGGATTCAGAGATGGCCCACGCAGGTGCTCCCCTGGGATAAAGAGTGGCATCTCTCCGGAGAGTCAGACCACGCGTCAGCGTCGTCACTCAAGTTTTATGGCATGTCCTCACTCGGAACTCACATCTATCTCTCCTGAGAGCATACGTTTTCCACTAGGTTTTTCCCAACAATCAACACTATCCAATCACTCAGAAACCCTTTAGTCTAGAATCCATTGCGGTTTCACTTCAGGCACAGTGGTAACCACTTGCCATCGGACTCCGAGTGCCCCCGAAGCACTCTGACCAAACCAAAGGCTCAGTTCACTCGTCCTACAAATCCCAACCGATTGGGGGCGGGAGGTAATGATGGGGTCACCTACTACTACTAGGGTCAAGGACCTGACATCTAAGGCCCACCTAGTGCCCTACACCATCATTGGAAGGACCTTGGACCACATGCGCATTCTGATGCGCACCACAACAAATCCACTCGGACACACCGACGGCACTCGGACGCCTTCCATTTAGTTGGCCCAGCCATCATCACTTGGATAGAGGAGGCGTAGGAGCAACATTGGAGCTGCAATGGTCGAGTAGCTTTATGTCAAACTTCAAGTGTAGTTATGGCTGCCGTTACCTGTAACTGCCGTAGTTTTGCTCATTTAATCCCCCTGTAAACTGGCAGTTATGAGGCCGAGGTATACTCTATATAAGCCGGTCTCCCGCTCCATGGCAAGGGTTCAACATCCATTGTAATTATACAGCCCAAGAGAAAACACCAGACATAGGGTTGTTACATCTCCAAGAGGGACCCGAACTAGTAAAATCCTATTAATACACTTGCGCCGTAGTTAGGCTCCGCACCTTGTTCATACCTACTCTTTGTTAGGTTCGTTGCCTAGACAGCAACCACCTCGCAGATCCAACCATTCAGCGAAGGATCTACCCCAATGGGCCAAGATTGGCTAGAAGTGAGACCATCGACTGAAACTTATTTATACTAGCAAAAGGGCCCGTGCGTTGCAACGGGAGATAAAATTGGTGTGTGACGCTCATATTGTTGGTTGTGTTACGCTCACCACTAATTCAGGTTTACGATCCCACCTAGGAGACCAGGATTCCTGCTTTCGAATCAATAGTGCAAGGCCCTCCTTCATCATGCATGAGGGGGCACGACCTCATTTAATTCTGCATAATCATTTTATTTAACACCCAATCGATGATGTACCTCCTCCATTCTCATTCTCTACTCTTTATTTCCAAGATGGCTTGTAATATTTCAAACCATTTATGAACGTATATAAATTGATGATATTTAGTGTAAGAAACCGATGTGAGACTATTTAAATTTGAATAGTCGTGTGTTCTATAGTATGTCTTTCCTAGCAATGCCTTCAAGTGGGTATATTAGTCGGGTATTCATTACAAGATATTCCGCTCTTTTTAGTCAGCTAGGCATTAAATTGATGTAGTAATTGAAGCAAGTGTCCCCTTTTTCCTTTGGTATATGGGTTTCATTGGCTGATTCCATACAAATCATTAATCACATACTCCCTCCGTTCCAAATTACTCATCCGTTCCAAATTTCTCGTCGTGGTTTTAGTTGAAATTTGAACTAAAACCATGACGAGTAATTTGGAACGGAGGGAGTATATGTTAACTCCTGATTATAGCGCTTGCAATTTTCTCCTCATATTCTCTGTTTGGCTAGAGAATTAATGACAGACCCGCCTAAGTTCAAAAAGTATTTAAAGGACTCACTTTCTCGTTGGCTGATTTAATTAGGGAAATCAACCACGATATTCATTTGCTATATCTACAAAAAGCTCTACCTTTTGTACATAACAACTGGTTGGGTGTGGTGGCCAGCATGATGCAACTACAGTGCTAAGGTAGCATGTTCGAATCATGACTTTAGCATTTAATTTTAAGTTTGGGCGAGTGGACCGCAGGTTGATTTGAGAGAAATTAAGGGGTTCTACAAAAAAGAAATGTTTTCTTAGACTCATTAAGCAGGGACCGCATGTTAATGTCAATTAAACTTAGGGACTTTATGTAAATTCGAAACGTTTTCCTGACTTAGAAATACCTGTAGTACGGGTTGATTTCAGGGAAATATCTAGGGTTTTCTAGAAATATGTGTGATGGACCGCCAAAAGCAATAGCCGCCTCAAGGTAGGCAGCGACCCACCTTGTCTGCCCTCAATCCTTTTCCCTACAACAAATACATCCCTAAGACTGCCACCCCAGCGTCCAGCACCTCAGCAGGAATGTGTACCATGGCAGGGCCGTGCCGCCGGATCAAGATCGGGCCTGCATCAGAGTAGCCTAGCCAGAACATGATGAAGGTTGCAGCGGGGCTAGTATGCGCTACCGCGGCCTAGATCTGGTTACACCGCACACCACGACTGCTTCGTCCAAACAAGGGAAGTGGACCGGTGCGAAAGAGATGGCCCTGAGGTGTGGCCAATGAGGAGCACCGATATGGTGGTAAATGCCACGAAGGCCGTAAATGCCCCCCCCCCTCTCTTTTCATTCTCTTGTGGCTGTTAAGTTGTTGGTGAATCTATTTGAGTCAATTAATTCCTTATGATTTTCCTTCTTTCTTGACTCTACTCAGGATACTCTCGGACGAGGTCCGCTCAAAAAAAAAGGAACACACCATGCTCAGACTGCATTTTTTAAATGTGGAAATCCTCTATAACACTGTCATGATTTATGTAAGGAATGCTTTCAAAATTTGACCATTCAACCACATTATTTGCAGAATATGTTATTCATATTACAACTCATTACAAAGTCAAAGTCATACAAGTGCTTTTAAGTACATGTGTGTACGAGTGTCTATGGCCATGAAGAAACATCACAAATCAATGATGATCGTGAGAGTATCCACAACAGAGAGATCTTGTGTCAGTTTCTCACAACAACCACCATGAAAGGCCCATGGACTCACTTCATATGCGCCTCAATGTGCCTAAGACTGGTGTGCTCCTGCACGATTGAACTAAGCATGTAGATGATAATACATGGCATGTCGTGATAGGTAACCACTATACTGATTCATAGCTTCTAGGAGCCATGCCTCGTATATTATGGAGGGATTGAGACAAAATTGGTAGTTGCCGCATCAGCTTACCAATGATTGCTTATCTCCCAATGTCTCCAATTCCCTCATGTTTCTACTGCATCTGATATTGCCACTTATCCGCTGTGCTAATTGACAAATTGAAGGTATGAATTACAACAATAGAGGGGGTGGAAAAAATCACTAAAGAAAAGAAGGTATGGTGGTAACAATCAGCGATAAGTTGATCTACAGAGATGCTATCTGGTCTAGCTACTATGATGAAATTAGTCAATAAAATGCCCTTTATCAAAATAATGATGAAAGTGAGTTCTATATGTAGATGGAAAACATTAATCACTAAAACAATGGTTGGTGCATAATTTATTTTGTTCACATGGAGATTGTACTTTGGTCCAGCGATAGACAGCCTCACTTGATGTGTTCGTAACCAATATGATATTCCGTCACTTTGGCGGTGACAAATTTTGATCCTAGAGAGCTGACGAAGAAACTGGCATCCCGTAAAGCTAGAGTAACCCGGTAGCACATACGCATCAATTTGATGAAGAAACACGCTCATAGTACCATAGTCACGTGAAATAGCTTAAACAAAATGTCACACGAGGCTTTTGCTCCTCCATCAGTCCACGTATCAAAAAGCTAAAAGAACATGCTGATCAGTGTGCTTGCCTCCTCCGGAGACGAATGGATCTTTAGGATTACCCCACTGATTTTATTTATAAATAAATAAATTGTACGGGGACTTCTTTCAGAGCTCTATGACGTATAGTATTTTCTCACAAATGGTTGTCTACTTGGAGTGATGACCTATATTATGAACGTTTTAATAATTACGAGAAATACATAAGAACACAATATTGATTCCCACATCTAATTAAAACTATATTTACAAATTGCTAAAGTTTTTTTTATCCAAGCTTAGATGTTCAGGATATTTTTCAACACCGAAGCCCGCAAAGCTAGAAAATCTTGGGGTCCATTTTTTATTTTGATTTCATTAAAGATAAAGCCTATTCTTCTGTATGCAACTTATGATGTATACCTCTGCCTGGACAGAATGTATTTTGATTACTCTCGTTGTTATAAATCGTTGGCAATTCACAATCATTATTTCATGAAAACGAAGGGAAGAGATACACAATGAAAAGGAAAGACCCACTGGTGTTGGCACCAGGTAGAAAAAACACGTACTTTATCCAACCCTACCTAATATTGTAGAGCACAAAACATGAATCATACGGCAGATGTTTCTTCCGTTTGGTGGCGAAATATTCTAGGTAGTGACATGTTCAGCTCATTCCGAGGCATATCAACGCAAAAGCATTTCAATTGTTGATAACCAGTCATTTTTTTAATATTTCTAATGAAGATGCAGAGCTCATGCTAATTAGAATCAAAAAAAGCTCATGCTCATTATTAGAAGAAAACAATCTAACGTAGTGAAGAGTAATGACCATAGCATAGAAAAAATCCTTCATTAATCAAAAAGGCGATCCCAACTTTGGTAACTTTTTTTGAAACAGATTCGATTTTATTGAGGAAGTCCTCTACTTTGCACTATCAGTTTAGAAACATATCATACTTACGTGTACGGTTTTGAGCCAAACTGAACACACTAAGCAAGTTATTTCTCTATCGCTTGCTAGATTTACCACGAAATGTACGATTGAAACTCGAAGAAGCAATACCCTGCACACTCTCATTGCCATTTTGCCATAAGATGCCGCACAAGTTTCTCCGACATCATCATGATATATGTAGTGCATCACAATCACGTGATGTTGCGCATGGTTCCAACATGCACCACAGTATTGAATCAATTCCTGGACGTCACAATCAGCAGGCGCGACAGCAGTATTGAATCAATCAGCAGGCGCGACAGGTCGCTATGGGCACCTTTGTGAGGGGACGTGCTGGCATCCAGCGCGGTGCTCCCCCCGCTGCAGATCTGGAGAAGGTGGGGGCGGGCTGCAGCGGCGCAGTCCAGCCAGATGCGCCCGCTCTGGCGATCTCCGGCGATTCGCAGGTGGAGGCGGACTCTGGCGAGGCGCAGAATGTGGAGGCGGGCTCTGGAGAGGCGCACGAGGTGGAGAAGGTGGAGGCTGGCTCCGGCGAGGAGCAGGTGGAGCAGAAGGTATCTGATTATCCCTTTTAGTTGGTAGTTTTTAGATTCTAGGGCTTTTGGCCAGAAGTTTCTTGGGTTAGATTAGTTGGATGGAGGGTTTTCTCTGCATTAGGGTTCTTCTGTATTTGATTCATGCAAGACTGGTGGACCACATATGATTATTAGATTAGGTTAGAGGTAGCTGGACTGAGGGATGGGGTTTTTTCAGATGCTTATTAGATTAGTAGTGGAATTTTTGCTTGTTAGATTTTAATTAGTATGAGGTTGAACACCTCATTTAAGGGGGAATTTAAGGTCAGATAGACCATATATGATTATTAGATCTGTAGTTCAATGCTGCAGACATATATGATTATTTTATTTGATCTGTGGTTCAATGATACTGGATGGAAATATATTTGATTTGGAATGCATTAATGTTGATGTGCCAATCAATTGATTTAGATGATACAAGATTCATCTATAGTATAATTTGTTGTTGTTTAGGTAATTAATGAAATTTTAGATGTTTGTTGGAGATGTATGCATTTATAGTTGAAGTTGTACCTAATTAACTACTGCATTATGTTACTATGTATAGGAGCTTTGCTGCATTATCCCAAAATATGCTTAGGTACATCTTAATTATTCTTTTCTGTAGGTTTCCTGTAATTAGAAAGTTTTCCAGAATATGTATTTATATTAGCTATGTTGTTCAGATTGTGTGCATGAAAATGGAAAATGCAAGTATGATCATAGTTTGGATAAGCTGATCAATGTGTCATGTGTGCATATTAAAATTTGTAGTTGGCTTCTGTAATTAGTAGCAACGGATGTAATTTTATATTTAGGGGGCTAAGAGATGACTCACTATACAATTGCAGAAGGGTGGCCTCAAAAACATTAACATGGCCTTGAAATATTGTCCTTGTACAAAATTCTATAAACCAAATGTTGTAGGCAGGCCTATTGTCCAGCCTCACAAAATTAACCTGGCCAGAGATTTTCCTCTTGTGCAAATGAACTTGTATGTTGATAACCCTACTGTTTAATATGTAGATAGCTTAATATATAGTCTATCAATTAGTTGTTGAAATGTACATACCATGTGTAACCAGTGCACTTTTTCAATATAGATTGGAGCTTTCCATCATTATGCAAAAAAAAATTGTTTAGGTTGCTTTATTTGTTTATCTGTACGTTTCATATTAAATTATTTTGCATTAGAAAATATATTGACAATATTGGTCACTTGCAAGATACCAATGTGGTTCACATTCAAAATTTTGTTTGTAATGACATTCTTTGAACTGCAATTCAATTCATTGTAATTGATGTGCTTGTTTGACAATATAGCAGGAGGAGGATCTTGTGGGCAACAAGAGGAAGTGGGACAAGCCTGGGTTCTACCCATATGATAGTGATGAAGATGAGCCGTACGAGGTAAGGCCTAGTTGAAATCTTATTAGTGCATTGAGTTAGTGTTACGTGTTTATAGTATTTGAATGCATAATGTATTAATGTCAGTCATTAATGTGTGCAGTATGAATCTAGAGATGATGTGGTCGATGGGAACGTCGAGTCCTTTGAAGAGAAGGTGGTGGAGAAGATGGGGGCCCAAGGATCTGGTATGTACTACAACTGGAGGACGGACAAGTACCGCTATCCCTACTTCAGCAAGCCCAAGCCCAGGTCTGGGTTACTGGAGCATCTGATGGAACATTGTCGGGCTACATCGATCACCGGTGATGACTATAAGATCAGGGCTCGGCATTCTGCCCTCCTGAAGGTCCTGAGAAACCCTAACAGCTAGTCCTACATCATGCTGATCATCAGAAGCTGGAAGCCGTACTCATCATCAGTATATTTGATTATGTTTGAGTTAGTTATATAATGTAATGTATTGTGTGTCTGAACTGGATCTATTGTGAACTTGCCGGTACCTGTGGTGGTAACCTAGAGTGCTATCTATATTTCTGTGGCCTTAACTTTATTGGTGGTGAATGCTTCCTTCATGTATACTTGTTGTTTCGATGGTGCAATGATTACAAATGGCGCTTCAGTGTTGCTTCAGACATGCTGCAACACTTGTCTATGCTGTGGGCAAGTGCAGCATTCTGTGCCCATGTGCCAATCATACGAAATATTGAATCTGGCAATGTTCCAAATTGGCTGTCATGAATTATAGTACATGGGGTTTAGTAAAGTTATTGATAATTGTTCATCCTCACATATTCCATCAATGCATAATTTGAATAAGCAAAAAGATCAAATGTTCCATCATTTGAACATATGTTGCAATAACAGAGCAAATATTCCATCATCAAAGTGTGAAGGAATTAAAATGTAAATTTAGAAGAGTAATATAATACTAAAAAAATAGTGTGTGCAAAAAAAGGAATTTGAAATAAGATGTACTTTATTTTATAATAAAGTTATATTACCCTACTTATTAGAATTTTCAAAATGTCACTTATTTATAAGAAAAGAAAATATAAATATTCAAAAAGATGTGTTTGGTAAAAATACCTTTTGAATTTTCGGTATGTTATTATTTGAGGGGTCATGTAATTTTTATGTTATTTTTGAGTGGTCGTGTAATTTTATGTAAACAAAAGGAAAAGGAAAAACATAAACAAAAGAAAAAGCATGGGCCAGCCTAGCCATCTTGGAAACCTAGCTTTATAAATAAAAAATTCAAAAAATAAGAGGGAATTAAAAAATAACCAAATATAAGAGGGCATTATAAATTTTAAAAAATTCAAAAAATAGAAAGAAAATATAAGAGGGCATTATAAATTTCAAAGAAAATATTAGAGGGTATTATAAACAAATATAAGAGGGCATTAGAAATTTCAAAGAAATTTGAAAAAATATATTTTACAATGCCCTCTTGAGGTATAGACCGATGTTTTGACCAGTCAGTCTAGAGGGCGTTATAAATTTAACAAAAATTCAAAAAAAAATATAAAACCTTGGAAACCTAGCATTTTTTGTGCAAGTGATCATGTGTGCAAAAATTGAGGTGATTTGGAGGTGGTCAAAAAATGCCCGCATTCTGGAGGGACCATTTGGTCTAACTTAAGCCATTTTTGGACAAAGGTGATTTTTTCCACCACCTCCAAATCACCCAAATTTTCTTGAACATGGTGACCCACATGTGGCAAACATGGCTATGAAAGAAAATTTAGATTTTTTTTACAATGCCCCCTTGAGGTATAGACCGATGTTTTGACCAGCCAGTCTATAGGGAAGTATAAATTAAAAAACAATGCAAAAAAATATGAAACCTTGGAAACCTAGCTATGTTTGTGCAAGAGAGCATGTGTGCAAAATGGAGGTGATTTGGAGGTGGTCGAAAAAATAACCGCATTCTGGAGGGACCATTTTGTGTAACTTAAGCCAGTTATTGAACAAAGGTGATTTTTACACCACCCCCAAATCACCCAAATTTTCTTGTACATGGTGACCACATATGCCAAACATGGCTATGAAAGAAAATTTTGAAAAAAAATATTGTACAATGCCCCCTTGAGGTATAGACCGATGTTGACCAGTCAGTCTAGAGGGCAGTATAAATTCAAAAAAAATTCAAAAAATATAAAACCATGGAAACCTAGCTTTGTTTGTGCAAGAGATCATGTGTGCAAAAATTGAGGTGATTTGGAGGTGGTCGAAAAAATGACCGCATTCTAGAGGGACCGTTTGGTCTTTTGAACTTAAGCCAGTTTTTGAACAAAGGTGATTTTTCCACCACCTCCAAATCACTCAAATTTTCTTTTAAATGGTGACCCACATGTGCCAAACATGGCTATGATAGAAAATTTTGAAAAAAATATATTGTACAATGCCCCCTTGAGGTATAGACCGATGTTTTGACCAGTCAGTCTAGAGGGCAGTATAAATTCAAAAAAAATTCAAAAATATATAAAACCTTGGAAACCTAGCTTTGTTCGTGCAAGAGATCATGTGTGCCAAAATTGAGGTGATTTGGAGGTAGTCGAAAAAATGACCGCATTCCGGAGGGACCGTTTGGTCACTTAAGCCAGCTTTTAAACAAAGGTGACATTTTCCACCACCTCCAAATCACCCAAATTTTCTTGTACATGGTGACCCACACGTGCCAAACATAGATATGAAAGAAAATTTTGAAAAAATATATTTTACAATGCCCCCTTGAGATATAGACCGATGTTTTGACCAGTCAGTCTAGAGGGTAGTATAAATTCCAAAAAAAATTCAAAAAAATATAAAACCTTGGACACCTAGCTTTGTTTGTGCAAGAGATCACGTGTGCCAAAATTGAGGTGATTTGGAGGTGGTCAAGAAAATGACCGCATTCCGAAAGGACCGTTTGGTAACTTAAGCCAGGTTTTGAACAAAGGTGATTTTTTCTACCACCTCCAAATCACCCAAATTTTCTTGTACATGGTAACCCACATGTGCTAAACATGGCTATGAAAGAAAATATTGAAAAAATATATTTTACAATGCCCCCTTGAGGTATAGACTGATGTT
The DNA here is from genome assembly GCA_021605145.1 of Aegilops bicornis. Taxonomy (NCBI): domain Eukaryota; kingdom Viridiplantae; phylum Streptophyta; class Magnoliopsida; order Poales; family Poaceae; genus Aegilops; species Aegilops bicornis. The sequence continues at coordinate 1,139,057 of JAHIAL010000096.1, forward strand.
TTTACCAGTTAGTCTATAGGGCAGTATAAATTCAGAAAAAATTCAAAAGAATATAAAACCTTGGAAACCTAGCTTTGTTTGAGCAAGAGACCATGTGTGCCAAAATTGAGGTGCTTTGGAGGTGGTCGAAAAAATGACCGCATTCCGGAGGGACCATTTAGTCTAACTTAAGCCAGTTTTTGAACAAAGGTGATTTTTTACACCACCTCCAAATCACCCAAATTTTCTTGTACATGGTGACCCACATGTGTGCCAAACATGGCTATGAAGAAAATTTTGAAATAAAATATTGTACAATGCCCCCTTGAGGTATAGACTGATGTTTTGACTAGTCAGTCTAGAGGGCAGTGTAAATTCTAAAAAAATTCAAAAAAATATAAAACCTTGAAAACCTAGCTTTGTTTGTGCAAGATATCATGTGTGCCAAAATTGAGGTGATTTGGAGGTGGTCGAAAAAATGACCGCATTCCGAAGGGACCATTTGGTCTAACTTAAGCCAGTTTTTGAACAAAGGTGACTTTTTCCACCACCTCCAAATCACCCAAATTTTCTTGTAAATGGTGACCCACATGTGCTAAACATGGCTATGAAAGAAAATTTTGAAAAAATATATTTTACAATGCCCCCTTGAGGTATAGACCGATGTTTTGACCAGTCAGTCTATAGGGCAGTATAAATTCAAAAAAAATTAAAAAAATATAAAACCTTGGAAACATAGCTTTGTCTGTGCAAGAGATCATGTGTGCCAAAATTGAGGTGATTTGGAGGTGGTTGAAAAAATGACCGCATTCCGGAGGGACCATTTGGTCTAACTTAAGCCAGTTTTTGAACAAAGGTGATTTTTTCCACCACCTCCAAATCACCCAAATTTTCTTGTACATGGTGACCCACATGTGTGCCAAACATGGCTATGAAAGAAAATTTTGAAAAAAATATATTTTACAATGCCCCCTTGAGGTATTGACTGATGTTTTCACCAGTCAGTCTATAGGGAAGTATAAATTCAAAAAAAATTCAAAAAAAAATAAAACCTTGGAAACCTAACTTTGTTTGCGCAAGAGATCATGTGTGCAAAAATTGAGGTGATCTGGAGCTACTCGAAAAAATGCCCGCATTCCGGAGGGACCATTTGGTTTTTGACAGGAAAATATTTGGGCATCCTCACATGGTGGCAATGTTGGTCCAAAGTTTTAGAAATTTTGCAAAATTTCTATTTAACTTAAAATAGAAAAATAGAATGCTTCAAACATGTGTGCAAAATTAGACATGTGACATATGCAAAAAATTGAAAAGAAATTTAAAAAATGACTTTGGGTATCCTCACATGGTGGCAATGTTTGGTCCAAACATTTTACAAATTTTGTCAAATTTCTATTTAATTGAAAATTTGAAAATTTAGTGATTCAAACTTGTGTGCAAAATTAGACATGTGACATATGCAAAAAAATTAAACAAAAACTAAAAAAATGACTTTGGGTATCCTCACATGGTGCCAATGTTTGGTCCAAACATTTTTCAAATTTTGTGAAATGATTTTTCAAATTTCAAATTTGTATTTAATTTAAAATAGATAATTTGAATGACTAAAACTGGTGTGCACAATTTCACCTGTCACATATGCAAAAAATTAAATAAATATTTAAAAAAATGTCCGCCTACCAACAACATATATATGAAACCCCACGGCCTGCATACGACTAGTAACCCATTGGGCCAGGATGCAGGCCCGCGGTGAATGTATATAAGTTGACGGTAGGCCCAACTGGGCAGAGAGAGACTGGTTAGGCAATGAGCTGCCTGCTTTAGATAGGTACATGAGATGGATAGCTCAGCCGAGTTTATAAACCGGTGCGAGCTCCTCTCCGTTGGCGAGGTGGGACTAAACTCCCAGCACCCCGAGACAGTGCCCGACGCGGCTTTGATTTGGGCCTAATTTGGGTGGGCCGTACCAGGCCGGCCTCACACGCGGTTATCAGCTAGAGAGGGGAAAAATTCCCCATTTCATCTGGCACATACGAACCCTAGGTCTTGCTTCTGTTCCCCATTCGCTCTGTGCGCTGCGAGAGGGAAGGAGGTCGCGGTCGGCAAGTGATTGCCGCCGCGCTCAAGAAAAGTGGGAGGAGGCAGTTGGGAAGTTCTGTCAGGGCAATGTGGAGAAGAGGGCGAATGTGGAGGAGATCTGCAGCTGGTTTCCCAGCTTGCAGATGTTCATCGTCCACGGTAGGGGTCTCATCAAAGTGCTTACGGGCAATGAGAAGAAATCATTGTTTGGTCCTGCTCAAGGAGTTGTTCCAGTTCAGGTTTTCCTCTAGGCTATGAACGAAGCGGAGAACTCCCCGGATCCGCGTCAGCGTGCGAGGTGGTACATGTACCACTCCCGCCGCTGTGCCCCTCCTATTCCAGTGCCAGATCTTGTCGGAGTGGTGCTCTCGGTGCCTTCTCCGGTTGATCGGTCCAATGTTCACTCTGACAGTGATGTGGAGCAGAGAAAGGATGAGAGTGATAGTGATGATGTTGAGCAGAGCGAGGGTGAGAGTGATAGCGAAGATGTGGAGTAGAGCAAGGATGAGAGCGGGGAAGAGGAGGTTTGTTGTGTTGCTGGACGACAGTGATGGAGAGCAGGAGCAGGATGATGTTGTCCAGGAGCAGCCGGTGGATGTGCAGATTGTGGGGCCAGGGATCACGCAGCTTGGAGACAGGACCATGCTGATTGAAGAGGAGACCTACATCCGCATGGGCATTCGTCACTCAGAGCGCATCAACAAGTTGAAGGACAAGAAAACAGAGTGATGGCATGTTAGTGTCTTCAGTTAGTCTATCTGCGTGTGTCAGTTTGGGCTAATTTCATAGCATACTATGTTCTAAGTTCTTTGAGAATACTTCAGTATTTGAGATTACCTTAGTTTTATTTACAATGAGCTGTTTGGTTGCCCCTAACAAATGTGATTTTAATACTGTAGTATTGGGAAAACTATAGTTATTTGTCTGCATGAAAAATGTAGCCTCTTTAAAAAAACAGAGTTTGTGAGTGCTTAAATGCAAAGACTAGGCAGCACAATTTACAGCATACCAACACAATTTATAGCATACCAAACAATTCTATGTATTGTGAATACTCCAAAATACTCTGTTTTAGTCAAACCATGTTATCTCATATGTATAGGCAAAAATACTGTAGTTTTTAATACGTTGGTTCATATAGTACCATGCTATCAAACCCAGTGAACTGCACTAAGTGTTAAGCCATGTACTGATGAAGTTTACGTAGTCCAAATGTGATGTGTTCAACCTGTTAAGTTATGTATTGCAGTTGTTAATGTAATGCATATGTTATCCTTTTACTTTCAAAAATAATCCCATTTCTACTTTCTCTATAATCAAACTAATGAGCCATTGGATTGTTGTTTGGTCTATTTTGCAGACAAAGGAGCCTCAAAAAAGGTGGTGGAGGAGGGAGCAAGACTGCTAGAGCGAGTAGCAAGTGAAGTGTACACATCGAAGCAGGGGTGGATAATCAACGTGGAAAGACTGGAAGGACAAACAAAGAAGACTCTACTTCCTGCTGAAGATGTGGCCTTTACTTTGTTGCGATGTTTTAGTAGTTGTTGCTGTTATTTTGTTGTCCTTGTGAACTTTCTAAGCCCAGGATGATGGGTTAGGCAGACTGCAGGCCATGCTGGCTTTTGGTTATATAGGATTATGCTGGGTTGAAGTGAAAATAGAGCATTATTAATGAGATATGGATCAGCTAGTTCTTCAACCCTAAGTATGTGTTAATTTGGTTCTAGATTCAAATACATAGATTAACCCTGCAAGGTTATCATAATCTCATATTTGTGTTTGGAAACAATCCTAGTTAGCCTAAATTAGTGGTTGGCCCATTAATTAGTTGGGTTAGCAGTATGGAAAAAAAAGTTAGGAGGCTCAGGGTTAGGGCTGCAAACGAGTCGAGTTCAAGCGAGCTGGATTAGGCTCAGCTTAGATTATACTAAAGTTCGAGCGAGCTCAAACTAAGTGAAGCTCAAGGTCAAGCCATAGAAAGTGGCTCGTGCTCAACTTGTATCAATCTCGAGCCGATCTCGAGCTAGTTTCGATCTAAATAATAAGATGATTTTACGAATAGGCAATTTTTCAAACATTATAGCCAACAACACAATATTGAAAACCACTATAAAATTTGACTTATTCTCTCTCAACTAAATACTAGCACTTGATAAATAGGGATCAATGAGCTAGGAAGATAGAAAAATGAAGGTGCGTCTGCTGTTAAACTTCGGCTGTGAATAATAGGATGTTTGACACGACTGACCAAGCATCATATTGAGGCTAAATTTGTCATGCTTAATAGGCCTCCATGTTTCCTACTAGGTAAAATTGAGAAAAATTTGACACAAAATATATGGCAATAAATTATTCTATTTCCTTTAAATATACATCAAGATTATTTAATACAATTATATGACATCGAGCTATCGCGCTAAAATCGAGCGAGCTAGTGTTGGCTCAAGATTAACTCGTTTCTCTATCGAGCGAAATAAAGTGTTCATACTCAGCTCATTTCTTTTTGAGTCGATCTCGAGTCGAGTCAAAATACGAGTTGATCTCGAGCGGCTCACGAGCCTCAAGCTTTTCTTGCAGCCCTACTCCGGGTGTGTACATCTCTAGCTTGTTCTTAACAAAAGATGAGCCAAATGGACTGACTGCAATGGAAATAATGGTGACAAATACAAAAAATGAAATATGACAAAAAAGCCCGCCTACTAGATGCATAATTCACAATTAAATGGCCTGCATACGACTAGAAACCCAATCATTTATTGGGCCTGGACGCAGGCGCGCCAGATTGTGATAATAGGTAGCTAGTAGGCCCCTACAGGTATGTGGATAGGGTTAGGCAATGTGCTGCCCGCTTTAGAAAGGAACTTGAGAGGGGAAGCTTAGCCCGGTATATAAACCGGTGCCACCTCCCCTCGCTTGGTGAGGTGGGACTAAACTCCGAGCACCCCTGAGATGTGCCCGGCGCGACGCTCGCTTGGGCCTAATTCGGGTGGGCCGTCCCACGACAGCCTAAACCGCGCGCAGATTATTACCATATTTAAAACCGAGTTGCTTCAGTGTGTTATATTTCACTTATTCAATGTGTACGAAAAATTCACTAATGTACCAAAAATTAATGTGTTATATTTCACTTATGAAATCAAATATTTATTTTCTTTTTATATTTACAATAATTTAAAATCTAATATATTTTTACTCTTTCAGTTATTCGGACACTTTTAAAATTCAAAAAATGCAATATAATATGTTTCATCTTTATTATAATATATCTTTTCTGTTTTCTATTTCAAAAAGGAATATCAAATATATTTTTTTCTCTGTTATTTCTTCTTAGAGTTTTAAAATTCAAGTATATGTTTTGTCTTTTATTTCTTATTATAGTTATAAAAATCAAAATTCTATGAATGTATGTTGTCTTCTGTTTCACTTCTTAAATATATTTTTTCTTCTATTTTCAAAATTCCACTTGGTTGAGTCTAGAAAAACAACGTCCTTCAGGCTCCCCCTCCGGCAAACCCGGATGATGGTGATTGCACATGTGCTATGTGGTGGCCTTCATGAAATGACAGCAAAGTTTGGCACCATGTGAGGATGCCCAATGTAGGCCCCCATGCAACATCTGAGCCTTTCCGGACACCGAACGAACGTTGCGTCACGCCTGGGCAGCGTTTCAGGTTTTTTTCGCCAGCAAAATCCTAGTAAATGCATCGAGTGTCAGAAATCAATGAGAATTGGCATGCATGATGTCCATGGTCATTCCATAGTGTGAAACAAATTTGGGGCCATTTGGTTGAGTCTAGAAAAACAACGTCCTTCGGGCTCCCCCTCCGGTAGACCCAAATGATGGCGATTGCACATGTGTTATGTGGTGGCCTACATGAAATGACACCAAAGTTTGGCACCATGTGAGGATGCTCAATGAAGGCCCCCATGCAACATCTGAGCCATTCCGGAAACCGAACGAACGTTGCTTCATGTCCGGGCAGCGTTTCGGGTTTTTTTCGCCGGCAAAATCCTAGTAAATGCATCGAGTGTCGGAAATAAATGAGAATTGGCATGCATGATGTCCATGGTCGTCCCGTAGTGTGAAACAAATTTGGGGCCATTTGGTTGAGTCTAGATAAACAACGTCCTTCGGGCTCCCCTTCTAGCAGACCCGAAAGATGGTGATTGCACATGTGCTATGTGGTGGCCTACATGAAATGACACAAAAATTTGGCATCATGTGAGGATGCCCAATGTAGACCCCCATGCAACATGTGAGCCATTTCAGACACCGAAAGAACATTGCGTCACGTCCGGGCAGCGTTTCGGGTTTTATTTGCCGACAAAATCCTAGTAAATGCATCGAGTGTCGGAAATCAATGAGAATTGGCATGCATTATGTCTATGGTCATCCCATTGTATGAAAAAAAATCTGGGGCCATTTTCTTGAGTCTAGAAAAACAACGTCCTTCGGGCTCCCCCTCCAGCAGACCCAAATGATGGTGACTGCACATGTGCTATGTGGTGGCCTTCATAAAATGACACCAAAGTTTGGCACCATGTGAGGATGCCCAATGTAAGGCCCCCATGAAACATCTGAGCCATTCCGGACACCAAACGAACGTTGCGTCACGTCTGGGCAGCGTTTCGGGTTTTTTTCGCCGACAAAATCCGAGTAAACGCATCGAGTGTCGGAAATTGATGAGAATTGGCATGCATTATGTCCAATGTAATCCCATTGTGTGAAAATTTTTTGGGGCCAATTGGTTGAGTCTAGAAAAACAACGTCCTTCGGGCTCCCCCTCCGGCAGACCCGAATGATGGTGATTACACATGTGCTATGTGGTGGCCTGCATGAAATGACACCAAAGTTTGGCACCATGTGAGGATGCCCAATGTAGCCCCCCATGCAACATCTAAGCCATTCCGGACACCAAACAAACGTTGCGTCACGTCTGGGCAGCGTTTCGGTTTTTTTCGCCGGCAAAATCCTAGTAAATGCATCGACTAATGGAAAGTGATGAGACTTGGCATGCATGATGTCCATGGTAATCCCATTGTGTGAATATTTTTGGGACCATTGGGTTGAGTTGAAATAATTATTTGATTTCAAAATTTTCTAATATGAAAAAGAAAAGAAAAGAACTACATGAAACGAGTCCCTCGTCGCCCAAAGAGAGGAGCAGCTGGGATTTGCTACAGAATTCCCGGATCGTAATCTACAAAAAAAAACTCGAGCGTGGGAAGCCTATCCCTTTAATTTAGGAGCACGTACTGCCTCTCCTCAACCAAGGAAGGCAAAGATCACGGACGTAGTTTCCCTGGTGGTTACGACGACCTAGGAGATCTTCCTCATCCTATATAGTCTCGGCATCGTCTTTCATGTCGTCTATGACGGCTCCTACCGCCGAGTCGACGACAGCTGCGTCCCTAGCATCCGCCAAACTCCAGCAAGATCGTCAAGAACATTCAGATTGTCATCGCATGCTAGCCGCCGTGGACGAACTGCGTCCACGTTGCAACGCCGACAACTTCCATGTTCATCGAGCGATCCAGTATGTGGCAACCGTACCGCATTCTTAATGCTTTTCTTTGTGCATGTGTTGGATTCGATAGGACTAAGATTAATTAGCGCATAATCTTCGCATTACATCTGTTGGAGTAGAAGTTTTTTGTTTGTGTGTGTATTAGGTTAGATAGGCCTATGACACTAGATTTGTTTGTGCGTGTATTAGATTAGATAGCCCTACGATTGCAAATTAGTTTCTGCATGTTGTTTGTTGTTTTTCACTTGTAGGTTGGATTGATGAATAAACAAGAATTTTTAATCAGTGTTAGTTATAGCATAGTCACTTTAAGTTATAGCAATGTCCTAAGACATGCATGTTGCAACTATGAGACGCCCACTAATATTGTATGTGTTGCACGTTTGTTTGATGCATGTTCCAGTATGCATAATTTTGTTTTTTTGTTTTCGATTTACTGTTAATTAGGCACTGTCACCGATTCTTATATCTATTTGTGCAGTACCATATGAAAATAAATGATCAAATAAATTATGTTACTTTTGATTCTAAAACTAATTGGTTAAATAAGTACTTGTTAATCTGTCATTTTATGTGCCGCAAGTGTCTCTGCTGAATGTTACAGTATGAATGAATTATGTTGTATAGTGTTCTATCTACGGTGGGATAGTGTATTCCATTATTATATTTTATCCAACAATATGTTAGGAAAAAAGTTGATTAAATAATTTATGCTACTATAACCAACTTTAATTTTTTAACAGGATGGATGAACTCAATGGAGAAATTGTTTGCGCCGTTGAAAAATGGTGCAAACTTATTGCTGGTCTATCTTCCGGTCAACGCGCCGCACTTGCCGAAACACCACTGCGTAGCATGCTTCGGAATACCTTCAAGATGCGTACAGTGTTGATCCGGTACATGGTTGAGATTTTTGATCCTAGCAAGGGCAGATTCATTGTACAAGACTTGGTTTGCGAAGTGTCTCTCGGTGCCGTGGATGTTGAGTGCATCTTGGCCTTGGAGAACCACGGACTGTCGGCAGAAGGTATTCTCAGTGAGGAAAGTGAGGATGTTAAAGATCGAGTGCCGCCTCAATTCCTGAGCAGGACCACATGTAATATAGTCATCGATGATCTGATTGTGGACATCACAAAAAATAAATCTGCCGACGATGATTTCCTTCGGAGAGTTGTCCTCGTGTTGCTTGGAACAGTTCTTGCTCCCATTTCGAGAAAGACTATCCCAAAGCAATATTACGCATTGGTGGATGATGTGAAGCGTATATCCAAGATTAATTGGAATGCGTTCACCCTCCGGGTTTTGCTGGACTGCCTTCGCAACGTGAGGAAAGGCAAACACCTCCGCCAATGGCTGAGAGGGAACTTAGCTCTCCTGCAGGTATAACTTTCAGACTTGTACCATTACAAAATAGTATGATTGCTAATTTACCTGTTGTATAGTACTAACTGTAATTTTTCATATTCATGTAGTACTTGTAATGGGAGAAGGTTCATCCTCTGGAAGGTGAATGCGCGTTGAATCCTAGCTTGTCCATGGAACCTCTAATGAGGAATTGGACTGAAGCTGCAGCCTCTAGGAGAGACAAGTTTGATTATGACCATGGCCGTGGCCGTGGTAACATCAAGGTAATTCATTACGTTGGGTACTTCTTAAATCTTTTATATAATATAATTAATTGTATTAATATTTTTATTGATCACATGTACCTTTATTTCACATGCAGATTGAAGACAACATAACCAAGGAGTATAGGCGGCGAGGCGCAAAAGTACCCAAACCAGAAAAGCCAAAAATGAAGCCCGCCATTGGTGCGGCAAAGAAGTCCATGATAGCCTCAAACGCGGACGAGATGATGAAGCTCATCATGAAGCGGTGTATGGATTACATACACAGCCAAATGAAGGAAATTCTGGATCAAGGAGCCGAGGTGACACACCCTTGATTCTATGTTTACAACAATTTTTAAGTTGCAAAACCATGCCCACATTAATTAATATTTTTTATGTAATGCAGAGATTGTTAGAGAAGTTGAACCAAAATGGTGTGATGTACAAGCCAGCGGCTGCTGCGGCTTCCGACAACAACGATGCAGATGAGGAAGTGGATTCCTTTGAGAATGGTCCGCCAGAAAAAAAAAAGAATTCGTGTACAAGGATGACTCTGACGGTCTAGAGCCGGTGATTGATTTGACACAGCCTGACGAGCCTGTTGGAAACCAGAACAACCATGATGAGGAAGTATGTTTTCAATTATTTGTCTTCATTTATCTCAATTATGCATCTTCAGTTTCGTAAACTAAACCTATCACATTATTTCTTTGTTAACCAGAAAGCACCTGCCAAGTTAAATGTTGACAAGACAACGAAGCCTACTGATGACTACGGCGCAACACCTGAGAACCCTTGGATCATAGGTAATTCTGATCGAGCAGAATCGTCCGACATTGACATTTCTGCAAGTTCTATCGACAGGATGGTGGGTAGAGCAAGGGGAAAAAGTCTGCAGCAACCGTAAAAGAAGACGATGTTATATCCGGGAAGCGCCGACGGACTGTTCCCAAGATATTTGAATCCCCCTTTGCACTTGACGAGCCCAGCAAGCGAAACGCACGCGGTACTAAGCCATCCGGCAACACTACCGCAACTAGAGGTACCGTTACTAGCTAACTTAGTGCTTAATTTACTACCATTTCATGTACTCACCGTTCTTGACATTCATAATTTATCATGCAGCTCTGTTTAATGACCATGACGTGGAAGGCTCTGTTAAGGACAATTTGATGGCGGAACTCTTCGATGCTGCTGTTAGGTTTGTGGAGGCAGCTACTCGGTCTGAGAAGAATATGACAAAAAGACTTTACTACAATGAACGTGGCACCTCGTGAGTGTGGAGAGTATACGGCCGGTACTTGAGCATACATGGCTGGCGGATGACGTAAGATCTATTACCATGTCCTGCTATTTAAGTACATTATCTAGGTGTCACCTATGAACATAAAATGTTCTATTATTTTACGCAGATTATCGAAGCTTATCAAACACATTTGGCTATCCGCGTTGGTCATGATCGGCACCTCTGTCCAGCCTGGAGGACCAAATACCTTCTTGATCGTGCTAAGGCACAAGACAACCCTAAACCGTCGAAATATAACATCGATAGTCTTGTTGAGCGAGCTGGAAGCGATGCGTAGGGTTCTGGACGAGTATACCGTCTGTGATGAGGTACGATATGTTCTTACTAGTTCATTAACACTCATTTTAACAAGCATTACTGCATCTGATTACAAATATGTTCCACATTTAAGTCGTTTATCCCGTTGAACATCGGCAATACCCACTAGATCACCGTGGTGATGCACAGCCGCAAGAAAGAATTCTGTGTTTTTGATTCGCTCTATCCTCTCAAGTTCTCTCTCGACACTGTGAAAGCACTGGTACTCTCCCCAACATTGAGGATTCTTCATATGAAATGTGATATGGTTTCTCACTACTACTTTCTTTGAAATAGCGACTAGCAATAGCAATTGATATGGAAGAGGCAAACCGTATTACACCTGGCAAATATCCAGACGTCACTAAGTGATCTATCACAACTCAGATGGACATGCCACAACAAGAGGACGGGTGAGTTATGGTTTATCATTTTCTACTTACGAAAGACATGTTCGTGTGCACGGTGACTAATGTTTACATATATATTAGGAACTCTTGTGGCCTTTTTGTGATTGAAGTTATGGAGCACTGGGACTGGGAACGATGGACCACCGATTTTACCCAGGTAATTTGTCCTCTCTGTTCGTACACTTGAACATTTCTCGTATAATACCAACTTCTATTCATTAAACCTTCTTCTAAAAATTGCAGGACACGGTTAATGCAAGGAGAAGGTGTCTCGTCGCCGAGTTGGTTCTCTCACCTACCAACATGCTCGAATGTGTGAAGAACAAAATTCGCGACATCGTAAATAAACGCAAGGCGTGAAGACATCATACATGATTAAAAATTCTAGTTTTAGTCGTTTGTTTTAAGTCCGGAAGCACGTTTCCCGGCATGGACAACTTTGATTTTCGATCATTCATGTAATAAGCACGATACCTTGGATTTTTTCTGGATTTTTGGTCGCTTACACATACATGTGTATGTGTAATGCAGTCGAGCTATCGTTCGCACCAATATATTTTGGCTTCCCTTCATTTGTTCTACCTTAATGTTTTTTGTTGTTGTGTTCATTCTTTTCTTCCATGGAAGAGTAATTCATTTCCTTTTTACTTTTGCATATTTTTTTGAATTGATTTGGCATTATTCAACAATAAGAAAAAAAATAGACAAATTCCTTTTTGTTTGCCTGAGAATAAACCACGGCTGTCGTGCCATCCGGTGTGGGATCCTGCGCCCGAGACAATGACAGATCTGGTCCCCGCGCGGGCGAGCCAGTCAACAAGCGCCAGTTCGCGAGGGGGGATGCGCCAGATCCGATCCCGCCCGACCGCTCGGTGGAGACAGCCCGCGTGTCGGATGCAGACGGGCCACCGTGGATCCTGCGGTGGGTGGAGTACGCAGATCTGCCTGGGATCCAGTGCGCATGATTGCCGCTGGATCTCTCGGGATCGGCGTCCGCAGGTGGATCTTCCTCGTGTCTTGCGCCAGACTCCCTTTGGGTTATGTGTTGCTTGAAATCACGTTGCACAGTTTTTTTCTGCATTTTTGTTACCCTTTTCCTTTTCTGCAGCATGAAGATCAGGATGAGTAGCACCAGCAATCAGATGATCAACTACTCTTTCGCCCCCTTGATCAGTACGATTTAGAGCTCCGGTGGAAGCAAAAGAATTTCAGTGCTTAGCGGAGAACCCACATTAGGATGCCAGTCAGACAAGGGCAAACTATTTCGAAAGTGATATAATTTATTACTTAATATAATATACTTAGGCCTTACACAAATGAACTGGCCACAATGCAGATAGGACTTGATCATTCAGTTCAACAATAGACCACAAAACTTACTTAAAATTCATCACAAATCTCCTTCAGCTTCTTGATCTTATCAACGTACCCACGTTTCTGTTTGAGAAAATCTGCAATAATATACTCAAGTTTTTTCTTCTCTTGCTTCAGCTGGTCCCTCTCTCTCATCACTTGGTCTCTCTCTAGCACCACCCGGTCCTGGTCTTTCTCAGCCTTTACCCTCAGGACCTGATGTAGATTGGCACAACCATGGTCTGCCATCTTATCCTTCTCCAGCAACTCTTTGAGATCGCTAAGTGACAATCTTGCATTGCCCAACTGCATGAGAGCATCCTCCTTATCAGCCACCAGTTTATCAAAGTCCATTTTGAAAAATCTCAGCTCTTCCTCCGTCCTCCTCTTTTCTCCAATTAACTTGCATTTGTCTTCAGCATTCTTAACATTCTGTCTCGACATCTCGTCATACATGCTCCACAGTTCTCTAAGGCAGAATCAGAGCTAATGACCACTCCGGTCTACCCATTCCACATAGTTACATTTCACTTCTTCCTACAGTATGAAAAAATATGGTCTCAATATATATGCACAAATGCACTACAATTACATGCAATGCACTACAAATATGGTCTCGATCATATAAACAAAAAATGTAGCATGCAATGATATATATGGATCAATTAACTACTATTATATGCTATTATGTGCTAAAACAAATATTAGACCGTAAAAAGACAACATAAATACGGACTTTGTAAATGCACAAATTAATTGAATTTGTATGCAATTTTGGGCAGAACAATGGGTTACCGCGATGTAAATCGAGCACGAGCTAATGTAAACATATATTTATAGTACAGAACTACATACCTTCTAACCACAGGCAAGAAAACATCTGCCAGTGTCCAAGGAATCAAAAGCAACTAGCCCGAGGCAAGGTTCTCGATGCAGATGCTATGTCTTGAGCTTGCGTTGGTTTTCCTTGAAGAGGAAAGGGTGATGCAGCAATAGTAGCTTAAGTATTTCTCTCAGTTTTTGAGAACCAAGGTATCAATCCAGTAGGAGGCTCCTCAAAATTCCCGCGCACCTACACAAACAAACAAAGAACTCGCAACCAACGCAATAAAGGGGTTGTCAATCCCTTCACGACCACTTGCGAAAGTGAGATCTGATAGAGATAGTATGATAAGATAAATATATTTTTGGTATTTTATGATATATGCAAAAAGTAAAGATGCAAATAAAAGTAGATTGAAAGCTATATGATAAAAGATAGACCTGGGGGCCATAGGTTTCACTAGTGGCTTCTCTCAAGATAGCATAAGTATTACGGTGGGTGAACAAATTAATATCGAGCAATTGATAGAAAAGCGAATAATTATGAGATTATCTAGGCATGATCATGTATATAGGCATCTCGTCCGTGACACGTAGACCGACTCGTGCCTGCATCTACCACTATTACTCCACACATCAACCGCTATCCAGCATGCATCTAGAGTATTAAGTTCATAAGAATAGAGTAACGCATTAAGAAAGATGACATGATGTAGAGGGATAAACTCATGCAATATGATATAAACCCCATCTTTTTCTCCTCGATGACAACAATACAATACGTGCCTTGCAACCCTTTCTGTCACTGGGTAAGGACACCGCAAGATTGAACCCAAAGCTAAGCACTTCTTCCATGGCAAGAAAGATCAATCTAGTAGGCCAAACCAAACTGATAATTCGAAGAGACTTGCAAAGATAACTCAATCATACATAGTAGAATTCAGAGAAGATTCAAATATTTCTCATAGATAAACTTGATCATAAACCCACAATTCATTGGATATCGACAAACACACCGCAAAAAGAGTTACATCGAATAGATCTCCACAAGAGAGGGGGAGAACATTGTATTGAGATCCGAAAAGAGAGAAGAAGCCATCTAGCTAATAACTATGGACCCGAAGGCCTGTGGTAAACTACTCACAATTCATCGGAGGGGCTATGGTGTTGACGTAGAAGCCCTCCGTGGTCGATTCCCCCTCCGGCGGAGCGCCAGCGAAGGCTCCAAGATGGGATCTCGCGGATACAGAAGGTTACAGCAGTGGAAATTGTTTTTCGTTGGCTCCATGGATATTTTCGTGGTACGTAGGTATATATAGGAGGAAGAAGTACGTCGGTGGCCGCTCGAGGGGCCCAGGAGACAGCGGGCGCGCCCAAGAGGTGTGGACGCGCCCTCCTATCTCCTGGCCGCCTCGATTGCTTCTTGACTTGCACTCCAAGTCCTGTGGATCACGTTCGTTCCAAAAATCGCGCTCCCGAACGTTTCATTCCGTTTGGACTCCATTTGATATTCCTTTTCTTCGAAATACTGAAATAGGCAAAAAAACCAACAGTACGGGCTGGGCCTCCGGTTAGTAGGTTAGTCTCGAACATGATATAAATATGTAAAATAAAGCCCATGAACATCCAAAAGGGGTAATATAATAGCATGGAACAATCAAAAATTATAGATACGTTGGATACGTATCAAGAATCCCCAAGCTTAATTCCTGCTCGTCCTCGAGTAGGTAAATGATAAAAACAGAATTTTTGATGTGGAATGCTACCTAGCATAATTCTCAATGTAATTTTCTTTATTGTGGCATGAATGTTCAGATCCAAATGATTCAAAATAAAATTTCATATGGAGAAAAGAAATTGTAACACTTCAAGCATACTAATCAAAGCAATCATGTCTTCTCAAAATAACATGGCTAAAGAAAGTTCATCCCTACAAAATCATATAGTTAGGCTATGCTTCATTTTCGTCACACAAAAATGTTCCCAAATTCTACAACCCCGATGACAAGCAAAGCAATTATTTTGTACTTAAATAATCTCAAAAAATTTCAACTATCACGCAATACATGAGCGCGAGCGATGGATATAGCACTATGGGTGGAATAGAATATGATGATGGGGATTGTGTGGAGTAGAAAAAAAAGGAGGAAGTCTCACATTGACGAGGATAATCAATGGGCTATGGAATGCCCATCAATTGATGTCAACATGAGGAGTAGGGATTGCCATGCAACGGATGCACTAGAGCTCTAAATGAATGAAAGCTCAACAAAAGAAACTATGTTTGGTGTGCATCCAACTTGCTTGCTCACGAAGACCTGGGGCATTTGAGGAAGCCCATCGTAGGAATATACAAGCCAAGTTCTATAATGAAAAAAAATCCCACTACTATATGAAAGTGACAACATATGAGACTCTCTATATGAAAAACATGGTGCTACTTTGAATCACAATATATGAGACTCGCTATATGAAGAACATGGTGCTACTTTGAAGCACAAGGGTGGAAAAAGAGATAGTAACATTGCCCCTTTTTATTTGTTTTCTTTTTTTCTTTTCCTTTTTTTTATTTTTTCTTTTTTTCTTTTTTTCTTTTTTTCTTTGGCCTTCCTTTTTTTTTTCTTTTGGCCTTTCTTTTTTTTCTTTGGGACAATGCTCTAATAATGATGATCATCACACTTTTATTGATTACAACACATGAATTACAACTCGAAACTAGAACAAGATATGACTCTATATGAATGCCTTCGGCGGTGTACCGGGATGGTGCAATGAATCAATAGTGACATGTATGAAAAATTATGCATGGTGGCTTTGCCACAAATACGATGTCAACTACATGATCATGCAATGGCAATATGACAAAAGTAATGTATGTCATGATGATAAACGGAACAGTGGAAAGTTGCATGGCAATATATCTCGGAATGGCTATGGAAATGCCATAATAAGTAGGTATGGTGGCTGTTTTGAGGGAGATATAAGGAGGTTTATGTGTGATAGAGTGTATCATATAACGGGGTTTGGATGCACCGGCGAAGTTTGCACCAACTCTCAAGGTGAGAAAGGTCAATGCATGGTACTGAAGAGGCTAGCAATGGCGGAAAAGTAAAAGTGCGTATAATCCATGGACCCAACATTAGTCATAAGAACTCATATACTTATTGCAAAAGTTTAGAAGTCATCAAAAACCAAGCACTACGCGCATGCTCCTAGATGGATAGATTGGTAGGAAAAGACCATCGCTCGTCCCCGACCGCCACTCATAAGGATGCACAATCTAGGTACACTTCATGCTTCAAATTTGTTACACAACTTTAACCATACGTGCATGCTACGGGACTTTCTAACTTCAACACAAGCATTCTTTAAATTCATAATCACCCAAGTAGCATGACTTTAATATCACTACCTCCATATCTCAAAACAATTATCAAGTATCAAATTGATCATAGCATCCAATTCACTTCCTATGATAGTTTTTATTATACCCAACTTGGATGCCTACCATTCTAGGACCAATTTTATAACCATAGCAAATACCATGCTGTTCTAAAAGACTCTCAAAATAATATAAGTGAAGAGTGAGATAGTAGCAATTTCTACAAAATTAAGCCAACGTCGTGCTCTAAAAGATATAAGTGAAGCACTAGAGCAAAAACTATCTTGCTCAAAAAATATAAGTGAAGCACATAGCATATTCTAATAAATTTCAATCAAGTAGGCTTCTCCCAAAAGGTGTGTACAGCGAGGATGATTGTGGTAAACTAAAAAGCAAAGACTAATATAATACACGACGCTCCAAGCAAAACACATATCATGTGGCGAATAAAAATATAGCTTTAAGTAAAGTTAGCAATGAACAAAGACGAAAGAGGGGATGCCTTCCCGGGGCATCCCCAAGCTTAGGCTTTTGGCTACTCTCGAATACCTTGGGGTGCCATGGGAATCCCCAAGCTTAGGATTTTGCCACTTCTTATTCCATAGTTCATCAAATCTTTACCCAAAACTTGAAAACTTCACAACACAAAACTCAATAGGAAATCTTATAAGCTCCGTTAGTGAAAGAAAACAAAACCACCACATAAGGTACTGTAATGAACGCATTATTTATTTATTTTGGTGTTAAACCTACTGTATTCCAACTTCTCTATGGTTTATAAACTATTTTACTAGCCATAGATGCATCAAAATAAGCAAATAACACACGAAAGGCAGAATCTGTCAAAAACAGAACAGTCTGTAGCAATCTGTAACTAACGCAAACTTATGGAACTCTAAAAATCCTACGAAAATAGGAAGTCCTGGAAAATTTGTCTATTGATCAGCAGAAAAAAGAATCAACGCAAAAGCATGTTTCTGTGATTTAAAAAAAACTAAATTCGTGGGCGCAAAGTTTCTGTTTTTCAGCAGAATCAAATTAACTATCATCATAGGTTATCCTATAGGTTCTGCTTGGCACAAATACTAATTAAAACATAAAAACACATCTAAACAGAAGATATATGAAATTTTTATTACTAAACAGAAACAAAAACAAAAAACACAAATAAAATTGGGTTGCCTCCCAACTAGCGCTATCGTTTAACGCCCCTAGCTAGGCATAAAAGCAAAGATAGATCTAAGTAGTGCCGTATTTGGCACTCAATTCATAAGTAGCTCGCATGATAGATTCACAAGGTAATTTGACTTTCTTTATTGGAAAGTGCTCCATGCCTTTCCTTAATCGAAATTGGAATCTAATATTCCCTTCCTTCATATAAATAATCGCGCCAATCGTTCTAAGGTAAGGTCTACCAAGAATAATAGGGCAAGAAAGATTGCAATCTATATCAAGAACGATAAAATCCACGGGCACCAAATTTCTATTTGCAACAATGAGAACATCATTGATCCTTCCCATTGGTTTTTTAATGGTGGAATCCGCAAGGTGCAAATTTAAAGAGCAATCATCAAGATCATGGAAACCTAGGATATCACATAAAGTTTTCGGAATCGTGGAAACGCTAGCACCCAAATCACACAAAGCAAAACACTCATGATCTTTAATTTTAAACTTTATAGTAGGTTCCCACTCATCATTAAGTTTTCTAGGTATAGAAACTTCCAAATTAAGTTTTTCATCATAAGATTGCATCAAGGCATCAACGATATGTTCGGTAAAAGCTTTATTTTGACTATAAGCATGAGGAGAATTAACAACGAATTGCAACAAAGAAATACAACCTTCTAAAGAACAGTTATCATAATCAAATTCCTTGAAATCCGAGGTAGTGGGTTCAATGCTATTTAAAGTCATGACCTCTCCAATCCCACTTTTACCAAATTTAGCATCAAGATCTAAAAACACTGAATTATTGGGACGCCTTCTAACTGAAGTTGACTCATCTCTAGTCCCATTATTATCAAGATTCATATTGCAAAACAAAGATCTAATAGGGGACACATCAAAAAATTTAAGATGTTCATCATTATTTTCATGGAAACTAGAAGAACACGCCTTTACAAAGCAATCTTTCTTAGCATGCAATCTAGCGGTTCTTTCTTTGCCCTCATCAATGGAAATTCTCATTGCTTTGAGAGACTCATTGATATCATGCTTAGGAGGAGTAGATCTAAGTTTAAGAGAATCAGCATCAAGCGAAAGTCTATCAACGTTCCTAGCCAAATCATCAACTTTGAGCAAATTTTCTTCAAGCAAAGCATTAAAATTCTTTTGAGAGATCATAAATTCTTTCACACTATTCTCAAAATCAGAGGGCATCTTATTAAAATTACCATAAGAATTATTGTAGGAATTTCCATAATTATTAGAGGAATTACTAGGAACGGTCTAGAATTGAAGTTTCCTCTATAAGCATTGTTTCCAAAACTATTCCTACCAACAAAATTCACATCCATAGATTCATTATTATTCTCAATCGAAGTAGACAAAGTCATATCATTGGGATCAAGAGGAATATTTTTAGTAGCAAAAAACTTCATAATTTCTTCCATATTTCCACTCAAAACATTGATTTCTTCTATAGCATGCACTTTTTTACTAGAAGATCTTTCGGTGTGCCATTGAGAATAATTAGCCATAATATTATCAAGAAGTTTTGTAGCATCTCATAACGTGATTTCCATAAACGTGCCTCCCGCGGCCAAATCTAAAAGATTTCTAGAAGCAAAGTTGAAACCGGCGTAAATTTTTTGTATGATCATCCATAAATTCAAACCATGAGTAGGGCAATTGCGAATCATCAATTTCATTCTTACCCAAGATTGGGCAACATGCTCATGATCAAGTTGTTTAAAATTCGTAATATTGTTCCTAAGAGTGATGATCTTAGCGGGAGGAAAATACTTAGAGATAAAAGCATCTTTGCACTTGTTCCAAGAATCAATACTATTTTTAGGCAAAGACGGAAACCAAACTTTAGCACGATCTCTAAGTGAAAATGGAAATAACTTCAATTTAAAAATATCGTTATCCATGTCTTTCTTCTTTTGCATATCACACAAATCAACAAAGTTATTTAGATGAGTAGCGACATCTTCACTAGGAAAGCCGGCGAATTGAGCTTTCATAACAAGATTCAGCAAATCATTAAGAGGAGCAATCGGAGTACTAAGGAAATCATTATTATTGGTATTGGAGAAATCACACAATTTGGTTTTATATTGCGCCATGGCAACAAGTAATCCAACACACAAGCAAACAGAAAAAAGGCAAGCGAAAGAGAGAGAGAAGATTGGGAAAGAGAGGGCGAATAAAACAGCAAGGGTGAAGTGGAGGAGAGGAAAACGAGAGGCAAATGGCAAATAATGTAAATGCGAGGGAGATGAGTTTGTGATGGGTACTTCGTATGTCTTGACTTGAGCGAATTCCTCCCCGGCAACGGCGCCAGAAATCCTTCTTGCTACGTCTTGAGCTTGCGTTGGTTTTCCTTGAAGAGGAAAGGGTGATGCAGCAATAGTAGCATAAGTATTTCCCTCAGCTTTTAAGAACCAAGGCATCAATCTAGTAGGACGCTCCTCAAAAGTCCCACGCACCTACACAAACAAACAAAGAACTCGCAACCAACACAATAAAGGGGTTGTCAATCCCTTCACTCACTTGCGAAAGTGAGATCTGATAGAGATAGTATGATAAGATAAATATATTTTTGGTATTTTATGATATATATGCAAATAAAAGTAGATTGAAAGCTTATATGATAAAAGATAGACCCGGGGGCCATAGGTTTCACTAGTGGCTTCTCTCAAGATAGCATAAGTATTACGGTGGGTGAACAAATTACTGTCGAGAAATTGATAGAAAAGCGAATAATTATGAGATTATCTAGGCATGATCATGTATATAGGCATCACGTCTGTGACAAGTAGACCGACTCCTGCCTGCATATACTACTATTACTCCACACATCGACCGCTATCCAAAGCATGCATCTAGAGTATTAAGTTCATAAGAACAGAGTAACGCATTAAGAAAGATGACATGATGTAGAGGATAAACTCATGCAATATGATATAAACCCCATCTTTTTATCCTCGATGGCAACAATACAATACGTGCCTTGCAACCCTTTTCTCGACCTTTGGGTAAGGACACCGCAAGATTGAACCCAAAGCTAAGCACTTCTTCCATGGCAAGAAAGATCAATCTAGTAGGCCAAACCAAACTGATAATTCAAGAGACTTGCAAAGATAAATCAATCATACATAAAAGAATTCAGAGAAGATTCAAATATTTCTCATAGATAAGCTTGATCATAAACCCACAATTCATCAGATCTCGACAAACACACCGCAAAAAGAGTTACATCGAATAGATCTCCACAAGAGAGGGGGAGAACATTGTATTGAGATCCAAAAAGAGAGAAGAAGCCATCTAGCTAATAACTATGGACTCGAAGGTCTGTGGTAAACTACTCACAACTCATCGGAGGGGCTATGGTGTTGATGTAGAAGCCCTCCATGGTCGATTCCCCCTCCGGCGGAGCGCCGGCGAAGGCTCCAAGATGGGATCTCATGGATACAGAAGGTTACGGCGGTGGAAATTGTTTTTCGGTTGCTCCCTGGATGTTCTCGAATGCGTAGGTATATTAGGAGGAAGAAGTACGTCGGTGGCCGCTCGAGGGGCCCAGGAGACAGGGGGCGCGCCCAGGAGGGGTGGGGCGCCCTCCTATCTCCTGGCCGCATCGATTGCTTTTTGACTTGCACTCCAAGGCCTCTGGATCACGTTCTTTCCAAAAATTACGCTCCTGAAGGTTTCATTCCGTTTGGACTTCGTTTGATATTACTTTTCTTCGAAATACTGAAATAGGCAAAAAAACAGCAATACGGGGAGGGCCTCCGGTTAGTAGGTTAGTCCCGAAAATGATATAAATGTGTCAAATAAAGCCCATAAACATCCAAAAGGGGTAATATAATGGGTTAATTATCCTTTTGCCCTCAGTGGTGTCCATGTGCTCAGTTTTGCCCTCAGATGCAAATTGTCCTCAGTTTTGCCCCTAGTCCGAAAGCACAAGAATTCTGACGAGGCCAAACGGCCATATTTGAGTCCATTTAAATCCGCTTGGCGTTAGTAGTTGTGGGTCCGGAGCTTACACGTGGGACCGCGTGGACGTGGGTCCGAGCTGACATGTAGGCCTCGCAACTAAATCCCCAAATCATTCTAGCTCATACCCATCTGCCCGGCCGGTTGTCCTGCGCCGCCGCCGCCACTGCGCCATGACAAGACTCTGCCCGCCACCAGCTGCACGGCCTGCTCCGCCGCTACCTCCTCGCGCCTCGCTCCACGGCTCATTGTGGCGCCCACCACCTTCTCGCGACGCCATGGGTGGGCGCCCGCCACTGCTCGACCAAGGCAGCGCTGGCCTTCCTTCCGCGCCCGGACGAGCGCTCAAAGGTGGGGGCTGCTGAGCTATTTGAACTAGGAGGAAGAACCCTAGGGCGAAATGGTGAGCAGCGGCGACCCGGAGTATTTGGCGAGGCAGGCATCGGGCGAAGATCCGCCTCATCCACGATCGGGTTCCCGAGGGGTAAGTCTCGCCTCTTGTTTAGATTGAGCTTAGTTGTGCATTTGAACACTTTCGATTCGAGTAGGTTTTCCCAATTAGTGTGCTGATTGCGTCTGCTTTTCGCCGGTTAGGATGGAGTTGCGGTTTGCTTTCATGGTGCACATTAGAAGGGACCGTACATGTTCGATGCAAAGGATAAGAAGAAATACCAAGGAGGTTTTGATTATCGGTTGCCAATGGCTAGTAATTGGAGTTTCAGACAATTTGGGGAGGTAATTTGTAGCCAATATCCTTGGGGTCTGCTTGATGAAGTGGTATACAAATACTATGATGGAGAAAAGAATTGGGTGATAGTTAGTAATGATGAAGAGCTAGCTACCATGTTTGTTAGGCATAAAGAGAAAGATAATTTTCATGTGAGGCTGCAAGTTGATGTGCTTGAGCAGGCATTTGGACCTAGGATGGCGGGTGCAACATCTCGGGAGAATCAAGTCGTCGTAATGGCATCTCTAGCCGTAACAGTTCAGTTGGTGCACGGCGGCGTGGTGGCTCGACAAGTGTGGGCAACAGTAGGGTCCCCTTGAAGTGGAGCCCGATGGCTACAATGCAGGGTTGATGAAGAGAAGTTATATTCTGATGTTATTCAGAATTTACGACGGGCACCTCGGGCTGAAAACCAAGATGAGGCTCACAATGCAGTCCGTGTGGATGATGACGCGATGGGTGAGGACGAAGACCTTGCAGCTGTTGAATGGGACCCTTTGAACCCTCAAATGGAAGAAGGTACAGTTTTGCATCCATGAATGAGTGTAGAAATGCACTTGTGACATATCGCATCAAGGTAGAACGTACTTTCAAAGTTGACAAGAGCGATCAAATGCGTTCTGAGTGCCTTTGTCCGTGAGGGTTGTCCATGGAGGCTGCTTGCGGTTAAAATGCGAATAGCACTAATGTTCAGGTCAAAGTGAATCCTTTTAAGCACACATGCCAGGAATCAACCCTTAGGAAGGATACAATCAGTAGAGCCAAGTCCGGATGGGTGGCGTAAGAAGTAAAAAAGTGGGTGAAAGAAAACCAGCAAGTGGGTCCAAAGGAATTGCAGAAGAACATCAAAGATAAGTTCAAGATAGATTTACCATACATGAGGTTGTTCAATGGTAAACAACATGCTATGGATTCTATTTATGGTAAATCGCGGTGAAAGTTTTCAATTGTTGTATTCATTCAAAGGTGAAGTGGAGAGGACAAGACCAGGTAGTATTGTAGATATTGATCACCACACCGTGGAGTACACATTCAGGGGAGTGACAAAGACCAAGGAATGCTTTAGAAGGGTTTTTATCTGCTTTGAGGCTTGTCGCCGGGGTTTTTTGGCAGGCTGCAGGCCTTATTTGGCTATCGATGCCACTTTTCCCACAGGAAGGTTTAAAGGACAGTTAGTAGCAGCTTGTGCAGTTGATGCACATAGTTTTGTATTTCCAGTTGCCTATGGTGTCTTTGGAGACAGTCCGAGGAGAGCTGGACTTGGTTTTGCATAATCTCACTGGCTATTGCACATCCCAATGGGTTGGTCATTCATACAGATGCCTCAGAAGGTTTAGAAGTGGCCGTGGACAATGTGTTCCCTGAGTAGAGCATAGGGAATGCATGCGTCACCTTGCTGCAAATTTCATGAAGAAATTCAAAGGAAAGGTGTATACCGACAATTTATGGCCAGCATCTTTGACATGCAGTGTGAAGAAGCACAACTACCACTTGAGGCAGTTATACATGAATCCCAAAGTGAAAGAATACTTGGAAACACACCACTCCAAGTTATGGGCGAAGCCAATTCAAAGAAGTGAGCAAAGTTGACTATGTGCACAATAATCTAGCGTAGTCTTTCAACTCAACGATCCGGAAACTAAAGGGTCATTATGTGGTGGATTTGCTTGACAGATAAGGATAGAATACATGCAGAAATTTCATTATCGTGAAGGAATAGCCGAGGCAAAATTCATGGGCCACATTATCATCCCTGCCGTGATGAATGAACCGAAGCGTAAGACAACAGGCTTGAAATGAACATGACGCTTTGCTCGGGTACCACAGAGATATCATATTTGGATAAAGAGAAGAGGGAATGGAGATATCCGGTGTATTTAGAAGCTAGAACTTGCAGTTGTAGGCAATGGCGGATAAGCGGGTTGCCATGCATTCATGCCTTGTTTTCATCATTTCTCTCCTGTGTCCAGCAGGGAACATACGATAGTATGTGCATGATTACTACTCTGTTGCAAGGTTCAAAGCCACATATGCTTATGCCTTGCATGCTATGGAGGGAAAACAACAATGGGACATGGTGGACCCTGGATTCAAGCTTTGCCCTCCAGTTCTGAAGAGAGCAGTAGGTAGACCAAGGAAGAGTCGAATCAGACCTCGCAGCGAAGAAGCTGGACTTGGAGCGAGGAAGCGTAAGTGCACAAGATATGGTGGGTTTGGTCATTTCGGTAAGTATTGTGATAACACAGTAGATCCAGCGTTCGGAGAGAGTTTCGATGAAGGCTTCGATGAAAATGTTGGTCAACGGCGGTTGCCTCAACAGATGATGAAAATGTTGGTCAACAGCGGTTGCCTCAACAGATGATGAAAATGATGGTCAACAGCCGGTTGCATCGGATGAGGATTTTGACGAGGTTCCAAATGATGATGGTCAACAGCCGCATGATTTTGACGATGATCCAAAATATCCTCCAAATAATGATTCAAGTGAGGCTCCAAATGGTGATCCAAGTGAGGCTCTAAATGGGATCATGGTGATCCAAGTGAGGCTCCAAATGATGATCCAAGTGAGGCTCCAAATGATGATCCAAGTGAGGCTCCAAATGGTGACCAACCTTCTGTTGTTGTGAGTTCTGCTAGGTATGTAAATCTTGCAAGGGTCAAATACTACTGTACATCTATCACTTGACACGATCTCATTACCGTTTATGTTTGGACCCTTTATGTTTTGCACAGCTCTATGGTAGGTTTGAAGAAGACGCAAAGGTACCGACAACCAAGAGAAGAAGAGAAGAAACAATGAGCACAAGGTGCACGAGGAGCAAAGTGATGGCAAGAAGCTCAAGGAATGCAGATGAAGCCCCAACGCTATCTATGAACAATTATGAAACATTATGAATAAGGAATGATGTTGTATTATGAAACATTTATCACTTGACATGTTGTATTTACATTTGGATGATGTTGGACCTATGTTAGAAGTATGTTTGACATGATGTTTAAATATCTGTTGGATGATGTTTGAATGAGCACATGGTTTTTCCTTTTTTGATTTTTTGAATTTTGTTTTGCTCATTTAAATTCTGGTCAAACCTAAGTTTGACCAAGATTTAAGCAAGTCTAAAACATCAAAATGAAAAACTAAGCCTGGATACTTCTTAGTCAATCCAAAATGAAGTTGTGGTGAGGTTTTTGAAATTTTCATGAAAAATGTGCTAAAAGAGGGTCCAAAGGTAGGGTAAACGCCTCATTTCTAAGCAAGGTTTTTTCGAACTTATCTAAATCAGCCAAATAACTTTCCTACACATATATTCTATAATATGTACAGATATGTGCTTGGTTTTTCCATTTTTGATTTTTTTAAATTTGTTTGCTCATTTGAATTCTGGTCAAACTTAACTTTGACCAAGATTTAAACAAGTGTAAAACATCAAAATGAAAAACTAAGCCTGGATCCTTCTTAGTCACTACAAAATGAAGCTGTGGTGAGTTTTTTTGAAATTTTCATGTTCATTTCCCCAAAACACTTCTCTTCACTTCATAGAAGAGAGTTTGAGATACTCGAGATATCATACAATACACATGAACTTATCATTTAAATGTATGTAAAGCTTGTTTATCAACTTAAATCGTTAGTATATGACATAAGAAGACTATGTGCTTGAGTTTTTCATTTTTCTGATTTTATTTAATTTATTATGCTCATTTGAAATCTGGTCAAACATAGCTTTGACTGCTCCAAACCCCTCCCAAACCCCGCTAACCCTAGCGCTGAATAAGGACCGTTCATCTAACCCTAGCGGTGATCAAGGGCCGTCGATCTAACCCTTCTAGAAGGAATCTGCGGGGAGGAGGGGGGCGATCCGCGAGATTTAATCTGATTGGCTGGGAGATTGTTTTATTAACAAATATCAGGCGCGCTGGACGGACCGTTGGGCCGTCTCGTTGTCTGGGCCTGAGACCGCAGTAAATAGCCCGTCTCAGCCTTTCCAGGCCTTGCATGCATGGAGGCGGCTACGTGGGTTTGCGCATGCGCGGGGAGGCGGCGACGATGCATGCATGCGAGTGAGGCGGCGAAGCGGCGCTAAGCGAGCTAGGCTAGCGATCACGAGCTAGGTGGTTCGAGCAGTGGTTCAGGGCAGCGGTTCACATGCACTGCCCGGTTAAAGATGCATCGTTTTCGTGCAAAAATTTAAGTGTGCAAAACGTAACGGATACACACACGCGTCCGGATTCACACACGCACCGTTCTCATCCTTTCTCTCTTCCTCTCCCACCCACAGGCCTATAAATGGGGTGCCTCTCTTCCTCTCCCACCCACAAGCCAGATCCGATCCTCTCCAACTTCAAACACCCAAGCGTAAGCCCTCCCCAAGCGAGACCAAGTGAAGAAGATGCAGTTCAACAGGCTGACCTTCCGCCGTCACTTTGTGGTGCGGAGCTGCGCTACCCATCAGGCGTGCTCGTGGAGAGGGAGCTCCGTGTGTGGGCTATTTCAAGGTGGAGGGTTCCGTCCGAACTCACCCGCGCCTTCCTCGGGCCGGCTATGCCCACCTCCCACGGGGCTCGCCGAGGATGTTCACCCTCAACGAGGTTCGTGACATGGCGGCATCCTCCTACTGCTCACGGTCACCTTCACCAACCCATTTGACGCCTTGTGAGCTCCTCGACCAAGTCTTTTGGTGCGGCTGCGAGGCCATCTTCTTCACCATCTACAACATCTACACCAACTACGAGCGCATCTTCCCGCTCCGGGGACAGATGCACTCCCTTCCCTCTGACAGCGAGGAGGAGGTGTGAAGATGAAGACGGTGTTGAAGGGAGCCAAGGCCAAGGTGGAAGAAGGAGGTCAAGATGAAGATGTTCAAGCCAGTCAAGCTCGTCATGTTTGGTTTTTATTTTGTTGCTTTTCTATGTCGTGTCGTGTCGTGTCATGTTTCATCATGTGTCCGTGAACTGTCCGTGAACTTATCTAAGTTATTGTAATGGTACGGTGTGTTCCATCTTATTATGTGTGTTAAAAAATGTCCGTGCCCAAACTTATCATTTCTTCCCTAAACAAGTCATGAAGTTCGAGAACTTGTGGTTTTCTTGAGGGGTGAGAAGCCCTCTGTTTCATTCAAACAAAAAGTCATGAACTAACATGCAAATTTATTCCATTTAAATCCTAAACCAAGTGCCACTCTAACCCTAAACCAAGTGCCACTCTGACCAAAATCATGTGGTAGTGCAACATACATTTTCAACCTTCCAACCCTCCAAAATTTAAGTGCAAAACAAAGGAAAACCACTCTCACGCGTGTGCAAACATTCACGGTCTCACTATTTTTTTTTAAAAAAATTCAGTCTCACTATGTATACCTTCCTTCCCTACCCATGTCAAAGTCTTGCCATCTGGCCTAGCGGTTACCAGCGCAGCCCTAAACACCACAAACCCACGCGGTCTTGGGTTCGAGTCCCCAGCCGCACCAATTTTTTGTGCATTTTCCACCCTTCATTTTTTTAGACATATTATGTTTTTCTCAATGTAATGCCCTTAAAAAATATTCATTTATTTTGGCAACTGGCGTAAACCTCTACCAGAGCTGAGGCACATTTTCCATGACATTTTGGTCTTTGATTTAAATCACGGTGTATTTGGATTGGATTAATTAACAGCTCCAAAAAATTTCTAACCTTAATTGTTTGGCTCCGGAATAATTCAATTAGCTTCCACAAAAGTTTCAAGATTATGATTTACTGCCTAAATTAAATTAGAATAGAAAACAGAAAAATATGAAAACCCCTGAATGGGCCTAATTGGATGCAGTTGGCCCATTAGTCTAGCTCTACACTTGGCTCTACGCTCTGAATTTGGCCCAAGAGCAACCTTTTTTTTGGACAGAAAGGCAGAAAGGAGAGATGCATTTCATTGATCAAAAGTTTCTGAATTCCTAATTTCTTCTCTTTTTTTTCCAACATATTTAAATGTTGGTCACTTCTTCTCTTTTTGTTTCAACATTTAAACAACTTTAACCAACATTTAAACTAGGTGAATTTCTCAAACAATTTCAAGATTACAAATTCCTTCATAATTCATGCCTTTCCATACATTTTCAACATTACAACCGGTCACGATTACCATACCTACAAATGCCCAAAAGTATTTGCAAATGGGTATTGGTAGTGCTTGATCTTCAAGCTTCCTAACCTTCTTCTTCAACATCCTAAGATCAATAGCTAGCTCTCTGTTAGTGCGTGCTTCGCCATCCATCTCTTCTTCCGGAGCTCGTGGTGTTGCCACTGCCGTTCGTGGCAGCATGCGCAACCATTCTTCATGCTCTTCTTGCAGTTCATTCATCAGAGTCTTGGCCAGAGCATCGACCCAAAGAAAGAAGCATGTCACCTGCATGAACACTAAACAGATCAACCCATTGCTCAAACATCCCGGCAATGAAAATGGTGCAATTTCCCGATTCTTACCCCATTCTCGCTGCACACATAGAACGGACGATTCTGGTTCCTCGGTCTCGAGAAACCCTTCGATCAACGCCCGCCCGCACCGCGAGCAGGACGAAGACAGGCATGTCCACACGCCGACTCTGCATCCGCGAGGTGGCGGGAGCTTGAGGAAGACATGGAGCTTCGGGCGAAGGGGATCTCAACGCCGCCAGCGCTCCATCGCTGCTAGCTTCCCACCGCCGCCCTCCACAGCTAGCTTCCCGCCGCCGTGCTCCCTCTCTCGCCGTGGTCACCGCCGTGCTCTCTGTCGCCGTGGTCACCGCCGCTGTCGCCCGCTTATATAGCACACCCGCCAACGGCTCTCTGCTCAACAACTCTTTGCTGGGTCCCACAGGCCACGCGTGCAATGGTCTGAATAAAATTGGCCGTTTCTGCCGCCTGGTCCCACCTGTAAGGGCTGAGTCAAAAGGTTGACCTGACGGAGACCGCAGAGTTCACGAACGAAGTCGTGCGCACGGACTAGGGGCAAAACTGAGCACAGTTCGCACTTTTTGAGGCAAAAGCGAGCACATGGACACCACTGAGGGCAAAAGGATAATTAACCCTAATATAATAGCATGGAACAATCAAAAATTATAGATACGTTGGAGACGTATCAGCAGACAACGAGAAGACAGATCATGAGCAATGCCACTCCATTCATAGCAAGGGATAGTCGTAGGAAGCTAAACGAAACAACAGAGATAATGCAAAAATCAACGCCCTGCGTTAAATACCAGAAATGAAGAACCCTAACCCTAAGCCTAGAACTATCTGGAGATTATATAGTACGAGCATACCTGCAGGCTAGTCACGGATTCGCTGTCCGAAGAAGAGCTCGACTAAATCGCTCCGTGAAACCATGGTAAATAGCGTGACCGGCGACAAGACATGGATTGGTGGCGGCGCGGCGGCGAAGGTCGCGATGGAAAGATAGAGCAGCGTGGAGATCGCGAGGAAGAACCGCCCGACCAGGTGGCGGTAGCGGCCCATTTAAACGGGCTGTAATCAAAATATAAATTGTTATATGGGCTCGGCAACGGGAACGGCCGTGTGTCGCGCGGTCTAACGGCATCCGTCGCCCCCATCCCCTCCACGTCATCGCGATAAGCGGCCCGAGTTACACTACAAGGCATAAAATGTTGGGTTTTTCTTTTCTTTATGAGGGGAAAATGGTGGGTTTTTCGGTACGAAGTCTATACTCTAGACCCAAGTGAGATGGTATCTTCTATATCTAAATGGTGGTGAACCAAAGGAGTGATAAAAAATAAATTATTAGCACACATAATTACATCTTCTATATCTAAACAACTAGCCACCACAATCCTATTTCTCTTAACATGCAAGTTTGTCACCTCATCATTCAACATGCATGGAAAAAGGTCCACCACAACATGCAAACAAAAGATTCCACGTAGCCATTTCTCTATGAGTATATTGCAAAACATTCCCGCAACAACGTGTCGGGTATCGTCTAGTTTTCTAATATAATATAACTAGAGTGGACAACACAAAAGATGTCGTCATTACAATGGCTAAAATGCTATCCATTTTCCATGATTAAAGTCCCTAGTGACAGCCTCCTGTTTAATCCATATATGCTACAAGCGCTATCTCAAGGTCCTGGCCTCTTGCAAGAGTATATATCATCTATCATGTATGCAGTAACACATTGTAAACACCTGACTATAAGATCACTGGATTCATCAGAACATAACTCTTGCAAGTGTTCTACTCTTCTTCGCCCACCACGCTTCTGCACATGATAATATGAAAAGTTAATGAATGACAAGTTAAAAACAATTATAACCTACTATGTGTACGAAAACTTACTTCTTATTTAGTTTGCATTTCTTGCTGCGTTTAGTGTGCCCTATCAATTTGCATGTGCACTTTGATTCTAATCTCGTCAAATGCAGTGGCCTACCATTTTTTGACATAGGTAGTTCTCATCTACCTTAGTTGCACCTTTCGTTGATACTTCAATAGGATCTTGAACTTCAACTATGTTGCCTCCACCATCGTCTACATATTCAATTGCACAACTACTGAGATCAGCCATTTTCTTACTCAAATTTTCCTTTAGCTGATCATACTCATGGCTCTTAGCTATCACGGTCTTCAAACTCTCCTGTAACTGATCCCACAAAGTTGGGTGTTTGCATGCCGCATGCATAGCTTCTGAAGCCAACACACTGACCTGGCTATATTTCATTCTTTCAGCTGCTCCAGTCCATCCAAATCCCAACAGATCGCTTGTGCGCCTCGCGGGCAGTCCCAACCTTGCGTCTTTAAGTGAACCGCACAAGTACTAAACACTTTGGTATTTCAGATATATTCAAGTACTTCAGTACATGGAATATGTGCTTGCAAGGTAGACCCTTTCGAATCATTCTTCTGCAGCTGCACCTTATAGTTTCTGCGGAATTTACTGGACTGTACTCCACCCAAAAATGGCTCTTCCGGTTATTCTTACAGGCCACGATGTACTACTGTGATCCGTCTCCGAGCTTTATTTCTACAATCTCCATGCCGCCAATTTTCCTAAGATCAGCTTGCAACATATAGAAGTTTTCTGGAGTGAAGACGTGAGAAGCAGCTATCTCAAGTTCCCTCGAGCTAGTAACTGGCACCGGTAAACTCTGTGTGGCCGTGCAGTCATCTGGTGCCTCGTTCTCACGGATACGTACAATGGCGTTCTCATAGTGCAAAATCATATCCACCAGGGTCATTTCACCGTCTAGGTGGAGGTGAAGGCATGAGTTTAGACTTTCACTCCTCTGGTTGCTTTTCATGCCAAGCCAAAACCCCTCTGTCAGATAAGCCGCGGCCCACAATCTCCTCTTCTTATACATCCGTCTCAACCATGTTACTGTTTTTTCCGACTGCCATCTTTTTGGAAAAGCGCGTGCCATCTCTCCTCAAGCGTGGCCGTGGGCGTGTTGTAGTACTGTAAGAGTTCGGAACTCCTTCAAGGACTTGTGGTGAGGTGAATCTTCATATTTTTTTCTATATGCCATGTACATATACGGTGCCACACGTCTGGCAAGACTTGGCGAATTGCCTTGATCATCGCAGCGTCGGCGTCCGTGATAACACTCTTCGGCATCTTTTGACATATGGACCTTAAAAAAGTCTGCAGTAGCCACACATATGTCTTTTCGGTCTTGTGCAAAACTATGGCACAAGCAAAAACAATGGTCTTCCGATGATTGTTAAGACCAACAAAGGGTATGAATGGCATACCATACTGGTTCATCTTGTACGTGCTGTCAAATACAAGCACGTCACCGAAGTCCTCATAGTCATGACGAGACTGGGAGTCACACTAGAACATCCTATTCATATGTCCTTCCTTGTCTAGATTGTACTCAAAAAAGAAGCTAGGATCCCTCTGTTTCCTACTGGCCATGATGCCTATGACTGTGGCAGCATCACCTTTTGAAAGCAGCTTCCTCTTCTCCCTGGTGCAAAGGTTGTATATTTTATGCCTAGTAAAACCAACACCGCCATACCATACATGTTGCTGATGAAGGAATCCATCATGTCGTGAATTCTAATCCCTGCAGCTCCCATGGAAAGTATCTCAGCTCTCTTGTACTCTTTGATTTTTCTATGGGACCAAAGAAAAGGTACCTCATCCGGTCCTGCCAAGATATGGCTATGCTTGTCCTCAAAACTATCAACATACCAAACCCCACGCTTTTGGTCAAGCTTCATGGTCAGGTGGGCTTCGCAGTGGCAACGTGTCTCGGCTCTGAGCCTACGGTTGTCTCCTTCCTCGGTTAGCAACCTGCTGTCACGTTTTCCTTGTCTGGAACAAACAAACCGCCTATAACGCATATGATGTGACTCGTTTTTGCTATACCTGACCTTATTCTTTCTAATGCTGAAACCATTATCTCTAGCATATCTGTTGTAGACATCATACGTAGCATCGTGAGACATAAAAGTCATTTATATTATCTGCATAAAGACATCCCTCTTATCATCTGCACTGGCAGTATCTTGGACATTCTTTTTCCCCTCATCTTCTGTCACCTACACAATCATAACATAGCCATGAAAACAATTTTCTATGGCATAACATTACTTCCATACAACATTGATTACATACATACCTCACTCATGATGACCGACGACTGCGACTCCCCAGAATCAGTTGCAGCTAATGAGTCGTCATCAAGGCCTGTCTCCGCGTCAGATTCACCATAATAGTCGTATGCATTATGACATTCTGAAATGAGCTGAGAAATATAACACAAATAGATTAGTACTTATCATATAATATTCTAGGATTAATTCAATTTGCATGCATGCGAACAAAAAATTCCACTCCCATACCTCAATAATGTAATCTTCATTCGAGATCTCCGAGTTGTTTTCCTCACCATCATCATGCTCATTGTTTTCCTGACCATCATCATGTTCATCCATTTATAAATTTTCAACACAAAAATATAATATTGTCAGATGCCACAAAAAAATTACAACATGATAATGCCACTAACATTTAGATCTTCCAATTCGTTCCCACTCTCTGACCTATCTCCACGATCTGAATTTTCATCATCTGACCAATCTTCTATCCGATCTTTTCGTCAGTTCTCCAAACTCCATGTCATACATCATATCAGTTAACTCATCGTCCGCCATTTCCTACAACAAATAATATGTATCATCACATGTGCAAACATTATCAATGCTGACATATACAACACCTAGCGTACGATCACGGATGTTAAATGAACTGCCCCAACCGGAGAGCGCCCCAACCGAGGGCGTTCAGATCGTGCACACAACCGACGCTAGCGACCTCTGAACACCCATGGATCCCCCCCCCCCCCTCTCCACACCGGTCATCGGCGTTAAGGTACGACAACCCTAGTAAGGAAGATGCCCACGGATACAGTACGTGATCACTTTGGATCGCGAGAAGCAGCGCTACCTGTTATAGCATGCGCCGACGGATTCCTAGCCCAAGGCACCAATCGTCGGATACCTAGGTAAGCCGCCGCATCAAATAACGGAGCCGTCGTGCACACAACCGACGGCAACCGACGCTAGGTTAACCCGAGAAAGAAGAAACCCACTTTAGCCCGCGTGATCACTGTGTATATCACGACGAGCAGCACTACCAGAACAAGATCCGCGATGGCCTGGACCGCCGGAAAGCTAGGTTATCAGCCCCACTAGGTTAACCACTACGACGAAAACAGCGGCAGTTCGTTTGATGCTGCCGCGAGCGAGACAAACGTGGGGAAACGGGATGCGGTACCTGCGAGCACTGGAGATTCACGACGGTGCCACGCGGACTCTCGGACGAGATCGCCAGCGATGAGATTGCAGACGCCGATAATCCAACAGAACCTCAACAGAATGATGGAGGAGCTGCGTGAATGATGGAGCTGCGTGATTCATTGAGCTGCGTGATTGATGGATCGGCCATCGGCAGGTCGTACCTGGTCGTGGGGCGTGTCATCCTTTTTTTTCGGGATGTCACCGTATACATATGTATGCGTTATACGGGGCTTGGATATGGGCTACCGGGCTTAGATATGGGCAGTGGCGGGCCGGAGGAAAAATAGAAGGCGGGAGTCAAGAATACCCCTAGGAAATTGAGTTAGGGGGGTGCACCGGAGCAAGGCTCGAAATCAAATCATCCATCAACCCAGCACACCCGAAGGTCAGGAAACCGAAACGCATCAACGCTAGGCGCTGCTGACCAAACACAGGATCTTGGCTTTCTTGATCCTCAGCTTGTCGCCGGCGGGCATCGCAGGCGCCGGCTATGCCACGCCCATGCGCCTGTCCTGTTCGAGCCACAGAGGGGAGCAGCCAGAGAAAGCCACGAAGAAACAGCAGCAGCAGCAGCTAAAGGTGGACCATGGCTCGCCGCCGGAGAGGAAGCCGGAGGTGCGGTTCGCGTCGCAGTTCGACGACATCAGCTGCTTCAAGTCCATGATCTCCTTCTGAGCGGCTGACCCTCCTGTCTATGGATAGTTATTGAGCTTCATGTTTATTTTTGCTGGTTGCTTAATTAGTGATGATGAGACATGTATTTAGCAAAAACAAAAGTGATGATGAAGCCTGTAATATGTACAGAGGAGGTGAATGAATTACTAATCATATGCTTTATGCTGATCTTTTATGGTGCTAACTGGAGCCATAACTCTATGAAGTGTAAGATAAAAAAAATGACAAATTCCTTGAGTTCCCACCCTAGCCCCCAACTCCTCGTGTGAAAATCAAAATGTTAAAACACACACATATTCTTCTTTTTGCCGAAAAACACGGGTGCATTGATCAATGGGGAAAAAGCCACAGAAAGATAAACAATGAAAGTAAATACTCCACCAACCTTCACTTTTGTGAGTAATGCATGTGCTATATATAAGTCCATATTCACATGAACCGTATAGCAAGGTCCAATAGTTCATATACACTTTGACGCTTATTCTTTCTTCTGTTTGACATGTTAGAGTGCAGATAAATAGCTCACACGCAACCAGAGGAAAGCGTCGAGAGATGATCCAAAGGGGTCCACAAAAATTTGGGAATCAGAAACATCAGGAGGAAAGCTGTTTGTACTCAGTGAATTCAGTAGCCTGTGATCTATCGACATTCTCTACAAAATTCAGGAAACATGGCACAACCTGAAAGATTTACCGCCTCTCTTGTGGTGGGAAATGTTGTTTATTGGTTTCTTTTTGTCCGTTGTATTTTCAATTGGACCCGTGAAGGAGACGAGATGTCAGCCTGCCATGCGACGCAGCGAGCACGACGAGATGTCGATGGTGCTGTGCGATACAGCGATGCCGTGTGAAGCGGCAAGATGTGATGAATCTGGAGCGTGACGGGCTTCACGACCAGGAGGAGTTGGATGATCCGGCAAGTTTGGGTGAGTCTGTGGCCATTGATGAGGCTGCCCAAGTACTGAACTTGGTCGTACAGGTTAGCTAAGGTTGTTAGCTAGCTTCATGCATGGGTTGTTTAGCCTGCTGCATGCAAGTGGTTAGCGTTGAAGAGAAGTTACGCAATTTCCGGACACAAGTAGTGATTAGGTTGTTAGTTCTAGTGAGTAGTGACTGGTTGGCCGGGCCATCCACATCATGAAGCGATTCTAGGACGTGTGAGTAGTGGCTCAAGTGGTGACGTGAAGAACATGGCAGGATTGCCTAAACCTTGTGTATATATTTGCAGTGGAGTAATGAAAGAAGAGGCTGAGAGGGCTGAGACAACAATGTAGCCTCGGTGCGCATCAAGGAGGTGTCTATTGGGAAAGCCATCTATTCTTCTTCCTTAGTGCTTGTGTTTGTGTGCGTGGTGTGTTCTTGAGTTTCTCCATGGTGTGTGTTCATGAGAGTAGAGAAAGAAAGAGAGTTGTGCGAGGCAGCTCTGTTACATAATTAATCCCGTAGGATCTACTTAACATATCGTAAGCCATCCATTAGATCACCTATTTGCATAATGAACAGAGTGGTGGTTTGATGATCTTACCACCAATGGAAGAGGCCATTGGTGTACGCGATACGAAGTCCCGTGCCTGCTCGATGCAGGCTTGACACAGGCTCGGTGTAGATGCGCGCTGCAGGTAGCGGCGTCCCTCCGGGCGCCAGCGGCACTGCCCTGGGACAGGGGCAGAGCTTGGAGATGATCTTCCGTCGTGCAACGCTCCCCTAGGTCGGTAGGGTTTTGGGATGTGGGGAGCAGAAGTAAACCGTACGTGAATGAGTCTCTTGTAGGTGCCGGCTACTCCCTCATCTGTTTTTATGTGCGCTGGCGACAGGGGACCAAAACCACTTGTTGGTTAGAGTGCCCCCGACCAGGCCGCGTAAGTTGGGGTCATGGGGAACGTACATTGGTTCGTTACCCCTTCCCTTACGTTAACTTATCCTCTCCTTTTTGTTTCTTTTCTGTTCAGCCCGTTGGGCCTTAGATCAATACCAACATTCTCTCCCTTGATCGTTAGGCACAATAACTTTTGTGCATTCTCCATAGGAATAATATGTCAGAGTAAGGTGTTACAACAGCCGATGAAAAGCCATTGAACCTCAACACTCATAGCACACATTCTATTTCAAAGTGGAAAACATTTTACTTATTGGGAGTGGTTTATATTAGCGGTCCCATAATTCCAGAATCAAGAGGCTTCCAATAATCCCATGCCGGCTACATGCTCACAAAATATATTAGGTGGTAAGCCTTTAGTAAGCGGATCCGCAAGCATACGTGTCGTACTGATATGCTTAACATTAATAGTTTGATCCTGGGTTCTATGTTGAACAACACGGTACTTTAGGACAATGTGTCTGGCAGCAGCACTTGACTTGTTGTTGTTCGCATAGAAAACTACGGGTTCATTATCGCAGTACAATGTCATTCGGTATGCCACTGGGTATGCTGTGGAAATTCTTTATGAATACAGCCTGCCCAGTGGCCTCAAAACATGCTAGATATTCTGCCATCATCATAGATGAGGCAACTATCTTTTGCTTGGAGCTTTTCCACGATATGGCTCCTCCAGCGAGTGTGAATATATAACCTGACATGGATTTCATATTATCCACACCCGGCAAGATCAGAGTCTGAATAACCGATAACTTCCAGGTTATCGGACTTTCTATATGTAAGCATCAAATTGTTAGTTCCTTGCATATAATGCAAGACCTTTTTGCGGCCTTCCATTGGTCCAGTCGTGGATTAGATTGAAATCTGCCAAGCATCCCGGTTACAAAAGCTAAGTCAGGGCGTGTACATACTTGAGCATACATGATGCTTCCGACAGCTGAAGCATAAGGAACCGACTTCATCTTATCAGTTTCATTTTGGTTCCTTGGACATTGGAACGTCCCAAACTTATCACTCTTAACTATTGGGGCAGGTGAGGAAGAGCACTTATGCATATTGAATTTCTTTAGTACTCTCTCAAAGTATGCCTTTTGCTATAGTCCTAATGTTCCTTTGGACCTATCTCGATGAATCTCGATGCCAAGGACATACGAGGCTTCACCGAGCCTTCACGTCAAATTTTGAGGACCAAAATCGCTTGGTCTCATGCAACATATCTTTATCGCTGCAAGCCAATAGAATATCATCCACATATAGGACAAAAAATGCGAACCTACTGCCTTTAAATTTAACATATATGCAGTTGTCCACTTCATTCTCTTTAAAACCAAAAGTTCTAATAATCTCGTCAAACTTGAGGTACCACTGACTTGAAGCTTACCTCAAGCCATATATGGATTTCTTTAAACGACATGCCATATGTTCTTTTCCTTCCACTACAAAACCTTCAGGTTGAGTCATGTAAACTTCTTCTTTTAAGTCACCATTAAAAAATGATGTCTTGACATCCATTTGATGTAGCTCCAAATCATAATGAGCTACAAGTGCCATGACAATTCTGAAAGAATCTTTGGATGACACAGGCAAGAAGGTCTCCTTACAATCGATTCCTTCTCTCTGTGTAAAACCTTTTGCTACAAGTCTCGCTTTGAACCTTTCGACGTTCCCTTTGGAATCATATTTGGTTTTGTAGACCCACTTGCAGCCTACCCTTTTGGCTCCATCAGGAACTTCTACTAAGTCCCAAACATCATTCGAGCTCATAGATTTCAATTCGTCTTCCATTTTCATCCTCACACATGAAAGTGGCATAATCACTAGATATTGCCATTTTCTTCTCCCGTTGTGTTCTTCTCGTAGGCTCATTAGTATGTGCATTTTTTCTTGCCCGAGAAGGTTGAGGATTAACATTGGGTGGAGGCTCATCATTTGGCTGAGGATGCTCATCATGCTGAGAATCTTCATTATGTTGAGGCTCCTCGTCGGATTGAGGATCCACTTCAGGTTCGGGATCACCAGTAGTTGTCTCGTGCATATTTGGCATAGGGATAAAGTTCTGTTGGACAGTCAGGGTTGGAACATACACCCGCTTCTCCTCAAGATCAATCGCCCTAACATCAGTGATTTCATTATCCTCAAAAAACACCTCTTTCCCGGTTTCCACAAACTTGGTGGTATAACCTGGGCAATAAAAGTGATATCCCTTTCCTCTATGAGGGTACCCAATGAAAAAACAACTGACTATCTTTGGGTCCAACTTCTTAATCTGTGGATTGAATACTTTAGCTTCAGCTGGGCAGGCCCACACACGCAAGTAATTCAAGCTCGGTTTCTTTCCCACCCACATCTCATAAGGTGTGCTCGGTGCTGACTTAGTGGGAGCAAGATTTAGGATGTGTGCATTTGTTTTCAATGCCTCCATCCAAAGGCTTACTGGTAAGTTTGCATGACTAAGCATGCTACGTACCATATCCATAAGAGTGCGGTTGCGACGCTCAACGACGCCATTTTGCTGAGGTTCACAAGGCATTGATTATTGGGCAACAATTCCATTTTCAGCAAGATATTTCGCGAATGGTCCTGGAATTTGCCCATAAGGAGCATGCCTGCCAAAATATTCTCCCCCGCGATCAGACTGTACTACTTCGATCTTTAGGTTGAGTTGATTTTCAACCTCGACATTATAAATATTAAATTTTTCCAAAGCTTTGGATCGATCACGTATGGGGTAAATGTAGCCATAGCGAGAGAAATCATCTGTGAAGGTAATGAAGGAATCAAAACCATTCATAGACTTTACGTTAAAAGGTCCGCATATGTCAGTATGAATA
The DNA here is from genome assembly GCA_021605145.1 of Aegilops bicornis. Classification (NCBI taxonomy): domain Eukaryota; kingdom Viridiplantae; phylum Streptophyta; class Magnoliopsida; order Poales; family Poaceae; genus Aegilops; species Aegilops bicornis. Next base: position 1,178,875 of record JAHIAL010000096.1, read on the forward strand.
AGTTCAAGGACCGATGTGGCTCTTACTGCTCCTTTCTTTATTGTTTTCACATATTTTCCCTTAATACAGTCAATATAATTGCCCGCATCAGAGGAATCTAGCGGATGAAGTATTTCTTCTTTAATCAAGCGTTCCATTCTCCCCCTCGAAATTTGGCCCAAGTGACGATGCCACAGTTTTGAAGAAGGATTGATACTTCTTCCATTCTTTTTATGATTCCGTTCATTCATATTCATCTCGCAGAGATTCACACACATAGGATAACCGGAAAGATTTAACATATAAAGTTTGCCTTGTCGGACGGCGAGACCAACATCCTTATTATAATACTTTAAAAAACATTGTTTCTCCCCGAAGGTACAATGAAATCCAAAATCATCTAAACATGAAACTGAAATCAAATTCCTACTCAAAGTAGGCACATAAAGAACATCCTTGAGCTGAAGTAGGAAACCAGTGTGCAACTTCAATGTGAGGGAGCCCACGGCTTCAACTTCAGCCTCCTTCCCATTCACGACATTAAGTCTTCTTGTACCCTTTAGGGTGTGGCTTATATGAAATCCCTGCAAAGAATTTGCGACATGAACAGTCGCACTTGAGTCAATCCACCGTGTTGTTTCAGAAAAATCAACATATAGAGATTCATCTACAAGAGTGATATCATCCTTACCCTTTTTATTCAACCACTTAAGAAAACCTGGACAGTCCGCCTTGACATGATTTGTCAGCTTGCAAAAATTGCAAAGTCTTTGTCCAGCGGCATTTGTAAGATTAACTGAAGTAGCCGTTGGAGGAGAGGAACGTGAACAACTTGCCTCGTTGCATTGCTTAGGCTTTTGAGGATTCTTTTCGAAAAATTGCTTTTTGTTGGGGACAGTATTGTTATGAGCATGGTTCTCATGCTTCCTTTTCCCAGAACTAACATGGAAAGCTTGATCTTTCTGTTCACTTTTAATTCTCTCTTCCTCCTGAACGCAATGTGCAATGAGTTCAGGTAGTTTCCATTTGATTTCAAGAGAATCATAGTTTATCTTGAATGGATTGAACTGTGAGGGTAGTGACCTAAAAAGTAGGATCACAAGAAGGTCTTCGCTCAACCCACACTTCATGGTTTTATGCTTTGCCGCGATATTGCTCGTGCTCAAAATATGCTCCCTCACATTTCTATTTCCTTCATATTTTGCAAGCAGCTTGTGCAAAAGCTCATCTGCATACACTTTCTCCGAGCCTTTAAAATGTTCTTCCACCGATTTCAAATATTCGGCAACACTTTCATTAGGGGAATAGCCCCTTTAATCTCAGTCGAGATGCAGAAGTTTATAATTAGGAGAGCCATTCTGTTTGACCTCTCCCACTTCTCAACTTTAGTGTCGTAGGCTTTCTTAAGCTCAGCATACCCAGTGGCATCCTTTTTAGGTTCCACTGGTTTACTTTCCATTAGTGCAAGGTCAACCTCATGCCAACCCAAATGCAATAGCAACGAGTCCTTCCAAGTTTGGAAGTTGTTTCCCGTGACTGGTTCGATATTCTGGAGACCACGAGGACCGGAAGCTCTCATGATTTCAAAATATCATAAGCAAAATAAAAGAACATCATGACTAAATTAAATTGCACAAAAATTAACCTACGTTGGTTTGATCAATTTTCATGCAAAAAATAACTCCAAATTATATCACCGTTGGGCAGAAAATAATAAGGAAGTAACATTGGTGATTCAAAAATGTAAAACCACGTTGGTCTGTATTACAAAAATGATCACATTGATCTCGTGTGTAATATCGATTTTCCAACAAAATTTAATAATACATCATTTATTGATTTTACCATGAGATGAGCATCAATATGCCATAAAATGACACAAACATTAATTCATAAAAGTTTTCTAAATAAAATTTCTCGTTGGTTCCATTTCATTCAGAAAACTAAAACGTAATTTTCAGCATCATTTTTCGGGCAATTTTTCTGTTTATAACAGTGCAGAACATTTTGAGGATAATCATAATACGTAAAATGCACTGAATAAACAGAAAACACACATAAACTTTAATTTTAGCCTATCGACCCATGGCAATCTGTTAAATTTCTAGCCCAACAGTAAAAAACATTAAATAAAATACTTTTTTGTGGGCTAAGGAAACTTGGGCCAAAGCACAGACGCGAAAACAGCCCGAAGGCCTGCTTGGGATCCGCCTTGATCTTGGCCGCCCGGTCGAATCGGACGGACTAGATCGATCTCCAGCGGAACAAACTAGGGGGTCAAACCCTAGCCCTCATTTTTCCCATCTCCTCCTGATTTCCCCGCTCACTCCAGACGAGAGGTGACCGCGCGGCGGCTCGAGGCTCGCCGTCCATGGCGGCACGGTGGCTGCCCTCGCAGGAGCAGCGTGCAACAGAGCGAGTCCCGCGCATTCCTCCGGCGAGCGTAGCTCCAGCGTCGCGCGCATGGCCACTCGTGCTGCGGACGGGAGGTCATTTCGCCGGCTGCTGCCGGCGCTGGCGTTCGACGGCAACGGCAACGTCCAAGGCGCGGAGGCCAGGCGACGCGCGCGTCCGTGAGCATAGCAGCGGTGGCTGCTACTTCATTCCGCGCGCCATCCCAAAGGGCGGCGGCGTCGCGGCCAAGGCGTGCGCGCAGGCGGCGGCCGTGCGGACCCCGAAGGCCGGCATCATCTAGGTGAGCCCACAAATCCATTCTTTTCTTTAGAAGTTTCATCTTTGTTCTCAGATTTGGGGATTTCGAAATTGGGGAACAAATGCTAGGGTTAGGGTTACTGCTAATATAGGGGAAATAACATGATTTCTTTAAAAACATTCGATTCCCCTCCTTCTATATGCTTTATAGGATTTAAAACCAGTGCTAATTGACAGATCTTGATGCGGAAATGTGGCATAGCTAGACTAACATAACATGTTAATCATCATAATTTCTGTTATTTGATTAACACTAATCCTGTAGCAAATAGTCCTTTAACCGAAAGCAATGAACCCTAACCTAGCATTATTAACTTGAACAGTGGGCAATCAATCTAATCATTAACCATAATCTTAAGCCTTAATCATCAGTATGTAACGATGATCATCAAACTTAAACAGATCATCTTAGGGATCTAATCTAGGCTTAACCAAGCTCAAGATACCATTGTTAGATAATTAATCCCGTAGGGTCTACTTAACGGATCGTAAGCCAGACATTAGATCACCTATTTGCATAATGAACAGAGTGGTGGTTTGATGATCTTACCACCAACGGAAGAGGCCATTGGTGTAGGTGATGCGAAGTCCCGTGCCTGCTCGATGCAGGCCTCACGCAGGCTCGGTGTAGACGCTCGCTGCAGGTAGGGGCTGTTGGGGAACGTAGTAATTTCAAAAAAAATCCTACGCACACGCAAGATCATGGTGATGCATAGCAACGAGAGGGGAGAGTGTGTCCACATACCATCGTAGACCGAAAGCGGAAGCGTATGACAACGCGGTTGATGTAGTTGTACGTCTTCACGATCCGACCGATCCAAGTACCGAACGTACGGCACCTCCGAGTTCAGCACACGTTCAGCTCGATGGCGATCCCGGACTCCGATCCAGCAGGGTGTCGGGGTGAGTTCGTCGGCACGACGGCGTGGTGACGATGATGATGTTCTACCCATCGCGAGGCTTCGCCTAAGCACCGCAACGATATGACCGAGGTGGAATATATGGTGCAGGGGGCACCGCACACGGCTAAGTAACGATCACGAAGATCAACTTGTGTGTCATGGGTGCCCCCTTGCCCCCGTGATATAAAGGGAGGGGGAGGTGCGGCCGGCCTTAGGTGCGCTGGAGGAGTCCTACTCCCACCGAGTAGGACTCCCTCTTGCCTTGTAGGAGAAGGAAAGGGGAAGGGAAAGAGGAAGGCGCACCCCCTTCCTTGTCCTATTCGGACTAGGGGGGAGGGGGCGCGCGGCCTGCCCTGGCCGGCCCTCCTCTTCTCCCTCAGGGCCCATGTAGGCCCATTAACACCCGGGGGGGTTCCGGTAACCCCCCGGTACTCCGGAAAAATGCCGATTTCTCCCGGAACAATTCCGATATCCAAATATAGGCTTCCAATATATCAATCTTTATGTCTCGATCATTTCGAGACTTCTTGTCATGTCCGTGATCACATCCGGGACTCCGAACAACCTTCGGTATATCAAAACATATAAACTCATAATGAAACTGTCATCGTAACGTTAAGCGTGAGGACCCTACGGGTTCGAGAACTATGTAGACATGACCTAGAACTGTTTCGGGTCAATAACCAATAGCAGAACCTGGATGCTCATATTGGCTCCTACATATTCTCTGTAAGATCTTTATCGGTCGCACCGCATAACAACATACGTTGTTCCCTTTGTTATCGGTATGTTACTTGCCGAGATTCGATCGTCGGTATCTCAATACCTAGTTCAATCTCGTTACCGGCAAGTCTCTTTACTCGTTCCGTAATACATCATCTCACAACTAACTCATTAGTTGCAATGCTTGCAAGGCTTAAGTGATGTGCATTACCGAGAGGTCCCAGAGATACCTCTCCGACAATCGGAGTGACAAATCCTAATCTCGAAATACGCCAACCCAACATGTACCTTTGGAGACACCTGTAGAGCTCATTTATAATCACCCAGTTACGTTGTGACGTTTGGTAGCACACAAAGTGTTCCTCCGGTAAACGGGAGTTGCATAATCTCATAGTCATAAGAACATGTATAAGTCATGAAGAAAGCAATAGCAACATACTAAACGATCGAGTGCTAAGCTAACGGAATGGGTCAAGTCAATCACATCATACTCCTAATGATGTGATCCCATTAATCAAAATGACAACTCATGTCTATGGCTAGGAAACATAACCATCTTTGATCAACGAGCTAGTCTAGTAGAGGCATACTAGTGACACTCTGTTTGTCTATGTATTCACACATGTATTATGTTTCCGGTTGATACAATTCTAGCATGAATAATAAACATTTATCATGATATTGCCTCTAGGGCATATTTCCTTCAGGGGCGTCCCTCCGGGCGCCAGCGGCACTGCCCTGGGATAGGGGCAGAGCTTGGAGATGATCTTCCCGTCGTGCAGCGCTCCCCTGGATCAGTAGGGTTTTGGGATGTGGGGAGCAGGAGTAAACTGGACGTGAATGAGTCTCTCGTGGGTGCCGGCTACTCCCCCATCTGTTTTTATGTGAGCTGGCGACAGGGGACCAAAACCACTTGTTGGTTAGGGTGCCCCCAATCAGGGCGCGTAAGTTGGGGTCATGGGGAACGTACGTTGGTTCGTTACCCCTTCCCTTACGTTAACTTATCCTCTCCTTTTTTTTCTGTTCAGCCCGTTGGGCCTTAGATCAATACCAACAAGCTCGAGGTAGAAGAAGAAGCGGCGTTGCGAGGAGGCGGCACCAACACTTTTCAGGAAATGAAATTGGAGCGAAAAGATCCTCTATTCGAAAATCAGAGTTGAATGGCAATTGTGATTGAAATTTTCCCACTTAGGTAGTTCCATCTTAAGGCTAAGTTTTTTTTGCGAGTGCATCTTAATGATAAGTTGATCAGCCTTTCTACATAATAATTTATTTGCCCCCTTATAGTTCTCCATCTGTATGTTATTGTTGGTAAGCAACTAGCAAAGTGGCCCGCTCGATGCGAGGGCTAGAATTTAATAAAGATTTTAAATTAGAACATATCCTTTTCATTTATTTAAAGAAAAAATTGGAACACAATATAGCATTCCGAAATATAGTCCTTTTGCAAACATAGTTTCATCTTAGATGCGCTCGGTTACTTTTATAATCAGTCGTATTTTGCAATTATACTTTACCATTTTCTAGCCTTTATACCACGTTGGTCTGGTTTAAGATTTTCTTTAAACAAATATGGGTGTATGTATATATTTCTAATGTTGTGTACGATAGACATATTAACCTGTTAGTTGTAGATGTGCCTGCACTATTCACCAATTATAAACTAATGTGACCTATGTTTATGGAAGGAGTGGCTAAAATAGAAAGAAAAGTGCGTGCGGACTACTTTATTGGTAGCATCACACCATGGTTGCAATCATGAAGCAATAAGATGGAAATTTCTTGATCAAGTAAGATGGTCGTACAGGAAATATGGGATATACTGGCTTCCTTCATGATTACTTCGTGTCCCTTGATCCCGCTCAATAGCATAAGCCACCATAGTTGACCACCATCTGCAACGGGACAAAGCCAAATATGTTAATCATAATATCATAATATATACTCCCGCCGTCCCATAATATTAGACGTTTTTGCAAGCTAACATAACTTGTAAAAATATCTTATATTGAGGGACGGAGGGAGTATTAGTGGAACCAATCAAGTCTATGGGCTGGTAGGTCCATTACTCTGGGAGGAACCTATATTTTTGGTTCATCCTAATTCTAGGTACCATGTGGCAACAAATAACGTGGTTTACCTCTAAATAGGATTTTTTTTTAATCTTTAGTAAGCTTTAGCTATCGGAGTAATGTCCATATGCATCATTTGTACATGATAATTGATCAATACATTAAGCTAATGCTTAGACCGTGAGCTAGTCAGCATTTCCCGTGCAATGTTAACAAAACACGACATCAAAGTTTACATTGCGGGGTTTGTGTGATCTTTTAGATCGGCCACTGATTCCTGGTTACAGAAATGAGTGTTTAAGAAAAAGAGGTGTCTTCTGTATACAATAGATATTTATGTTATGAGTTATGAGTATATATTTGAGCCAACCAATTATTTGATTTTTACAAAAAAAAAATACTCAAAATGTTTCACTATTCCAGTCTAATAATAGATTCAATTTTATGACACCACCTATTATATGACCATTAGCCATCACACATATAGCTTAAACTTATTATCATGAAAATAAGATCAGGACTTATAATTCGAAGGGTTCTTTAGCTGTGGCCAAGTTCAGTATTAGCTACCATCCATGATCTGAAGACACAATGTCGAACACAGATGAAATGGTGTAGCTTACGAAGTCCGAATGGCAGCTAAGAGCAACTTGGAGCAAGCCAGGCCACTTGCACATGTCTATCAACTTGAGCCGCCCACTACAGCTCCACTAAGTCTAGTGTCCAACATTACCTTGCCTACATATGTGAGATTAATGGTACCGGTTAAAAGTCAAAGACGAATGAGAAAGAAAGAATAAATAAGAAGTTAGTTTACAGCTCAAGGATTCCGGCTCACTCATTCATCATCTTCAATACATACGCCACTAATTGAAATCTCAACTTGCTTGTTCGGTCTATCTCGCCAAAATCAGCCTTCCCATCCCGTAACTTCACGTTGATTGATTACTGTCCAGTGTTCATTACGAAGTTGACGGGCCGGCTTGTTCTATATAAATTACTTCTTGGTTTCCAAATGAACTGCTCATCCACAAGGCAAGAATCTCATTAAAATTGGGAAAAGCAAGTAGCGGTATTTGATAGTGAGGATGACTAACCTCACTCTTGCAACCATGAATATTTTTTCTCCTTCTGTTCCTAAATGTAAGTCTTTTTAGAGATTCCACTATGAAGACTACATTCGGATGTATATAGACTTCTTTTACAGAATAGGTTCACTCATTTTACTCTGTTTATAGTTTATAGTGGAATCTTTAAAAGGGCTTATATTTAGGAATGGAGGGAGTAGATACTAAGGGCTTCTCGTCCGCGAAGCAAGTAGTTTGCAAAATTTCGGTCTTCATGCAACTCTATGCTGATCATGAGGCCGCAAATGACCTGCTCGTCCACGAGGTGAGGAGCTACAATATTTCATCATGTCCATGCAAGCTCTTTGCTACTACGCCACTGATACCAACATCTAAAATCTCCTATCAGGATGGGCGACCAAATAGACAGAGTGGCAGGATCAGCGCAATGGGGTGAAGAGGAAAGTTTGGGGCTAGATTTAGCATGAAAATGTTTGGGGCATATATATATTCAGGGGCACATGCATATATATATGAAGGTGACGCATTCACGTTCCAGCTATATGCATGCATGCGCATAGATAGCAAGCTAGTTATCAGGACGTTTCTTTTTTTAAACTAATCAGTGACGTCTTTTTTTTGGCTGATCAGCGTACGTTTTTTCTTTTTACCTTCAGCGCACGCCCTTTTTTTAATGTTCAACTCACGTTCTTTTAGATGGGGGCACGTCCTTCTTAATTAGGAAAAGAAGACGTTCTTTTTTTTTCTTCCCTGCATTAAAGACGTGGGATGGGTACCTAAAAAAGGGCGTGGGATGTGTGCTTACGTGAAGGATAATACGTGAGTTTTTTTTCCACCAGGTAAAAAAAAGTTTTTTTGTGAGAGACCAGGTATGGCACGTTAGCATGTATTGTAAATTAAATAAAGGTAGGACACATGAAGGACTCATGGTCTGTTAACCCATCATTTACTTTTTATATATAAATAGATGACAAGGCTGCCTATCGTTTGTACGGAGCTAGTGAAAAAAAGATGATTTTGTTATCCGATGGCTAATGCCTAATGGTGATGCCCGCGGTTCGATCCAAACCAAACCAATTAGTGCTGCTGGAACAACTAAGAATATGATGCAGTATGCGACGAGATTGGAATTTATCTGTGGAGCAGGTGATATGTGCGTGAAAGAAACGTGTCGACTTCTTTTGGTACTGGGCGCATCTTGTTTTGGTATTTGCTCTCTCTGAACATGTCTATAACACGTAAAACATAAAGCTGCAGTGCCTGTAAACTCTTTCCTGAAAGTGTAGACACAACAGCTTATCCACGTATTCACCGCGATTTGAGTCTGTTGCTTCCATATGAATGTAACCAAATCAAACGAAAATAAAAGTTTGGTCGCACTTATATACATGTAACACTGTACAACTTCTGGCCTCCGCTAGAAACTGAGGCCAAATGTGATTGAACGCACCGGTCCCCTGGCGACCAATCGCCACACACGCAACACGCAGCTTTGTCAAACCAAGAAACAATCAAGAATTACACACCCCCAATCAGCCGAGCGTCTTGCAGTAATACATTTCACTGACGCCAGATGATGGTCTCGAAGCAGTCAATCCCTTCGAACTCCGGCGCGAACCGCGGCCGCGGCGTCTCCTCCAGCGGCGGCGGAATCTGCGATTGCAACTGCGGTTTCCCCTGTCCAAGCTGCTGCTCGAGCTGCTCAGCGTCCGCCGGCTGGCCATCCTGCTGCCTGTCCCACTAGGAAAGCCGCGTCCAGCTGCTGCCGGCGCCGGGGTTGGTATCGGCCCGGGACACGCTCAGGATAGAGAAGGCGAGCATCTTGTCCATGACCGATTAGAGACGGGTGATTGATTCCTGGAGCAGCTTCGGCGGCCCACGCTTTCTTGCACACTCTGAATTTGGTTGCTTCTCGGTGGTCTTTGCTTGGTATCTGTCTCGCTAAGGTTGGTGAAGGGAGGGAGGACGGGAGCCTGGCTTATATACGACGGAGAATCGAGGGATGGTTTGGACATGACCGTTTCATGCGCTGGAGGAGTCCATAGTATCCGCAGCCGCGGCCGCGAGCGAGCTCTTGATGCAGATGCATGGCTTGTGGTGGCCTCGAGGTGCCGTGGCTTCGCTTGTGTTTCTTTATTTTCTCTCTCTTGTCCAGTAGTGCTGCCTTCTCTGGCCGTGGCGTGACCTGTCAGATGGTGCCATGTCCGAGAGTTCACTTGTTTTTTTTTTTAATGGAAGAGAGTTCACTTGTTGAACGACTCGGTACGTAGTTTTTTTTTTAGAAAAGACCGGGTCGTGGGTATTGGTCACGTATGCACAAGCTTCGGTTTTCGGTCATTGGCCTACTAGGTATGTTGTTACAATTTGGCCCAAATTTCTCCCCTACCATCCTTCACTTTTGTCCCCTGCCTGCGACATGGAGGGAGCCCTAATTGCCGCTGCCCGACCTCTGTTTCGCCCAGCGAGAGCGTGGCCAGGAAAAACGGTCGACGCCGGTGATTGGAGGTCTTTGTGTCTCCTGGCTTGGTTGATCGGCACGGGCCGGTGCTGTATAGCCTAGAAGGCGCGCTGGAGCAGGGCGCGGCGGCGCAACAACTAGCTGGTGTGGTGTAGTTGAGCGGCCAATAAACATGAGAGTGTTTTAGTGATCTAAACGGTCTTATATTTCTTTATAGAGGGAGTAATAAAGATGGTTGTGTGCATCACAATGATGCAGATGCTGTTGTCAGCCCCTTTATTAAAAAAAACCTCTCTCGAATTAACCAAATAAATCATCGGATCATAAGTTATATCAGTCACTGAAGGAATTAGTTGACTGCATTTTTCTTATTTTCTCTTTTGAGGAAATACTACATAGTCACTTATTGAGCACATAACCTCAATCTCTTAGGGTTTTACTTTAGCCTTTGGATGAAATATATTGTGCTTTTACAACCAATAAGATATAAAAAAATCACTATGCCTATGTGCATGGCTCTGAAAGAAATATCTATAAACCACACAAACTAATGAAAATACAACATTATTTTCAATAATGGGCTATGCCAAATAGTGGTGATACTCAAAATAAGCTATAATGGGGCTATAGCCGGCTATTTCATAACTTTACAGGACAATAGTACACGGCACCCTTCTCAAACCACTATAGCGAGGCTATTGCCGACTATTTAAAACTTTGAAAGACATAGGTTACAATTTTTTTTGAAAATGGTAGGCTGGTAAAGCATCAATCCATATAAACGCAGATGCATGCAATCAGTGAAAATTCCACCAAAAGAAAACTAAAATAAATAATAAACAATCCACCAACCTTCGTTTGTGTCGATATTGATTTCCCTATATATAATTCTAACATCACATGAGCAGATTGCAAGGTCTACTGACTCGCTTGCTACTCACTGCTCCTTTCTTTTCTATGGCAAGTGACAAACACACAAATGATGATGATGGCAAGGAAGTAACCAAAGAGCTGGCACAAAAACTTGGGAGCCAGAGGCGTCGAGAGGCAAGGAAATAACCAAAGAGCTGGCACAAAAAGGCGGTGGGCAATGACATAGTAGTGGCAAGGCGAGGGGGGCGGAGTCACATGATCTCGAGGGGAGGGCGGAAGGGAGGGACCAGGTGGGTCTGGTCACGATGGGGATTCAGGAGGCTTTTGATTCCCTTTCTTGTTTTGTGCGGGGGGGGGGGGACCAAAAGTTTCCTAATAAAGCAGGTTGCCAGGAACACCTAACGGGCATTCGGTTGACCACTAGACGCGTCCAATGGATCGTGAGTGCCCCCAAATATACCTCACCGTTGCCACTAGAGAGAGGGAAAGGAGGATAATGCAACCTAATATCTAAGGGGTTAGCATGTGAGCCTGTGTAGTCCTCGAGAAAGCCTACCGCCAATGACAATGACATAGTCTTTATGGAACACCCGTCACGGTGAATCCACGTACCGTCAAGAACTCTGTCTTACTGTCCCAATCGACACCATCAAGGAGGACCATTTAAACCAACCCCGGCAATCATGTACCCTTTCCAATTCAACCATATTCTGGAGAAAGTCAACTCTCGTCGCCCGCCAGCTCTTGCACACATCTCCCCAAATACCAAGGGATGGTCACAGCATCCAAAACCAAGGAATGGAGTGTATCATGGAGAACAAAAACCATCATAGAAGTCTACAAGAGACGAAGCAATGCCTCCAAGGAGGTAAGTGGAACCGTCCCACGCCAGCGCCAAAGAAGCTTCAAGACAAGCCCCAAAAATGTCCGCCGATGGCGGCATGGCACACCGAAGGCAACTTGGTTTCCACAACGATGCTCTCAGGAGAGAGACGACACAACGTGCCACCATCGTGTGACCCCTGAACTAGTCAAGGGATTTCACCCTAAGCCCTTGCATAAAGACATGGACTAAACCTTCGTCCCCAAGAGGTATATGGTACCCACAAATATCGCCGCTGCTAGTGGCGTAGCATAGAACTTTCTCTCGGAACCACTCATTCATGCCACACCGAGGGATCCTGAGCACCTGCACACCAAGAGGGTGGGCACGTCACCACCAAACTAGGCCTCCAAAGCATGATCTGGGAACTGCTACTGCCATGGAACCACCAATACCACGATCGTCCAAAGCTACATTCTGTGCCCACACGAACAAAACATGCATCCATCATCACGGCCAAAGCGATCGCTGAAAAAGCCAAACTGACGGTCCACCACCGGGGGCGCCGCCTTGGCATCCATGATACCCCTAACCCTTTGCATCACCGCCAGTCAACACATCACCCAAAAGAGGAGACCTACCACAACTCTTGTTGATGCCCCCACCTGCCACCAACGAGCCAGGGCAGAGGAATACAACCAGAGACGGGAACACCCAAATGGCACGCAGAATACGGCACCATGACCCCCTTGTCATACTCGTCCATCCGGCTCACCGGACCCCACCCCGTACAGATCTGGGTAGGGGTCCTCATCTCGGGCAGCATGCCCCGGTTCCGGACCGGGCGAGTCAGAGATTATTAATCAATGGCAAGATATCCTTGCTGCCATTTAATTAAGTTAGATGGTGTTGCCTGCTCGGGTGGAGATTAGAGAAGGCTTCAAGTTGATCTGATAGGGCGCGCAAATGGGTAGTAGGATCCTCTTGTTTTTCCTTTGAGTGCTTCACCAATGCCGTTGGCGTTGAGGTGGCAAGAAGGGGATGTTGCCACACTGAATTTTTTATTTTTTATGATTGCTAACTCGGAAGAAATTTTAGTTAAGGATTAGAGCAGAGATATGTGCATTATAGACAATGGAGTTGGTGAGTAATGTTTTATCCTTAGTGGAACAACACTATTTTAAAAATACATTTGCTATCATTATTGACCTATTGAATAAAATATTTGATGCCTTGTTTTCTCGAAAAGTTTAGCATGATTCTCTTTTTTATTGAACTATTTTGAGTTTGGGCCTGCTAGCTAGCAGACCGTTGCCAACTAGGGTGGCACATGCAAACGCCTAGGGTGGCATTTTATGTATATAGGGCTGCCTGTTACTTTTTTAATGTATTTTTTCATAGAAAACTGTCACCCTCAGATCCAGATCGGAGGGATCTTGGGGCGTTGGCCAAGAATTGCTCCGTGGGGAACGTCAGCCAGATTAGATTTCCGTTTAGTTTTGAGTATATGATAGACTGTACGTGGTTGTCCTATCGACACCCACAAGATACAATAAAGTAAATTAAATTCATGGGCAATAGGAGTACTGCTATCAATGATTCACCTATCATAGCTCCGTGATGTGGCACTGGACAATTATTGCTAGCCACTATACATGTCATTGCTTCTAACGTAGGTTTTCATGTTGCAAATGCCACTACAAATAATACCCCTATCAACTCGTGTGCGAGCAAGAATCTGAGGATCCTGATACATGCATATATTGTTGGATTGAAAAACGTTGGGAAAATTGTGCTAGGTAGAAATTCATATGTACACATAAACCAGGGGGTACCTCATACAACGGATCTTTCTCCTTCTTTGAAGCCATGCGTTCTCTGTCATATCTGATGCATCTGTATAGACCGACTTTCTGTCGACACAGTTGATGACATTCTTCTGTGACCAATGGATAGCGGCAAGGTGGCTTAGTTTAACATGCGGGCATCAAATTCATCAAGGGTTTTAACTACAACATATCAGCATGGCAATCCTCCGTGCGAGGGAAAGCTATTCTACAAGCAAATAACTGTGCGGTGGAGGTACCCTATGGAACTGTCATGAACTAGTCACTGCTCGTACGAAATTTAGCGAAATGTGCGCTTTGGTAGCATGGTTTGTACCAGCTGGTTGGCACCTTCAGCTATTCTGCTAACCAGGTTTTGTGGAGTTTTCGTTCATCCTTCCATCAGCAGTCAGAGCCTCTTCCCACAAGTCCATTCCCAAATTGGATGAAATGCACTGCACTAGCCTCGTACCTCGCGGATCAGTACGAAATTTGAAAAGTGTTGTGACCGTTTGCATTTTGGGATCAGCCGTGGGAGATAGCAGATTGAAGCTCCCGTGTAGTGTCCCATCCAAAGATTTGTTTGCCGGAGCAGGTTGTTGTCCATTAGAAGAACAATGTTAATAGAGTTGCTGCGACTCAGCACTACTAAGCATAATTAAGGATTGAACGGATACGAAAACAGTGCAAAGCAAGCAGCTAGCGAGAAAACTGTCACTGCTATAAAAAAATGTTACAACATCGGTACTACTTACCTGATAACAATCCTGCAACAAAGTGTAGATGGAAACATGCATGTTCTAGTCTCAGAAGTCGATCACTGCCGAATCTGAACGACTAGAGTTGCTGCTCACTGTACCATGCAAGTTAGTGCATACCCACAGCACTAGAAATTTCCTCTGCATCAGAGGGCGGTGCAGCAAGACCGGGACCCTCTGTGATTGACGTGTTGTGGTACTCTACACCTGCTTCGCTCCATGGATAGCACATAACAGATGAGGAACTCATCGCAAATGGCCTCTGGCAGAAAATCGTGACTTATACAAATACAACGGTCTTCACCACAAAAGGATCATCTATGTTGCACTCATCTGTGATGATTTCGTGCTAGTCCGGTCGTATGCCTATCATTGACGAGGTTTTGTTGTGATCCAACCTATGCTAGTTTCAGTTAAATTAAGACTTTAAGTGTCGAGAATTCAGTTGCATGAATATTGGCTTGCACCCCCACGGCTAAGTCTTTAAGTGAAATTCTGACACTTGTGATTTTTGTAAATTAGGAAAACAAATAGTTTTACTAGCAACACCATTAGCTTTATAAAGAATGATTTACATGTACGCCCACCCAGGTGAGATATGTGAAGCTCCAGCTTAGCTGGCTTTGATAGTGCTTTTAGGCTCCTTAAGTTTTTGTTCTTATTTTGCGTCGGGAAAGATGGATCGAGACACCATTGTCACTGGGGCTGGTTTCGTAAACGAGTCACAACAAAAAGTGAAGTAGGTCCTGTCCCTGTATGTTTATTTACCCTCGTACTGCCAGTAGCTCGAATCTATTCAAGATGTAATAAATTAGATTTTGGTCAGTGGAAATATTGTGATCATTGATTCAGTACTATTCTCCATAATAGTCCCTCCGATATAAAAAATAAGGGGCATAATTTTTTCTCTCTTTTCTCCAAAAGCAAGGCACAGTTATTTGGAGCATTTATAAGCTGAGTTGAGTGGGTGAACACTTACATGACGGTGGGCTTGAATAGACCTTGGTACGTGTGCAACGACATGCATGCCCTTTTTTGCGAGACTACTAGATTACTACCACCCCAAGCACTATAAATGACATTGGTTCTACCCCATTTTCGATGTTGCAAAGATCACAACAAGCACTATTACAAGTACCACCCTTTTCCAGCTGTCTATGAACATGCTTCGAGTATGCGTACAAGACCGATTGTCTTGTTGCATATGTTGTGGGATTGGAAGATATTAGGAAAACTGTGTTAGTTACAAACATGCATGCCGAGTTGAACTACCAAGTCTCTCACACGAGAAAACCATTTACATCTAGCTAGGCAACCATGTCTTCTCTGGCCTATCAGGAGCTTCTACACTGATATCAACAGAATCTACCATGGGCACTTCTGCAATACCGCCATCCGTGTTGGAGCATCGTTGACAAAATCAATGAGGAAGCCATGTTCTGGCTTCTGGCGGTAGCCACCGATTTGAGAAATGTCATGAACCGAGTGTAATACTTGTGTTTTCCCCGCTTGTTCAGTTATCTCTAAACCGTCTTTCCCAATCAATGAATATGGCAAGTCTTTTGCCTCATTTATTAAATATATGATGTATTTTAACAATAAACTATTCACATGACGATGATTTTGCCAGTTTGAGAGAACATTGTGTTTGGCTAGAGGAAAGAAACCACAAGTAGGCAGGTCCCACAGATGAACCATCTTTTTCTTCCGTGGCACAAAAAATAATTGAAAACACATAATTTCCACGGACTATCATTTTCGTCACAAATTAGCCTCTTTTGAGTGAAAATCAAATCGAAACACATGAGCATGCAACAGAATTGCCACGGACTATCATTTTCGAAATGCCACTGCTTCCTGGATACTAAAGTATGTCTCTAAGAAAGTCATAAAATTATTTTCCACGTTATGTGGACTTTTCATTCACCCTGGAAACCGTCAGCAGTCAGCAGTCAGAACCTCTCATTTCATTTGGCCTGGACACTTGTCATAGATGCTCTGGCCCTTCCTTTGAGTTCTTGCACCAACTACAGTGGCGGTGTGGTTTTAAGAAGGGATGTTGACGAAGATGTTTCATTTTGTTGAGATTTGCTAGCTTTATGGAAATTTTAGTTTAGAAATAGTGTGGACATATATGTATTCTAGATCGTGGAACTGATGAGAATGTTTAAACTCCCAATGTATTCTTTTTTGAATCTCAGCTGGATTATTGAATTACTGAGTCAATTGTTACATATTTTGCTTTTTAAACATTTCTTTAGCATGTTTCTCTTTTTCCGATTAATTTATCATGTAGTTTGAGTATATAATACATTCCAAGATTTACCACCAGGGATACCGGATGCCAGTGTCGAACATTTCATATGACCATAATTTGATTTTTCATCTGACAATAATCTCTCATGTGGAGCATTTTTCATATGACCATCTGTTGATTTTTCATGTAACAGTAACAATATTTGTACGATTTTAGAACGATGAGTCAGTGAAGCCTTCCATCACCTCAGCTGTCTGGAGCAGGAACTTTGGAACAGTCGCTGAAAATGAATTGGAACGCTAATTGTCGTATGTATAGTAGTTTCAAATGAAATACAACCACACAAAGAAAGAAAATAGAAACTTGTAAGGAATAAATGCCCCACCAGCCTTCACTCGTGTTAATAATCTCTCTCTCTCTCTCTCTGTGTGTGTGTGTGTGTGTGTGTGTGTAAGTTTATATAACCTTGAGCATATAGCAAGGTCCAGTAATTCACCCCTCCTTCTATTTATTATGCGAGAATGCAATACACAAACATGTGGGAGCTGGAGACATCAGAGAAGAGGCACACCTTAGCTAGTAAATCTCATGGCCATCAGTTTCTCTCTATTCTCTCTATGAAATCAGTGACACATGCCTAGGCTATCATTGGTTATAGTTGGAAGGAGAGTTTAAAGTGGCAATCGAGCTTCTAACTCAAGCCCGTGGCTGGTTCCGTTATCACTAAGGACTGTATCCTCAACGGTTGAATTGAGCTTCTTGAGAAAATGGCCGACCGTCTGGTCAAGCAAGAGGTCCAGCATAACGTACATTGCATGATGTGCAACATCTTCTAGGAGGACGCCAATGACGGTCCAAATAAAATGTACAGAGAAGAGAATGCTACCCATGACAGTTTGTAGACGGTCTCACCGTGCTAGTAGTAAGCGGTGCTAGTGTTTTGCAGTGAATTCTCATATGACAGTTTTCATGACAAAACAAAAGATACCGTCATCGACGGAGACGGAATCTAAGAACGTCATAAAAAATCCATCATGTATTAATAGATTTTTCCTTTAGTATACTAGAAAGATGAAATAGAGGAAACGTATACATGTACAAAATTTTCTAAGTTATGTGAAGCTGTCCGTCTGCGGAAAACTACTTGCTAAGTCCTTCAAGATCTGAGAACACATCTATCTGCCAATCACTTATCAACGAAGCCAAATGGAAGGATGTTCTTTCTAAATCCCACTTCGCCCACGTAGTTCAACTGCCACATTTTCCCCGTCTCTCATGCCATCGCCACCTTGGCGGTTGCTGCCACCGTGTTGCATGCCTCAGTAGCGCAACATGCCCAGGAGAGCCCTGCCACCACTATTGTGCCACACGACTGACTGTCGCGACCTCCCTCACCTGGGACACACAACTTGAGAAAACCACCGTGTGCAAGGCGATGTGTTCTTGACTATGAGCAGAGTAAGCCCAAAAGACTCACACCGTTTATGAATGGCATCTAATTTGAATAGAATGCCATTTTTGAGTTGTCTATACCATTGTTTAGGAAATCGATAACCGGTAGCTGCTCGGTCGGCTTGGGGGTAGAGAATAATCGGTGAATCAGCCTATTAACAAGATTAATCGGTCAATCATTAATCGGTAAGTTAAAAAGAAACTTGCCAGCATATATCTAGTTTTTAAGCTATTACCATACTTCAAGATCTCAACTATGTAATATACCAAATATGTTACGATTTGGTCAAACCCTAGCTATTGATGAGTGAGAGGGAATGGGAGGGGTTACGAGCCAAAAGTTTGGGCTTTGTTTGCCCCTGAGTTAATGGGCCAACCAGGATTAATCGGCCTGAGAGCCTATTAATCGATCTCATTGGCAAGTTAATCGGCCTGACAAGTTAACGTAATTAATAGGTGCTATTCGATTCAGCTCTCTTACGAGTAGGGATTAACTGCCCCGTCAAGTGATTAATCGGATGAATTCTTAAAGAGTGGTGTATACCATGCATTCATATTTCTATTCACCCTTTCAGTTAGGGTCTAAGAATTCTAAACCTTCTCTGCCATTTATCAAAATTAGTCCCAACAATATTTGGGTCATTCCAAGTAACAATAACAAGTTTATCAATTCCGAGGAACAAATTATTTTCAAACCAGAAAATAGGGTTGGATTTGCACAAGTCTCCAGTATTTAAGAACAGTGGAGTATAATCAGATTTGTCCCTCACTAAAGTAGTTATCTCAATAAATGGGTAATGTTCTTCCCAGTCTACACAACAAAGTACTCTATCAAGTTTTTCAAAGAAGGATTAGGCACATTATTTCCCTAGGTATATTTTTCTCGCATGCAGGCCAAGTTCTCTCAACCCCTAGGTTTATTTTTTTGGATGCTTTTCTAATTATATTAAAGTCTCCCTCAATTAGCACATGATTGATGCAGTCATGTAGAACTCTGGAAAGTTCAGCTAGAAACCTGGCTTTTATATCTGGTTGTGTATCACCATAGACCACAATCTGATCCAATATGAATTTGGTTTTCATGTATTGAACAATCATTTTAATGTAATACTCTCCATCATATTCAGAGATGATGGAGAGAATCAATGGGGAAAATGCCATAGAAAGATAAACAATGAAGTAAATTCTCCACCAACCTTCACTTTTGTGAGTAATGCTTGTGCTATACACAAGTCTATATTCACATGAACATATAGCAAGGTGGTGGTGAAATAGTTCATATACACTTTGATACTTACTCTTCCTTCTGTTTGACATGTTAGAGTCCAAATAAATAGCAAACACACAGCCAGAGAAAAGCGACGAGAGATGAACCAAAGGGGTGCACAGATATTTGGGAATCAGAAGCATCAGGAGCAAAGCAGTTCATACATGGTGAATTCAGTAGCCTGCGATGTATTCATACTCCTCAAAATCCCGGAAAAATAGCGCATGTTCGTAATGAGTTGTCGTCGGCGAAAGATGGCACAACCTGACAGATTTATCCCATCTCTGATGGCGGCAACAATCCTGTATTTTTTTTTCAGGAAATGAAATCAGGGGGTGAAAAGCTCCTCAATTTGAAAAGAAGAATTGAATGGCAATTGTGCTTAACATTTACCCGCATAGCCAGTGTCATCTGAAGGCCAAGTTGACCAACCGGCCTACATAATAAATTCTCCATCTGTATGTTTTTGTTGCTAAGCAAGAAGGATGCTTATAATTTGTACAGAGCTAGTGATCGAAGATGATTTTATTATCAGATGGCTAATGGTGACAGCTGTGGTTTGGTCCAAACCAAATCAATTAGTGCTTCGAGATTGGAATTTATCTGCGATATGCATCAAAGAAACGTGCCCACTTCTTCTGGAACTGGGCGCATCCTGTTTTGGATTTGCTTTCTATGTACAGCTCTATAAAACTTCAAACAAAAAGATGGTGAGCCGATAATTTCCTGAACTTTGTAGAAACAAAAGCTTGTCCGGATTTGAGTTTGTTGCTTCTATATGAATATGATTAATTCAAAAGAAAATAAGAGTTTGGTTGCGCTCATATACAACTTCTGGCCTCGGCTAGAAAGAGCGGGTGAAATTGAGGGCACCGATCATCTGGCGACCAATTCCCACATACGCAACACAACTTTGTCAAACGAAGAAAGAATCAAGAATTACACACCCCCGGATCAGCCGGGCATCTTAGAGTAATGGAGTTCACTGACACCAGATGATGGTCTCGAAGCAGTTAATCCGGTCGAACTCCCGCGCGAACCGCGGCTGCCGCGTCTCCTCCCGCAGCGGCGGAAGCTGCGACTACGGTTTCCCCTGTCCAAGCTGCCGCTGGAGCTGCTCAGCCTCCGCCGGCTAGCCATCCTGCTGCCTGACCCGCCAGGAAAGCCTCGCCCAGCTGCTGCCAGCACCGGGGCCGGTAACGGCCTGGGACGTGATCAGGATAGAGAAGGCGAGCACCTTGTCCATGACCGTTGCGTTGGAACAGTGGACGCGGCCGCGAGGGAGAACCAGCGAGCGACCTCGTGATTCAGATGCACGCTGTGGCGTGGCCTCGCGGTGTCGGGGCTTCGCGCGTGTTTCTTTTCTTTAGCTTTCTTGTCCAGTGCTGCTGCCTTCACTGGCCGTGGCGTGACCTGTGGGTGTCCAAGAGTTGACTTGTTGACCGAACTGGTATGTCGGGTTTTTTTAGCAAGACCTTTTTTTTCTGACACAATTTTAGCCAAGACCTCTTATAATTTAACCCAAATCTCCCCAGCACCTATGGCCGCCCCCGCTTGCGACCAGGAGGGAACCCTAATCGCCACCGCCCAACCTGTCTTTCCCCTTCCTAGCCGCCACTAGAGGGTGGCTGGAAAAAGCCATGTCGACGCCGGCGGTGGCAAGACATCTGCGTCTCCTCGCTTGGTACATCGGCACGGGGAGGTGTTGTCTAGTCTAGATGCGGCGTTGGAGAAGGGTGCGGCGGCGCGATGACTAGCCTGTGTTGTGTAGTTGCATAAGCTCATCTGTCTGCAGCAGGACGAACTGCGGTTGGTGGTACATGCCCGTGTGGTAGTGGCGGCGGGGGTGTGAAATTGGTTGTGACGTTTGTCCGGTCTCACGTGCGGTGGGAGCGGGATGGTGGGGGGCTCTGGCAGTAGCTTCCAATGCCAGAATCCTGTCGGATCCACCCGGATCTGATGGTCAAGCGACACCAAGCTGCACTGGGTGTTCGCGATGACCCGGAGGGGTTTATGTGTTGGGCGTTCTCTATCGCGCTGGCAGTGTAGGCCTCTATGGCAGCGATGCGGTCCTTCGAGGCGGTGATGCGGTCCTCTATGGCTGGGCCCGTTGCTCCAAGAAGGAGGTGTAGGGGAGACTCCTGGAAGGAGATGGCGACGCATCAACCATTTTCACGGTATGGAGATGTGAGTAGATGGTAGTGGATGACGTTCGTCGGCGCGTAGGCAGGATGAGTCCCTCGCATTACTGCTCTCCTCCCATGCGGCTCAGTTGAGGCCTCGGTCTTAGCGTGGAGCCCTGATGTTGTTGTGCCGTGTCGGTTAGATCGGCGGCGAAGGCTACGTGTGCGGCGTTGTGCCACTTCAGTTTGTCCTAGGTCAGAGGACTAGGGTGGTGGCTTCCTCTACAGCGTTCATCGGCAACCTCTAGCGTGTGTTCCTACCAGTCCATAGGGACAGGCTCGGGACACAAGTCTAGAAGCCTCCTGTAGTGGAGGTGTTGACCCACACCCAGTGACTGACACTAGGTTAGGAGTCGAAGAAAGTGCCTTCCAGTGTTCCTATCGTAGTTAGTTCATTGAGATGAGAATGGTTGGCAGTGTCTCAGGACATGGATACCGGGGCGGCGGCCCGAGATGGTGGGCTACATGGTTGGCTCCTAGATAGGCTCCACGGTGGAGGTGGTGACTTCACCTCTTGGTTCTATGGTCTGCAAGGAGTACACCTAAGGGAGCCTCTGGCTAAGTGTGTCAAGACTGCCTGGCATGAGTTGGAAGTTTATTGGCGAGAGAGGAGGTTTTTCTTTGCAGCCTTCAAGTTGTGACCATTGTCTCTGCTCCGGCCGAGCTCTAGGTTGGCTCCATTGATGGGAGGGGAGCAAACCTCTATGGTTATTTATCCCGTCATACGAAGACATTCAGATCATCGTTTCCCGACGTGTTGATTTCCTTGGAAAGCAAGGCCATCGTCAGGGTCGGTGGCTCTGGTGTTATAGTAAATGCCTGAGCTACAAGAGTTGTACCGGGAGCCAGCTTTACCTTTGTCGAAAGTGCATTTGAATGTTAGCTCTAATGAGACCTTGGGGGTGGGTATGTCATCCACACCCGAGACGCTCCTCTCCCTGGAGGATGAAGGTTGTGCTCCTATGGACGCCGTTTTGTTAGGATCTGTTGGGTGCACTTGAAATTTTACTATTTCGTCTATTGACTTGAATGACGTGGATTTTTGTCTATTACTAAGAACCACGTCGTCCCTGTTGACAGTAGTGCGTAAATCTGCCAATTCTTCGGCCACGAGGGCCTCGGATAGTGCCTCTAGGATGAGGGATGCCGTTTTATTTTTGGCTTTCAAGGCTCTGCTTGGGTTGCTTCTAAGTGAAATTACCCCATTGGGCCCTGACATTTTGAGTTTCATATACTCGTAATGTGGCATCGCATGAAATTTCGAGAATGCCTCGCACCGTAGAAGGGCGTGGTATCCGCTGCAGAAGGGCACAATGTGGAATAGCAAGGGTTTGGATCTGTAGTTATCGGGTGTGCCGAACACCACATCGAGGGTTATGTGTCCCGAGCAGTACGCCTCCCTACCGGGTATTATACCTCGGAATGTAGTGTTACTGCGCTTGATGCTAGACCTGTTGAACTGCATCTTATCGAGCGTATCCTCGTAAATTATATTGAGGCCGCTTCCTCCGTCCATTGGTACTTTGGTCAGCTTTAAACCATCGACGATGGGGTCGAGAACCAGTGCGGCTGGTGCGTTGCTGATACGGGTGCCTGGCTCATCCTTCTCGTCTAAGGTGATTGGATTAGTTGCCCATGGGTGTGCGGCTATCACTTGATATATCTGGCCAAGCTCTCGAAGTGCCTTTTTCCTTTTGTTGTTTGAGGTGAACGTCTCATATACCATAAGGACATTGTGGTCCCGTGGTGAAGCTGAAGACTGTTTATCTGGGGGTGTAAGACCCAAGATTGCTTCACCATATTTGGCCACTTGTCTTACTACCCAGCAGGCTCGAAGTCTGTGCGTATGGTTAGCATCTAGCAAGACCGAGTATATTGGGCATGGTTTATCCAGCAACTCATCTAACACCGATCTGGGCCTGGCTTTCTTTTCCTCGGGCTCGCGCTACGGCGACCAATTTGTGTGTGCTCGTATAAGGCGAGGCTTTTGATGTCTACTACACAACCTTCTTCTTGTAGACGTTGTTGGGCCTGCAAGTGCAGAGATTTGTAGGACAGTAGCAAATTTCCCTCAAGTGGATGACCTAAGGTTTATCAATCGTGGGAGGCGTAGGATGAAGATGGTCTCTCTCAAACAACACTGCAACCAAATAACAAAGAGTCTCTTGTGTCCCCAACACACCTAATACAATGGTAAATTGTATAGGTGCACTAGTTCGGCGAAGAGATGGTGATACAAGTGCAAAATAGATAGTAGATATAGGTTTTTTTAATCTGAAATAATAAAAACAGAAAGGTAACTAATGGTAAAAGTGAGCGTAAACGGTATTGCAATGATAGGAAACAAGGCCTAGGGTTCATACTTTCACTAGTGCAAGTTCTCTCAACAATAATAACATAGATAGAACATATGACAAGCCCTCAACATGCAACAAAGAGTCACTCCGAAGCCACTAATAGCGGAGAACAAACATAGAGATTATGGTAGGGTACGAAACCACCTCAAAGTTATTCGTTCGTATCGATCTAGAAAAGAGTTCGTACTAGAATAACTCCTTAAGACACAAATCAACCAAAACCCTAATGTCACCTAGATACTCCATTGTCACCTCAAGTATACGTGGGCATGATTATACGATATGCGTCACACAATCTCAGATTCATCGAACCAACATAAAAGTACTTCAAAGAGTGCTCCAAAGCTACTACCGGAGAGTCAAGAACGTGTGCCAACCCCTATGCATAGGTTCCCAATGTCACGAAACCTGCAAGTTGATCACCAAAACATACATCAAGTGGGTTAATAGAATAACCCATTGTCACCATGGTTATCCCACGCAAGACATACATCAAGTGTTCTCATAAAAGACTCAATCTGATAAGATAACTTCAAAGGGGAAACTCAATTCATCACAAGAGAGTAGAGGGGGAGAAACATCATAAGATCCAACTACAATAGCAAAGCTCGGGATACATCAAGATCGTGCCATAGAGGAACACGAGAGAGAACACGAGAGAAAGAGATCAAACACATAGCTACTGGTACATACCCTCAGCCCCGAGGGTGAACTACTCCCTCCTCGTCATGGATAGCGCCGGGATGATGAAGATGGCCTCTGGTGAGGGTTCCCCCCTCCGGTAGGGTGCCGGAACAGGGTCCCGATTGGTTTTTGGTGGCTATAGAGGCTTGCGGCGGCGGAACTCCCGATCTAGGTTCTGTTCTGGAAGTTTTAGGGTACGTAGGTATATATGGGTGAAAGGAGTACGTCGGTGGAGCTACGGGGGCCCCACGAGGCAGGGGGGCGCGCCCAGGGGGTGGGCGCGCCCCCCACCCTCGTGAGCACCTCCCGTATCTTCTGACGTGGGGTCCAAGTCCATCAGGTGGGTTTCCTTCCAAAAATAACTTCTCCAGTTGATTTCGTTCCGTTTTGACTCCGTCTGATATTCCTTTTTCCTCAAACATCAAATAGGTATAAAACAAGCAAATCTGGGCTGGGCCTCCGTTAATAGGTTAGTCCCAAAAATAATATAAAAGTGGATAATAAAGCCCAATATTGCCTAAAACAGTAGATAAAGTAGCATGGAGCAATAAAAAATTATAGATACGTTGGAGACATATCAAGCATCCCCAAGCTTAATTCCTGCTCGTCCTCGAGTAGGTAAATGATAAAAAAGAATTTTTGATGCGGAGTGATACTTTGGCATAATTTCAATGTAATTCTTCTTAATTGTGGTATGAATATTCAGATCCGAAAGATTCAAGACAAAAGTTCATATTGATAAAAGAAATAGTAATACTTCAAGCATGCTAATCAAAGTAATCATGTCTTCTCAAAATAACATGGCAAAAGAAAGTTCATCCCTACAAAATCATATAGTTAGGCTATGCTTCATTTTCGTCACACAAAGATGTTCCCAACTTCTATACCCCCGATGACAAGCCAAGCAATTGTTTCATACTTAAATAATCTCAAACTTTTTCAACACCGTAGTCGTACTGGGTAGCAGCGGCGTCAGTCTCGGTGTCTAGCGAGAGAACAGGGGGAAGAAACAATAAATATAATGCAAACATATGCATGACGATGCATGACAAGACAATGAGCAGTGGAAGGTGATACCGGCGAAGGGGGAAACATCCGGGAAAGTATTCTGCTACCTCTTGAGCACTGCGTTGGTTTTTCCTTGAAGAGGAAAGTGCGATGCCTCGTTGGATCGAACCCCGCACGACCAGACCAGCAGGAAGACCATCGCGTGCTCGACCCTGCCGCCACCAGCCCACCAGGCGCTGTATCCAGGCTGAGCAGCCCCGGATCCACTCCCCGACACCGGCGAAGTGGCCCACCGTACCGGATCTCGCAGCGCCGCCAAAAGGGTCCCCCGCTAGCTGACGAGCACCGACGCAAAGGAGCCCCGCCGCCACCATCCCTGGGGCACGCGTGGCTTCGCCGGCGTCCTCTCCGGCAGCGGCGAAGCGGATGGGTGTGTGCAGGGGTGGGCCGGCGGCGGCGCGACCGGGCTGCCCCCGAGCCGCCAGAGGAGGCGACGCGGGGGGAGGGGAAAGGGGATTGCCTACTCGGTCTGATTTAGACGCCAATATCCAGCAAAGGTCATAGCTTTAGGCATGAGAAATCAAATTATTTTTGTCGAGGTGGCAAATTCTGGCAATTTTGCCATGCCCGCCAACTAAAATTTTCATGCTACGCAAACATAAATTGTCATGAAGAATATACGATTTGCCATGCTTAAAAAATCTGATCTCAGATGTTTACCATTTTCATTATAATTTAGCTTTCTAGGCAGGAACTTAACTAAAAAAAATACAAATTTATAGGCCGAGTACGTTAAATACTTTCTTAAATGTTAAAGAATTTAACAAGGTTACTTGTGGGCAAATACAAACCTCGTGTGGGAAAAACCAACAGGTTACTCGTGACTCGGTGAGCTGACCGAGAGAGGGAGGCATCCATCCAAAAAGTGAGAGCAAGGGCGCGCGACGCGGTTGGCAGCGCTCCTGCGCCGGTGGCTCCTCTCGACCTAAAGCAGGATCAGAGATGCAGGATTTCAGGTATCAAAGATATGAATTCTTGTGCTCGGGGGAATGTGTTGGTCAGGAAGGATCTCGAGGAAGGAGTCGTCCCGGAAGGAACCCGATCCGATCCGTATGGCTTGGAGATGTTTAAGAAAGGATTCACGAATCCTTGATGGTGGGAAAGGAGATCGATCTTGACCGGTTCGAGGTGTGATTCAAGGAACGCCGTGACGGGGATCTGATTGAGATGTAGAATGGATGAGTGGAAATGTAAGAGTATGTGATGTCTCAGTCGACTGAGTTCTAAAGTTTGTGGCCAGATCAGACATCAAATTTTGCTTTTCTATGTAGTATGCTTTTTAATTTGCGCCGGAGAAGCAGAACGCAGCGCAGACCATGAAACAGGAACGCTTCAACGCTAGCCGCCGCTGACCATATGGAAAGGATCCTGGCTTTCTCGATCCTCAGCTCGTCGCCGGCAGACATCACGGACGCCGGGTACGGCATCCACGCGCGCTTGTCTTGGCGGAGCCACAGAGGGGAGCAGCCGGAGAAAGCGATGGAGAAGAAGCAGCAGCACCAGCAGGAGAAGGATAGCACACACCAAAACAAACAGCTTGCAAAACAAACCTGTTGTTCCCTACATGCTAGATCGATCAAGTGAAGCCGGATCCAATCCAATCCGAGATTGAACAAGGACCACCTCCTCCTCCCCATACCTCACACGGAAAAGAAGGCCTCCCGCCGCCGCTGCCCAAGTCCCAAGTCTAAGTCGCACGCGCACCCCGCACGCG
Organism: Aegilops bicornis; assembly: GCA_021605145.1. NCBI lineage: Eukaryota > Viridiplantae > Streptophyta > Magnoliopsida > Poales > Poaceae > Aegilops > Aegilops bicornis. The sequence goes on from JAHIAL010000096.1 coordinate 1,206,071, forward strand.
GATGGATAGCTATCTCTTGTACATATAGAGAGAGATGGTGAAATGGTGAAGAGAACACTGCGTGCTCCATAACCAATGGGGAATTAATGCCGTGCCATGGATCAATGAGGTGGCACAAGCCGGACCCTTCCTCGCTGGCTAATGGGCATCCCTAGGCATTTAAAAAGGTTGCTCCGGTTGCCGCCCTCTTCCATCTTGATCAACACTCATATTTACTATTCACTTACGGCTTCAAACCCTCAACTACAACAATAATTAACCATGAATGCCTCGTTACTTGTGTAGTACCAATGGATGGCTTTCATTGGAAGGGGGGCCGTCCACTTTCCCCTTCTCCTCCAATTTTCTTGCACCTTGGTCGCGTTGCACCTACTGATGTGACGTGTGCACTTGGACAGAGGGAGTACTTATTATGTTTACATATCATCCATAGATACTAGATCGACAGACATAGGCACTCAAAGTCTGAATGTATATGTCAAGGCAGTAGAATTATCAGTAACTATGCAACATGGTCAATCCAATGTATATATCGAGGCACATCATTCATGGTAGATCCAAACTAGGCTGATTCCAGTGCTACGTACAAGCACACACTAACTATATGCATGTTTGACTTTGGAATTCACATTATCCAAACGGACCATATTTCACTGGAATCACAAGTACATGCTAGCTGGAGTTCTCAAGCAAATGGACCATAAGTCAGGCAGGTGACAGCAAATGAATCCTCAAACTGATCATGTCATCAGCAAGACAAGGCCTTCATTTATTAGATCATCAAAAGAAGAAACATTCGATTCGGTTTGATTGCATCTCATCTTCCAAAGACATGACAGACAACAATTTTGTTCAACCTATACATACAATTTCTGATTCCCGGGAAGGAACTAACAAGCAATCAAACAAAATACGAGCGCACACTACTTGTGTTTCAAATTATACCAAGTACCGCGCACGCGGAAGATTGCAGCAAAGACTCATGGGAGTGACCAGTTAACTTGGGATTTCCCACCCCCTACTTTTCCTCGATGACCCACCCAGATACATCTCCACTTCAGCTTGACAACCAACTCCAAGTGCCCTCAGCTTGAGCGCATCAAAGTTCCCTTCCTCGGCTTTTAACAGCCATGACTTCTAGGTTTTCCTTCTTTAGATAGATATATGCTCTCCTTCTCCTAATCATATCCAAAGAAGCAAGTCAGACAAAGAAAGATGGTAAAAAAAGTAAAAACAATGAGGTTCATGGCTCTTCAGACAGCACGGCATATTGTACAAAGATGCTAGCTAAATAAGATGTGCTGTGACAGCCGACGGGCCGCTGCCGTCGCCATAGAAGAGACCAATTGAATCATCCGTGCATGCATGTCACCACTATACTGATCTGCTACATGCCGATTTTTATTCCAGACATGATTGCTTAACACAAACAATAGTAATATTATATATGCTCTAATTCTTGGCTTACCTGGTGGACTCAGCATTGCCATAGCTCGGAAGTGCAACTACTGGAAATAGGAGCGTTCATGCCACTTAACCGCTTACATATCTACTAGACGAACAAAGACACATACTTAACCCAGTCTTGGTGGGCGGCCTGGGCGAGCGAGAAATCCATCCAAGGATACTGTGGGAGTCAATGCTGGAGAAGAAGGCTTGAATCATGCATACTTGTCGATTATTTTTATTTGTCATTGCTTGAGATAACAAAATAGTAACATTGCTTTTAATGCCAACAAGAAGAAATTTTCTCAGATTTGAGGCTTCCTTCCTTCCCACTAACCAAAAAATTGCTCGATTCTTTGAAATTTGCTTACTATTATTCATTCTCTCGGGTACACAAAAGAAATAAGAACGATACTTTGGAAAAATAGTCAACCCTACCTTTTAGCTTTACGTGACCAACCCACTACTTATATTGCTAATCAACAACGTGTTCGAATTACAAGTTTACAACTGAGAAAATACATGAGATGGAGAGAGTACATGAGATGGAGATCTACAGCGAGTTGGGGCGTCGGAAATTACGACATTGGCTGCTCTGAGAACTGACTGGCATCCAAACACTTGCACACACAAATCTTAAACAGTATACATCACATGCAATTGGTGAAACAAATAAACTTTGTCCTAGATAACAGCTGCCTGGCCCACCCACGTGCTATGCTACTACAGAAACTAAACAGGGGAAATGCTAATCGACAACTACTGCTCAATTAATACTCTGCATGTATGTATGCCAGCGACAGTAAGCCATTGGCCATGAAGAGAGTTACAATCCAAAAAAATATATCAAGCTGGCATCATAGATATGTCTACAGACTTGATCTATTTCACAAAACTGCAAAGCTTTTTGATTTGATCAAAAAGCTGCAACCAAAACATCCATGCATATTCAGTATCCAGACCAAGCCCAATTATGCCTCAAATGCCATGGAGTAAAAAAGTAGGACAGATTAACGGGGGCCCAGGCAGCAAGATGTGCCATCCAATGAGCATCACGATACAAGATGTATTTCCAGCGAGTTGTTAGTTGTGCAAAAGATGAGATAAGATGACGCACTAGTGATTGTGCATCCCAGGTATGGTAAGTTGATTCGGTTGGGTCGGGTTGTGCTTATGGTCTTCACAAGAGCAAGGTCACATTACACACATGGGCAAACAAGATTTGACAGGAAGGGGATGGAAGGAGAGGAGGGCATACCTCATGTAGTGCCTGCAGCTCGTCGGGAGGAGGCTGCGGTGCCTGCTGCTGCAAGTTCCCGTTCTTCTGCTCCGCAGGAGGAGGAAAGGGACCTTATATGGCGGCGGCTGCTGTGGGAAGAAGCAACAAGAAATGTTTCCATCACTATGAACTCATCCTTTTAAGAACATCATCATGCAAGAAAAAGTAGAGATTTTTATTTCATATTTGAAGAAAGCACCAAGAGATGGGATATGGTTTTTTACACCAATCTAATGCATGGCATTGAAACAAGTTTAGTTTCTTCTCGTTAGATCCAGCAAGACAATTATGTAGGAGATGCACAACCAAACCATCAACTTTATCTATACACAAAGATCGTACAAATCATAAGTGGATGCTAGTAATCATGCTTCTAGAAAGGAACTTATCGTTAATGTCAGAGCTATAGATCATTAATGTTCATTATCCACGAAATACAAAACTTTGCATTGTTGAATGCATTCTAAATTCTAAATCTACAAGGGGGTCACTTGATTGGCTAGGTCTGATTTACACTATTCTCTTCAAAATTATAAATATAAATGAATCTCCTACACTTTTGCCCTTAATCACAAATCAAGACCATGATTTTAACAAGAGATATCATTCGTATTTGCATTCAAAAGTGAAGCATTCTGAGTATTTAAGAGAACCTCCTTGTGGCCCCGGAGCCTAAGATTTGGAGGCTGCACCTCCAACACCTCCTAGATCCAGGGGTCTGCCTGCAGCACATACACGAACAGAGCCACAAGGCATGAGCAAAAAACTAAAATTTTATTCCTCAAAGAGGTAGAGATTCTTTGGAGAACAAGAAAACGGCTATCAAAATGAGTAATATGTGAAGGGATTCTTGTTAGAATCATAGATGATCATTTTATTCAAAGTTCATTATAATGCTTTCGAGAACTAGCACTCATGTCTTTCTCTCTCAATACGTGATAAACATGGACAAGAATTCAAACTGTAGAAAAAAATATTAAAATTAGTCCAAGGGTCCTAGCAGCAAACACAAACACATAGCACTACACCACAGAATGTTGTAGTGGATGAAAATCAAATCTTTCATAAAACTCATTAGCCCTGGAATTATACCGATAGTTCTAAAGCATCTAAAAGTTTCTTCTACGGGAATAACCATTACTTAAGAGATACAAAGGAATGATCTTTACTGCCCGCAAGATATTATATTGTGGAATCTCCTACCGTCCTACACAAGCATGAACCTGGCTCAAGCAGTAAATCAAACACCAGGACGGACCCTCCCGGCCCTGTATGTACATATATATATATACTTTGGTTTCACAAGCAAGAAGAATAAGGGAACTACGAAGGCTAGAGCAGAGCAGCGAAAAAACCCAGGAAGGACAACCTTGTGTGCTGGTCGGGGTGGTCGACGGTGTCCTCCTCGTCACCTCGGGCGTCCTCCTGCACAAAATCAAACAGAAAAATGAGAAAATGTTGAAGCTTGTTAAATAACTAAACATACATGTGAAGCAACATGAGCAAGCATATATCATCTTTCTTCCTCAACATGTGGTCAGATCAGAAAACAAATATATTGGCGATCCATTACTTGAGGAATTTTCAGCTGCAGTTATTTTCCCGTCTCATAAATATTGGTTATTTTCATCCCAACACAAGCAAAAAGTGAACACAATTCGCATGCACCTACTGAGTAAAAGAGCCGAGCGACACCCATAGTCGTGAGCTCAGAGCAACCAACCGGAGGCTGGGAGCTCACTATGGCCATTATGCAGCCGATGCTGAACAAGTAGCGGGTCCAACAGAAGGATTGCCTTCCTCCCCTTCGTCTTCACTATCGAACACTGTATACTCATCCACAAGCTGTACCTGTATGAGATGAAGCCTTGTCAGCCCAAGCACAACATCGCCATCTTACTTTAACTACACACATTGTATGTATACACACAAGCTGGATTTCTTCTACTCTTGATTTACAGCGAGCGCCAGCAAAGGATTTCCTCCACTCCTTAATAGCCAGTACATAGAAAACATCTTGATTTATTATACTAGTGTTATCAACACAGTTTGTTTCACCTTTAGTGGTTGGAATTTAATGTAAGTATATTTAGGTATATACTGTAAAGATGGCCTTTGCAGCAGCTAGTGGCTAAACAAGATTGGAGCGTGCTTCTAATTGATTTGGTTTATTTAACCAACTAAAACCAACATGGATGGATGGATGCTTGTGTTAGGAGAAGAAGCAACCTCCCCGCTCCACCGCCGCCGAGCACCCCCGCACCCTCTCCCCCGCTCCACCAGCCGCCGACGCCGACCGGCCCCCGGCACACCCTCCCCCGCTCCCCCGCCGCCGACGACCCACCGCACCCTCCCCGGCCCGCTCCACTGTCACAAATGAATGCAACTAAAATAAAAAAAACAAATTTGATTATATTTTCAAATAACAAATTTGATGATATTTTCAAATAATAAATTTGATGATATTTTTTCATATTCATAAATATTTTCAAATAATAAATTTGATGATATTTTTTAAAAAATTATTACTGTTTTTATAAAAAATTATTACTGTTTCATATTGATCATATTCATTTTCTTAAAAATTATTAGATGCAACAAAAAATAAAAATAAAAAATTACTTATGGCGCACCTATGGCTGGTGCGCCATTGCTATATATAAAAAAACATTCTAATGGCACACCTGCTGGGGGTGCGCCATTGCTATCTAAAAAAAACATTCTAATGGCCCACCGCTGTGGGGTGCGCCACTAGCTTCCCCCACACACACTAAATCCCCAATCTCTCTAATCTCTCCCTGCCTCATCGATCTCACCGCTGCCCCCGTGCTCGCCGTCCCCTCGCCGTCCCCTCGCCGCCTCTCCTGGCTGTGGTCTTCGCTGCCCAGCCTTGCCCTTGACGACCCCCCAGCCGGACTCGGCCCCCGCGCCCCAGCGCCCCGAGCAGGATCATCCGGCCAGCAGCTAGGGTTCCTCACCCGCCGCCCGCTAGCTCCTCTCCTCTCCTCCTCCCTCCGACGAGCGAGGCCTCCTCCGGCCCCTGCAGCAGCCGGCCAGCAGCCCGACGCACCCACTCCCCCTCTGACCACCGTCCTCCGCCCCCGGTCACCTCCGCAGCAGCCGGCGAGCCAAGGACGGTGCCGTGACCCTCGCCGCCACCTTCAGCCGCAAACGACTCCCAGATCCTCAGCAGGTATGTATTGTACATCATGTTCCAGAGTACATCAACACTGAAAGAATTTGGATTGGCAACACTTTTTTTACAGTATCATGCCCAATTCATATTAGTACCAATGCTGCATCTTCACCATATTTATGTTTGAATTGGTTCATTGTTAAGTAATTGTTTGGGCTTAAGTCAATAGGATTCTTTGTTTAGAACAAACAGTCAAACATATACTGCTGAAATTAATTAGAAGCCACTGTTCTGTTTGACACAAGAACACTCAGCTCGGGAAGTTTCACAGTACTAGATAAGAATAAGATACTCCTTAAACTTAGGAAGATCCACTGACTTTGCAAGGCTAGGTTCAATATTAAAATGCTTGAAACATGCCATCTGAAAGAATGTCACCTCCGTGGCTCCGTTCCATCTCGTCGCTGTCCCCGTCCGGCAATGCGTTGCTACAATGCCGGAAAGCAACGGCACAGGCCGAACTAGCATTGTAGATTCAACAGGACAAACAAGAAGGAGAAGGTAAAAATCAAGAAGACAAAAACAGCCTCTGAATGTGCTGCCGAGCAAGAAGGGACCATGATCCACCCCCAACGCTGACACTTCGCCCTACCGCTGCTGCTGCACGGGCACGGCAGTGAGTGAGTGGTCCACCCCTCACCCTGACACGACACGCCCACAGCACCGAGACATGATTGACGGACCTGTTCATTATCTTCATTCATCCAGTGAAGTGAAATTATACATACGTAAACACCAACACAACTAGCTAGCTATGCCTCCCTGCCTGTCCGTCACTTCCGTATCTTGTTGCACTGTCTTGCAATACAGCGAGCAGAGCACTAGTGTATGTCATACATTGTGGTAATATTCCTCTCTACTTTTGGGCTAAACATCACACCTAATGTGCTATTATTACATGAGAACTACTACTAGTGGCTATTATATTGGCGGTGGCTTGGCCTGGCTTGCTAGGAGCTTGGTGGCACATCAATGGGGGGTTGGTGGTGGTGGTAGTATTGGTTGTTGGTGGTGGTACTAGTAGCAGCAGGAGTAATCAACTAACAGTAACTAATGCATATGGTAATGGTAATAATAGGAGGGGCCCTAACGTATCTGACACTCGGTTTTTAAAGCCTTGGGGTTGCTAGTAGTAGTATTTTTTGTCCTTCGCCACTTTGTGGTCGGAATAAGCTGGTGCTACCATCAGCTTGAAGAGAGGTGAAGGGAAAGAAGGTAAAAAAAAAGAGGGGGGGGGGGGGGGGGGGGGCTGAAACTAAAACTATGCTGCAACTTCTTCACTCTTTTTTCCTATGTTGCACTATTCCTTTTTCTTTGCTGCTAGTATTCCTGCACAGCATAGACAAGGCAAAACACACGGAGGTTCAATATTAAAATATCACCTTTCTAACATCTGCATATTTCAGGTTTCCGAGGAGGTAAAGGCAGTGAAGTTCAGACAGTGCAGCAGCAACAACACCTCCAAGGTGAGAAATATGTTCCTATTTATCTTTTTTTTGCTCAAGTTCTTCAGTACATCATATAATATAGAGCTTATATATACTGATGATGAGTCTTGTTGAAACCTTACATATGTTGGTTCCTGCTTATTTGCTCCAATGGCACAAACTTGAGCTGCTAGCATAAAAAGTGTTGCAGGCGACAGACAGTGAGGAGCTACTGTCAAAAACTTGAGCTACTGTCAAAAAATTCAGTTAGGTACAGTTAGCATCATGTAAGAAAATGTACAGTTAGCATCTTCAGTGTACTTGACTTTTGAGCCTGCTAGTAGTTTACTTGCATCAGTTGTTTTATTGACATGGCACATTTGCAATGGTGTTTTATATATCTTTACCCACTGTTCATTAACAGCAAGTCAGTTTTGCTGCAGTTATGCCTGTATTCACTGTTGCTGCTGCTGTACTTGTGATGATGTTGTACTTGTGATGATGCTACTTGTCATCTTCTGAAATGACCCATCGGCGACTTCATTACGCGGGGATAATGATTTTGCAGGTACCCCGAGAGGCCCTTGAGTTTGCCGGAATGTCGATTAACTTCCATTCCGGCAAATTCGGGTACTCCATATGTCCTATTTTCAGCAAAGGTCATGCTGAAATTTTCCGTTAATTTTAGCATGACTTTGCTAAAAAAGAGGGGGGGGGGGGGGCTGCTGAAACTAAAACTATGCTACAACTTCTTCAATCTTTTTTCCTATGTTGCACTATTCCTTTTTCTTTGCTGCTAGTATTCCTGCACAGCATAGACAAGGCAAAACACACGGAGGTTCAATATTAAAATATCACCTTTCTAACATCTGCATATTTCAGGTTTCCGAGGAGGTAAAGGAAGTGAAGTTCAGACAGTGCAGCAGCAGCAACACCTCCAAGGTGAGAAATATGTTCCTATTTATCTTTTTTTGCTCAAGTTCTTCAGTACATCATATAATATAGAGCTTATATATACTGATGATGAGTCTTGTTGAAACCTTACATATGTTGGTTCCTGCTTATTTGCTCCAATGGCACAAACTTGAGCTGCTAGCATAAAAAGTGTTGCAAAGTGCATGACAGTGAGGAGCTACTGTCAAAAACTTGAGCTCTTGTCCAAAAAATTCAGTTAGGTACAGTTAGCATCATGTAAGAAAATGTACAGTTAGCATCTTCAGTGTACTTGACTTTTGAGCCTGCTAGTAGTTTACTTGCATCAGTTGTTTTATTGACATGGCACATTTGCAATGGTGTTTTATATATCTTTACCCACTGTTCATTAACAGCAAGTCAGTTTTGCTGCAGTTATGCCTGTATTCACTGTTGCTGCTGCTGTACTTGTGATGATGTTGTACTTGTGATGATGCTACTTGTCATCTTCTGAAATGACCCATCAATGACTTCATTACTGTGGGGATAATGATTTTGCAGGTACCCGAGAGGCCCTTGAGTTTGCCGGAATGTCGATTAACTTCCATTCCGGCAGAATTAAAGGGTACTCCATATGTCCTATTTTCAGCAAAGGTCATGCTGAAATTTTCCGTTAATTTTAGCATGACTTTGCTAAAAAGGTCATATAGGGTACTTAAGTACTAATGCATGGGTTGGGGTATCTTAGTACTTAGTTAAGTAGGATCAACTGCCCCGCCATTCTTGCTGCATTAAACCATAGGTGGCAATAGAGCCAAGTGATTAGGCCCAACTTAGAATTCTCCTTAGTATCGATAAACCCTAGATGATAAACCCAACATACGTGGCAATAGAGCCAAGTGATTACTGCCAAGTGAGTTGGCCCAACCTAGGGTGCCTCGACATCGATAAACCCTAAATGATGAAAACTTAACTTAGTATTTAGGGTGCCTCGGCGTTGACAAACCCTGAATGATGAAACCTTGGCTTCTATAGGGTGCCTCGGTGTCGAAGGAGACTGAAAGCAGTAGCGCGGGGTCGTCTCAGAGCACCCCTGCTTGAGACAGCACTCTAAATAGGGCGTTGAACGTAATGAAAAACATGGATAAGCTCAGTAAGCCGTCGTTAGCTGGTCGTGTGGCCGGCAAAGACTTATCCACAAAATGGTCGTCATACTATACCGCTGGTGGGCGAAAGGAGAAAAAGACCAGCTCGGAAAGCCAGTCGCGCGAGGTTGAAGAACTCAAGGCACAAGTGGCGCGGATTCCGGAGATTATCCAAGAGCAGGTGCAACAACAACCGGGAACGACGCTCACTGGCATTATGCCTACCTTGATTCATGGGCTGACGAGGTGGATTGCGGGTGGCCAACAGGGGCCGCCCCCGATTCCCAGCTTCACGGCCAGCAACTCGCACAACGCGTAGGTGGCGCCATTGGTGTCTCCGGCGGCGCCATTGGTGTCACCGGCGGCGGCGGTATTGGTGTCTTTCGGCGCACGGCATTGAGCTTAATGCACCCGGGTGTCGCCGGCGGCACCTCGCCCGACCAAGCGGCCCCTCCGTCGATTTACACCGCAGCTGGCGGTGCCTCGACATTAGCTGAGCTCGGCGCCATCATCACGGTAACTAATTAAGCCTCTCGGTCGAGGACTTCATCTCCTTTTGCCTTTGACTGGGCATCCACGATGCCCTACATGTTTTCGCGGCGCCGCCGATGTTCCGTGCACTCTCACGCGCCGTGAACAGCAGGTTGGTCGATGTCGCCAAGGGCAAAATCGATCAACCGGGCAACCCCGTGTTCCACGGTAAACCGATGCCACCCACCGTGTATAAGGTTCAACTGGTTCGAGTGCTGCCAGGCTGCGACGAGTTGTTACCTCTGATTTGACCCGCCGGGGCCGACGAAGATGATCTGATGACCCTGAGCGCCTGCCTAAGCTGGCCCCTGCTTTGGCCGAAGAGCCAGATTCGTTTGGGGGCGGGGGACACCACCCCAAAGACAACACCTCAAGTCGTGCCGGCACCAAGCCATGGCAAGACCGCCGCCGCCTTACCGGACATGCCGGACATCCCTATGGCACAGATCCGAACATGCATATGGCACGAGGATGCGGGCGGCAGCGACAACGACGACGGCCGTATATTTAGCAACGTCGATAACTACTTTGCCGAACATGGGTACGATGACGAATTCTGCGAGCCTCTTTCTCAAGAACCCAACCCTACAAAAGACGACCGCGGTCTAGCTGGTACGGCGGAGAAACCCAATTGCCAGCGCCGTAAATGCGGCGTTCAGTTCTCAGGAGACGCCTCCAGCTGCCGACTTCACCGAGCCTCAGATAGCCGAGGTGCGAAATATTATCAGCCCCAACACACTCAAGAAGGCGGTCTTTGAGCAGAACTCGGTCCCATTACAACAGTAGTAGAAGGGACGGAAAAGAAAGAGTAACAAGGGTGCGAGCCAGCCGGCACCGAGTACGATCCGTGCTCAGGATGGGCCACCTTCACCTAAGGATATCTCGAGCAGGGTACATGTCATTTGGGAGGCGATACTACCGGCAAATATGCTCAATGCTGCAACGATTGCTATCTTGGAGTCTACATGACAGTGTTCTTTCTTTGGAGAAGCGGCGTCTCGAGAGAGAATGATGTGGCATATCCGGTTTTCGTGGCCAAGGTGCCGTGAGGGCAAGGAGCTTTGTGGATGGCGCCATCGAGAATACGATCGTCCTGCGGTTTGATGACATATTTGCTATGTTTAACCTTCATCCGCTGCACTACACCTTCGTTCGGCTGTTTTCGCTGAGTATGGAGATGCGGATCATTAGAGACAAGACCCCGGACATCGTGATAGTCGACCCCTTCTACATGCGTGCCAAGATGTTGGGCAATGGCCGGGGGCCGGCAGGTCGCGAGTTCTTACCTCGAAGGCGTCATTACAGCAAACCCGGATAAGGATAACTTCCTCGTGCCTTACTTTCCCGAGTAAGTCATCCCCTAACTGCCCGTAACATATGATTTCTTAGATTTCGATCGTTCTTTTTTTCTAACATTCCGTGTTACGTGAAGTGACACACATTGCACACTCATCCTCTTAAGCCCGAAATATTCCATGGCCACGTATTTCGACCCGGACCGTGACTCCAAGATAGACTACACAAATATCAAGAAAGTTCTTGATGATGTTCTCCCCGGCTACGCCAAATCTGGAGGCACCTTCACCAAGCCAATTCATAGGCGGTATGGCGCGCACGTGTTCGCCCACAATACAAAGTTCTCCTGCGTCAAGCAGCCGCCTGGCGGTCAGAAGGATGCCTACTACGCCCTCCATCACATGCGGGCGATCGTACGGGACCATCATCACCTTCTGCTACCAGATAATCCAGGACGCGGACATCAGACAAGAATTCTTTCGCATCCAGTCGGAGTTTGCGGAAATTATCCATCAAGATGTCCTTCGTACCTCGGGGCAGTTCTACCTCAGATATCAACCGTCCAACAATGAGATAGACACAACGCTACAAATGCAGGCTGACAACGCCCGCGATTTCATGACCATCACGACAGACGGCGGCTTCATCCACGCTCCGGTCCCATGAGTCGAGTCGGAAGTAGTGATGCTATGTGCAGTTCTGAAACATTGATTGGCTCATGTTGTAATTAAACTTTAATGAACTTGTATGTCTCTTTGGTTTGGACAGTCGTTCAACTTAGATGTAATCGATGCTATTTATTAGTAGGACCATGAATCGTGCTATTAATGTCTTGCTTTTCTCTTCCGATCCTTTTGTTGCATACTTATATATTGCTTATGTATTGTCTATTGTTTGGCTTGTGCATAGAGATGTCGTCCGTATGTCGTGGTACAAGGGTAAGGTTCCCTGAGTCTCTGACGATTTGGGAGGAGTGTCGGAGAGACAGGTTCACCGTTCGGTGGTAACAGTTACAAAGGTTACACCACTAGGGCGGAGGCGGAATCTAGATACGCCCGCTATCTAGCGGAGAGAGGAGGGAGCGTTGGAGGAACCGGATGAAGACCAGTTTCATCGCGATGATGCTCATCGTGATGACCGCAGCTCTCTTCTATGTGATGGTAGTTTAGATGATCGATATCGACTTGTAATGTGAAGACAAACTTCGCTACTTTCATGATCGCGAAGACTTGTAATGTTCTATCTTTGTTCGGGTCTTTTGAATTCGAGACTAATATGATGAATTGTATTCGGAGACTAATCTTCTATTGTATTCGATGAATCTGCTGTTGCTGTGTGGTGTTGTCTAAATTCTGTTCAATAATATATTTTGTAACCTGTGAAAATATCAGAAAAGAAAAAAAAATCCCTAATATTCATACTAGTGGCGCACCACACAAGACACTAATGGCGCACTGTGATAATCACACTAATGGCGCATCACCCACTGGTGCGCCATTAGTATGCCGAAGCACATGGTACATATGGTCCCCTGGGAGGCATTCTAATGGCGCAATACGTGGTGCGCCATTAGAACACCAGATACTAATGGCGCACCAGTGGTGCGCCATTAGAATTTAATTCTAATGGCGTGATGCTAGTGGCGCACCAGTAGTGTGCCATTAGTAGGCAAAACTGGTGCGCCACTAGCATGCCTTTTCCTAGTAGTGCGATCTTAAGAAACTTTTAGCTAAGCTGAAAGAAAAGTCCTTGAATGCTACAATGAAATATGACCCTGCTTTTGCTACTTCACCTATCTGTATTTCTGATAAGGATTATGATCTCTCTGTTGATTTTGAGTTAATTACTTTGGTTGAATCTGATCCTTTTTATGGCTATGAATCTGAAACTGTTGTGGCACATCTTACTAAATTGAAGGATATAGCCACCCTATTCACTCATGAGGAAAAAATTCGTTACTACCATATCCTTAAGTTATTTCCGTTATCATTAAAGGGTGATGCTAAAACATGGTTTAATTCTATTGCTCCTCGTTGTGTGCGTAGTCCCCAGGATATGATTTATTACTTCTCTGCTAAATATTTCCTTGCTCATAAGAAACAAGCTGCCTTAAGGGAAATATATAATTTTGTGCAAATTGAAGAAGAGAGTCTCCCACAAGCTTGGGGGAGGCTTCTCCATTTACTTAATGCTTTGCGTGATCATCCTCTCAAGAAAAATGAAATACTTGATATCTTTTATACTGGACTAACCGATGCTAGCTTATAGAGACCACCTGGATAGTTGTGCTGGTTGTGTTTTCAGGGAAAGAACTATTGATCAAGCTGAATTACTATTGAATAATATGTTGAGTAATGATAATAATTTGACACTTCCTAAACCAATTCCTAAGCCAACTCCGAGGAAAAGGAGTATTCTATTTCTCAGTCCTGAAGATATGCAAGAGGCAATGAAATCTATGAAAGAAAAGGGTATTAAAGCTGAAGATGTCAAGAATTTACCACCAATTGAAGAAATACATGGTCTTGATAACCCGACACAGGTAGTAAAGGTAAATTCTCTCTATAGATTTTATGAAGGTGATATCCCTCTTAATAAGTCTGCTAGTCAATGCTTGGATGAGTTTGATAATTTTATTGTTAAACAAGAAAACGTCAATGCTTATGTTGGTAGACAATTGAAACACAATGCTTATATGATTGAACACTTGAGTGATTATATGTCTAGAGTTAAAGGTGAACTTAAACTTATTAGTATACATGCTTCTATGGTTAACAGGTCCAAGTAGAACAAGTGCTTAAATCTCAAAAGATTTTCTCAATGAATTAAATAATAAGAAAAATGACAATGATGTTAGAGTTATGACTAGAGGGGGTAAAATGACTCAGGAACCTTTGTATACCGAGGGCCACCCTAAGAGAGTTGAGCAAGATTCACAGAGTTGAGCAAGATTCACAGAAGAAGAAGAAGAAAAATGATAAGACTTTGCATGCTTCTAGTGAAGCTGTTGTTGACACACCTGAGAATCCCAATGATATTTCTGTTTCTAATGCTGAAACACAATGTGGTGATGAACATAAACCTAGTGATAATGTTAATGATGATGTTCATCTCGATGCTCAACCTCGCAATAACAATGATGTAGAAATTGAACCTGCTGTTGATCTTGATAACCCACAATCATAGAATCAACGTTATGATAACAGAGACTTTGTTGGTAGGAAGCACGGTAAAGAAAGAGAACCATGGGTTCAGAAACCCATGACTTTTCCTCCTAAACCATCCAAGAAAAATGATGATGAGGATTTTGAGCGCTTTGCTGAAATGATTAGACCTATCTTTTTGCGTATGGGTTTGACTGATATGCTTAAAATGAATCCTTATGCTAAGTATATGAAAGATAATGTTACAAATAAAAGAAAGATACCGTAAGCTGAAATTTCCACCATGCTTGCTAATTATACTTTTAAAGGTGGAATACCAAAGAAACTAGGGGATCTAGGAGTACCGACTATACCATGCTCCATTAAAAGAAATTATGTTAAAATTGCTTTATGTGATCTTGGAGCCGGTGTAGTGTTATGCCTCTCTCTTTATATCATAGACTTGATTTGCATAAGTTGACACCTACTGAAATATCTTTGCAAATGGCCGATAAATCAACTGTTATACTTGTCGGTATTTGTGAGGATGTGCCTCTTGTGGTTACAAACGTTACTATTTTCACGGACTTTGTTATTCTTGATATTCCCGAGGACGATAGTATGTCGCTTATCCTTTGTAGACCCTTTTTGAATACTGCAGGGGCTGTTATTGATTGCAACAACAGCAATGTCACTTTTCATGTTAATGGTAATGAGCATACCGTACAATTTCCGAGGAAACAACCTCAAGTCCACAGTATCAATTCTATTGGAAAAACTTCATCCATTATTATTGGAGGTTTTGAATTTCCTCTTCCTAATGTCAAGAAGAAATATGATATTCTTATTGTTGGGGACATACATATCCCCTTTGAGGTAACTTAGTGTTATTCGAAAATTCTCCGGTTCCATGTTATTCGGAAAGAGTTTGTTAACAAGACTTGATCAACCTTGTTAGTGTATTCCTTTTGATGAGCATGAGATGGATGAAGTTAGCAAGCACAACTCTCTGTACCCTCCTTTTACTTTCTGTTATTTAGATTAAATAAAGAAAAAAAAATAGTATTTTCTTTCTGTTTCCTGAATTATTCTTGCAATAAAAAAATACTCCAAAAATAAAAGTTCTCCAAATATCCTGAAATTGAAATATGATTTTTTTTGTGGATTATCTAAGAGTATCTGGCACTGAGAATACACCAGAGGGGGCCACCATCTGGCCACGAGGGTCCAGGGCACGTCCACCCCCCTGGGGCGTGCCCCCTGCCTTGTGGGCCCTACGTGGACTCCCACCACTTATTCCGGCACCCCCTCACCTTGTCTTCCTCCAGAAAAAATCCTCCCATAGCTCAAACCCGTGTTCTAGCTCTTCTTGCTGCGATTTTCGATCTCCTTGCTCAAAGCTCCATTCACAAATCTATTTTGGGGGATTGTTCTTTGGTATGTGACTCCTCCAATGGTCCAATTAGTTTTGGTTCTAGTACTTTATTTATTACAAATTTTTGCTGCTTAGGTGACCCAGTTCTTGAGCTTGCATGTCAAACTTATATGGTCCAAAGTAGTTTTAATGCATGATATAGCCTCTAGGCACTTGTGGGAGTAGTTGCTATCAATCTTGTTGAGTTTGGTTCACTTTTATTTTGAGTCACTAAAAATTTCAGATATTTTCAGAGGGAGAAAATGTTGAAGAGGTTGTTGAGAGGCTCTTCGAGCCGCATCTCGAAGGATAAGCAAAGTGAAGAAAATAAGAAGCCCAAAAATGATCTTCCTCGTACTGCGGAGGTTCGGCCGTGCGAATGGCCTTGTGATGACTTCTTGCGAGCTGTCGGAATTTATGAAGATTTTTATCACTTGTCTGAGAATGCAGGCCTCACGGACTTCCTCCACGACCAGCACGAACAGTATCTCTTACTCACTAATATTTTCGTGCAAAATTTTTATTTTCATGCTAAGAAATCACCACCTTCAGTGGAGTTTCATTTATATGATGAGGTTAAGGAGATGTCACTCCGTGATTTTTGTCGGGTCTGCAAGATACCCTTTGTGGGCAGCATCAAGGAACCACATCGTAGTGATGTGGAGGGATTTATTGATGAAATTTCTGTAGGGGAAACAAGGAAAGTTTCCGATGCAAGAATCACTAGCATACATTTTCCTGTTCTACGTAACTTTGCAATATTTGCTAGTAGATGTTTAATTGGTCGCGGGAACAATGGAAATCTCAGTGCTCCATATAATGTTATTTTGCGCCATGCTTTGTTTCGTGATACAACTTTCAGTTTGGGCACTATTATTGCAAAACGATTAAGTCTGGACCGTACAAAGGGCCCCATCTTCGGAGGCATCTTTGCTTCGCGCCTTGCTGCACACTTTGAGATACCTATTAGGCATTATGAGATAGAGGAAAAGTTGCTACCCCCTGTTTTTCTAGATTATGAGAGTATGGTAGCGCATGACTTTATTGTTAAAAATAAGAAGAAGTTGCTTAAGTATAATTTGATATTTGGTAAAACTCACTATGAGGGTATTACTTTGCCTGCACCCTGTTTGTTTAACATATTTTCAGGCACGTACCTCATCTTGTCGGAGGACGTTTATGCATACTGGAGCCTGACACAGGTTCTAGAGCCTGAGCCGGAGCCACCACTTGACCCCTAACGACAGTCTGTTTATCAGCGGGATCCAGAGGAAATCACCAACCAGTGGCACCCAGAGGACACTTCTACATACACTGGAGAGGGCAACTTTGAGCCGTGGGCATAGACCAACTTAGGCCAAAAGCCTAAGCTTGGGGGAGTACGTATTTCTCACCGACATTACATTCATGTTCACACACTCACTCTGATTGTCGGTACTCAAACTCTTTCATTGTACTATCCATGCTAGTTTATTTTCTTTTCTAAGCCTTCTTTTTGTGTGTCTGAAAAACTTTAAGAAAAACCAAAAAATTTGGTTGTAGCTTTTAGCTAGTTTACTTTCCATGCCTGTAGTATTAGTAATTAAAAGAAAACTCAAAAAGATTTCTCGTTCTTCTTTTGCTTGTTGGGAGCTTTCCCGTGTAAATAGTTTTATTTCTTTTCTTTGGGGGTCGAGAGGAGAAGACCATGATGAAAATGTTGAGTGGCTCTCAATTTCACTATTATTGATTTAACCAAGAGCCCGTATTACCTTGTCTTCTCCCTTATATTAAATGCTTGCAGATTTCAGCTTAGTCCAATGCATGTGCACTATTATTATTATCCACACCGTTTGGTCGTGCGAGTGAAAGGCAATAATGACGATATATGATGAACTGATTGAGATGAGAGAAGCTGGTATGAACTCGATGATGTCTACTACACAACCTTCTTCTTGTAGACGTTATTGGGCCTGCAAGTGCACAGGTTTGTAGGACAGTAGCAAATTTCCCTCAAGTGGATGACCTAAGGTTTATCAATCCGTAGGAGGCGTAGGATGAAGATGGTCTCTCTCAAGCAACCCTGCAACCAAATAACAAAGAGTCTCTAGTGTCCCCAACACACCCAATACAATGGTGAATTGTATAGGTGCACTAGTTCGGCGAAGAGATGGTGATACAAGTGCAATATGGATAGTAGATATAGGTATTTGTAATCTGAAAATATAAAAACAGCAAGGTAACTAATGATAAAAGTGAGCGTAAACGGTGTTGCAATGGTAGAAAACAAGGCCTAAGGTTAATACTTTCACTAGTGCAAGTTCTCTCAACAATAATAACATACTTGGATCCTATAACTATCCCTCAAGATGCAACAAAGAGTCACTCCAAAGCCACTAATAGCGGAGAACAAACGAAGAGATTATGGTAGGGTACGAAACCACCTCAAAGTTATCCTTTCTGTTCTATCTATTCAAGAGTCCGTAGTAAAATAACATGAAGCTATTCTTTCCGTTCATTCTATCATAGAGTTCATACTAGAATAACACCTTAAGAAACAAATCAACCAAAACCCTAATGTCACCTAGATACTCCATTGTCACCTCAAGTATCCATGGGCATGATTGTACGATATGCATCACACAATCTCAGATTCATCTATTCAACCAACACAAAGTACTTCAAAGAGTGCCCCAAAGTTTCTACCGCAGATTCAAGACGAAAACGTGTGCCAACCCCTATGCATAGATTCACAAGGTAAACCCACAAGTTGATCACCAAAACATACATCACGTGGATCACGTGATATCCCATTGTCACCACAGATAAGCATGGCAAGACATACATAAAGTGTTCTCCAATCCTTAAAGACTCAATCCGACAAGATCACTTCAAAGGGAAAACTCAATTCATCACAAGAGAGTAGAGGGGGAGAAACATCATAAGATCCAACTATAATAGCAAAGCTCGCGATACATCAAGATCGTGCCATAGAGAGAACACGAGAGAGAGAGAGATCAAACACATAGCTACTGGTACATACCCTCACCCTCGAGGGTGAACTACTCCCTCCTTGTCATGGAGAGCGTCGGGATGATGAAGATGGCCACCGGTGATGGATTCCCCTCCGTGAGGTCTTGAGCAGACTCCAAGGAGGTTTTTGGTATTTCTGAGGAGGCTTGCGGCGTGGAATTCCCGATCTATCTTCATATTCGATGGTTCTAGGGTATAAGGGAATATATAGGCGAAATAAGTCGGTCGGGGAGCCACGAGGGCCCACGAGACAGGGCGCGCCCAGGGGGTGGCGCGCCTCCTATCTCTGGCCTCCTCGAAGCTTCCTGGCTTGTACTCCAAGTCTCCCGGATCATGTTCGTTCCAAAAATCACGCTCCGAAGGTTTCATTCCGTTTGGACTCCGTTTGATATTCCTTTTCTTGAAATACTGAAACAAGCAATAAAAGAAAGCGACAATATGGGCTGGGCCTCCGGTTAATAGGTTAGTCCCAAAAGTAATATAAAAGTGTATAATAAAGCCCGTAATCATTCAAAACAGATAATAAAATAGCATGAATGCTTCATAAATTATAGATACGTTGGAGACGTATCACTCGACCTATCTTGTTTTTGTAAATATGATTAGTTCATCGTTCCAGATTCAGCCTATTTTGGATAAAAACATGTTTGCAATGACAATTAGAGATTGTAGTTGCTCATGCCATGCTTAATTAGCTAGGAGTTTAATAATGGTTTACCTTGCGTGCCGACATGCTATTAAAATGGTTGTCATGTGGTATGATAGGGTGGTATCCTCCTTTGAACGATTCGAGTGGCTTGACTTGGCACATGTTCACGCATTTAGTTGAAACAAAATCAACATAGCCCCCACGATATTTATGTTCATAGTGAATTATATCCTACTCATGCTTCCACTCAGTGTTGATTAATTTTAATGCATGTTCATGACTATTTATGCGCTCTCTAGTTGGTCGCCTTCCCAGTCTCTTTCTAGCCTTCACTTGTACTAACTTGGGAATACTGCTTGTGCATCCACTCCATAAACCCCAAAGGTATTCCATATGAGTCCACCATACCTTCCTATATGCGGTATTTACCTGCGTTCCAACTAAATTTGTATGTGCCAAACTCTAAACCTTCAAATGAAATTCTGTTTTGTATGCTCGAATAGCTCATGTATAAACTAGGGTTGTCTATATCTTCCATGCTAGGTGGGTTATTCTCATGATGAGTGGACTTTGCTCATCACTCACGAGAAAATGGCTGGTAACCGGGATGCCCAGTCCCATGCTCAAATCAAAATAATTGCAAAGAAAGCTCCCCAGGACTGTTGTTAGTTGGAGGCACCCGTTGTTTTGGGCAAGCCATGGATTGATGCTTGTTGGTGGTGGGGGAGTATAAACTTTACCATTCTGTTTGGGAACCGCCTATAATGTGTGTAGCATGGAGGATATCGAGATCTCTTGGTTGTTATGTTGACAATGAAAGTATGTCACTCAAAATATTATTTATCTCGGTTTCAAAATCGAGCTCGGGTACCTCTACAAATCCCTGCTTCCCTCTGCGAAGGGCCTATCTGTTTACTTTTATGTTGAGTCATCATCCTCTTATTAAGAGCACCAGTTGGAGAGCACCGCTGTCATTTGCATGCATTACAATTAATTTACATTGAGTATGACTGTGACTGGATCTCTTTTACCATGAATTACAATGTCTAGTCAGTCCTTGATCTTCAGAGGTGCTCTACATTTATGTTTTGCGGTCTCAAAAAGGGCTAGCGAGATACCATCTTGTTATATCATATTATGATTTTTTGAGAAAAGTGTTGTCATCCGAGATTTATTATTATTACTCGCTAGTTGATTATGTCATTGATATGAGTAAACATGAGAACTAAAAGTTAAAGTGAATATGGTTAGTTCAAAATCATTGCTGAAAACTTGAATGCTGGATTTACATATTTGCAACAACAAGATCAAACAGAATTTGTAAAAGATTTTCTTTATCACTTTCAGTTAGTCAACTGAATTGCTTGAGGACAAGCAAAGGTTTAATCTTGGGGGAGTTGATACGTGTCCATCGTATCTACTTTTCCAAACACTTTTGCCCTTGTTTTGGACTCTAACTTGCATCATTTGAATGGAACTAACCCGGACTGACGTTGTTTTCAAGAGAATTGCCATGGTGTTATTTTTGTGCAGATATAAAAGTTCTCGGAATGACCTGAAACTTCACGGAGAATAATTTTGGATTAAATAAAAATACTGGCGAAAGAATCAACACCAGGGGGTCCACACCCTGTCCACGAGGGTGGAGTGCGCTCCCACCCCCATGGAGCGCCCCCCCTGGGGCGCCCCCCATCCTCGTGGGCCCCCTGAGGCTCCACCGACCACGACTCCAACTCTATATATTCACGTTCGGGGAGAAAAAAAATCAGAGAGAAGGATTCATCGTGTTTTACGATACGGAGCCGCCGCCAAGCCCTAATCTCTCTTGGGAGGGCTGATCTGGAGTCCGTTCGGAGCTCCGGAGACGGGAATCCGTCGTCGTCGTCATCATCAACCTTCCTCCATCACCAATTTCATGATGCTCACCGCCGTGCGTGAGTAATTCCATCGTAGGCTTGCTGGACGGTGATGTGTTGGATGGGATTTATCATGTAATCCAGTTAGTTTTGTTAGGGTTTGGTCCCTAGTATCCATTATGTTCTGAGATTGATGTTGCTATGACTTTGCTATGCTTAATGCTTGTCACTAGGGCTTGATAACCCACAAGTGTAGGGGATCGTAACAGCTTTCGAGGGTACAGTATTCAACCCAAATTCATTTATTCGACACAAGGGGAGCCAAAGAATATTCTTAAGTATTAGCAGTTGAGTTGTCAATTCAACCACACCTGGGTAACTTAGTATCTGCAGCAAAGTATTTAGTAGCAAAGTGGTATGATAATAAAGGTAACAGCGGTAAAAGTAAAGATAATAGTTTTGAAGTAGTTGTAACAGTAGTAACGGAAAAGTAAATAATCAAAGCACAAGATGTGAAAAGCTCGTAGGCATTGGATCAGTGATGGATAATTATGTCAGATGTTATTCCTCATGTAATAGCTATAACATGGGGTGACACAGAACTAGCTCCAGTTCATCAATGTAATGTAGGCATGTATTCCGAATATAGCCTACGTGCTTATGGACAAGAACTTGCATGACATCTTTTGTCCTACCCTCCCGTGGCAGTGGGGTCCTAGCGGGAACTAAGGGATATTAAGGCCTCCTTTTAATGGAGAACCGGACCAAAGCATTAACACTTAGTGAATACATGAACTCCTCAAAGTACGGTCATCACCGGGAGTGGTCCCGATTATTGTCACTTCGGGGTTGTCGGATCAAACCCTAACAAAACTAACTTGATTACATGGTAAATCTCATCTAACCCATCACCGTCCAGCAAGCCTACGATGGAATTACTCATGCACGGCGGTGAGCATCATGAAATTGGTGATGGAGGATGGTTGATGATGACGACGGCGATGAATCCCCCTCTCTGGAGCCCCGAACGGACTCCAGATGGGCCCTCCCGAGAGAGATTAGGGCTTGGTGGTGGCTCCGTATCATAAAACGCGATGAAACTTTCTCTCCAATTTTTTTCTCCGCGAAACGGAATATATGGAGTTGGAGTTGAGGTCGGTGGAGCGTCAGGGGGCCCACGAGATAGGGGGGCGCGCGCAGGGGGGAGGGCATGCCCCCCACCCTCGTGGACAGGGTGTGGGCCCCCTGGCCTTGATTCTTTTGCCAGTATTTTTTATATTTTCCAAAACTTGTCTCCGTGGATTTTCAGGTCATTCCGAGAACTTTTGTTTTCTACAAAATAAACAACATCATGGCAGTTCTGCTGAAAACAACGTCAGTCCGGGTTAGTTTCATTCAAATCATGCAAGTTAGAGTCCAAAACAAGGGCAAAAGTGTTTGGAAAAGTAGATACGTTGGAGACGTATCAACTCCCCAATCTTAAGCCTTTGCTTGTCCTCAAGCAATTCAGTTGATAAACTGAAAGTGATAAAGAAAAACTTTTACAAACTCGGTTTGCTCTTGTTGTTGTAAATATGTAAAGCCAGCATTCAGGTTTTCAGCAAGTATTACAAACTAACCATACTCACAATAACACTTAGATCTCAAAATTACTCATATCAATGGCATAATCAGCTAGGGAGCCATAATAATAAACCTCGGATGACAACACTTTCTCAAAACAATCATAATATGATATAACAAAATGGTATCTCACTAGCCCTTTCTGAGACCGCAAAACATAAATACAGAGCACCTTTAAAGATCAAGGACTGACTAAACATTGTAATTCATGGTAAAAGAGATCCAGTCAAGTCATACCCAATATAAACCAATAGTAATGAGTGCAAATGACAGTGTGCTCTCCAGAGGGTGCTTTTTAATAAGAAGGATGATGACTCAACATAAAAGTAAATGGATAGGCCCTTCGCAGAGGGAAGCAGGGATTTGTAGAGGTGCCAGAGCTCGATTTTAAAATAGAGAGGAATAACATTTTGAGCGGCATACTTTCACTTTATCAACGCATAACAACTATGAGATAGCGATATCTTCCATACTACATGCATTATAGGCGGTTCCCAAACAGAATGGTAAAGTTTATACTCCCCACCACCAACAAGCATCAATCCATGGCTTGCTCGAAACAATGAGTGCCTCCAACTAACAACAGCCCTGGGGAGTTTTGTTTAATTATATTGATTTGCTTTGATCTTTTTGGATCATGGGACTGGGCATCCCGGTTACCGGCCCTTTCTCGTGAATGAGGAGCGGAGTCCACTCCCCTTAAGAATAACCCACCTAGCATGGAAGATACGGACAGCCCTAGTTGAAACATGAGCTGCTCGAGCATACAAAACAGAATTTCATTTGAAGGTTTGGAGTTTGGCACATACAAATTTACTTGGAACGGCAGGTAAATACCGCATATAGGAAGGTATGGTGGACTCATATGGAATAACTTTGGGGTATAAGGTGTTTGGATGCACAAGCAGTATTCCCGCTTAGTACAGGTGAAGGCTAGCAAAAGACTGGGAAGCGACCAACTGAGAGAGCGACAACAGTCATGAACATGCATTAAAATTAATTCACACCGAGTACAAGCATGAGTAGGATATAATCTACCATGAACATAAATATCGTGAAGGCTATGTTGATTTGTTTCAACTACATGCGCGAACATGTGCCAAGTCGAGTCACTCAATTCATTCAAAGGAGGATACCATCCCATCATACCACATCACAATCATTTTAATAGCATGTTTGCACGCAAGGTAAACCATTATAACTCATATCTAATCAAGCATGGCACAAGTAACTATAATCTCTAAATGTCATTGCAAATATGTTTACTTCATAATATGCTGAATCAGGAACGATGAACTCATAATATTTACAAAAACAAGAGAAGTCGAGTTCATACCAGCTTCTCTCATCTCAACCAGTGCATCATATATCGTCATTATTGCCTTTCACTTGCATGACTGAACGGTGTGTATAATAATAAAAGTGCACGTGCATTGGACTAAGCTGGAATTTGCAAGCATTCAACTCAGGAGAGAAGACAAAGTAATATGGGCTCTAAGTTAAATAAACAATCATGCATATGAGAGCCACTAAACATTTTCTATATGGTCTTCTACTCTCGACCCCCAAAGGAAAGAAAAGAAAAGAAAACTATTTACACAGGAAATATCCCAACAAGTAAGAAGAAGAACGAGAAATCTTTTTGGGTTTTCGTTTTAATTTATACTACAAGCATGGAAATTAAACTAACTATTTTTTTTGGTTTTTCTTGAGGTTTATCAAACACACAAGAAGAAATCTAGAAAAAGAAAATTAAACTAGCATGAATAATACAATGAAAGAGTATGAGCACCGACAACTAGAATAGTGTGTGAACATGAATGTAAAGTCGGTGAGAAATACGTACTCCCCCAAGCTTAGGCTTTTGGCCTAAGTTGGTCTACTGCCAAGGGCCACGGCTACTCTCCCCGGTGTACTGAGAAGTCTAATCAGGGTACCACTGACTGGCCATCTCCTCCGGAGCCCACTGGTAGGATGATGCACAATACGGGTCCAGTGAAGGTTCCGGCTCAGGCTCAGGCTCTGGAGTGGATGCTTGGCCTCGATGAGTGTACACCGCCTCCGGCGTGACAAGATAATTAACTGCAGTCAAATCAAACAACAGAGGCGCAGGCAGAATAATAGTCTCATTGTGTTTCTTATTAAATCTCAGGTTATACAGAAGCATCTTATCTTCGTTGTCAACAATAAACTCATGCGCTACCATGCTCCTGTAATCTAAAATGTAAGGAGGCAATATTGTCTCCTCTTTTTCATGGTGCCTAATAGGTATCTCAAAATGTCTAGCAAGACGTGCAGCATAGATACCTCCAAAAAAGGAGCCTTTTGTACGATTCAGGCTCAGCCGTTTAGCAATAATGGCACCCATACTAAAACTATTATCACCAAACATGGCATGGAATAGAATAATAATATCAGGCACACTGAAGTTTCCACTATTTCCACGACCAATTAAGCATCTACTAGCAAATATGGCAAAGTAGCGTAAAACAGGAAAGTGTATGCTAGAGATTCTCGCATCGGAACCCTTCTTTGGATCCCCTACAGTGATAGTGTTAACAAAGCCATCCACATCTTTACGATGTGGTTCATCTAATTTTCCCTCAAAGAGTATCCTACATACCGCGCAAAAATCACGTAAAGACATTTCCCTCAATTCATCATATAAATGAAATGATACCGAAGGCGGTGACTTCTTAGGATAGTAATAAAAGTTTTGCATGAAAGTATTGGTGAGTAAGAGATACTGATCGATCCGGTCGTGGAAGAAGTCGGTGAGGCTTGCATTTTCAATCAAAGAATAGAAGTCTTCATAAATTCCGGCTTCTCTCAAGAAATTGTCACAGGGCCATTCACACGGCCGTACTTCCGCTATGCGAGGAAGATTATACTTGGCCTTTTCCTTCTCTTTAGCTTGTCTTTCCTCGGAGCCTTGGCTAGAAGAGCCCCTCAAAAATATCCTTAACATTTTCAAGCTACAATCTCCCAAAACAGTTTTGTGAATGGAGCTTTGAGCAAGGAGATCGAAAATCGCAGCAAAATGAGCTAGAACTCGTGCTTGAGCTGGATGGGGATTTTTTTCGGAAGAAGATAGAGTGTGTGGGTGAAGGAATAAGTGGAGGGGGGCCACCATGGGCCCACGAGGGCAGGCGCGCCAGGGGGTGTGGGCGCCCTCCACCCTCGTGGCCTGGTGCTTGCCCCTCCTGCAGTGTTTTCAGTGCCTAAAATCCTCAAATAATCAAAAAAAATCATACTAAATTTGCAGGACATTTGGAGCACTTTTATTTTCGGGATATTTTTTATTGCATGGATAATTCAGAAAACAAACAGATAATACTATTTTTGCTTTATTTATTCTAAATAACAGAAAGTAAGAAGAGTGTACATAAGGTTGTGCCTTCTAGTTTCATCCCTCTCATGACCATCAAAATGAATCCACTAACAAGGTTGATCAAGTCTTGTTAACAAACTCACTCCGAATAACACGGAACCGGAGAAATTTGAATAACACTAAGTTACCTCAACGGGATATGAACATCCCCAACAATAAGAATATCATACTTTTTTCTTGACAGTTGGGAAGAGGAAATTCAAAACCTCCAATAATAATAGTTGGAACTTTTCCAATAGAGTTGATGCTATGAACTTGAGATTGTTTCCTCGGAGAAAGTGTACCGTGATGCTCAATACCATTAACATGAAAAGTGACATTGCCTTTGTTGCAATCAATAACAGCCCCTGCAGTATTCAAAAGGGTCTAACAAGGCTAATCGACATACTATCGCCCCTCGGTAATATCAAGAATAACAAAGTCCGTTAAGATAGTGACATTTGCAACCACAACAGGCACATCCTCATAAATACCGGCAAGGTATAGCAGTTGATTTATCAGCCATTTGCAAAGATATTTCAGTAGGTGTCAACTTATTCAATTCAAGTCAACGATATAAAGAGAGAGGCATAACACTAACACCAGCTCCAAGATCACATAAAGCAGTTTTAACATAATTTCTTTTATTGGAGCATGGTATAGTTGGTACCCCGGGGTCTCCAAGTTTCTTTGGTATTCCACCCTTAAAAGTGTAATTAGCAAGCATGGTGGAAATTTCAACTTCCGGTATCTTTCTTTTATTTGTAATGATATCCTTCATATACTTAGTATAAGGATTTACTTTAAGCATATCAGTTAAGCGCATACGTCAGAAGATAGGTCTAATCATTTCAGCAAAGCTCTCAAAATCCTCATCATCCTTTGTCTTGGATTGTTTAGGAGGAAAGGGCATGGGTTTCTGAACCCATGGTTCTCTTTCTCTACCGTGCTTCCTAGCAATAAAATCTCTTTTACCATAACGTTGATTCTTTGATTGTGGGTTATCAAGATCAACAACAGGTTCAATCTCTACTTCATTATTATTGGTAGGTTGAGCATCAACATGAACATTATCATTAACATTATCACTAGGTTCATGTTCATCACCTGATTGTGTTTCAGCATCAGAAATAGAAATATCATTGGGATTCTCAGGTGTGTCTACAAGGTTCACTAGAAGCATGCAAAGTCCTATCATTTTTCTTTTTCTTCTTTTTGGAAGAACTAGGTGCCTCTAAATTATTTCTCTGAGAATCTGCTCGATTCCCTTAGGGTGGCCTTCAGGATACAAAGGTTCCTGAGTCATTCTACCAGTTCTAGTAGCCACTCTAACAGTAAAGTCATTTTTATTATTTAATTCATCCAGCAAATCATTTTGAGCTTTAGGTACTTGCTTAGCTTGAGTGGCAACCATAGAAGCATATTTGCTAATGAGTTTAAGTTCACCTTTAACTCTTGCCATATAATCACTCAGCGTCCTATCTCGAAAGCATTATTCTTTAATTCTCTACCAACATAAGCATTAAAACTTTCTTGTCTAGCCATAAAGTCATCAAATATATCTAAGCATGGGCTATGAAATTTAGTAGAGGGAATTTCAACTTTATCATATCTATAAAGAGAATTTACCTTTACTACCTGTGTCGGGTTATCAAGACAATGTGGTTCTTGACGGTGGTATATTAAGACCATGTATTTCTTCAACAGGTGGTAAATTCTTAACATCTTCAGCTTTAATACCTTTTTCTTTCATTGATTTCTTTGCCTGTTGCATATCTTCAGGACTGAGAAATAGAACACCTCTCTTCTTCGGAGTGGGTTTAGGAATAGGCTCAGGAGTTGGCTCAATTGGTTCAGGAATTGCCTCAGGAATTGGCTCAGGAAGAGTCCAATTATTTTCATTAGTCAACATATTATTCAATAGTAATTCAGCTTGGTCGACTGTTCTTTCCCTGAAAACACAACCAACACAACTATCCAAGTAGTCCTTGGAAGCATCTATTAGTCCATTATAAAAGATATCAAGTATTTCATTTTTCTGAAAAGGATGATCAGGCAAAGCATTAAGTAATCGGAGAAGCCTCCCCCAAGCTTGTGGGAGACTCTCTTCTTTGATTTGCACAAAATTATAAATTTCCCGCAATGCAGCTTGTTTCTTGTGAGCAGGAAAATATTTAGCAGAGAAGTAATGAATCATATCCTGGGGACTACGCACACAACCATGATCAAGAGAATTAAACCAAGTTTTAGCATCACCCTTTAATGAGAACGGAAATATCTTAAGGATATAATAATAGCGAGACTTCTCATCATTAGTAAACTGGGTGGCTATATCATTCAACTTGGTAAGATGTGCCAAAACAGTTTCAGATTAAAGGCCATAAAAAGGATCAGATTCAACTAAAGTAATTATTTCAGGATCAACAGAGAATTCAGAATCCTTATCAGTAACACAGATAGGTGAAGTAGCAAAAGCAGGGTCAGGTTTCATTCTAGCATTAAGAGATTGGTGCTTCCATTTAGCTAATAACTTTTTAAGACCATATCTATCTTTGCAAGCAAAGATAGCTCTAGCGGCTTCCTCATTCATAACATAAACCTCAGGAACAACAGGTAATTCATAATCGGGGAGAACTTTCATCATCACTATCATATATAATAGCATCTTCAATAATTTCATTCTCTCTAACCCTAGCAAGTTGTTCATCAAGAAATTCACCTAATGGGAAAGTAGTATCACGCACAGAAGTAGTTTCATCATAAGTATCATGCATAGCGAAGTGGCATCATCAATAACATGCGACATATCAGTAATTCATAGCAGAGCAGGTTTAGGTGTCGCAAGCTTACTAATATGTAAGGAGAATCTAGTGCAGAGCTAAATGGCGGTTCCTTACCTCCCCTCGTAGTTGAGGGCAAAATCTTAGTTCTTTCGTCTTTCAAGTTCCTCATAGTGATCAATAGATATAAATCCCAAGTGACTCAAAGAATAGAGCTATGCTCCCCGGCAAAGGCGCCAGAAATTAGTCTTGATAACCCACAAGTGTAGGGGATCGCAAAAGCTTTCGAGGGTAGAGTATTCAACCCAAATTTATTGATTCGACACAAGGGGAGCCAAAGAATATTCTTAAGTATTAGCAGTTGAGTTGTCAGTTCAACCACACCTGGATAACTTAGTATCTGCAGCAAAGTATTTAGTAGCAAAGTGGTATGATAATAAAGGTAACAGTGGTAAAAGTAAAGATAATAGTTTTGTAGTAGTTGTAACAATAGTAACGGAAAAGTAAATAAGCGAAGCACAAGATGTGAAAAGCTCGTAGGCATTGGATCAGTGATGGATAATTATGTCGCATGCTATTCCTCATGTAATAGCTATAACATAGGGTGACACAGAACTAGCTCCAGTTCATCAATGTAATGTAGGCATGTATTCCAAATATAGTCCTACATGCTTATGGAAAAGAACTTGCACGACATCTTTTGTCCTACCCTCCCGTGGCAGCGGGGTCCTAGTGGAAACTAAGGGTTATTAAGGCCTCCTTTTAAGAGAGAACCGGAACAAAGCATTAGCACATAGTGAATACATGAACTCCTCAAACTATGGTCATCACCGAGAAGTATCCCGATTATTGTCATTTCGTGGTTATCGGATCATAACACATAATAGGTGACTATAGACTTGCAACATAGGATCAAGAACACACATATATTCATGAAAACATAATAGGTTCATATCTGAAATCATGGCACTCGGGCCCTAGTGACAAGCATTAAGCATAGCGAAGTCATAGCAACATCAATCTTAGAACATAGTGGATACTAGTGATGAAACCCTAACAAAACTAACTTGATTACATGGTAAATCTCATCCAACCCATCACCATCCAAAGCAAGCTTCCACGATGGAATTACTCCACGCGCGGCGGTGAGCATCATGAAATTAGTGATGGAGGATGGTTGATGATGACGACGGCGACGAATCCCCCTCTCCGGAGCCCCGAACGGACTCCAGATCAGCCCTCCCGAGAGAGATTAGGGCTTGGCGGCGGCTCCGTATCGTAAAATGTGATGAAACTTTCTCCCTGATTTTTTTCTCCGCGAAACGGAATGTATGGAGTTGGAGTTGAGGTTGGTGGAGCGTTAGGGGTCCCACGAGACAGGGGGGCGCGCCCAGGGGGAGGGCGCGCCCCCACCCTCGTGGACAGGGTGTGGGCCCCCTGGCCTTGATTCTTTCGCCAGTATTTTTTATATTTTCCAAAACTTATCTCCGTGGATTTTCAGGTCATTCCGAGAACTTTTGTTTTCTGCACAATAAACAACATCATGACAGTTCTGCTGGAAAAAAGCGTCGATCAAGGTTAGTTTCATTCAAATCATGCAAGTTAGAGTCCAAAACAAGGGTAAAAGTGTTTGGAAAAGTAGATACGTTGGAGACGTATCAGCGCCCGAGTGCCATGAATTCAGATCTGAACCTATTGTGTTTTCATTAATATATGTGAGTTCTTGATCCTATCTTGCAAGTCAATAGTCACCTACTATGTGTTATGATCCGGCAACCCCGAAGTGACAATAATCGGGACCACTCCCGGTGATGACCGTACTTTGAGGAGTTCATGTATTCACTAAGTGTTAATGGTTTGGTCCCATACTCCATTAAAAGGAGGCCTTAATATCCCTTATTTTCCAATAGGACGACGCTGCCACGGGAGGGTAGGGCGAAAGATGTGATGCAAGTTCTTTTCCATAAGCACGTATGACTATGTTTGGAATACATGCCTACATTACATTGATGAACTGGAGCTAGTTCTGTGTCACCCTATGTTATAACTGTTGCATGAGGAGTCGCATCCGACATTATTATCCATCACTGATCCAATGCCTACGAGCTTTTCACATATTGATGTTTGCTTAGTTACTTCTCCGTTGCCACTGTAACAATTACTACAAAAACTGCTACTGTTACCTTTGCTACCATTACCGTTACTTCCATACTACTTTGCTCCTAAATACTTTGCTGCAGATATTAAGTTTTCCAGGTGTGTTTGAATTGACAACTCATCTGCTAATACTTGAGAATATTCTTTGGCTCCCTTGTGTCGAATCAATAAATTTGGGTTGAATATTCTACCCCCGAAAACTGTTGAGATCCCCTGTACTTGTGGGTTATTAAGATGTAATAAAGTAAATTAAATTCACGGATCATTGCTCCATGATGTGGCACTAGACAACTATCGGTGGCCACTATATATGTCATTGCTTCTAACCTAGGTTTTCATGTTGCAAATCCCACTACAAACGCTACCCCTATAAACTCGTGTGCGAGAAAGAACCTGAGTGCCTTGATACATGCATATGTTATGGGATTGGGAGACATTGGGAAAATTGTGCTAGGTGCAAATTCATATGTACACATGAACCAGAGGGTCCCTCGTACAACAAATTTGTATCCTTCGTTGCTAGGATTCTTTTGATGTTGCTGTTCACTATACCGAATCAGAACGACTTGCCGTTGCCGTTCAATGTAGCATGCAAGCTAGCACGGTACAAATTTCCTATGCATGCGAGGGTGGTGCTGAAGGAAATATGCCCTAGAGGCAATAATAAAGTTGTTATTTATATTTCCTTATATCATGATAAATGTTTATTATTCATGCTAGAATTGTATTAACCAGAAACTTAGTACATGTGATTGACAAGACCCATCCGTTAGCTTAGCACTATGATCATTTAGTTTATTGCTATTGCTTTCTTCATAACTTATATATGTTCCTATGACTAAGAGATTATGCAACTCCGAATACCGGAGGAACACTTAGTGTGCTATCAAACGTCACAACGTCACTAGGTGATTATAAAGATGCTCAACAGGTGTCTCCAGTGGTTTTTGTTGAGTTGGCATAGATCGAGATTGGGATTTCTCACTCTGAATGTCGGAGAGGTATCTCTGGGCCCTCTCGGTAAAGCACATCACTATAAGCCTTGCAAGCAATGTGAGTAATGAGTTAGTTGCGGGATGATGCATTACGGAACGAGTAAAGAGACTTGCCTTAACGAGATTGAACTAGGTATGATGATACCGACGATCGAATCCCGGGCAAGTAAGATACCGATGACAAAGGGAACAATGTACGTTGTTATGCGGTTTAACCGATAAAGATCTTCGTAGAATATGTAGGAGCCAATATGAGCATCCAGGTTCCGCTATTGGTTATTGACCAGAGAGGTGTCTCGGCCATGTCTACATAGTTCCCGAACCCGTAGGGTCGCACGCTTAACTTTCCATGACGATTTGTATTATGAGTTATGTGATTTGATGTACCGTAGTTTGTTCGAAGTCCTGGATAAGATCACGGACATGATGAGGAGTCTCGAAATGGTCAATAAGTAAAGATTCATATATTGGAAGGTTGCATTCGGACATCAGAATGGTTCCGAGTGATTCGGGCATTTTTTTCGGAGTACCGGGAGGTTACCGGAACCCCCTGGGGAAAGATATGGGCCTTATGGGCCATAGGAGGGAGGCTAACCAGCCCACAAGGAGCTAGTGCGCCTCCCACAAGGGAGGAGGCCGAGTTGGACTTGGGAAGGGGGCGCCACCCCCCTTTCCTTCTCCTACTCCCTCTCCTTCCCCTTTTCCCTCTCCGGTTGAAGGAAAAAAGGGTGGGGCCGAATCCTACTAGGACAGGAGTCCTAGTAGGACTCCCCTCTCCCTGGCGCGCCCCTTGTTGGCCGACCTCCTCCTCCCATACTTTATATAGGGGGCAGGGGGGCACCCCAAAGGCAGAACAGACAATCTCTTAGCCGTGTGCGGTGCCCCCTCCACAGTTCAACATCTCGGTCATATCGTCATAGTGCTTAGGCGAAGCCCTGCGCCGATAACTTCATCATCACCGTCACCACGGCGTCGTGCTGACGAAACTTTCCCTCGCCCTCAACTGGATCAAGAGTTCGAGGGACGTCATCGAGCTAAACGTGTGCAGATCGCGGAGGTGCCGTGCGTTTGGTACTTGATCGGTTGGATCGCAATGATGTTCGACTACATCAACCGCGTTACTAAACGCTTTCGCTTTCGGTGTACGAGGGTACGTAGACACACTCTACCCGCTCGTTGCTATGCTTCTCCTAGATAGATCTTGTGTGATCGTAGGCAAAATTTTGGAATACTACGTTCCCCAACAGGTGCAGCAAGATTGATGGGAGACTTGCCCCAAGCGGCTTCTTGCAGAAAATCATCCCTTACACATATACGACAGGCTTCATCACAAAATTAACATGTACTCCCTTTGAACTATTTTGTCCTCTGTCTGAATTTTCTAAATGTATTATGAATGGGAATAGAGGGAATATGTTGCACTCATCTGTGATGACTTCGTTCTGGACCAGCCCTATGCCAATCATGCACACCACTAATTAGTGAGGCTCTGGCTCGTGACACAAGACCCCAAACCATCACTGAGGAGGTGTCGTGTGATACAACCTACTCTTGTTTGAGTTGAATTTAGACTTTGGAGGCTCAACTATTCAGTTGCATGAATACTGGCAGGTACCAATATGGCTAAGCCTTTAATAAGTGAAATCCTAACACTTGTTACTTTTATGAATGAGGAAAACAAGTAGTTTTGCTATGAACCCGTTTAGCTCTGTACATAATGATTTACATGTACACACTTAGAAACATCAGCCTTCGGGTAGTTCTGTTCATCGCCGATTGAAAACCTGGCGAGCTGTGTGAAGCTCAAGCTCATCCGTCTTTACTAGTGCATTTGGGCTCCTTCTCTTTCCGTTCTTATTTGTGTGGGGAGGGATGGATTGAGAGAAGGTAAACCAGAATCGCCACCAGGGCGGTGTTAGGAACGAGTTACAACAAAGGCAAAGTAGGTCAGGTCCCTATATTTTTATTGACCCGCGAAACGTTTGATTCACCTTTAGTACCATCAGTAGTTGAAGCTTGACAACTAATGTTATGATTTAAGCGCCATGCTTGTATACCTGGTACATTTGACCAACCTGTCATAATATTGTCAACATGTACTATTGTAGCAATTTTCATGATTCTATTAAAGATGAAAATTATTGGATATGTAATCAATTTGATTTTGGTCAGCTGAAGTATTGTGATAACTGATTCACAGATAATTACTACTCAATGTCCTAGCACTATAAATGACATTGCTTCTATCATTTTTCTAATATTCCAAATGTCACAACAAATGCTACAACACATAGCCCATTTTTTTGGCCGTCTACCAATGTGCTTCTAAAGTATGCGTACATGACTGTGAGCTTCTTGTTGCTTATGTTTGGGGATTGGAAGATACTAGGAAAATAGACTTAGTTATAAACATGTATGTTGAGATGAACTAGAGAGTACCTCGCACGCCAGACCCATCTCCCGGGTTGCCATACAACCATCCCATCTCTAGCAA
Organism: Aegilops bicornis; assembly: GCA_021605145.1. Lineage (NCBI taxonomy): Eukaryota > Viridiplantae > Streptophyta > Magnoliopsida > Poales > Poaceae > Aegilops > Aegilops bicornis. The sequence continues at coordinate 1,240,796 of JAHIAL010000096.1, forward strand.
GTCAGGAGCTTCTACATCGACATCAACGTAATCATCATGTGTTTTAACTATGACCTGTTGACATGACATTGATATTGCTAGGTGATAGAAGAAGTGACCACAAAGCAGGAAGGTCCCATAGATGACCCATCTATTTCTACCATGCCACGAAAATCAATTAAAAACACATAGTCAAAGCAATTGAATTGCCACAAAGTAGCCTCTTTAATCAATTTGGAACACAACGGAAATGCCACTAAGTATCATGGTCACTATCCAAAGTACAGACTCCAAGCAATTCTAACTCTCCGCTACTACTCTTTCTTGGTCACTGCCTTTTTACTTTCTCTCATTTCCTATTCTAAGTACAACTTTCCTAAGAGTATGTGTTTTTTTAGATGTTTCTACTCATTTTGTCCACCACTGTACGAAGTACTGTTTTCCTCAAGGTCAGGGTGTGCTTTTTAAATGTGTCCATAGTATATAATAATGGGCATGCTCAAACTGAGTCGACAGAGATTTGACCATGTCCCGGTCAACCTGCGACATTTTGTCCCATCGTTTTCAACTTTTGTTCCTACCGGTCGCAACAAGCATGTCATCTCACCGGTCACAACATCGTCCATTGATGGTAGTAGCAATTTAGTCAGAATGGTTGTAGCATATGTAGTCGTTGCTTGCAGGACTGCCGCAACATTTTTCATCATCGTTTGCAGCATCCAGCCGTGTCGATCATAGCCCCACAACTATGCTGATGTCACTCAACTGAGACTTTGTCAAGATTCATTCGACTAAGTTCTAAAGTTTGTGGTCAGACCAAACATCAAATTTTGCTCTTCTATGTAGTATGTTTTTTAGAAAATGTTAACTTATTTGCTACACCTATTGATTTATTGAATCGACTATTTGATGCTTTGTTTCTTTGAATTTTTTAGCACGAATCTCTTGTTCCCAATTAAAGTGTTTTGGGTTTTGAGTATATGATAGACCATGGGTGGTTGTCATATGGATACCCAATGGATATTTAATAAAGTTATTTAAATTCATTGGTAATAGGAGTACTCAATGATTCACATATCATAGCTCCATTATGTGGCACTGTACAACTATTGGTAGGCAGTATATATGTCATTGCTTCTAACCTAGGTTTTCATGTTACAAATGCCACTACAAACGCTAGCCCAACCATTATTGTGTTGTTCACGTTTTGTAGAATTTTCATTCACCCTTGCTAAATGTTAGCAGTCAGGGCCTCTTCGTCTCCAAGCTGAGCGCGGGCACAGGTGCTCGCGCTATCCTCCTCTCCGCTCGCAGACCTCGTGATCCACAAACACTCGCGTATAGGCCCAGGCATTATTTCCGTATATCGATTGATTAACAGTTCCCGTGGCCCACGTCTGTCATGCCGGTCTTGCTACGCCGTGAGATACCTGGGCTCTAGCTCACACGTCCACGGAAGGGGTGGGCCATTTTGACGCCGATTCCGGGCCGACACCGGCTGCTCCTCATTAATTGCTCCGCACCTTACCAATCTTTCAATCCACTATTCATTTAATCAAGCGCAATCTTGGTCCATGTCGCACCTGAGTTGGCAAAACCAAACCATCTCTGCTCAATTTCGAATTTTAAATCAAACAGAGACAGAGTTTACACACCACGCCGTACACCACGCCGTAAATAGGTACTCCAGCTTGCATCCATTTTCTATCCCAACCCGGAACTCAGGATGCAATCCTACATGTCTGAAACAAATTCAGAATGCATGTCTTGTTTCACAAAAATTCAGTCATCAAGACACGTTCCACGTCATGGTAATTCTAGAATGCATCGACAAATTCTACAAAAAATCAGAAGTACAGACACGATCATAGTGCTCACAGATTCAGAATGCATGAACATGATGTAAATAACTGCGGAAATCAAACATTTTCCTGGTGCAAGCACTGATACTCCAACGTCGACACTAGTTTAAACAAACATTATTCTTGATCGGCCATTCCATTTTTTTGTCTTGCCATGCATAACAGGTACCGAATACACCCACCAACCATGAAACAAGAAGCACTTCTACTGAAGGAACTACATTAGGTCTACATTTCTTAGTTCTATAGGTTGCAGCCACTGCTCACATGCCAGTCAACCGGAAATCACCCACTTTGTGGCAGTTGTTCTGCTTGTGACCTCCAATTCCACAATTTTTGCACCTAGCCAGTTTGCGAACAGGTTTCGGGGCATCACCAGGACATGTTGTCTCTTGTGCCCTTGCCCACGAAATATGGTGTAGTACCTCATTCCTTTGCTCAGCCCCTCGTACTGTGCCTTCTCCCTGCTAGTTGATGGCCGCACAATTTCTTTACACTTCTTTGGTGCCAACAGACCGTTGAGTCTGTTCCCACTATCATTTGAAGAAGTAGCATCATCATTCACAGTGCCCATGCCTGCACCCCCACTTGCAACAACCATTGCCGCTTGCGCTGGCTGCTGATGGACAACATCTCCATGTTCAGTGATCCTGTCCTCCAATCCTAACATCACTAGTAGAAAAGGGGGCAATGGTCCAGTCCGGGTCAGCCCATTAGTCCCGGTTCAGTCCGGAACCGGGACCAATGGTGGCATTGGACCCGGTTCGTGAATCCCGGTGGCCGGCCGGGCCACGTGGGCCATTGGTCCCGGTTCGTCTGGACCTTTTGGTCCCGGTTGGTGGGACGAACCGGGACCAATGGGCCTCGCCTGCCCACCATCATTGGTCCGGTTGGTGGCATGAAACGGGACCAAAGGCAGCCTTCAGTACCGGTTCATGCCACCAACCGGGACCAGTGAGGTGCCATATATACCCCCTCGCCCATGACGAGCACTCGGTGCTCTGTTTTTCCCTGGCCGGCGAGGGGAGCTTTCAGTGCTCTAGCTCACCTCCTATGCACACACAAGGTGTTCGATGGAATGCCTGAGCCACACTACTTAAGCTTTCTCCTCTCCAAGCTCGACCTCCAAGATCCATTTTCCTCAATATTTCTCTAGGTTTAGCGGTCCGTCACGCCCCATCCCCGTCTTCACCGCCGTCGATCACCCGCGCCGATCTCATCGCCGGCACCACCGTGGTGAGCCTCTTGTTCTTATCTTCTTTCTGAAAGGAAAAATATTCTTACTTGTATGTTTAGATAGATACTTGTATTATTTTCTTACTTTTATTATTGCATCTTATATAGTGCGATGGTTTTGGTATCCGCCCGTCGGCCCTAAATCTGTCTATGATTCGGATGTGGTATATATTATCTTTTCATAACTATTGGTTCATTTATTGTTTATGAAAATTATGCCGACCAACGTGACCTAGATTTTATTTATCTAGGAGTTTGTTGAACCGAAATTCAACCGACCCTATTGTTTAGAGATTAAATTTAGTTGAAGAAGAAAACAATTTCTTGAAGGAAAAAATAAGAAAAAATTGAGGAGGAGAAGATGATATTGGAGTTGCATGTTATGGATGTCGTCGATGATCACAAGATCAAGCTGGATGCAATGCACTTGAAGATTAGAAAGATTAGAAAATATGCCATTCATACCGAGGCTTGGTATCATTATGCCGCTGGATCAGTTGTTACCTTGGTTGCGATTATGATCGCATTTGTTTTCGCATTGAAATGTTTTACATAGTTTCAATGTATGGTTTAATTAATTTAGATGCTCTGCAGAGCTTTGTGTTGTTTTGTAATGATTTTTGCTTGAAGATGAGAACTATGTATGTACTCTGGTTTTAATGTGATGATGAACTTCTATTAATTTGGTCACTTAATTATCTATTCATGATGTTCTGTAATTATTTTTGACACACTTAATTATATATAATGCACGCAGATGAACCGGCAATGGATGTACGGTAATGCATACACCTCCGAGTACATTAAGGGCGTGCATGATTTTCTCGAAGTGGCTGAGGCAAACATGCGTAATGGTTTTATGTGTTGCCCATGCCCTATATGTGGGAATACAAAGTCTTACTCGACCGGAAAATCCTTCACACCCACCTGCTTTACAAGGGTTTCATGCCACACTATAATGTTTGGACGAGGCACGGAGAAATAGGGGTTATGATGGAAGACGGCGCCGAAGAAGAGTACGATGACACCTATGTGCCCCTGAATACGGTGATGCTAGCGAACATCAGGAGGAACCAGACGTTGTGCAGGATGATGCTGCAACGGGCGAAGCTGCTGTCGATCAGGAGGAACCGTGCAATGTGCCCGATGATGATGATCTCCGCTGGTCATTGTCGATGCAAGGACGCAATGCGAAAGTCAAAAGGAGAAGCTGAAGTTCGATCGCATGTTAGAGGATCACAAAAAGGGTTGTACCCCAATTGCGAAGATGGCAACACAAAGCTCGGTACCGTCTTGGAATTGTTGCGATGGAAGGCAGAGAATGCTGTGCGGACAAAGGATTTGAGAAGCTCAAAATATTAAAGAAGAAGCTTCCAAAGGATAACGAATTGCCCGGACAAAGACATACATAGCAAAGAAGGTCGATGCCCTCTAGGATAGGAGGTGGAGAAGATACATGCATGTCCTAACGATCGCATCCTCTACCGCGGTGCCTACAAGGATCTGAACGCATGCCCGTATGCGGTGCATTGCGTATAAGATCGCACGAGATGACCACAGTGATGTTGACGGCGAGCCTCCTGGGAAGAGGGTTCCTGCGAAGGTGATGTCGTATGCTCCTATAATACCACGGTTGAAACGCCCTGCTCGTAAGCGGAGAGCATGCCAAGTTGATGCGATGGCACGGTGAGGACCGTAAGAAAGACGGAAGTTGAGAGCACCCGCTGACGGGTCGCAGTGGAGAAAAATCGAGAGAAAGTACTGGGCTGAGTTTGCACGTGACCCAAGTAACGTATGGTTTGCTTTAAGCGCGGATGGCATTAATCCTTTCGGGGAGCAGAGCAAAAATCACAGCACCTGGCCCGTGACTCTATGTGTGTATAACCTTCCTCCTTGGATGTGCATGAAGCGGAAGGTCATTATGATGCCAGTTCTCATCCAAGGCCCTAAGCAACCCGGCAACGACATTGATGTGTACCTAAGGCCATTAGTTGAAGAACTTCTATAGCTGTGGAATGGAAACGGTGTACGTACGTGGGATGAGCACAGACAGGAGGAATTTAACCTAAAGGCGTTGCTGTTCGTGACCATCAACGATTGGCCCGCTCTCAGTAACCTTCGTGACAGACAAACAAGGGATACCACGCATGCACGCATCGCTTACTTGACACCGAAAGTATATACACAGGAAGCTGCAGGAAGAATGTGTACCAGGCCATCATCGATTTCTTCCGACCAACCATCAATGTCGTAAAGAAAGGCAAGCATTTCAAAGGCGAGGCGGATCACCGTAAGAAGCTCGCCATGCATTCAAAGTGATCACGTACTTGCTATGGTCAATGATTTACACGTAATCTTTGGAAAGGGTCCCGGCGCACTAGCTGTTCCGAATGACGCTGGGGGACACGCACCCATGTGGAAGAAGAAATCTATATTTTTGGACCTACCCTACTGGAAAGACCTAGAGGTCCGCTCTTCGATGGACGTGATGCACGTGACGAAGAACCTTTGCGTCAACCTGCTAGGCTTCTTGGGCATGTATGGAAATACAAAAGATACAGCTGAGGCATGAGAGGACCTGCAACGTTTGCACGAAAAATACGGCATGCCTCCAAAGCAGTATGAAGGTCCTGCCAGCTATGCTCTTACCAAAGAAGAGAAGGAAATCTTATTTGAATGCCTTCTTAGTATGAAGGTCCCAACTGGCTTCTCGTCGAATATAAAGGGAATAATAAATATGCTAGAGAAAAAGTTCCAGAACCTAAAGTCTCATGACTGCCACGTGATTATGACGCAACTGCTTCCGGTTGCATTGAGGGGGCTTCTACTGGAAAACGTCCGATTAGCCATTGTGAAGCTATGTGCATTCCTCAATGCAATCTCTCTGAAGGTGATCGATCCAGAAATCATACCAAGGCTAAGGAGTGATGTGGTGCAATGACTTGTCGGGTTGAGCTGGTGTTCCCACCATACTTCTTCAATATCATGACGCACATCCTAGTTCATCTAGTCGACGAGATTTTCATTCTGGGCCCCGTATTTCTACACAATATGTACCCCTTTGAGAGGTTCATGGGAGTCCTAAAGAAATATGTCCGTAATCAAGGCTTACGCCGGAAGGAAGCATCTCCATGGGCCATCAAGCGAGAGGATGTCATCGGGTTTTGTGTTGACTTCATTCCTGGCCTTAAGAAGATAGGTCTCCCTAAATCGCGGTATGAGGGGAGACTAACTGAAAAGGCACGCTTGGAAGGGACTCAATAATATGCACGAGGACGGATATTCTTGGTCTCAAGCACACTACAGTTCTATAGAACTCTACCTTTGGTGACCCCATATGTCAATGAACACAAGAATACCTGCGCTCCAAACACGGGAGTGCGGTCGACGAATCGGATTACATGTGAACACATCAGACTTTCAGCAGTTGGTTGGAAACACGTCTCGAGGTGACAACACTGTTTGTGATGAGCTGTACTTGTTGTCCAGGGACCATCTTCGACTATTCACGATTTGGAAAGGATACGAGATAAATGGGAATACATTTTACACGATTGACCAAGATCAAAAGAGCACCAACCAAAACAGCGTGTCCGCTTGATGCAACAACCGAGAGGGGAAAGGACACGTATTATGGTTACATAGTGGACATATGGGAACTTGACTACGGACATGATTTTAAGGTTCCTTTGTTTAAGTGCAAATGGGTCAATCTGTCGAGGAGGCGGAAAGTGCTGTGTAGACCCACAGATTTGAATGACAACAGTGGATCTGAAAAATCTTGGGTACATCGACGAACTGCTCGTCTAGCCAATGATGTGTCACAGGTTATCTATGTGAAGGACATGTCTACCAGAACGAGAAAAAGAAAAGATAAGGAAGTGAATACATCATACGATGAGCCAAAGCACCACATAGTTCTTTCAGGAAAAAGGGACATCGTGGGAGTGGAGGGCAAGACAGACATGTCTGAAGATTATGAAAAGTTTCATGAAATTCCTCCCTTCACAAGGCTGACCCCAAAAGATCCCGATAAATGATGAAGATTATCCATGGTTACGGCGCAATAAGCAAATGACACAAGCGAAGAAAAAGTGAAGACTTTCTCCGCAACTATTATGATGATACCATGCCAACTTTGTAATGCATTTAGTATGATACCATTGTCCGCTTTTGTACATGCACATGCTATGTGGGTGAAATTATGATACCATGCCAAGTTTCAACTTTTTCAGAGTTCATTTGAAATGCTTCTTATGGTTCGGCCCTCGTAATACCATTAATCCCGGTTCGCTCCTTGTCAACTATGTTCTCACCAAGAACACTCTCAAGAGGGCTGCCACGTGGGCAATTGGTCCCGGTTTCGGACCTTTTTCTCTATAGGCGCATCTATGTTCATTTTTTTAGTAAAGTTAATCACAAACTTGTGATTCACACAAATTTCAAAGAATTCAAATTTTAACTATTCAAATTTGAAAACTAATGGCACTAACAGAAAGTTTAATTTTTTTTCTAAAACTAAAAGCAAAAATAATTAAAAAATAAAGCAAAAAACAAAAGAAAATAAATAATGCAAAAAACAAAACAAAAAAACTGGAAAAAAACAAAAAAAACTGCCACCTATTGGGCCACCACGGCCTGAATACGACTAGAAACCCAACCTGGGCCAGGATTCAGCCCGTGAGGCCCTATATGCCCCACAATAGCATAGTGTGAGATTAGGCCTGAAGCTTTGCAGCTTGAGAGGAGCTCGAGAGGGTGGCGCAGCAGCGCTTATAAACCACTCTCGAGCCCTCTCAACTACCGAGGTGGGACTAAACTTTGGCAGCGCCCGGCAGCATAGGCCTTTGGTTCAGTTGGTGGCACCAACCCGGGACTAAAGGGGGGCACTGAACCGGTTCAGTGGAACCAACTGGGACCAATGCCCCACCTTTAGTCCCTGTTGGTGCCACCAAGCGACCAAAGGTCGCCGCTTCCCGCCCTTTGGGCTGCTGAAAAGAGGCCTTTTGTCCCGGTTGGTGGCACCAACCGGGACTAAAGGGGGCATTGGTCCCTGTTCATGCCACGAACCGGGACCAGTGCTCTTGCTATATATACAGCACTTAGCGCTTTCGACCAAATCCCCACTTCTCCCCGACGCCTTGCTCCTCCTCATCTCCGTCGCCGACGGACGCCCTTGCTCCACCTTTTCGCCGCCCGCCACCGACGTCGTCCGAGCTGCTCGTCTTCACCGTCGCCGCCCGCCACCCGATGCTGCTCATCATTCGCCGTCGCCCGCCGCCACCAGCGCTTCGTCGAGCTGCGCCTTGCTCATTGTCAGCTGCTGCCCCCTCGTGAGCACATTCTCCGCACCCCTCCGTCCAGCGCCCCTGTAGCGTCGCGTCTTCGCCCCTTCTGCCTGCAGCGGCCGGTAGCGCGCCAAATCCGTCCTTGTACTGCGTGGCCTGGCCGCCACCCTGCCCTACATTTTTCATAGCATTTTTTGTATTTTTGTGTATATGTGTTTGTATGTGTATATATGTGTACATGTTCATAGTATTTTTTTTTTCAGTAGTGTATTTTTTGTTCATTGCATTTTTTTCATATATATAATGTATATATGTATGTGGTAGCTATATGATGAATGGATGATGCTATCTATGTATGAATATAATGTTCATAGCATTTTTTTGTTTATATATGTTTTTTAATATATGTATTAATTTTTTATTTAGGTTGTTAGTAGATATCGATTTTAGGTTAGTGCATTTTAGGTTAGTGTAGAGGAAAAAGTAAAATAAGGAAAAGGAAGAAAAGAAGAAGAAGGAAGAAGGAAAAGAACAAGAAAAAGAAGGAGAGGAAAAAGGAAAATAAGAAGAGGAAGAAAGGAGAAGAAGAGGAGAGGAAGAAGAGGAGAAATAAATAAGAAGAGGAAAAAATATTCTATTTTTTCTTCTTCTCCTCTATTCGTTTCTGCTTCTCCTCTTTTGTTCTTTTTTTCTTTGATCTTCCTCCTCTGTCAGTCGATATACCCCTCCCGATAACTTCAACATGAGGGGCGGTCGATATATATACCCCCTCCCGGATAACTTCGACATGAGGGGCGGTCGATATATATACCCCCCCCCCCTCGGCCCTCTCGCTCGACCAAAACTCTCGAGGACACCCAAACCCTAGAGAAAAAACGATGTTGGTCTCCTACCCCCTCCCGCCGCGCCCCTACCCGACAAACTCTCTTGAGGCCACCCAAATTTACCAAGTTAAAAGAGCGTTATCGTCGAGGCCACCCCAAACCCTTGAAGTGTTGTGTCGAGGCCACTCCAAACCCTTGAAGCATTGTCTAGGCCACCCCAAACCCTAGAGAAGCAGCGTCGAGGCCACTAACATGATTCCTTATTGTGATTAGCTAGCTAGTACTACGTTTGCCACTAATATATATCCATATGTACCATGTTTGAATAATAATTGACATGTTGTAAATATTTGCAGAAACTATGGAGCACTCCCGAGACGAAGCAACAGAAGTGATGTTGGGGGAGATAATCGCATAAGGAAGTGACGTCGTTGCGTCATTTCTCAACGACACCGATGGTGAGGAAGGACTGGGTGAAGAAGAGGGCTATGTTCATGATGGCTCCGGCCCATTAATGCCGGGTACAAGAAGAGGGCTATGTTCATGATGGCTCCAAAGTGACCCAATGGAGGTACAAGAAGGAGACCGTCTTGATCGCTCCGGTGACCGAACCGAGTCCGGCCAGGTATATATATATTAGTTAAGGCTGTGCTGACTAGTTAGTTGATGCATTCATTGTTTTGGTATATGTACACATATTAATTAACTCTCGTCTTTCTTCCTTTTTCTAGCCCTCCGGATCAAGCACAACTTTGGTAAGGATACGAGGCCCGAAGAAAAAGTTGAGCTCGGATGAAAAGTTTGAGATCACAGCAATCGCGCGCGACGGTGAACCGATTGAACCCATCCGGACAAAGAACGCATTTGCTGCTCAGTGCGGGGTTCTTGTTAGGGACAAGATCTCGATCAGCATCCACCAATGGTATAAGCCTAAGGAGGAAGACCCTCAGGTGTCTTATGTCAATGATATGCGAAAAGATGATCTTTGGACTGAGCTAAAGGCAAATTTCACCCTACCGCCAGAGGAGGATCCGGAGAAGCCAGTTAAAGAGCAATTAATCAAGTCTTGTGCTCTTAAGAAGATGGCAGGCCTATTCAGGAGGTGGAGGAAAGAGCTGAAAAAGTTTGTCGACAAAGAAGAGACACCAGAAATCATCGGCAAATATGAGAAGATCAGAGATCACTGGCCCGCATTTGTGGCCTACATGACATCGGAAAAGAGAAAGAAGATGTCGGCGACAAACAAGCAAAATGCTGCGAAGAAGAAGTTTCACCATCGCACGGGGTCAGGTGGCTACCTCAAAGCCCGGCCTAAGTGGTCCATGGCTGAGAATGATCTGCTTGATAAAGGGATCGAACCAGAGACAATGAGATGGCCACACCGTTGCCGGACTTGGTTCTTCGGGGCTGGCGGAACCTTGGACCCTATATCAGGGACGTGCCGTTGGACGGACGAGCAATCGAAAACACCAAACACAAGGCTTGGCGATATACCCATGCAACAGCGGCAAGGGACGTTCGTTCCAGACAGGGAGAAGGACGAGCTCACAATGGCCCTCGGGAATCCTGAGCACCCTGGACGGACACGAGGCACGCCAGGCTCCATTCCGTGGAAGGTTGGTTTTTCGGATCTAGGGGGTTACAAAACCCACGAGAGGAGGAAGAAACTGGAGCAGAGCCAGCTGCAGGCGCTGCACGAAAGGGTAATGGGGCTAGAGGAACGAGAAGCAGATCGCAACAAACGACTCCGCCAAGCTTCCCCGGCTACCCCGCCATCTTACCGGAGAAGCAGCGTGGCTTCCACAGAGTTGCTTCAGCCGGAGCATGTCTTGACGGCTCCTGCCAGCTATCCCGTGGATGCTATCACGGAGGCTCAAAATTGCCACCTTATGACGCGATGGATGAATTTGAAGGTCAAGGCGCCTGTTGGCTTTGTTTATCCTACTGAACACGGTGCAACTTTTCACTGCCGGCCGATTCCAGAAGGATATGCTAGGGTGATGGTGGATGAAATAACGGAGGGATTTGAGGACCTCCAGCTTGACTACCCTACCGGTGAAGGGGAGACTAGGCTGGGTTCTGCTCTGAAGACTCCATGCCTATGGCGGAAGGAGCTCATCAACCTTCCGAACTGGATGCCTCCGCCTCCTCCTCCTCCTCCGGCGAGTCAGGGCACTCCGCCTCCTCCACCGCCTCCTCCTCCGGCAAGTGACGATCAAGGCACTGGGCCTCCTTCTCCGGTGCGTGGCGGCACTCCGCCTCCTTCTCCGCATGCTGGCCGGCCGAGCAGCCTGCAGCCTCCTCCTTCTCCGGCGTGGTGGCACTCGCCTCCTTCTCCGCCTGCGCCCCGCCCGAGCAGCCAGCAGCCTCCTCCTTCTCCGCCTCGCCAACAAAAGGCGGAAGAGACCCGCCACGCCGCCCGGCTGCTCCGGCGCAGTAGTCCTTCTCCTCCGCCTCGTAAGCAAGCACGAAAGAAGACAGACGCCGCAGCCGCTCCGTCTGCTCCGGCGTCTAGCAGTACAGCCTGCAGAGGCGGGAGGCAATACAGATATGGTCCTTCTCTCAAGCCTCTAGAGAGGTTACCGTACGAGAGGACCAAGAAGGAAAATGCAAAGATTGTGCGGGCCGAAGTGGACGACTTCTTTGAAGGGTTGAAAGCAAAGAGACATCCACCTCCGGAGGAGAAGGTAGATCCGGTGAAAGCAAAGCGCACTATCGATGCCCTGAGAAAACTACCAAAGTCTCGGCCGAGAACCAACTATGAGCGACATTCGAGCAGACATATCTCGAGCGGAGCGGTCGGGAAGTACTGTCAGTGATAAAAGGTTAAAAGAACGAGCAGCTAGGAAAAAAATTGCCCAGCTCAGCAAACAAGCAAAGCAATCGTGCACCCCGCTCAATGTGTCTAGCGGCAACATCGTCGCTAATGCTCCGGGGACGGTGGCCGGTTATGGCAATCTTGCAGATTACCTGCCTGACGATGAACTTCCTGATTTCTTGGAGGTGGACGAACACAGATACGAGTATGGGAAGCCTCTCGTCAAAGATTAAAAATCTCTAACAACTATGATGCGAAGATTCCATAATTGGTACATGAAAACCTGCGTAGAGTGCAGGGGGACGAATGCTTTGTATCTGAATATTAAAGAGGAGCACGACCTCGTTGGAACTGATCTGTTGACTGTTCCATTTTAGGAGTTCTTCGAGTTCTTCAATCAAAAGGCCCTCGATAAATTAACGGTCTTTTGCTACTATCTAGAAGTACTATTTCTGTCATTAAGTCTCTATATATAGCTCGGCTCTTTCATTGCATGTATTTATAATTAATTATCCTCACTATATTATGCAGATTGAAGATCGTCGAGTGCAAAAAATGAAGAAATGTATGATATTGGGTTCATTAACACAAATATCATAGATGAAATTCAGGTTACAAAGCACGCCCGAAGAGGTCGAGGCCAACTTATGCGACAATCGTTGATCAAAAATCAAAACAAAGATTTAATACTCTTTCCTTACAACTTCCAAAGGAGTGTTACTGCTGTCGTGCATATTCGGTTTCCTTATTACTCGGCGAGGTTATAGTAATGTAATTGTTGAGTTATGCATGCGTCGCAGATTCCACTATGTTCTTCTAGAGATTAAGCTTGAGCGGGGAGTAGTAAACGTCTTAGACTCGAGACAAAAAGATCCCGAAACCTATGCGGACATGACTAATTTGCTCAACAAGTTCAATCGATCATTATCGCACCATATCGGCAACTTTTTGTTCATTTCCTGATATCTCAAGTAATAATAATTATTTTCTTTGTCTTGCAGGGTTTGGAAACAGTTCACCGCAGAAGTTCCGGGACTGCCAAAGGAGCTGCGATATACATACCCGAAAGTAAGTACTACTAGCTAGCTAGTTGTGCGCATCTCCCGTTGATTCTATAGCTGTACTTTCATCAATGCCATTTATAATGCTTCATTATCAGTTTGATTGACCTCTATTTCTCGTAAAGTGCTTGTGGCAGGAACAAGGGAATGATTTCTGTGGATACTACGTGTGCGAAGTTCATCTACAACGCGACTTTGAAAAATAAGCGGGGCTACTCTAAAAGACAATATGAAGTGCGAAGAAATAATATTCACAATTTCATTTTATTACACCATCATTTCTGTTGAGTTTCATTCATATATGTATTAACCCCTTCTTCAAATTAGACGTGGCAGATGCGGGATGAACTCCTAGAACAAGATCGCATGAAAGCAATTCAAGAGGAATTAGCGGGATTCTTTCTTGACCACGTCATCAATAAAGCCGGAGAATACCATGTGGAAATTGATTTCAATTGCTAGGGGATTGTAAGAGATCTTACATATTGTATATGTATGTAGCCAGTAGCGTCGGATAGATAATACGAAAACTTGTTGTTCGACCAATCTCTTGGAGAAGGAGAGGTCGATCGATCACTTCTCTCGGTATGCATGACGGATTTGTGTACTTAATGGTTCCCTTCATTTTCTTACTAGCTAGCGTGTCGAGGGCCTCTCTATGTATAGTACGTAGCGTCGACCAAGCACGGACATAAGAGAGGACACTTCTCTTTATTAATTAGCTAGCTAACACAATATACGAAACACCTAAATTACCCCCCTAAACCCCCCAACCCCCCCCCCCCTTTCAAAAAAAACAAAAACCCCCGCAAATGAATTGCTGACGCGTGGACGCCTTTTGGTCCCGGTTGGTGCCACCACCCGGGACCAAAGGTCTCCTCTCGCCTGGGCTCGGCAAGACCGCCACGTGGAGAAGATCTGTCCCGGTTCGTGTTAGAACCGGGACTAAAGGGGGGAGGCATTAGTAACGACCCTTCAGTCCTGGTTCAAGAACCGGGACTAAAGGCCCTTACGAACCGGGACAAATGCCCTATTTTCTGCTAGTGCATGTCTCTAATTTGTACAAAAGGCTGCATGGACATGAATTTCTCATATGCTTCCACACTTCCATCACCTATTTGCACCAACTCCATGGCATGCATGTACATATTGAAATGCCTGAAGCTCAATGGATTTTTGTGTGCATTGTCCCTCTGATATTGAGTCAGATGAGCTGGTAGTATGTCTCGTGCATCCCTCGTCCATCGCTTCACAATGTGTTTCTGTGGTATCTCTATAATACAGATAAAATCGATCATCTGCATAATCCAAGTTTAGCCTGTTAGTTCATCATAAACTACACAGACTATATCTGAATATCTCAGCATCAGCTTGGATTTTGATACCCATCTTACCTTCAAAACATATGGCTGCATAGGTGTCCCATGTGTGCAAATTGCCCGCACTCGCAATCAAATTTCTCGCCTCCGTCGAGAACATTTACCTTATACGAAACTGCACTACTTCTCCCTCTTCGCAGCCTCCGTATGAATTGCAAGGTAAACTTTCCTCTTCTCAAGCACTTCCACCGGGTATGCGCCACACTCATATAGTATGTGCCCAAACTGCTCAAACATAGCTCGTGTGTATATCTTGCCAGCATGTCGCTCAATAGCTAAGTTTGCTTTGTATAGTGGCCTTCCCTGAAATGCAGTTCAATCAAATGAGTGATTACGATATTACCAACAAACTAGTGTGAATTATTAATTTTGGCTTACTATTCGTGTCCGCTTCTCCTCGTAGTTCTCCTCTGCCTCCCAGTCAAACTGAAGTCTCATGTACTTCTTCACAAACATATGCATTGGACAACCCAGAGGAACATAATTCTTCAGCATGTGGTTTGCACTTTCGCTTGGCTGAGTACTAGTCACCTTAGCACAGAAAACACCTTTAAAATACGGCTTCACCCACTTGTGCCTTATTTCATAAAGTTGGGTCATGTAGTCATGCGTCTTTAAATTATATTTATCAGCCAATATCTTTCAAGCATCCTCGCATTCATCAATTGTAAGCATGTGATTCACTACCTTGTGGAACTCTGCCCTGAACTTGCTCTTCTTGGTGTACAATGAACCAAGTGATTCCTTCGCTTTTTCTAGGACATGCCACTTGCACCATCGGTGCGCCATCTGCAGCATCACATTTTTATGGCGACCTCCATAAAAAAGTTTTGATCTGCACAACAACACAAATCATGTTAGATAAGCTTGCTCTCAAAGCATCCTTTCCGGATCTTTGTCACCAAGAGAATTTGTATAGTATATGTTCATACTGGTTAGAATGTCTTAGGTGCACTTCCGCCCATCATCCAAATGAACTCTGTGAAAACCCACTCAAAGGTCTCCACTTTCTCGTCACAAACCAAAACCCCGGCTAGGATGATGCTCTGAAAATGACTATTCACACCTACAAACAGACCAAATGGCATGTTGTACATGTTTGTTATGTATGTCATATCGAAGGTAACTACGTCTCCGAAGAATGTGTACTGCAATCTGCTGCTCCCATTTGCACACATAAGAGTGGTTATCCGACCATCTTTGTCTTCCTGAACTCGGTATGTGAAATGTGGATCTCATGAACCCAAATCTGCGAAAACCTCCATAGTTTTCCTAACATCATCCTCTCTCTGCTGATTTTACCACACAAATTCTTTAGAGCTCTTTATATGAAAGGTACCTTCTCCATTGAACCAAAAAAACTCCCAATGATGATGTGTACTTTTGCCAGGTTCACATTGTTCTGTCTCAACTGCTCCACCAAGTCCCTGTTGTAGGCATCAATATGCTTGTGCGATGGCCAATGAATTGTCTGACCATATGTTGGAGACAACGAGTGGTTGTGATGTTCACGATGCTCGGCTATATACTAACCATGTTCCTTTGATCGTAGGAGTCTTATTAATGCAGGGCACTCGCACTGACACGATCTTGCTCCACCCCAGCTTTACCCTGCGAATACCGAAGTGGATGCAACACAAACGGCTCAGGTTCCATCACCATGAAGAAAACAGATCAGATTAATAGATATTACTACAGCAAGGGTACATATGCTTACCACACATCCACACACAATTTCCTGCATTCATTTTGTCCTCTCCACATGCAGTCTACTCTTCCCGTACCTTATTCCAAAACCCTTCTCCCACGCGTAGAGATTGTAAAAATCGTATGCCTCCTCGAGTGCATCGAA
This sequence comes from Aegilops bicornis, assembly GCA_021605145.1. Lineage (NCBI taxonomy): Eukaryota > Viridiplantae > Streptophyta > Magnoliopsida > Poales > Poaceae > Aegilops > Aegilops bicornis. Next base: position 1,257,095 of record JAHIAL010000096.1, read on the forward strand.
GCTTGTACCAAGTGCCGGGACAATTACAATGTTCCCTGGTTGATCAGCAAACCCCAGTATTGCCTTCTCAAGAGCGCTGGTTCGCCCAAGGCAAGGTGCCCTTCTTGGGGAAGCTGCTCCAATTCTAACCCTACATTTTATGATAAATCAACGTGTAAGTGTGCTTGTTTTTCATACTAATTCAGAAAACCTGATGACCTACATATGGCTGCATTCATATGTTCCAGCAGTAATTCACAAGCTCCGAAACTGAAATTTTATTTCCCTATATGCTCAGATTTGAACCAACTTTCTACATAAGTAATCAACACCGTCAAGCCTTTTTTTTAATTCCTGAATTCCCGTGGTGCTTCGAGCTACAACGATGGTTATATACTTTGCACGGCTTAGTACCCTATATGCAACTCAGTTAATGCAAAATTCAGACATTGTAAGGTGGACAACTATTGCTGAAGCAGAACAACCAAATCCTTCAGACTCCCTTTTAGTCCAACATGCAAATTCATCTGTCCCAGGAATTAAGTTAGTAAATTCTATGTTTCAGGTCACTTTTGCCATTTATTTTTTCCTGGGTCTATAATCCAGTATGCATAAAACAGCCTTACATTGGAATGCTCTATTTTTGTTATCAAATGGAGCTGCTAGTATCTGAACCACTGCAAGCAAAGACAAGACATTGTCTTTTAGAAAAATATGTAATTCTACATTCCAATTTATCATGTGTCAACCTACTAAACAAATCTGAAACTAAAATGTCATGTATACATGCCCAAGATAATCGCAAGTCAGGCCATGCCCGTCTGCAATACACCTCAAATCAATCAAACAACATGAATTGCAAGCAGCATTTACATATACATATAGATTACCATGTAGTCCAGCCTAAAGTTTTTGCATCAATTTGTCCAATAGATTACTCAGATGCTTGTGGTTCAGCATCCCCTTAGGCTGCGACTCCCCCTCGGCCTCACACATCTACCCATCAACGCTACCAGCCGCTATGGGTGGTAGGTGCACAGTTTCAGTTGCCACCATGGGGTAGTGCAGCTGCTCCATTGGAAACTGGCTGCCGTTCACTTCTTCCATCACCGCGGTGCTGTGGGTGGCAAACTCTGTGCGTCAGGCATACAGATCCATTGCCAAGATCGAGAAACAAAACCTACGAACTAAGTATTGGGACGGCGGCGGCGGGCAGAGGGGATTTTTGTCTTACCTCCTAATCGGTTGCAGCAGGAACTCCATTCCAACAAGCACCGCCTGGTTTTGCTCCACCGCAGATCTGCACGGGGCGTCAATGGCGATCCACAAACCTTAGCCAAAGGTGGGAGACAGCTCCACGTTTGTCATTTACTAGCGTCCGTATCCGCCTACGATAAAGCACGCGATTCGCCCACGGATCGAGCGAAGACCACAATCCCGAGCCACGACTGCTTTTTCGCCGTCACGGCGGCATGTGTGAGACCCGACTCAGGCGCCACGAACTACGCAGCTGTATATGATATTCCCTGCCGCCCACACAAAGATCTCACCTGTGCTCGTGAGCAGAACAAACGCATCCACTGCAATAGCTCCTACAACGCGGCTCGGTACAAAAGTTGAAAAAGTGTTGTGACGGTTTGCATCTTGGGATCATCCGTGGGATATAAGAGATTGAAGCAATCGTGTAATGTCTGATTCCATAAGATTTGTTTGCCGGAGCAGGTAGTTGTCCACTAGAAGAACAGTATTAATAGAGTTGTTGTGATTCATCACTACTAAGCATTATTAAGGATTGAACGGATACGAAGAGAGTGCAAAGCAAGAACCTAGCAAGGAAATTGTTATGCTATATGTAAGTGTTACAACCTGGGTACTACTTACCTTATAACATGCATATGCTCTAGGCTAGGAAGTCAGTGCCAAATCATAACGACTTGCCAACACCAATCATTGTACCATGCAAGTTAGTGCATACCCACTGGAGACCGGCTTTTCTACCATGCACGGGAGATAGTGTGCATGACCGATCAACTTCATTATGACAGTCAACACACCTACTTTACCCTGTCCCCTACCTAGATTCACCCTCTCTCATCAATGCACCCATGCATTCTAAGTTCAATCCCAAATTAAAAACCGTCATAGTTTTTAAACAATTTTTTTGCTTTCTGAATTGTTTACATATTTGTGTTCATGGCGACGAGATCTTTTCAACAAGACTAACCATGACTATATTTCCATAATTTTTGAAATATGTATTACGAAACATGATGAAACTATAAAAACTGTGATTGTTTGAGTAAACAAAAATTTCTTGTTTCATCCTGTTTTGGAGAGCATTATAATGTTATATTCTGTGTCAGTGTAATACCTTGGTTTAACCTTATTCTGGTATATTTCATTGTGTTGCACACCATTTCCTACATGTTTCACTGTGCTTGAAAAAACTCAAAATTCAAAATTTTCAAAACACATTTATTATTGAGCTTGTTTCCAAGATATCATCGAAAGAAAGACACGTTCAAACAGATGGATTATGCTATATTTTTGAAAAAAAAATGCTTATTTGAAGTTTAGGAATAAAAATAAAATCCATGTACTAGTGTGCAGGATAGAGAACCAGTAGGTGGCAGAGAGAAATGAACTGCATCACAGTACTTTGCTGTAGCATTTCTCCATATAGTTGTCAGAGGACTTCAGATAAATACTTGAATATGTGGCATGGGTGCACGAATCTCTAACAAAGATGGACACCTCAGCCATGCACTGGATATCCCGTGCATGGTAGAATCACTTTTCTCATACCCACGGTAGCAATTTCATTTGCATGGGTGGGTGGTGTAGCAAGAGCGGGCCCCCTCTCTGATCGACACGGTGTAGTACTCCACACCTGCTTTTCTCCATGGATACCATGAAACTTGGTGGGGGGGCGGGGGGAGGGGCTACTCATCACAAATGTCTTCTTGCAGAAAATTGTCACTATTACATATACGACAATCTTCATCAACAAACTATCATGTAAGTTGCACACATATGTGATGGTTTCCTTCTGGCCCGACCATATGTCAATCATCCCACACGACTAATTTAATTTATTATATCGTCGTGGGTGGGTGTCATCTGTGACACAAGACCGTGAACCGCCACTGATGAGATATCATTTTGATCCAGCGTACACTAGTCTCAGTTAAATTTCGCCTTGGGAGTGTCGAGAATTCAGTTGCATGAATATTGGCATGCACCCTACGGCTAAGCCTTTAAGTGAAATCCTGGCACTTGTGACTTTTGGCAATTAGGAAAACAAGTACTTTTTCTAACAACCCGATTAGATCTATAAAGAATGATATACCTGTACAGACTTAGAAATATCAGCATCGTTGATTGAAAACATTGTGAGACATGTGAAGCTCAAACTGATCCATATTTTCTAGTGCTTTGGAGTTCCTTCCATTTTCGTGCTTATTTTGTGTTGTGAGTTATGGATCGACAGAAGAAAAGCCAGCATCACCACTCTGGGCATTGTCAAAAGCTGGTCACGACAAATGGTGAAGTTGGTGATGTCCCTATATTTTTATGAGAGAAATCCACGTTTCAACCCTCAACTAATCACCCCTCTTAAAATTCAACCCTAAATTTCAAAATCAGTTGATCTACAACCCAAACTAACCATGTGGTTCAAAAATCAACCTTCTCACCAGTTTTGACTCAGTCAAGCGATTCACGACCGCGTTGATGCTTTGAGGGAGCTTCGTCGAGGCGTTACACTGATCTAGGAAAGCTGACTTGGCACTGCATAGTCGTGATCAAACCGCTTGACTAAGTCAAAACTGAGAAGAGGGTTGATTCCTGAACTACATGGTTAGTTTAGGATCTAGACTTGACTCTTTCTTGCTGCAACGCAGCGGCGGTGATGTGGCAACAAGGAGATGCCACAACTAGGATTTGTGTAGATCTATGTATTTTAGATTGTGGCATTAGTGAGAATGTATTAACATCCAAGGCATAGTATTTGTAATATCTAATACATAATGTGACTTATTGAACTTACTGTTACATCTTTTGTTTTATTTAGTTTGTTTAGAATGTTTCTCTTCTTCCGGCAATGCATTTTGAGTACATGTATGGATTTTCAACTTTATATAGTCAAGCTGAAAGCTACATATGGAAATGCATTCGAGAATAAAGAAAAATTCATGGGCAATGCAAGTACTGCTATCATTGATTCATAGACCATTTCCCCATGAAGTTGTTCTAGACAATTATGGCTAGCCGGGTATTATAAATGACATTGCTTCTAACCATGTTTCAAACGGCACTACAAATGTTGCCTCTATAAACATTTCGTGTAAGAGTATCTTCATACATATGTGGTGGGACTGGTGGATACTGGAAAAATTGTACAAGGTAAAAACTCTCCTATGTACCTAGCACCAGGTGTCTTCATCTTCTGTGCGAGGCAACCATGCCTTCTACCTGTCATCTGATGCACCTCTATCAACATCCTTTCTATCAACAAAGTTGGTTACATTCTTTTATCGCCAATGGGTAGTTCCAAGTTGACATAGTTTAATATGTGGGTACACATTCACCAATGATAATAACTACACCATATTGGCACAACAATTATTTAGCTTGGCGGAGAATTACACACTATGTTTGGCTAGATAAAAAAGTTGCAACAAAACAGGTAGTAGGTCGCACAAATGAACTGTACCTGTTTTCTGTGTGAGGAAAATCAAATCAAGACTCGTAAGCGTGCAAATGAATTGTGATCAGATAGCCTCATTCAAATGAAAATAAATTCGAAGTAAAAAAAGCATGCTAAGGAATTGCCATTAACCAGCCTCTTTCGAATGTAACTGCTTCATGAACATGTCTGTATGAAATTTTATAGGACTTGAGCTTTGGTCGCTTGCTTTGTGCAAACGGAAGATGGAAACATGCATGTCTAGGAAAACACTGCCAAATCTGAACGAGTTGTATGATTGTATATTCCCTTGCGAATTGATAACCCCTAGCCTATTTTGCGTCACTTGCCTATCGAGACTAGCCATTTGAGTATTGCCGGCAACATTACTTGTGCACATTAGTGATCATACTTCCCATAGCATAAATACCATATCATTGTGGTGCATATATTGGTATCATCTCTTGTGTCACAAGTTTGTATATACAATTGCTATCTTGGTTTGTGCATTGTGCAAAAGTGGCCATACGAAAAGAAAGAGAATAAGCTTTTAAGCAAAGAAAAAGAGAGAGCAAAGAGCTTGTAAGCAAGTGCCATAGCATCATACCACATTGCACATAAGATTGTCATATCCGATCATCTTCGATCAAACACCGGGAACCATACATACACAACATACTTGGGATAGAAAGTTTATCCATTTTGCATCTTATAGGTTGTGCACAAGTGTCGTATCCGCCTATAGAGCAATCGTGCTAGCGTCTCTCTTGAGTTGTGCAACACGAGCGTTTTCCTTGGATTCCACATTTTGTGCTCATTCCTTGGTTGCACGACCCCATTTATCTATCCGTGTGTGTGTTTTCGTGTGCCACATATTGCTATTGGTCTACTTGTTTCGCTTGCGAATTTGTGAATCTTTTTCAACATTATTGACTCTTGCTAACTATTTGCATCAAATTTTTGTGCCACTATCCTCACCGAGCTCCACCATAAGCTTTACTTGTGTATGTGTGAGAACCGACAAGAATTGGTACCAATTGTGCTATTTCCTTGTTACACATTTGAGTGATCATTGATCCATCTTCAACATCGGTAAGGTACATTTGGTCTATAGTTCTTCTCTTTCTCCCACTCATACTTGCTCGAATCTTGTGATCGATAGGCAAGGCATTTCCTCTCCGGTCCTCGACAACAACGACGACATGAACAACTACATCACCAAAGAGTCCATCTTCGGACTACAACGAGCAATGCAAGTCATCGACAACATCACCACCGACTTACGACATTCCGAAGCTAGGAGAAGGGACTACTTCGACAACAAGCTTTCCACACATAAAGAGGAGCAAGATGCAAGGATGGAGGAGATTCGGGCCTGGATCAAGTCTACTTCCCCTTCATCATCCTCAAGGCGGCGACGTTCAAGCCACAAGTCTTCGGAGCGCGAAAATGATGCAAGCGCAATTCGTCCACGTCCACATCTTCGTGGTGACCACCGTCACAATCGTGATCAACATCATCATGAAGGGCAAGTCACCTCCAAGAAACATGTGCACGACGATGACGAACGACATCTACTATGAGCTCAAGCGCGACAACGACACCATCATCATGAAGATGCTCCACAAGCGCAAATGCACAAGTCTCAAAAAGCCCTACTTCACGCCAAGTCCAAGCTTCATGAGCAAAAGAGAAGACCGCGAGATGACCACCACCAAGACGGTGCTACGGCTACACCGACCACTTCGGCATCTTCGCCAAGTGCTATCAAGGCATCTTCGCCTTCGGACATACGGCATCTTTGCCTACTTCCCACGAGTACGCCTACAACGACTTCATCAAGTCCAAGGCGACCACCTACGAGCGAGGGCGACACTTCCATCTTCGGAAGCCCCTCAAGGAAGATGGACGAGCATGGGAAATTCCCTTCGGTCATGGAGACGAGCTATGAGGTGTCACATCATATGGGCCTCCAACACCAAGACGGTGACAAGAAGGTCGAGCAAGGGCCATCCTCTTCGACCATGGCGATAGGAGTTGAGCATGGAGACATTTGCACCTACATCCCTCCGACACCCACATATGAAGAGATGCTCCAAGTGCCATGTGAGGAGAGCCACCACCACATGAGTGACATGAGTGACTCCACCATACGTGACATTGAGAGCATTTCCTATGAGAGGATGAGTATGACCACCACTAGCCCCACACATGAGCGCATGCCACACATCCTATGTGACGTTGAGAGCCATTTGAGTGACTCCACCAACCATATGAGTGACAGCATCCTTGAGGGAGTGAGTGAGCCACAACACTTAGTGACTGAGGTAGTTGACACGGCACGTGAGGCCACTATGATTTCTAACGACTTACCCTCTACTCCTAGTGTGTTTTCTTCTTTGGTGCTAGGTCTCCTACATGATGACATGCCTATCCTTGATGAGTCCGTCCCTCCAATGGAGATGACGATGGCCATGGTGGAAGATGATGCACCCCCCACATGGTTCCATCAAGATGAAGATGACAACGAGTGGATCTTCGACACCTCACCTACAACACATGAGCGACGCTCCAAAGGTAACATAGGCGATGGTGCTTCTCTTGTCCCACTAGTGGACTCTCTTGACATCGATTGCTCCCATGATGTTGACGCACCTATTCCCATGCTTCATGCTAGTGCGACTTCTTCATGTCTTGACTTACCTATTTATGATGAATATGATGATGAGCATGTTGAGTTGCCTAGTTGTGATTCTATCCTTCATAGGATATCATGTGAAAATTCTATTGGTCACTTCATGTTTGACAATCCATTGAACTTGTCATATGCTATGAGTGAGATCTCCCATATTGCATCATTTCAATCTCAACATAGTAACTATGCATGCCCCATTAAAATAAATCCCATATGCACTTATGGCATAGATGACAAGATGATGGTCATTGGCTTTTGTTTTTCATGTGATGATACTGCCATGCTTCCTTTACATGATTTGCACAATTAATCTACTATGCCATGCCATGATCACATTGTTCCAAATATGCATTGTTTTGGATGTTTTCAATATTCTCCATGTGATGTTGCTACTCATGCTCATGAGGAGACCCCCATAGTTTCCTCATACATATTAGGAGATTTTGATGCATTCCATAATTTGTATGATTCCCATGATTGCGTGCACCATATGCATTCCATGAATAACAATGCTCTAGATATTTCTCATAATTCATTACACAATTTGAGTCTCCATTATGCCATTCATAACAACAAACCTATCATGATGGATGACATGTTTCTATACCACGCATCTCATTTATTTGAGCATTGGATATTTTGTGCTAACCGACACATGCATGTGCGCATCATGATGGATGATGTGTACATATACCACGCACACACAATTTTTCCTTTGCCTTTGTTTTGTGTAGGTACTCACATATACTCGTCAACCACTCAATCCCAAGAGTTGACGAAATGAGCTCTTGAGAGCAACGATGCTTTGGGATCCCGTGGACTATCCTTACCACTGTTCCCTTCGCGCAAGGACTACGCGCATCTCTTCTACTTGGCTCTCACACGGCTATGGGCTATTTATCACTTGTCACCTTATGCTCATTTTACCATGTTCACTTAGCATGTTATGCCTCTTTACATGATTCTGCCATGCAATTGTGACCCTTGCTTGCATCTACCCATGATTCACCATTATGCTACTTGTCGGTGTCAAAACCGGCGGATCTTGGGTAGGGAGTCCCGAACTGTGAGTCTAGGCGGATGGTAACAGGAGACAAGGGACACGATGTTTTTACCCAGGTTCGGCCCTCTCGATGGAGGTAATACCCTACTCTGCTTGATTAATATTGATGATATGGGTAGTACAAGAGTAGATCTACCACGAGATCAAGGAGGCTAAACCCTAGAAGCTAGCCTATGGTATGATTGTTGTTCGTCCCTACGGACTAAAACCCTCCGGTTTATATAGACACCGGATAGGTTAGGGTTACACAGAGTCGGTTACAATGGTAGGAGATCTACATATCCGTATCGCCAAGCTTGCCTTCCACGCCAAGGAAAGTCCCATCCGGATACGGGACGAAGTCTTCAATCTTGTATCTTCATAGTCCAGGAGTCCGACCAACGGTAAGAGTTCGGCTATCCGGACACCCCCTAATCCGGGACTCCCTCAGTAGCCCCCGAACCAGGCTTCAATGACGATGAGTCCGGCGCGTTGATTGTCTTCGGCATTGCGAGGTGGGTTCTTCTCCAAATTCCATATACTTGTCGAATAGTGTCCGGCTTCTGATAAATGCTGCGCTCCTCGGCTTCTATGCCCAATAATGGCCATCCTCCACGTGTTTGAATGAATGCGAACAGCCAGGGTATTCTTACAATTACCCCCCTAGCCGCGCAAATGAGCCGCCTATAAAAGGGGCAAGGATCTAGATCTGAGTCACACCATCCCCCCTTTGCGAGCTTTCATCAGAGCGCCTCTGACCAAAGCCCATTCCATCATGGACAGTCGACGCGGCTCCTCTTCTCGCGCTCCCAGCCCTCGGCCGAGAAATTGGGAGAGATGCTCAGTCCGCATAGCGAGCTAGTTATACTCCAAACCAAGGGATTTCTCCCCGGCCTTCATGGTTCCGGTTCGAGCCGGACTTGCCACCTACAAGGGCGGAAAGCAAGCGGAGGCGTCCCGATCCCTCGAAAGGAGAGCGGGTATGCTTCATCTCTTATCTAGTAAGAGGCCTCGGATTTCCCATCCATCCGCTTTCTCCGGGGCTCTTGGAGTTCTCTGACCTCAAATTGCACCACCTTACTCCTGCCTCCATCACGCACATCGCGGGCTTCTGTGGCCCTTTGCGAACTATTCTTGGGCATCGAGGCTCATTTCGGACTGTGGAAGAGAATATTCTGCCTAGTACCCCGTTCTCATGAGGGGTCAATATATCAAGTGGGCGGAGCCGAGCTATGGCGCATCGCCGGGACGAGATACCAATCCGGAACCCCAAAGAAGGCGTCCGAAGACTGGCCTTCGGAATGGTTTTACATGGAGGACGTCCCGCTACCGGATCCTGTTCGGATCGGCCTTCCGTAGTTCAGCAATGCTCCTCTGAAGAAGCGCCTAAGTGGCGCCCTCGGAGCCCAGAGAGAAGATGACCGGGATGTCCGTTATTTGATGAGTCGAATAAGGTTACTAGCTCATGCCGGATTGACCATGACAGGAGTCACGGCAATCTGCATTATGAGGGGCGTGCAGCCGCTCCAATACAGGGGCCACCCCATGTGGGACTTCAACAGGAGGGCGATGCCACCGCCATGGCCGCAAAGGTCCGGGATCGGTCATGGCCCGGTGAAGATCTTGTCTGCCATGTACAAAGGAGAGGAGGAGGATTTCCTCCGTGTCAACCCACTGAAGGAGTTTTCTTCGAATAATCCTCGAAGCTGGGTAAGCAAACATCTTTGTGACCTGTCCGATCCATGTTCCCATAGTTAAATATCTCATTTCATGGTTTTTGCTTGAGGAACTGCGGATCAGGAGAAGATACACAGCCCGCCCCCACAACCCGAGGATCCGGAGCGGTCCCTCGATCCGACCTTCGAAGAGGATCCGGACATAAAGGTGGAGTTGATCGACAGGGTATTCCACCAACTTAGCATCGACAATGCGTTGGTCGCCATTACGGCTGATTACCCCGGAATACTTCCAGCCTCACAGGTAAATGAGACCGAGATCCCAAAACCCTGATAATGACCCATCCATGCTTATTTTTGATCACCGTATACCAATGGTGCTTCGCAGGGGGTACCTTCGAGGCAGGAAGCCGAGCCTGCGGCGGCTGGCCAACAAAGGGCAAAGGCGACCCAAGAGCTAAAAAAGAAGTGCGGTCCGGATCGAAACTCCGCCATAGCGGTATGGCATGTCACCATACTCCCAGGATTGATTCTGGAAGGCGTACTAACGCTGATACCCTTTTCAGGAAAAAGAGGGCTCGCCGGACAGAGTCCGGAGAGGTTGCCGATCGAACCTTCACCGGACAAGCTTCAAAGCTGGGTCCGGAGGCTGAGGCGAGCACGAGGCGTCGTCGGATGCTCCTCCGACGAGAGGATGCCGACAGGTTGTCCGCCACCAACTCCGAGGTGGAGAGCGCCTTGAACCGGGCGCCGCCGGACAGTTCTTCGTGATGCGTGTTTCTCCCAAGAGGCCTTGAATGCCTTTGATTCGGGAGATGCGCACCTCCGTGCCGCTCAAGATGGACTAGCCAGAGCCACGGAGCAGTATGTGAAGGACATACGGGTAAGGAAATTTGACAGTTATATATGCCAGTAGCCCCCGAGACTTAAAATAGTTAGAATAACTGATTTAAGGATCATTTGTTATGCAGGATCTTCTGAGGTAAAAGAATACCCGACTGTCTCGGGAGCTTGAAGAGTGCAGGGCCCATCTTGAGGCCGCACTAGCCGCTTCTGAGGGGAGCCACGAAGACCCCCTCTGGTAATATACGCCTAAGATAAATAATTTATGAAGTGCGGCGGGTGTGTAAAGTCGACAAAAACATTGCAGATGGCGCGGACTAGATCCGGACAAGCAACAGCTCTTACGCCCGATTAAAGGCGGCGAGAGCGTGCTTACGAGGTGCGGCAGGAGAAGAATAACCTCCAAGACGCCAACACCAAGCTGGGTGAGGAACCAAGGATGTTCGTGCCCGGTTATCGACTCCGTAAGGAGAATCGGTGGCTTGTCAGCGGCATTTTCAAGAAGTGCTTGAGCGAACTTTGAAAGAGTTCGGGCGAGGAAGGCGACTAACATAAACATGTATGTAGGTTTGCTCACAGGTGTCGTCACGAGGAGGAGATGCCCAATTCTTCGGGTGATCTTCTTCCCGAATTCGTCGGCTACCGCGAACGAAGTCCGGCGGTGATGAAAAGCATCGGCCAGCCTTGTGGCCATCTATCTCCCGCCTCAAGGCATTGGGGAGCTGGCAGAAGCGGCTTCAAGGAGCAATGGCGCTTCCGGCTATGGAAGATATCGGCCTGCCGTCAAAGGCGCCAGGAGGCACGGGCCATGGTAAAAACGCAGCGGTACACGGTTGTTGACCCAAACCACATGGCCGAGGTCGGACCTGTGGGGCGGATGGGATGGAGATCCCTGTAAGCTTAGTGTCTGACCAAGTAGAATTGGCCGCCAAGTATTCTCAGCAAGATTGTAAATTAGATAGCCCGTTAGATGGCATTGAGGAGGAATACAATGAGTCGAGTTGACTATGTAAAAATATGACATGAAAGAATGTCTTCTAGCCGATTGTAGATCGTTTGTCATAGCGGACCTTTTAACCCGACCTCCGGACCCAATAGTCCGGAGTGTGTCCGTATACCGTCGTGGTTATATAAGAACCGTGGTATGCATGGAGACAAGGCGTAGGGGTCATTGTTGTTGTATCGGACAAGTGCCCAACTAGTTATGTTATATTACATGGGTAGTAAGAAACATCTTCCAGGGAGAATAGTTCCGTTAAGGGTTCCTTTCGCTGGGATGCATGCCCTAAAGTGCATGTCAAAGCTGCTTATGAAAGCAGAAAATCATCTGGGGGCAGATGAGTAAATAGTTAAAAATCATCTTTCAATTCACCGACCAAATATTCCCTTAAGAACGCTAGCTTTCGGCTTCACCCAGTCTGAGGTACACATCCGGCTGACCTGGCAGTAACAATCGCAGAGGTGCTCCCTTTACCACCTAGCCGAACAATCGAGAACGTAGGGGTAAGCACAGGAGCCAGGCAACCCATCTTGGCCAAAACTTAAGTCATATCGATGCATATAATGGTGAATAAAAGGTACATGCGGAAGTTTAACGCATGTATTGGGCATGAAGCCCGTATAAATAAGCTTACATTAAAGAAGCCCCAGGTATAATAGCGCGGATAAGCGGCGTCAAGTGTAATGTCGCGAGGAAAAAGCGCCAAGCGAGCCTCTAAAGGCTACAAGAAGAAGAAGGAGGAAGGAGAGAAATAAAAGACAGCAAAAAGCAAAAATAAAGAATGCGGACGGAGGAAGGAGACGAACTTGGAGTCCGGCACTTAGGCGTAGAATCTTCGTGAGGCGGGCTTCGTTCCATGGGTTCGGCTCTAGTCGGTTATCCGATGCGTTTAGCAGACGGTATGCTCCGCCGGTCAGGACCTGGTCGATGATGAAGGGACCTTCCCATTTGGGCTTGAGTTTGTCCTTTTTCTTGTCTGGCAGGCGTAGAACTAGTTCGCCAACGTTATAAGCCTTGGCCCGTACTTCCCTGCTTTGATATCTTCGAGCCTGCTGTTGATAGAATGCGGAACGAGCTTTTGCCACGTCGCGCTCCTCCTCCAATGCATCCAAACTGTCCTGCCGATCGAGCTCGGCTTCTCTTTCTTCATACATGCGTACGCGATGTGAGTCATGTATTATGTCGCAGGTGAGGCTGCCTCTGCGCCGTACACCATGAAGAATGGTGTAAATCCGGTAGTACGATTCGGCGTGGTCCGCAGCCCCGAGTACGGAGTCGAGCTCCTCGACCCAAAGGTCGTGTTAGATTCCTTGAGGGACCGCACTGATGCGGGTTTAATGCCGCTCATGATTAGACCGTTTGCCCGTTCGACTTGGCCGTTGGTTTGAGGGTGATAGACTAAGGCGTGTCGAGCTTGATGCCCATGTTTTTGCACCATGATTTGACCTCATCGGCCGTGAAGTTGGTCTCCATTGTCGTTGATGATCTTGTGGGGACACCGTAGCGATTGCACTACCCCGATATGAAGTCTATCACTGGTCCGGATTGACCGTTTTAACTGGTTTGGCCTCTATCCATTTGGTGAATTTGTCCACCATGACCAATAGGTATTTTTGCTTGTGGGTTCCTCCCTTGAGGGGTCCAACCATGTCAAGTCCCTGCATCATGACGGCGCCAGGTGATGGGTATAGTTTTAAGGGCGATTGGGTGGCATGTGGCTTTGGTTAGCAAAAGCTGGCAATCGACGCATCGTTGGACTAAGTCCTGCGCATCTGTCTGGGTCTGGCCAATAAAATCATGTACGGAAGGCCTTGCCTACAAGGGCCGGGCTGCGGCGTGGTGCCCACCCAGTCGGCATGAATTTCAGCCAGGAGGTTTCGCCCTTCCTCTTGAGGAGATACACCTTTGAAGGACTCGGTAGTGCTTTTCTTATAAAGCTCTCCTCATGGACTTTATAGGCTTTAGAGCGTCGTACTATGCAGCGAGCCTCATTTTGGTCTTCGGGGAGTTCCTGCCTAGTTAGGTAGGCTAGGAATGGTTCCGTCCACGGGGCGATAACCGCCATTATTTCGTGAGCAGAGGGTGTTATCTCAGGGGCGGAGCCTCCGGTTGTGTCAGAGCGTTCGGTGTCAGGTGGTGCGGTTGGGTCCGGATTGTTATTGCCGGACTCCCCTTCCCATAGTACGGATAGGTTGAACAGCCGTTCCAAAAAGATATTGGGTGGGGCGGCATCGCGTTTTTCACCGATGCGTGCCAATATATCCGCCGCTGGTTGTTATCCGGGCTATATGATGAAATTCGAGCCCTTCGAACCGTGCTGACATTTTTAGGACCGCATTGCGGTATGCTGCCATTTTCGTATCTTTGGCGTCAAAGTCTCCGTTTATTTGAGGTATTGCGAGGTTTGAATCCCCGTGCACCTCTAGGCGTTGAATGCCCATGGAGACTGCCATCCGGAGGCGTGCGTAAGGGCCTCAGATTCGGCTGCGTTGTTGGAGTCCGTATACATTATCTGAAGGACGTATTGGACTGTGTCCCCTGTTGGGGACGTCAGGACGACGCCAGCCCCCAGGCCAGCCAACATTTTGGAGCCGTCAAAGTGCATGATCCAATTGGAGTATGCACCGTACTCTTTAGGGAGTTCGGCTTCAGTCCATTCGGCCACGAAGTCGTCCAAAACCTGCGAATGTAATAGCTCGTCGTGGCTTATAAGTTATGTCGAATGGAAGGAGCTCTATGGGCCATTTAGCAATCCGGCCCGTCGCGTCGCGGTTGTTTATAATGTCGTTAAGAGGTAGTTCGGAGGCTACCGTTATCGAACACTCTTGAAAGTAGTGTCGCAGCTTCCGGGATGCCATGAACACCGCATATGCTATCTTTTGATAGTGTGGGTACCGGGACTTGCATGGAGTTAGGACGGTGGACACATAATAAACCGGTTTTGAACAGGAACGGTGTCCGTCCGTTCTCGTTCGACAACGAGCACCGCTGACAACTTTATGTGTTGCGCGATATATAATAGCATTGGTTCGCATACGTTGGTATGCCGAGACCAGATTTGTTGCCAAAATGGCCTATATTTCTTCGAGTCCGGCCGTGGCGGCATCCGTCCACTCGAAGTGTTCGGTCTTGGCGGAGGCGGTAAAGAGGTAATGCCTTTTCTCCTAAACGGGAGATAAAGCGGCTTAGAGCCGCCACGCATCCCGTCAGTTCTTGTATTTGTTTGAGGTCTTTTGGAGTATCCAATTGTGACAGAGCTCGAATCTTGGCTGGGTTTGCTTCAATTCCTCTACCGGACACAATGAAGCCCAGGAGCTTTCCGGCTGGAACGTCGAAGACGCATTTTTTCGGATTGAGCTTGATGTCATATTTTCGAAGATTGTCAAATGTGAGCCTCAAGTCATCTACTAGAGTTTCGACGTGTTTGGTTTGGACGACCACGTCATCTACATATGCTTCCACTGTTTTGTCGATCTGGTTTGCGGACATATGTCCGGATCATGCGCCGATATGTTGCGCGGCGTTTTGAGCCCAAAGGGCATTGTGTTGAAGCGAGCGGGCCATATGGAGTAATGAATGCTCTTGCAGCTTGGTGCAGCTCCGCCATCTTGATTTGGTGTTAGCCCGAGTACGCGTCGAGGAAGCACAATGAGTCGTGTCCTGCTGTAGCGTCAATGATTTGATCAATTCGAGGGAGGGGGAAGGGATCCTTTGGGCAAGCCTTATTAAGGTCTTTGAAATCAACACATAGGCGCCAGGATTTATCCTTCTTTGGTACCATCACCAGGTTCGCTAGCCAGTCCGGATGTTTTATATCACTGATGAATACGTCATCCAAAAGTTTGGCTAGCTCATCTCCCATGGCCAGACTCTTGGGTTCGGAAAAGCGCCCGAAGAGCCTGTTTGATCGATTGAATCCTTTTAGGATATTTAGGCTGTGCTCGCCGGTGACGTGGGATTCTGGCATATCTTAAGGGTGCCGGGCAAAGATGTCCCGATTTTCTTGTAGAAATTCTCGTGGTCGGCGTCTAAATCAGGGTTTAATTGTGCCCCGATGGAGGCCGTCTTTGCAGGGTCCGTTGGGTGGACTTGGAATTTGACTATTTCATTCGCTGGTTTAAAAGAGGTGGACTTGGATCTTTTATCAAGTATCATGTCGTCCCTGTTCACCGTGGAGCGCACTGCGGTGAGTTCTTGACCGCTAGGGCTTTCGGATAGTGCCTCGAGGGCTAGTGCGGCTGTCTTATTTTCGGTAGCGAGTGCTATGTTCAGATCACTAGCGAGAGTGATGATTTCGTAGGGACCGGGCATTTTAAGCTTCATGTACCCATAATGGGGTATAGCTTGAAAAATTGTGAATGCCTCTCGTCCTAATAAAGCATGATATCCGCTGTTGAGCAGGGCCACTTGAAATGTGACCTCCTCGAACCTGTAATTGTTCCATGAGCGAACACTACGGCCCAAAGATGATTTTTCCTGTGCAGCATGCTTCCGGTGGGGATTATTCCTCTAAAGGTTGTGCTGCTTAAGCTCAATGCGGTTCCAGTCGATTTCCATTTTTGGAGGGTTTCCTCATAGATGAGGTTTAGTCCATTGCCGCCATCCATGAGTACCTTAGTAAGGCGAAAGCCGCTCTACTATCGGGCCGAGGACCAATGCGGGTGGTGCCGGGCAGTTCGGAATTTAGGTTAAATCACTGGCATTGAAGGTAATAGTCGTGTCACTCCATGGATTTATTGTTGCTACTTGGTAGACTTGACGGCAAGGTTATGGAGTTGTCGTTTTCGCATGTTATTTGATCACGAAAGTCTCGAAGACTGCTAACACCCGTCTTTGGTATTGCTGGGCTGGGATTCTGAAGCTAGAAGCTCTTCGCCACTTTTGGCCACCTGCCATAGTATCCAACATGCTCGAAGGCTATGAGTTGGAGTGGCGCCCTCTGTGCTATGAATTTTGCAGGGTCCGTTTAGCCAACCCTCCAAAGATGCGGTTCCATTACCCTTTAGGGGTTTTGGTTTTTGGTATTCATCCCAGGTGCTTGATAATGATGCACCCTTTTGTTCCGGACTAGGGATGTATTCGGGGCGGATTATCCCAAAATTTACTTTTGGTTTTCGAGCGCTCTCCATCGCACAAGATTACTTTTGTACTATGGTCACCAAGTCGACAAAGCGTGTAATTTCGTGACGACTTATGGCGTTTAGGATTCCCTTGTCCGTGCAATAATTTCAAAAATTGGGATTGCGTCCTCCTCTCGTAGTCCTTTATCCTGTTCATAACCGGGAGGAATCTGGCCCGATAATGATGTCTTGTTTCAGCGAGGCTCTTGCCGAATTCGAGAGAGATCGCCAATGTTTGGGTGGGCGGGTGGCACTAAATCCGGAACCCGTCAATTTAGGACTCATAGGGCGAGAAGTTTCGAACTTCGGAAATTTGGATTTTGAGTGCTATCCAATGAGTCCGACCCGCCGCTGACTTTAGGTTCAGGGCTTGATCGACATCCGCTGCCTCGCTCAGAATCCGCATGAAGGGATCGGAATCCGGACGTAGCTAGTCCTTAAGGTAGAAGAAGAATCGCCGCATTGCTCCTCTATCACAGCAACATGATGGGTAGCACAGGGTAGAGTTGATCTCTCTCAGATCGGTTTTAGGCCCGATCTGGTCGTAATCTGTGGCGACTCCCAGGGCGGCGATGCGATCCAAGAGCTCGTTTATGGAGGAGAGCTCGATCGGATCTAACTGTTCGGCAAGTTCCGAACTAACATGGAGATTGGTTTCGATGACTCGAGAGGTCATCGTCGGCAGGGTGGCCGGACTGGCGGTCATAAGAAAACCACCTAGCCGAAGAGTCTAGCCAGCGGCCAAGGCTCCTTTGGCGATAGTGTCGTCTTTAAAGGCGAGATGAGGCATCCTACCTGATGGCGACGGCACAGAGGAACTCTCAATGAAAGCACCAATGTCGGTGTCAAAACCGCGGATCTCGGGTAGGGGGTCCCGAACTATGCGTCTAGGCGGATGGTAACAGAGACAAGGGACACGATGTTTTACCCGAGTTCGGGCCCTCTCGATGGAGCTAATACCCTACTCCTGCTTGATTAATATTGATGATATGGGTAGTACAAGAGTAGATCTACCACGAGATCAAGGAGGCTAAACCCTAGAAGCTAGCCTATGGTATGATTGTTGTTCGCCTCTGGACTAAAACCCTCCGGTTTATATAGACACCGGATAGGTTAGGGTTACACAGTCGGTTACAATGGTAGGAGATCTACATATCCGTGTCGCCAAGCTTGCCTTCCACGCCAAGGAAAGTCCCATCCGGACACGGGACGGAGTCTTCAATCTTGTATCTTCATAGTCCAGGAGTCCGGCCAACGGTAAGAGTTCGGCTATCCGGACACCCCCTAATCCGGGACTCCCTCACTATTCCTATGTGTATTTGCATGCTTGGTGGAGATCCTTGTTGCTATTGCCATGTTTACCATGTGCTTCATGCTATTGTTGATTGTGGTGTGGGGAGAGTCATGATGTCCCATTGCTATTTACATATGACTTCTCACCAATACATTCATGCTATTTTCCTCATATCTTGCTTTCATGCTTGTGCTATGTCAGGTGAATTATTCATGCCGACTATTTGCACACATGACATGATTGCCATGATTCCCTCTAGTATGTTGCATCTTCGCACTACTAGCTTGCTTAACTTGATCACTATGATTGTTTGCTATGTTGCATCACCCATGTTCCACTGTTACTTGCTTTCTTGGGTTCATGACATATATGCTCATGCCTCTCACATGATATATCTTGCTCATTGTCACTTGCCTCCAATAGTTGAATTTATGCTTATCGATCGTGGAGACTTGGACATATTATTTGTGAAGCATGCTTGTTTACTTGAGCCTGTTGTACTTGGTTGTTCTTGCATCATATGCCTCCATACTATGAAATGCTCCCTTGTCCTTTCTTATGATGAGCATGATGCATACACTTGTTGGGTATCTTACCACACGAATGATAGGTTTTGCACTTCCGCTAACCTCATTTGTTTTTCTGAGTGTTTGTCATGTTCTTTCGTTTTGAAGGATTCACAAGGCGGTACCATGATGAGACAACTTGGTCATGTGAAGGCATACACGATGTTTGACACCAACATGTTCGACATCCTCATAAAGGTGAACTCCTTCTCTTTGAGCCATCCTCAAATACGCATATTGGATGGGTCATTCTTTCATTGTTGTTTCCTTCTTCTTGTCTACATGATACATATATTGGATGGAGGAGCGACACTGGAGATTGGCTCTATGGACCTTCACATTGAGGAGCGCTCGCACTTATTGGATGCACCTTCGAACCTCCACTCTTGCCACGACATCGAGTATTGGTACAACAACACCTACATATTTGTTGATTGTGCTCATACATGTCATGCTCGATGGACATATCATACTCACCGCAACTTTGCACCCTACACATGGATTGACTCACATTATGATTGCCTTGTTGCATCTTGTATTCCCATGGCATCCATGATATATGAGCTTGTGCATTTCCTTAGCAAATTTGTTGTGATCTACCTTGATGGCATTTTCATACATCATGATCATATTGTCCACCATCAATTGCATGATGACATTCACATATTAGGCATCCATGTCATGTTCATGCTTTTGATGCACCATCCCATTATGGCATCATTTTGCACCGTGGTTGCATTGCTCATATTCATAACACATTTGTGTGCACAATGATTGCATTTGCTCCCATGAATGCTTTGCATACCATTCTAGATCATCTTGATAAGCTTCATGCGCTTTGTCACGACCTGTTTTGCCACACGGACTCATTCTTACATGATGGACATTTTGTGTGCGCTAACTATTGTATTTCCGAGTGTCGCTTGTGTTTTCTCATTTTGCATGTACCACATACCGGGGACACCTTGGACTACTTGGATTGCACCATGTCTTCAACTTCATCCAACTACAAGTCCGTCCATGACAACCGTTTCCATGGTGATGAGGATCACGATCCGAGGTCGGATCTTTCCCAAGGGGGGGAGATGATGCGGAGCATCCCACGTTCATCCCCATGTACACTCCGACTATTCTCCAAGCCCCAAGAGGACATATGACGAGACCTCGACCTCATGCCATTGGACACAAGGTGAACTCGCTCCTCTCTAAGCCGTCACTTTCCACATGTGAGACATGGCTACTACATCATGCATGAACCTTGCATATACTCAGGTACAACCAAGACGACCATGGAGGATCCAAGGACCAAGGCCAAGCATGGAAGAGGAGAAGGAAGAAGAAGCAGGGACAAGCTTCTGGAAAGCCCGGACCTTCCGTCCTGCCCGGAACATCCGGCCCCCGGAGTGTAGACCAGCCCCGAGCGCGCCAACTCTCTGGTTAGCCCGGAACCCGGCCGGAACCTGCCCGGAACTTCTGGAGCCCGGAACTTCCGTCCCCACCCGGAACTTCCGGTCTGTCTACGAGTGTATTGGGCCGAGCCCATGTACCCCTTCACCCTCACTTACCCCTTCGTGGCTCTAGACTATATATACTCCTCCACCTCCTCCTAGTTAGGGTTAGCATTGGTTTAGCTCATTTGAGATAGAGCTTTGCTCATCCATACGGATCTCCTCCTCGTGAGAGACCGCGGCCTCTTCAGAGAAGATCCACTTGGATTCAAGACCCCTTTACGGGAAGATCCCCTCGTGGATTCAAGACCTCCTCTTGGAGATGAACTGCCGCCACTTGTATTGTCCCTTGTTGGATTTGGATTGTTTATCTCTTTGTGCTTCAATGATCTAGCGCATGTGTGACCTTATTCTCGTCGGTTGAGTGCTTCTCTTGTGTTTTCTCCGTGTTTTCCTTCGTTCCCCTCCCCGTGTTCTTCGTGCCCCTCGTAGGGATCCTCTCCAAACGTGAAAGATCGGCCCCTAGGGCTCTGATACCATATGATACGGGGCTAACCCGGTGTAGGCCAATCTTTCATGTTTGGAGTGGGATCCCTCGAAGAACACGATGAACACGGGGAAGAACGGGGAGAAATCACAAGGTGAAACACTCAAGAACAAGTCCAATCACACATCCACTAGACAATCAAACACACAAGATCCACAAGGTACATGAACAACAAAGAGAAAGATACAAGGTAGAGTTCATCCCAAGTCCAAAGGAGTTGGGGGCTTGAATCCTAGAAGGATCTTCCCACGAAGGGGGGCTTGAATCCCTCGGGATCTTCTCACATGGAGGTCTTGAACTCCATGGGAGTGGTAGTCTCTCTCTCTCTCTCTCTCTCTCAAGAGTAGAGGTAGGTAGGAGCAAAGCTCACATACAAATGAGCTATCACTTTGCTTACCCTAGAATGGAGGAGGGGGTGAGTATATATAGTAGTAGCCACGAAGGGGTAAGTGAGGGGCGAAAGGGTACATGGCCACGTGCCGAGTCTTTGCACGCAGGCAGGGCCGGAGGTTCCGGGGACGGCCGGAGGTCCGGGCGTCGGAGGTTCCGGCGAAGGTCCGGCCAGGGTCCGGGCTATCCAGAGAGTTGGCACGCTCTCGGACGGCTTCGATGCAGCAGGTCCGGAAGTTCCGGGATGGCCGGAAGTTCCAGGCAGGAGGCCGGAGGTTCCGGGCTCTCCAGAAGCTTGTCGATGCTTCTTCTTCCTTCTCTTCCATGCTTCCCTCGCGGATAGTGTAGTTTTTCCTTGGCGCTTGCACTCCTCCTCGTCGTCCGCGAAGCTCCGGCAATACCTATGCATGCACACGAGTGGAGTGTCAAGTAGTATACCATCCTCGAAGGGGTCAAGTGAACACGTGTAGAGAAGATTCACCTTTATGTATGAGAAGTAGAGGTCGCACGTGTCACTTGCCAAACGGACTCTTGACATGGTGATGCCCGAAGGATGCTCCGCATCATCCCCTCCCCCTTGGAAAAGATCTGACCTCGGATCAAAAACCAAATCACCATGGGAAAGAGATGGCGATGCCGTGTTGAAGTGGTCGATCACCAAGCACTCCTCGTCTAGTAGCCCGAAATGGGCACTCTCCAATGTCGCACTGTCTTGTGATTCCTTCAAAGGAGCAAATAGAACAAACACTTGGAAAAACAAATGTGGTTAGCGTTGGTGCCAAACCAAGCATTCAAGAGGTGATTCACCAAACAAGTGTTGTCATCAAGCATATCATAGGGTGTGACAAAGGATTGTGACATGGCATGTAAGCATATCAATCGAGCACAAGCAAAGATATCATGGGGACAAGTATGCAAATGTGAGGTAGAGATGCAAATATGTGTGACATGATAATAAGCATCTACCTCGAGGTCATAGCAAGCATTCACAAATTGCTCAATGAAAGGTCTATGGTAGGCATAAGAATCATTCACAACACCAAATAAAATGAAGTGTCTAAACACATGGGTCAAGTGCAAGACAATCCAAGCATAATGTGCATAGGGTGTAGTGAATATAGTTTGGCACTCAACACAATAGAAAGAGAAATTGTTCATCATGTGTGAGGCAATCAAGTGAATCATGTGACAAGCAAAGGGACATGGCATATGTGAAGAAATGATATTGGTGCAACCAACCATATGATAGTAGCAAGTAGTCCAAGAATTGGATGCAACACACAAGGTATATGTGTCATGAAGAATGGAAATGTGGCAATCATGGGTGAAAGCAATATCTCGAACATGCGTGCAAATGGTGCAAGCAACACATGAAGTATGATCCACAATATCCAAGCTCAAGAAGGATGTCACCTTGAAAGCGTGTCCTTGTGCATTCTTCACAATACCGAAGTGGTAGGAAATGTGGTGTAGAAGCGAGTCGTGGTAGAATGTATGAGGCTCGCTCTCAAGAGCTCGAATGGTCAACTCACGTGAAGTGGAAGTCGACACAAAGTCCAAGTATCCTACACATGCACAAAATAAAACAAAGAAAGTATGCGCATGGTAGATAAACACATCATCCATCATGATGGTTCTCGTCTCTTGCACATAACCATTAGAAGCACAAGTGCATGAATAATATGATGCAACAATCTTTATGTTCATGGCACTACGCATATGGTGCAAAGAGGTAAGACTAGCATGCTTCACAAGGAATATGTCAAAATCTCCAAATATATGTGAGAATGCTATGGGGGCAAACTCATTATCAAGAATAAAGGCATAATTGCACTCAATACATGGAAAATCACTAGCATGAGGGAGTCAACAAATGGAGAGATATGACAAGGAGCAATATGAATCATGTGCAAAGCATATAGATGGTTGTCATCAACCGCATGAAATGAGCAAGTATGAGTCATTGGTGATACAACATAAGGAAGCATAGTAATCAAGTCGTGCAAACTAGTGGAGTGAAGATGCAACACACTAGAAGAAATCATGGCAATTATGTCATGTGAGCAAATAATAGGCATAGGGAATGCACATGACATATCGCAAGCACGAACACAAAGCAAAATGAAAGTATCATCATAGGAATGGTGCACAAAAGGAACATGGCAACAACAAGAGATATCTCCACCAAGCTTGCAAATACACATACAAGTAGTAGAATCAATCATCATGTGTAATGCAACGTGTGGGTCACAAATGCATGGCAAAGGCATAGGAATGGGCATATCATGCAAAGTGAACATAGCAATATGGGCAAAGGATATATAATGGAGAACAACCCATAGCCAAGTGAGGGCCATGTAGAAGAAATGCGCAAAGTCTTTGCGCGAAGAGATCGGTGGGAAAAACAATCCATGAGATCCCAAATCATCTTTGCTCTCTAGAGCTCGTTTTGTCAACTCGTGGGATTGCGAGGTTGACAAGTATTCATGGGTACCTACACAAAAGAGACACAAACCAAAGAAATTGTGCGCGTGGTAAATGTACACATCATCCATCATGATGTGTATGTGCACATTAGAGTTAGCACAAGATAAGAAATGCTCAAAGAAATTTGATGCATGGTATAAGAACATGTCATCCATCGTGAAAAAATAGTTGTTATGTATGACACAATGGGGATGCAAATTGAGCATACAATTATATGCCACATCAATAGCTAATTCATTCATGGGGAGCATATGGTGCACATAATTATTGGAATCATGCAATGAATGGGATGGATCAAAATTTCCTAAAATGCATGAGTAAACTATGGGGGTCTCCTCGTGAGCAATATCGGAAACATCACAAGGAGAAAATGGAGAACATCCAAAATAATGCATATCCGAAGCTAGGTGGGCATGGCATGGCATATGAGATAAATGATGCAAAAGGTAGCATATCAATATCATCACAAGAAAAACAAATGCCAATAACCATGGGCTTGTCATCTATGCCATAAATGCAAATGGGGTTTATTTTAATGACATATGCATAGTCACTATGAAGAGATTGCAAATATGATATATGATTGATCTCATGCATAGCATATAACAAGTCAAGCGGATTAGCAAACATGATGTGACCATTCACTGTACGCTAGCGCATATCCAGATTTCTAGGATCCGCATTTCCTCAAATATTCCTCTATGTGCGGTGGTGCAGCAAGACTGGGCCCCTCTTTGATCGACGTGGTGCAATATTCCACACATGCTTTCGCTTCCCTAAGAAAGTCAGGAATTTTAGCTTTGGTGGCTTGGTTCGTACGACTGCGGTCAGAGCTTCTTGTTTCGCTCTCTCTGCTATGTAGGCAAGTCATAGACCTATTTATTGTTGCAACCATTGGTTGATGGATCACACGCCATCTTAATATTTTTTCTGCTTGCTACATAATCGAGGACGAATGTCTGCTCGTCATCGGTTGTGAAAAGAGGTTCAGGGGAGGAGATGCTATAGGCGATGGAGCGAGAGCCTGCCAAATTCTGTTATTGCCAAGAAGAATGACACTCGGTTTTTTTTAAAAAAAGAAGGATGACCCCCGGCCTCTGCATCTGGGCGATGAATACAACCACTTTATTAATTATTCTCACAAGACCTTACAAAGCCATACAACAGCAAGACGAAAGCCACCGTCTAAGCAACAGCTGTCGCTACACCTATCCAATTGATGAAGGGGCGCAGATAGTCTGGGCTAATACCAAACAGACATCGCAGACAAACCTACACATCTAAGACCTGAGGTCCCAACCAGGACGCCTGCCGGGTATGGGGCACCTACCAGTCCGGCGCACTCCTCAACCAGGACGCCTGCCGGGTATGAGGCCGCCGCAGCCACCTGCCATCAATCCATCTTCAGAGTTGTACTGTTGCATGTACCGTGTCAGGTCTCTCTGCCATCGACGCCACCACGACGCCCGACAGCGTCGTCCTCCTGCGCGAGTCCATCCTCCCATAGCGAACTCCGAATCTGCACTGCGCCATGCCGTCTGGATCCGTCGCCATCAGTGTGTAGGATGAAGCACCGCTCCACCAAAGAATCCGTCCTCTGGTCCCTCGATCACGTGTGTACCTCCAAGAATGACGCCCCAAGGGAGGAATGACACCAGAGCGCCGCCGTCATCCGATCATCCGATCTAGGGTTTCCCCCAGAGGCAGCAGAGAGTGGCCTTGAACTTCTCCACGATGATGCCTTGAAGAAGAGAACAACGCAGATAACGCCGCCACCGCCGGCCTTAGCAGACGCTGAAGGCAAGTTTTTACCCAGATCAGTTCGAAGGGATCCAACTCTCGTGCGCAGGCCGCCGTCACCACCAGCACCACGAGGAAGAATCCTGGAGCACCGGCAGATCAGCGAGCCGCCGGCACCACCGTTTCCAGATCGCCGGCCACGCCGGGCCGCCGCCATCCCCCGCGCCGTCCGGGTCAGAGACAGAGCCGCCGACCGCGCGACAGGGACCACCGCCGCTGCACACGCCGGAGCGCCGCCGAGAGCCCAGCGCCCGCCATCACAGCCGAGGCAGCGTTGCGCGCCCAGCGAACTCCCACACACCAGAAACTGCCGTCGCGCCCAAGCCTGCGGCCGGCGCTTCGGCCTCAGCGTGCCACAAACCACCGCCCGCGATCTGCCGCGCCAGATACAGCGAGCCGTGGGAGAAGAGATCCCGCCGGGCGGCGCTTACTGGCTTTGCCTGGCGGCGCAAGCGGCGCGGCAAGGAGGAGAGGTCGGGGGAGGGACGAGGACGCGGCGGCGCTAGGGTTCCCCCGGTCGCCACGCAGGGGCGACACGGGAAGAGTCGGGAGCCTCATAGCATCAGTTATCTAGGTCTGCCTCATAGCATCAATTAAGGGCGACCCGACACGGGAGGAGTCGGAATGACACTCGGTTTGCCAACCAATATCTTTCATATCACTAGACATTTCAGAAGTTGAGTTACTATGTCCCATAAAAAAAAGTTAGAGACACTCGATTGGATCTATTAATGAAACATGACGTTTAAATTGAACAAAATCTAGACGTAAGAACAAAAATGGGACGAGTGTTTTGCAACGTCCAAAGGTTGTTTTTGCTGTTTTGGATAGGGAGGAATCAGTAGTACAGAGTGCACACCCGAAACTGAAAACACCACCCGGTCCTGACCGGTGCCTGGAAGTGCACAGTTGCAAAAAAGACAGGTTACTCGTGAGTAGACCGCGAGAAAATTAAGAGCGACACGGCCGGTCGGCGGCACTCCAGCGCCAGCGGCTCTCGACCGGAAGAGGGATTTCGGCTCTGAAAGGTATGAATTCTGGTGCTTGGGGTAGCGGGATATGTTGATGTCTGCCCAGTAGATCCGATCCGTATGGGATTGAGATGTTAAGAGAAAGTAGGTTTATCTTGAGTGGGAAGGGAGTCGATCTTGATCGATTCGAGACGCGATGCAAGGAACGCAGCGACGGGGATCTGATTCATTTGGTCCCTTTGCCTAGATCTCTAGTAGAGTCTGCGGGAACTAAAAAACAGAGAGCACTCTTGGATGAACAACTCGGCAACCTGGAGACGAGGGGATTAATCCTCAAACCTTCCGATCGTTCATTCATGCAGACAGTAGAGACCTCCAAATCCATGGGCACAAACGGCACACCATTACATTTGCTCAATCTTAATTAGTTACAGGGCACACCATTACATTTGCTCCTTCTTAGTTACAGGGCATCATCACATATGCTCATTCTTATTTACAGGACACAGATGTAGAATAAGTAGCAGGGACATACACTCACTCAATCCACATATATAGATACATAATATATCTGCCCACGCATGC
Source organism: Aegilops bicornis (assembly GCA_021605145.1). Lineage (NCBI taxonomy): Eukaryota > Viridiplantae > Streptophyta > Magnoliopsida > Poales > Poaceae > Aegilops > Aegilops bicornis. The sequence continues at coordinate 1,284,225 of JAHIAL010000096.1, forward strand.
GCGGCAGACAGTAACACACAACGGCAAACCAAAGAGCACACACAAACCACACCATGGGATGGGAGCCGATGATGATGAACGGATGATGGAACGGCACATCCGGCATCAATCCTCTTTCTTCCTCAATAATGAGAATCTTGGAGGATCTTTCTTTTCTGGTATGTTTCCGGCTTCCTGGTATTGGTTTTCCGGTTTGTTGTATGTAAACTTTGGTTTGTTCTTGTGTTTCTTCAATGCTTCTTCCACCTCCCTAGGGATAAAATCACCATTGATCTCGAGCTCCTTCAGGTCTGGAAGGATGTCAGTGCCGGAGATGGAGAGAGTACCCACCGTGTCCTTTGTGAAGGACCAGATGATTTTCTCGAGCTTAGGAGCTGATCCGTCGGTAATGATAGTCTTGGGGGTGACAGAGAAGTCGACTGTAAGAAGGTTGAGCTTTGGGAAGTCATCTTTGTATAAGATAAGCTGGCTTTGTACACAAAATATGTCCTTGAGTACTAGGTTGCGCATGTTAGGTATCTTGGCGAGAATCTCTACCTCATATTGACTCAGAGAGGTATGCCAAAGAGTCACCTTGGATACGTTTTTGGCCTTGTCAAACAATGATAACTTATTGCTGTTCTTCAGCTCGACATCCTTCAGTTCCAGAAGGTCTTCGACTCCAGAAATTGACAATCCATCGGTGGAGCACAAAACGATTTTCTCGAGTTTATGTGCTCCACCTCCAAAGCTGAGGGCAGTTATGTTGGAACCCTCAATAAGAAAGCACTTGAGATTTTCGAATTCATCATTGTTGAAGGTGAGGTTGCTATCGATGTATGCGTTATCTCGGAGCCTGAGACATATTAATTTGGGAAGCTTGGCAAGGACCTTCAGGTCAGGCTGATACAGCCGGGTACCAGATAGAGTTACCTTGCGAAGTTGGAGTTGGTCAATATCTCTGGTCAACAACCGAAGAAGTTGCACTGTTTGTGTGGTTCCAGTAATGCTTAGGCTCTCGAGAAGCTTGGGAGAGTTTTTATAGTGTTCAAGAACCCAATCTCTGATCTCTTTGTTGTCCTCTATATTGGGAAGAGTGATTGACAGAGACTTCAGGCACTCATGCAGATCACTGATAGCTCGAAGGAAATTCCTGAGGTGTGGCTCCTTGTATTGAATAACCACACCAAGCTTCCTGAGCTGCCACAACTTTCCAATATCTTTCATATCTTGTCTCGTCCGTGCCTTGACATTGGACAATACCTCCATGTTTACCATTTTTTCGACCTTATCAGGGATCTCAACACTAAATAGTTCAGTACTACTTACCCCTGAACTTGGAACAATGCGACCAGCCAGCAAACGCTTCAACTTCAGGAGTAAGACATTTACTGTTGCAGATGGAGGCACACTGATTTCTCGGATATCCAATACTTCTAGCTCACGGAGGTTGTTGATTTCAGTCGGCAGCTGGGTAACATCTGTTCCCCTTAGGCTCAGATACTTGAGCAGTAACATCTTGCTGCATATGTCCCTGAGGTAGATTTGATTCTTCCCTCCAAAGCACTGGCAATCTTGGAGATCTAGCACCTTGATCAGGGATACTCGAGATGATTCTTCATGGAGCTTTTCGAAGAATCTATCTATTTTATCCGAGCCACGGAGTCGGAGGTCATTGAAAATGGAGAAGCGGAGAGCCAAGTGATGTGACAGGCGTGTTTCCACAATGCGCCGCTTTCTAGCGATCTTGGTAATGAATTCATGAACAAGATCACCTATCACACAACTCTTTATCTTTCCTGTAGCCCCAATATCGGCAGGATAAACAAGCCACCGGTTGATCAACGCATCAAAACATCGACTGGCATGATGCACAGAACTGGCCCAGTCTTCCTTGGTTATCAGCCCTTCGACAACCCACCGTCCTATCAAGGTTGACCGCCTGATGGGTTGTCGTCGAGGGAAAATTGCTAGGTACATCAAACAAGACTTGTATTCTTTAGGCATATCACTATAAGAGAACTTGAGTATCTTCTTAGCAATTTTGTCCAATGATTTGTCTGTAACCTTCTGCAGGGTTCTGTGCAACTTGCTTAGTTCTTCATCACTCCTCTTGGGATTGGCGTACAAAGCATGAACGAAGATCTTCATGCAGAATTCATGTTGGTGACAGTTCTCCAAGATGCCGAGAAAAATCTGGGCGCTCTCTTTATTCATCTGCTGGTTTGTAAGCTCGAGTGTGATATCATGGTAGAGCCCAAGAACAGAATAGTCTATAGGCTCCCGCGACGGACAACAATATCCTTTTGCTCGTGTTCTGTTTTCTTCAAAGGTCAACATCAGTGCACCGGCTATGCAACCAAACATGCTGAAAGCCTTTTTGGTCTCCTCCCATCCGGATACCCAGTCATAATCGAGTTTGAGGATAACTAGGATTATCTCATCACCTTTTCTGTCGAAACAATCCCTAATTTTGTCCATGATCCCTTTGATGACGAGCTGTTGATTCATCTCCCACTCGATTTCCCAAAACCTCTCCATGGTTTCTTCAATAAGAGCATCCAGTATAAAATCTTGACTTGGTTTCTTCATGGATTTTACTTCCTGCAGCTCAGTTGTATCTAGTTTCTTCTTTGATTTGTCTTCCTGCAGCTCAGTTGTATCTATTTTTTTGTCCTTCAGAGATATGTCTTCCGGCAGCTCAGTTGTACCTAATTTCTTGTTCTTCATGGATTTGTCTTCCTGCAGCTCCTGCAGTATCTTTGCCGGATCATATCTTTGAATTGGTCCTCGACCAATATAATTGTAGTGCCAGTGGTGGTGGTGATGGCTGTGGCTTGCTTGGAGTCTTGCTCCTGGTTCTGGGTCCTTCCTGATGGTCACCGGGGAACACTTCACGTAGGAGGTCTTCATACTGGGCTTGCTTGAGAAGAATCTGCTTTGTGTGTGGTTCTTCTTTTTCATCTTCTGCGTGTAATTCCATATGCTTTTTAAGCATCTTAGCTGTTTCTTTAATGACATCGTCGCGTGAACGTGTCTCTCCCTTCCTTTCTTGGACTTGTTTGGGTGCAGGAGCACCTTTAGCTAGCTTGAGCTTTAGCAGCCACAATGCTCGGAGGAATATGCCCAAGGGTTCATCTTTTGCGGATTCCAGCAGGCCCAGCTCATCCTTACTCATTTCTGTCAAATTGAGTTGCGGCTGGTTGTCCTTCATGTTTTGAAGAGTGCTCTTGATTTCTGAAATCTTCTTGTTAACCTTCATTCCTTGGATAATTTTTGTGATTTCTCTCATAACCTCCCCTTTTTGGGAGAGAATTTCCCTTTTTGTTTTGTTGATAGCCTCATCGCCCCCACCTTGAACTTCCTGTTGCTGGGGTTGGGATTTTGCGAGCTGAAGTTCCCGCAAGATATAGTACAAGATATCCTCGGTTCTTAGGGCACGAGAATAGAAGTGCACCGCTGGGATGTCGACCAAGACACTGCATTTTTTCCACATGGCTGAAGCTTCCTTTGCAATAGCAAGGGTTTCATGCTTATCCGGTGCCACAATGGCCACGGATGGTACTGATCCCCCCTTAACAGTGTTGCATTGTGCAACATTCTTTATCCATTCCGCTAGCTTCACCCTAACGTTCTCCTCTGGCGTACGAGGCTCGAAACACGCCCCTCTTGGATGAGAGCGATTTGTCACCACCAACGCCATGACGTCTTCATCGTCACTGTCATCCTCTTCACCTCCTGAAGCAGTAGATGTTGAGGCTACATGCACAACTGGCGAACCTATCGCTGCCAGCGTGGGACCAGCCCCTGCAGGCGACTGCCCCGCTCCCGCCCCTTTCGCTGGGACCTCAACACCGTACCTATAACAGGTAGGAATAATTAAGTTAGAAGGAAAAGTTTGACCATAACTTGAACGATGGATCAATAGAAGTAGGCGTAAGCCTTGCGGAAATTTAGAGACCTTTTTGTTACATTTATCTCGTCAAAACTGTCAAAAGGGCGTGGTGGTTTTTTTTTTTAGAGTCTGGATCAGAATAGGAGAAAGTGGGTAGGAGGTAGGAAGTTAAAATTACTTAATGTGCAACTTGAAACGAATTGCATTCAGATTTTTATATAAAACATAAACCTAAATAAAGGTCATCGTGCCAAACTCTACATGTATCTCCTGTCATCCAGCACCCGTCTGGCCACCACCCGCCGCCGTTGTATTTGGCCTCCTCCAGCACCCTGGGAGCTTCTGTTTCTAGCTATTTCTGGTGCGACACTGCGGAAACACATCAATCGGAGCCCTGCGGTCACGCTGCCGCCACCTGCCCCTTGTTCTGCCACCAGCGGCAGCTAACCCAGGTCTCTACACCCTTGTTTATATGACCAGCTTTTGATACTTAATTACAGTGTGAAGGGGAAAGTACATGTTGTGTTGAAGAACTGGCACATTGAGGGTATGCGAGCCACAAGAATCCATACACCCTCCTTTTTGAAAGAAGACAACGTCTAGTCAATGACTCACGCTACCTTCCCGTAGCTTGCCTGTGATGGGTCATGGGCGTATCAATAGCTTCAAGCGGATCTCGTTTCTCTTGTCTCGCTGAGGATGTTGACAACGGCGGAATTGACTCAACTCGGGATTTCACATCCATGCGGGATGTGAGTTCTTGATGAGGACATGGGTCATGGCGAGTTCCTCACACCTTCACCGACTTTATCAACATTGGAATTGCGAGAACTGACTAATTTTACGCGTGCCACACTACGCAAGATTACCGCTCTGCTGACTGGTTTCCATTGACGAGGGCTCGCATGCTCGATAGTGGTACAATAGACCACCGATGGGTGAATGGTCCATGGAGAGATGGGCGTACGTCGATCCATGGAGACAAAGCGGACGCCAGCCCGAAGGGACTTCAGTGTTCGTCAGTGGAGAGACGGCCAGAGGTCCTGGTTTGTCAACACCACTGATGACCATTGACGAGGCACCCATAGCCAGTGGCGAAGAGAAGGGGGAGCAGCATGTATTTCGCATATTTCACTGAGGTCCGAAATTATTTTGTTTCCGAAATAAAAAACCTTGATGAGTAGTATATTAGAATATACCAGATTTACTATTTTTCATTCAACTGATTTCAATTCATCTTCATTCGAATTTTGTGGCCATCCGACTGCACACTGCAATTCATGCCGCAAAATGTAGTAGGAGGTTTTTGTCCCGAGTTCAGGTTGTTATTTTCTCATGTGTGTATATATATCTCATGTATTTCATAGTTGATTTCTTTTATGCTGGGTTATATAATTTCCCTTATCATTTTAAATTTTTGTATGTTTGGTTATATAAATTTAATTTCATATCTTTCAGAAATTTTCTATGTAGAGTTGTATCATTTCCGTTGTAACCATATAACTGATGTCTCATGTTTATTTTTGGGTTATGTCTATGTTTGGGACCCTTTTTGACTATGTTCTAAATTTACAAAAAAAAATTACTAGTCTTCTAGTCCCTGAATTATTTTTGTCAGTCCATAATTGTTACAGTCCTAATGTATAGATATTACAGTTGACATTATGCTGTATTTTTACAGTCCTAAAGTAAAGTTACAACTTTTGTTGCATGTAATTGCCTTGTAGCCGTGTTGTAATTGGTTGCATCTTAGACTGGAACATTGAACTAAGTGAGAACTAGCCCTCTTTCCTCTTGACCCAATGTAAATTGCATCTAATACAATTATATGTAAATTTGCATACAGCTGTGAGGTTGCAGTTGAGCATAAGCTGGACCGGCAAAACACTATATACAACAAATCTTGTTGCCAGATTGATATTTTCTTGGTTATGATTTTTAGCAGTCACAAAACTAGTGGTTTCATGTTTTTTTTTTAACTTTTTAACATGTTCTTTACTGTAGTATGCTTTTCGGCAAGAGAATGTTATTTTACGATTCTGCCAAGCAGTTTTGACAATTTATAGAGTTATTTGATATCCATGTACATCTCTAAGCTAAGCAAACAATCAATTCTAAGCTGTGAAAATGGTTCAAAATAATAAAATCTATATGTTCTTCCTCACGGAATCGTTCTTAAAGATGACTTAAGATAGTTATTTCTTAGTCATCATAGGGATAGTAAAAGCTTAAATAATAAAACTGTGGTGGATAATTGCACCATGACATTTTTTAAACTGCTTTGACATAAAAGTATCCAACGCTTAACCGGTTGGAAACATCAATTACTCCATTAAAGTTTGTATGAACCTACAGGAAAAGAACTTCTATTACGCACTTAGTGTTGGAGTTGTGCAATTCATGTATGCATGTTGTGTTGTGCTAAGTGTTTGTGTGACATATCAGGCAACCAATTAGACAAAAGAGTCATGATAACCTACTTATGATGAATTAACTGGATCATCAGGCAACGCGTGAGTCATATTTCTCTAGATAAACATTGATTTTCTTGATTTTATGCATGCAACAAATCCTAGGGCATGACATGATATCACGTGTGTTGTGTCATTCACGTCAAACGAATATGCACACAGAAAGGCCCAATCGCCACCATGGCCCAAAGATATATAGCTCTCGATAGAGATACATGCATTAAGCATTGTCTTGAACGCCCAGCCACCAACGGTAAGATGAATCTCATCTTAGCCAAATTGTTTGATTGTGACCCTATCTAGATATGCACTATATTGGGTTAAGTAGGTCAATCTAATTGTCATAAATATAAGAACCCTGATAAGTGCCACGTGTGTGCATGAACACATCGCAACTTCGAACATCTTTTATGGCAAGTTTAGTGATGCAAGGATGGCAATTTTAGTTGTCAAGCATGACAACTTTCTTTTCGGATACCAAGTTTAAGTTTTTTTTGGGGTTTGTTTTTCTTTTTGGATGGCAATTTGAGTTGTAAAAAATGTCAGGGCCAAAGTGCTTCCTATCACACGTGTGGCACTTATCATTTGGGAAAAATAAAAGTCATGGTTCATTTTTTTAAATATGAAAATCTCATGGATATAATTTGTTGATATATAATTATGTAGAACTAACACGTATGGCCTGTTTAGGTACATTTATGCACTAATGGTTGTGGTCTAATAATAAAGAGATGGCTCGCTAGCTTAATGGTCCGAAGTTTTGCTTTTTATGGGAATTTTTTGCGCATCTGTCTATTTTTTCATATTGTTCTTTTACTATATAATACTCCTACATTATAGAGATAGTTTTTTTGTTGAAAACACATAAATTTTTGGAAATACTAACGCCCACACGTGTGGGCTTTTGCATCTCGCCCACACGTGTGGATCCTGGTCCGTTTGTGGTTGCACGAATCTTGGCATGTTTGTGGTGCCACGTAGGACTGGGCTGGTGTGTGGGCATTCATCCGGTCGCCCACACGTCCGTTTTCACCACACGGAGGGACCAGTGTGTGGGTGTTTAGCAGTTCGCCCACATGTCAGTTTTCACTCACGCACAGGGGCTGGTGTGTGGGTATTTATCAGTTCGCCCACACGCCCGTCTCCTCTCCCACACTCAAAGCTGTCAGTTGCCATGTGTTTTGCAGGGTACATGGCAACTGCCCTAGTATGCTCGTAAGCAGATGGCAACTCTCTCTTTTACCCGGACATGTCAGTTGTCATGTGTTTTGCAGGGTACATGGCAACTGCCCTAGTGTGCTTGTAAGCAGATGGCAACTCTCTCTTTGCCCGAACATGTTATTTTGTCACGTCTCTTTGTAGCACTACACGGCAACTGCCTAGTGTTAGTAGGTGGCAACTACTAAAGATTTTAAATCATAGCAACTGTAGTAAACCAGACCATACATGACAACTGTCTAGTGTTAGTAGGTGGCAACTCCTAAAGTTTTCAAATCATGACAACCGTAGTAAACCAGACCATACATGGCAACAGCTGCAGTTGTCCAAAAAATGGCATTTGGCACTTGACCTGAGATGGCAATTGCAGTTGAGCAACCATGGCAACTGTAGTTGTCCGACATGGCAACTGTAGTTCAGCGACATGACAACTGCAGTTAGACGAACATGAAAGAGGGTCCGGACCATGGCAAATGCGGGGCGCGTGGTGACTATCACGCGGGGCGTGCGGGACCATGAGGTAGGAGGTCTGACGTACAAGCGTGTTTTGACGTTATCTATTTTGCCCACACGTAGGCGTGTGAGAGGGACCGCGAGGAAAAAAAGAGACGTGTGGGCATTACTTGTTTTGCCCACACGTAGGCGTGTGGGTTGATCCTCTTAGACACCACACAAAACGTGTGGGCAAACACCTTAACGCCCGCACGTGTGGGCGTTATCGACGTCCTAAATTTGATACAACTACATGATTACCATAAAACTAGTTATATTTTGATGTTTTGCCTCTCGAGAGATTATTGTTTCCTTCACCCCCTGCACATATAATTCCTTGCCCTGCCTATAGCGGCCCGTCCTTGATCACAAGTACATAGGAGGCCCGTCAATGTGGATTTTTTAGTCATCGAACTAGGTATTGCAGGCCACCATTATTGGTCACGCCGGAAGCAGGAAGTACCTGCTAGTGGTGGCTTGCAATATAAGAACGAAAGCAATGCCTCCTTGCAGATGGCCTGTGTTACCGCCACATGCATCACCCCATTTCTTGCTCTCCAAATTCTTGTCCTCACTCCCCTAGAGATTCCCTTCTTCCCTTGCACCCTCTCCTGTACATCCCCTCTCTCTCCTCCATAGATATCCTACCTCCCGAAGACTCGCCATTGCATTGTATGCTCAGCCACACCAACACGCAACATTACACGCGGTCACCGACAATATAAACAACGACCTGCACAACCACTGTCATACAGCACTCTCATACCAATGGAAAATTCGGCCACATTCTTCTCCACCTCCATTCAGAAGAGACGCTACTTCCGCTGTGTTGCTACTGACCACAAGGTGGAACACTGTTGTGACCCATTCATTGCGCTCGCTGTTGGCACTCTAGCCATCGCAGCCATGACTGTGGGTCAGTTTGACTTTCTATCTTTCCTTAGCTCCCGGATCTTCCGACATGTAACTTTCGTTCTCTTCACGCTGCACCTTGGACAAAGACAACGACAACGATGTTGGCCTGGCCGTGCCTCACAAGATCCTCATAGGGTGTCTATCGATAATCATCTCCTGGCCTTTCCCCACGCTAGAGGGCCCATCACCGATGCTGACGGCCTCTATCGTCTACGGAACTCCGGTTGGATCGATGTGTGCGGTTTCTGCTCCTGTAGCAGACGTGGTGGTGGCTCCAACATCGCTTACTCGTGGCTTCTCCCCCGCCATAACATCGACCATGCATGCTCATCTCCAAGATGTCTTCATGGCATCGCACTATGAGTTTGGTACTCGTCCAATGTGGGGACAGACGAGGTGTTGTGCGATGTGCCAGAGGCTTCACTCTTTCCTGCCCTATGACAGGATGTTACTAATAATCGCACCATCTTGCCTGGTGTGTTGCCCGCATCGCTTCGCCTTCGCGCACATCCGCACCCCCGTCCACAACCCCCATCCAGATGTTAACCAGCAACCCGGGCTTCATCATTGATGGAATCTCGCGAGTAGATTCCTTCCTCATGTTCACATCCTCTCCATGTTCCGCGACGACATCTACCTGCACGGCCTCTTGAGTTCTAGGGCAACGTAGTCACCCTCGAGCCCGTGGATTACACATACCACTCGATTACTATCTTCACCGACCACGTCGAGGTGGAAGCCAAGAAGTGCCCACACGAGCTATCAAACGATGAGGGCATCCACTTCGCTTCCAACTTCGTCGAGGATTTGTGCATCTTGGACCAATTCTACCTTGATGGCGTGGACTACACACCTAGGTTCACGCTCTCGTCCTCGCACAGGCAGACAAGCTAACCTCAGATGAAATCATCATAAAGCCCCCCCATCAATCGGATCAAGGTTGTGAAAGCCACAGAGCTCACTTACTAGACGCATGGCGAGGGCGCGAACCCGCTCGGCTCTGACTCATCAGACGGTGATTCTGTGACACTGTCCCAATGCATCACATTTGCACTGATGCTTTGACTCCAACAACTTGAGTGTGGCACACATGCAAGGCGGATGGCATGCCGATCCAACGTATGGTGGCACGTGCAGTGTTGTACCACCGCACGCCCCCAACAACTCCCCTGCAAGCACACTTGACGACATTGCATCATGTTCCTTCTTCCCACATCCAATGGCGGGTAAGGAGTAGGTGCATCTGGTGCACCAGTTCGGCCATTTCACAGTATACGCTCTCAGTTTCACTTATGTCGGAGGTCTCTACCCTCACAGTGGCGGTCGACTCAAGTGGTCTATGTGCAACTTCTCAGGACAACTCGCATCCGACAGGGGAGGGATCCATACTAAGGCTGGGCACAACTTGGACACTCCAAAAGGTACTCGGTCGCAATTCAATTACTTCAGTTCCTAATATGCACATTTCTTTCAACACTAGCAATAGTTGGATATCTTTGGCTCGTAACTCGAACAAGGTTGCTTTTTCTATCAAACAATGAAACATATGGCGGTAGACTGTTTGATGGTTGTCCTAAAATTTAAATTGGTTTGGCCTCTCTTGATATTTTGCATTGTACTTCGTAGCTGCTTCACGGTTACTGTATGGAAGAGAGGTGCCGATCATGCAAAAGTATGCCCTTCGGATTGTTTCTCAGTGTGTATCATCAAACGGCATAACGCAATTGGAGTGCATTCTCCTTGGTCCACAAAAAGTTAAGAAACAAGGTGGGTTAGGAAAAATGGGATGATCTTATGTGTGTGAATCAAAGTTTTATTGGGCTGCGAATTTCGGGAACCGCCCGGTTACCAGTTCTTGGCTCATTCCAGGTAAGTTGGACTACTGCCCAATTTTTGTTCTTTAAATTTGAATTTAAAAGCTGTGACTGAACTATATATATAGGGTGCGAATGCCTACGGTAACCCAACATAGGCGTTGGTGGTGCGTTGGAAGTGTCTTCTATCACGGTGGGCGAGGTCGCATGTTCTGGGCTCATCTCTGCTAGTATTATTATTTGCGCTCATACTGTTACTGCTTCATTGGCCCAAAGGTAAAAAACTGAAATTAAAACGGAACCACTAAGCAGGCAAACTAATGACCTTCCCAACTGAACATGCAGTGATCACTACAATACTTCTGGCTTTGCATACTGACTAAGTCCAGTTCAGTCATTGCTTACGAGAAACTAATCAGGCTGCTCACGGGATAACTAAATTTAGTTTTGTTAATAACGTATCTTGAACTTGGGTCGACGAACGACGAACCCCCTGATTTTATTCTTGACTGCCTTCTGAACGATGTAAGCTTTTGCTAAGTTTTAATGAACTAAGCCATGATGGCATTTCACTAAAAATAGAGTAGGTACACTATATTGTTCTTAAAAAATATGAATTAAAAAATTGTTTGAATACCTTCGGATGAAAACGTACAAAATTACAAAGATATTTACGAAACCAGTTCTTGCAGGCCGTCCCGGTAAAACACCGAGAATGTGAAAAAAAAAACTTGATTTGAATTTCAACCTGAGGCTTCGTATCCAACAAAAAGAGATTGAGCGGGAGGAGAAGGAACTTGATCATGGCTCCATGATGATGGATGTTGCATTGTTTGATGAAGATAACCCGATAATGGAATTGCTGAATCATTCAATGAGTGAATCTATCCCACTTTTGGATGAAGAGGATGAACCAACGTAAATTTGTTGTTGATGAAATAAACTTTCTCGGATGAAGATGATGAGCCATGTCAACTTATTGTTGATGAAATAAATAGATGATGTAATTTATGTTACTTTTGATGTTATTTATACTATCATGACTATTGATGAATAGATCAGAAATTTTTGTCGTAAAAAAAAGGAACTACTTTGTATCCAACCAAAACGTGGCCAGTGTTTTGACAATGTAGGGTCTAAAATACTTTGAATCCAAAATGTGATATTTCGAGGATGTAGATAGTACCTCAATCGCCGCTCACCGATGTCACGCGCCCGTTCCCTGAGTGCACGCAGCTGAATAGCCGCACGATGCTGCGCCACCATCTTGTGCACAAACCAGGGAAGCCACGCGATGTACCGCCGGAGGCCGCCCCTGGCTAGATGGATCTCGGGGTTGCCGCGGTACAGATACAGATCGATGCAGTTGTTGCTGTCCTGGGCGAGCAGCCGGACCTGGTTCATCCAGGTGCGAATCTGCTCGTCGTGCTCGCCGCCGGCGGGTGCCTTCTTTGACAGGTGAGTCAAGAAGCTCTGCATGCTCTCCATCTCCTCCTGGATGAACTGCACGTCGTGCCGGACGCGGCCCAGCAGCAGCGCCTCATTACGGATGACGCCCAGCAGCGAGCTCACGGCGCCTGACGCGAGCTCCGCCATGGCTAGCTCCTCCCTCCGACCGGCCGGTGGCTTCGTGTCTAGTTCAAATCGGTTTTACTCGGGTTACAGGCCGACTGGCGATGTACTAATTCTGTATGCATCCATGTACGTGGCACGTACTTGTTCTTGTTCGCATGCTGAAGGCAAGTATATGTACCTAGCTAGCTTTTTCTCCAAAAGGAAAAGAATACGTACCTTGTGATCATCATAAGACGTGTGGTTCTATGACACAGATCTACAGGCTGGAAGAACATGTGCTCAAGCCGGCTTGTCTTGGCTTAGTTTGTTTTGATCAATTCCAGCCGAGAGCCTCCTAATTTGTAGCCCGTTTTCCTAACAAGTCGAGTCGAAGGTGCATCACCTCTTCCCTGATCGCAGTGAAAGACCACACTACTTGAGCCCGAACCTTAATGCCCTTTGACCATATTTTTTCTAGTCATTTTTTCATTTTTTATCCTTCCACCTTTTTTGCAGGTTATGTTGAGAGCCGCAAGGACATGCATGAATATCGTGTGCAACCAACGGAAGGGGGCCGCAAGGATTAAATCGGTTTGGACGATCGTTCGGTTATACTCCCTCCGTCCCAAAATAAGTGTCTCAACCTTAGTATAACTTTGTATTAAAGTTAGTACAAAGTTAAGACACTTATTTTAGGACGGAGGGAGTAGGATATATGAGAATGAGTCATATAAATATACTATCTATCAGTTCCCTAAGACCTTTTTTCATTTGTATAACATCTGATTTTTACGCTGCGTGAATAAAAATGGTTGTGTGCATGGACCAATGTAGATACAAAGGACTACCCTTCTTTTCATTAGAAAAAAACCTGGTGGAGGACCATTAACAAAAATAGTGACTAATATGTTCTTTGTATGGTTATATGTTCTAACTTTCATATAACAGTTTTGCTCTTTTGAATACTTAAACTCGCCATCGTCGCTCATAAAGTTAAACCATCCTCACAGGTCACGAGCCAAACGAGCTAAGCTTGAGCTGCGAACCGAGCTAGGCTCACAATCCAGCACAATATAAAGTACTCTCTCTATTCCGAATTACTTGTTTTAGATTTGTCTAGATACGGATGTGTCTAGACTCCCAAGATAAGTAATTCGGAACGGAGGGAATAACTGTGAAGGAAGGACAACCCTGCATGATGACATACGAGGTAGGGGACCCTAAGTCTTTCTTAAAGGAAGTGACGAATCAGAATGGTCCTAGATTAGCATATAGAGAACATCACTCTTTGTCCATCTTTATCTCTTTATCCAACCAACAAAACTCAGGCTAGTGACAGCCTTTAAATTGATTCTTTCTTTTTCATTAAAGTTTTGCTCTCTTGAACTTGTATGCCACGCACAAGCCACGGGGTGCAGTACATGGAGGAATGAGGAACATAGCCGAGCAATATTGAAGTGCAAATTGATCGAGGGTTCATCGGCGGTGCTTGCCGTGGAACTTAGCCAATACTACATTCAAATGCGGATATTTCACTTACTCAAAAAGGCTTTCGCCCCGTTTTATATATAAAGCAACGATCCACAAGCACGACGATGCAAACTCACGCCACCACCGCACAGGACACACACACACCCAAGGCAACATACAAAGGTGCCGAGCACCACCACACCACCCAACGACTATCAAGCCACTACATATGTGTGAGGACGAACTGCTTGGAGCCAACGGAGACTTTCAATCCTCCTAGGAGAGATGGGACAGAAAATGGCAGAGCAAGGACTCCAGGATGGTGCCTCCTAGAAGGGAACAACCACTGATAGCCGCCACCATTCGATCCCAAAGATCGAGTTTTCACCAGGAGCGACTCGAAGGAGTAAGGACACCGCGATGAAGCCTTCATGAAGGATATGGTGTCCACGAACGCCGCCACCGTCGGCCAATACAAGATTGGGCAAGTGATGTACCCCGGCGCCTCCACCCCTTCGACACATCCTAGCTCTGCCAACCACCAGCGACCACCCACTCGCGTGGCCATGGCCGCTCGCCCGCACCCGAGGTGCAAGTTCCGCCCACAAACGCCATGCCTCCTGCCACCAGGACCGCCGCCCTGCATCCAGACACCCCCTAGACCGACCAAAGTGATCGGCTTTGGACCAAAGGACGCACCCGGCCGAAGAGACCGCAGCATACGTCCCGCCTCGAACAACACCGGAGCCGCGTCAGGCCACACACAGCTAGGGATAGGGGAGGGGGAGCGGACGCATCCTGGCCGGCACACCCTTGTGCCAGCGACGGGTGGCTAGAGCTCATCGGCGCCTCTCTTCCCTACAGCCTGCCTCCCCACTAGACACCTCCTGTGTCGCCCCACCTCGGCGGCGAACGCAGCTCCACACAAGGCCACCACAACACACCTGCCCAGTGGGAAGGAGAGTTCCCAAGTGCTGCCAATCGTGAAGGACACTCACCGAGGAGCCCATTTGAGCTGCCTGCCGTCGTCCAGCAGCAGTAGCCCCTGGATCCCGGCTGGTCCGCCCACCAGCCAACCAATGTTGCGTTGTACCATCACCCGTCGTGGCCATGGCAGGGGTAGAGACCTGCAGCCTGTGGCGCCCGGCCCTAGATTTGGCCTTGACGCCACCGTCCCTGGCGAACATGGCGCGCCTGAGGTAGTCCTGGATTAAGGTGTCCTTGGGCGTCCGGGCTATGTGACGTGGGCCGGACTAATGGGCTATGAAGATACAAGATAGAAGACTTCTTCCCGTGTCCGGATCGGACTCTCCTTCGCGTGGAAGGCAAGCTTGGCGTTCGGATATGAAGATTCCGTCCTCTGTAAACCGACTCTGTAAACCAAGGTCCCTCCAGTGTCTATATAAACCGGAGGGATTAGTCCGTAGAGACAATCATAATTAGACCGGATAGACATCTAGGGTTTAGCCATCACGATCTCGAGGTAGATCAACTTTTGTAAACCCCATCTTCATCCAAGATAATCAAGCAGGAAGTAGGGTATTACCTCCATAAAAAGGGCCCGAACCTGGGTAAACATCGTGTCCCTGTCTCCTGTTACCTTCGATCCTCAGGCGCATAGTTCGGGACCCCCTACCCGAGATATGCCGGTTTTGACACCAAAGTTGGTGCTTTTATTGAGAGTTCCGTTGTGTCATCGTCAGAAGGTTCGATGGCTCTATCAGTCATCTACAACAATTCTGCCCTGAGGGAGATCTTTCTCCCCGGCCAGATCTTTGTATTCGGCAGCTTCACACTGCGGGCCAACTCGCTTTGCCATCTAGAGCAGATCGACGGCTACGCCCCAGGTCACCAGATTAGTTTTTGGAAATCTGGATTATGTCGCTGATATCCGAGGAGACTTGGTCTTCCAAGGGTTCGCGACCCCAACCTTTGCTCTGGCCTTAGATCCGGAGCGCATCACCAGGTCCAAAGACAGGATCCCCGAGCCCGCCGGACTCTCTGCGACTATTGAGCCTAGTACGGGAGAGTCAGAGGAAGTAGTGTCACCGGCAATCACCTTGAAACCGGACTCTTCTCCGAACACTGGCTCCGACCCCTCGGAGTCAGCACCGTATGAGCTCGGCCAAGGAGTTTCCTTCCCACCATACTCCACGGACTCTCTTCTCCCTGGCCAAACCTCGCCTTTAAGCGAGGCTCTGGACTTAATGCGATCCCTCGTCATTACGGAGGGGCAACGTCCGAACTACGCCCAGCCCGGACTAGGGGCTGCGAGCGGGGAATTTTACATCCCACCCACCACCCACTTCATAGCCATTATCGAGGACTTAACCGACATGCTCGATTACGGCTCCGAAGACATCAACGATATGGACGACGATGCCGGAGAAGAGCAGGCCCAAAACTCGCCCTTTACCGGATGCTGGACGGCCACCTCTTCATATGACGTGTACATGATGGATACACCCAAAGAAGGTAATGGCGATAACGAGAAAAATCCAGTTGAGGATACACCTCCTGAGATACAACCAAAGCGCCGGCGTCAGCGGCGCCGCTCTAAATCACGCCGCAGAAAAGACAGTAATACCGGCACCAGAGACAAAAATACTCCGGACGACGCCGAAGACCAAGAAAACCCCGTCGAGCCAACCTTCGAACAGGACGACCGGGAAGATGGGCAAGTTAGCCCCGATGAACAGGCTGTAAACGAAGACTCGGAGGACAGTAATTATCTTCCACTCACCGAGGATGAGGTGAGCCTCGGTGACGAAGACTTTATCGTGCCTGAGGAACCCCTTGAACAGGAGCACTTCAAGCGCCGGTTAATAGCCACTGCAAGGAGCCTGAAAAAGAAGCAGCAACAACTTCAAGCTGACCAAGATCTGCTCAATGATAGATGGACTAATGTCCTGGCAGCCGAGGAATACGGCCTCGGACGCCCAACCAAGAGTTACCCGAAGCGTAAGCTGCTACATCAATTCGACGACAAGGCACTGGAGCCCGTACAATCAACGCGTAACGTGGCCGACCGACCACCACGTGGCCGTGCCAATACGGAAGCTCAAGCCGAACACCAGCCCGTGCTACCTCGCCGTAAAAGTAGAGACACAACAACTCGGGGATATACTTACGACCTATGGCAGGACTTCAAAAATAGAGCAGGTCAGACAAGATCGATCTACGGATCGAGGGGGCGCGCCCCAACGTGCGTGGATGGCTATCTAGCCGGGCGCGACAAGCATAACCACATCCGGGCCGAAAACCGCAGACATACTCCATCCGAACTGCATCGCGACTTGGCACGATATAGAGGCGCCGCACACCCCCTCTGCTTCACTGACGAAGTAATGGAGCACGAATTCTTCGAAGGGTTTAAACCCGTGAATATCAAATCATATGATGGAACAACATATCCCGCAGTATGGATTGAGGACTTTCTTCTCCATATTCATATGGCTCACGGCGATGATCTTCACGCCATCAAATACCTCCCGCTAAAACTCAAGGGACCAGTTCGTCACTGGTTAAACAGCCTGCCAGAAAACTCCAGGAAGCTGGGAGGACTTGGAAGTTGCCTTCCGCGACAACTTTCAGGGTACATATGTTCGACCTCCCGATGCCGATGACTTAAGTCACATAGTTCAACAGCCCGGAGAGTCGGCCAGGAAATTCTCGACTAGGTTCTTAACTAAAAAGAACCAGATCATCGACTGTCCGGATGCCGAAGCCCTAGCGGCCTTTAAGCATAGCATCCGTGACGAATGGCTTGCCCGACACCTTGGCCAAGAAAAGCCGAAGTCCATGGCAGCCCTCACGGCACTTATGACCCGCTTTTGCGTGGGCGAAGATAGTTGGCTAGCCCGTAGCAACGACAACGCAAGTGAACCTGGCACGTCTGAAGCCAGAAATAGCAACGGCAAGCCCCAACGCAACAGGCTCAAGCGTCGGAACAACAGTGACAATACCGATGACACGACGGGCAACGGTGACAATGCGGTGCCACACTATGCCTATCTCAAACTTAAGATGCCCGGACCACGCGGTCTCATAACAGTCAATGGAAACATAGAACGCTCCCTCCGTACGGAGGAGCACCGCGGCCCTGGCAGCGGAAGTACAGGGCGGCCTTCTCAAGCAGAATATCAATTCGGCGGCCAAGCCCCCGAACACTATCAAACGAGTCTGGACTACTCCGCAGCACGACAGTCCAGCTCGTCAGGAGTTGGACTAGCAGTTTGGCCTCTGTCCCAGTCTCGACCGTATTGCGGCGTACGTACCACGCGTACATAACTATGCCCTAAAAAATACCATGGGCAATGATGGAGGCATAACTCGATCAGGGTCCACAATACGGCTCGACCTTATCTGGGCACTCATACTTTCCCTTTTCTTTGTATTCTTTTCAGGTTTCTTTTCCAGAGGCCCCTCATGACGGCTGGATCGTCGATCCTTTCGAAGGATAAACATACCAAGAAGGCAAGCAGCATAGACGTGTGGCAGACTATCTAGATGATCTTTTTGACGATCACTTTACTTGTTTTCAGGACCCGCACGCAGTTTCCCCTTGGTCTCGGCACGTTAAATAGCCTTGTTGCTTATCGCATTATTTGTACAAATACGCTTTGACGTATCAATCCGATTATAATGGAAACAGTTTGCGGCCCTACATATGTGGCACGGGATTACTACTTCATTATATTTCGCTATTCTTATCGATTGCACCCGTACACTTTGGTACGACTTAACTCGCCAGGGGCTTCATTGCGCTCCATACGATGGCAACAAGTCCGAACACTTTTTACAGTATAGTTCGGCGCCCCGAATATAGCATTATATGTATCGGCTCTGAATCATGTCTTTGGTCAATAGTTGGGTTGCTGTGCTCTGTGCTTGCTACCTTATGTTCCGTTCCATTGGCTAGGGTAGTAAAGGGAGAAACACCTTAGTAGAGAAAGCCTTAGGTCCCTCCGTAAACACCAAGAAGGCAAGTTTGGCGTTCGGATATGAAGATTCCTTCCTCTGTAAACCAACTCTGTAACCCTAGGTCCCTCCGGTGTCTATATAAACCGGAGGGATTAGTCCATAGAGACAATCATAATCAGACATGCTAGACATCTAGGGTTTAGCCATCACGATCTGGAGGTAGATTAACTCTTGTAAACCCCATATTCATCTAAGATAATCAAGCAGGAAGTAGGGTATTACCTCCATCAAGAGAGCCCGAACCTGGGTAAACATCGTGTCCCTGTCTCCTGTTACCTTCGATTCTCAAACGCACATTTCAGGAACCCTTACCCGAGATTTGCCGGTTTTGACACCGACAGCGCCCACCACCGCCGCGCTGCCCAACACACCACTGACACGCCGCCGCTGTCGACCAGCCCCGGCGGGCCGTCGTGCTGCCGCGCCCGGCACCCAGCGCGACACCGAGGCTTGGGTGAGCCTCCCCACGTCATGCCAACCGTGCGAGGGAAAGAAGAGCACCCCGCTGCCACCGTCGGCCGTCGCGCTCCCTGGCGGCAGCGAGGGAGGGGAGAAGGTGTGCCCTGCCGGCGGCTAGGGTTAGCCTCCCATGCGCCCGCGGGGGCCTCGCAGGAGGAGGATCGGAGGGGTCCTCATTGGCTATATATTATTTTAATAGTGTACGTCGTCTAGTGTGCCCAAAGCCCCTCCGGATATTTCATTTCGGCTCTCACGTTCAGATAGTCTTGATATCATCAATGACCTGCTGCTCCGTGATTCATGTGAGTCGTTGTATCCCGACATGTATTTCCACCTCTTGGAGCAAAGATAATATAATCAACTTCTATCTGTATCCAATATATTGTCGTGTCATCTATAACCAATATAGTCCACTTCTGATTATAATAGATCGGCATATAGACAACATCACTATTTCCCTATCTTTGATCCTTTATTGAACCCAAAAATTCACACTAAGGACAACCTTTAATCAGATTCATTATCTTTCGTTAAAATTTGCTCTCGAAACTTCTCTGTCACGCAAAAGTCAGGGGTGCATTACTGGGAGGAATCGGGGACGTAGATAAACACAGAAGTAATCATGCACAATGGGAAGTCATGGAAGTTACTATCCAATACATTGAAGTTTGCATGCACCTAAGGTTGTAGTAATAATCTGCAAGGTAGGTGATCCTTTTTTTTTTACCAGTTTTTGATGAGATTTTCTTTCGAGCCTGTCAATTCTCTTGTACATATGAAGATTCAGAGCTTTTGGCGATTGCCAAAAATAAAGCTACCTGGTGCCTGGTGGTACTTATATATACGCACCCCCTTGCGCATGAACCCACCTCTCTCTATAAATATATTGCAAATGCCGTTGCGGACGCCATAGAGACTAACATCATGTTCGCTAGCATTAACGCTACCTTCATGGCGTGCGTGCATGCTAGGATTGGAAGACACCTGGAATATTATGTTTGCTGCAAAGTGTTGGAAATTTGCCCACAGAATCGATCACATTAAATCATGAACACACGCGACAGAAAAACTGATAGCCAAAAATATGTCTCGTATCCTAAAAATTCCTTTTTATATTTTCTTCTTTTCTTGCCATTGTGTTACAACTTCACGGCCGGTGCTCTGTATGTATACACGACCTGACCCGGCCGACCTACTTGACCATGTCCTACACAGATAAGTCTAATATAGAATCCTAACCAGAATCCACGTCCAAGCACACTAGGAAACCAAACCGACTCCAACTAGTACTACCACGTTGATCTCACGTATACTACTGGGACACTCTAATGCAACTCTACTACTACTCTGCTAGCTAGTACGTAGACAACTAGCATGTACAACACTTTGACATCAACATGTACATGCATGCATACATCCGTACTATACTGCTCAAGATTACTTCTAACACAAACTTGAAATTGTAGGCTTGAACAACATGACAGACATACACACCAAGTGTACCCCATCACAACAGAAATCAAGTC